>CM076969.1:8263759-8281259 GCA_039105355.1 Benthosema pterotum
CGAAAAGTTGGTCAATCTCTCTTCTCCAGTCTCCATGAATGAATGAATGGCCATCTGGTTGAGTTTATCACAGCTCTCTGTGAGTTTGCAGTACCTTTCTGAGCTCCTGGGAAGCCTCTCTTCTTTTAGAACTGTCCAAGGTGCTGGACATTGCCAGCAGAATAGATCGCATGAAGGAAGGAAGCCGTACAACTCACAAACACCTCGATTCACTGCCCAATCACGCACAATGGCAAAAAACGTGCGGCATGTGATGCGCTGCGGGTGCGGCTGCGGCTGCAGCTGTGGCCCGGGCTCAACCAGGCTCTGCTCCCAGCGGCCCCAAGGCAAATTGAGTTTGAGACCCCTGCCCTAGTTGCTCCCAATGTGCAGGTCGGTGCCTTGCATGGTTTCCACTGCTACCGGCGAATGACTGTGAATGTAATGCACACATTTTTGGCCGCAATAGCCTATTTGGGGGGAAAAAAAGGTTTGGGAGCTTCGTAACGGAAGATTCACAATGTCAAAAATCTTCACATTGTTGTGAATAATGATGTGAAATTTTGTTCGCTTTTTCTTCCGACATGCCATTGTATTTTGCTGTTATTTTTTACTTGAATGACCAAACTTAGTTTTGTCAAGTAGAGCAATATCCTGCAGCCTATTCAGTGCACTCTTTGTTCTCAGTCAGTTTGTATGAGATGAGCGCGCGCGCGCGCGCGCGCGCACGCACACACACACACACACACACACACACACAACACACACACACACACACACACACACACACACACACACACACACACACACAACACACACACACACACACACACACACACACACACACTCTCAAATGGTTCAGGGCCATTTATATTGAAGTGCAAATCGTTTCTGTGTGTTTTGTTCTCTAATGTGTGTGCGTGTGTGTGTGTGTGTGTGCGTGCGCGTGTGCGTGCGTGCGTGCGTGCGTGCGTGCGTGCGTGCGTGTGTGTGTATACATGTGTTCCAGTGCTGAGCCCGTCTCCTGCTGCTGCTGCCTCGGCCAGAAGATGCCACTCAATCTACAAAGGTTTTGCTCAGTGCCTGATGGCTCTGGGGGACAGCCTGGCGGACAGCGCACACAGGGAAGAGGAGCCGCACGAGATCCACTCCATCTGCAGGTCAGGATGGATTAACCAACGGTTTAACCAGGCCACAAGCAAAAATGGCATGGGTGCGACTTCATTGCCCGTGCGCGAAGCGACACGGCAATATTCGCTTATTCAAGGTTCAAGGTTTTTTATTTGTCACTCCAGTGTACGTCAGGACATATACATATAGGGATGAAATAACACGACTTAGTGTGACAGACTAAGCAGTAAAGTAAAGTACCCCTCCTCCCTCCCCCCTCTGCCTGTAACTTGTCTTGTGTTTTGGAGGTGTTTTTTGTATTGCCACATCATCCTTGTTATGACTTAAATATTGAGTATATGACACGTGATGTTGCATGCTTTTTTGAATCTCTCCTTGTGTGTCCCCCCCCAAACCACCCCCCAGGCTGTATGTTATGTTGGCGCCGTAGAATGGCTTTTTGCCCTCGCTCACTACAACCTGCCCCCCCCCCCACCCTGAGCGAAACAATTCCTATCAACACCTGTTGACAAGGCAATAAAGTTCTTGAAGTTCTTGAAGTTCAGCTGTAACAGCATAAGGTGAGGTGAAGGTGCTAAGCTACAACCAGGTATAATTATAAAGTGGCAAGTAGTGAAAGTATACAGCTACAACAGACAGCTAGACAGGAACTAGCCTCGACACCCAGGCTTTCATTTTCGTTCGCCTGCGCGAAAACGGAAAGCTGGACTAAAACGCACGTTGGAAAGTGGCCTTGAGGGGGGAGTGAACCTTCCGGGTGGGCGTCGCTCTAATGATGTGACATAGAACAGCAGTGGACGGGAGGGGGAGGGGCCGGGGATGACGACACGTTCGTGAGATCAAATCAGAGCGCAGCACTTCCGCCGTGTGGATCCCACGACACCCCCGTCCCCAAGGCCAAAATCATTGAGGGCTAGACCAGGCTAACAGGAACTAGACAGGACATATATACTACAACTAAACTATACGGCTAAAACTGAATATAATACAACTACCGGTAAGCAGCTAAACAGACACATATAAATATATACTACAACTAAAACTATACATTTAACATACTATAATATACTACAACTTAGCACTACTATACTAACAGCTAAGCTATGACAATTATGATAGAGTAGGGGTATACATCATAGAGTAATAAAATATAGAGAGCGGACTCGAGCGATAGCCCCGCCCCCTTGCCGTTTATTTCAATACAAGTTGCTCAGTGGCGTTTTGAAGCACCCGGAAGACTGCCGGAAGTTCCCATTGGAATAACATTGTAGGCAACTTCCAGACACCAAATTTTGGTGGTCACCAGTGTGCCGCCATGACACCTGTGACGTCATGAAGCCCGTTCACTTCCATTATAGGGCTGCACTACCACTTTTCGCCACCAGGGCCCGTTGCTTCAAGCCTGGAGGCGCTGTCGGTGGTTGTGGTATACATGTGCAAGAGGATAGCAGCAGTTCGGTACAGTCCTTCTGGTTGTGCGTTGTGCTGTGCATATGAGAATTAGCTACCGGCAATGAAGTCGCACCCATGCCATTTTCACTTATGGCAGGGGTTTTCAACGTTTTTGACACCAGGGCCCACCATTTATTCAGAATTTGAGCCACGGACCACCATTTGAGGACATTTTAGCCTCACACACCCCAAACACTAAAGCTTTCTACTAATCTTCTACATTCTCTAGTTGTCTAGACTTGGGCTAATTCAGATTATGAATACATTTTAACTCTTGAGAGTGTAAAAATGAAACCAAATGGGCAAGGGGTCCATTTGGTTTCATTTTTACATTCTCATGAGTTACATCTGGTTAACCAACTTAGCTGGGGACCGCCTGGAACCCTCTCAAGGACCAGCAGTCATGCAGCGTGCATAAAGTTTTCTGTTTTAAATGATGAAATGGTGTTGTTTAGTGGTGCCACAATTGTAGTTAGTAGCGTAGTGTTTCAAATCATTTTGTACAGGTACTTTAATTTGAAATATCTTTGAAATTTGGGTTATTTTGCAAACCTAAAGTTTGGTTGAACAATGGGGGGGACATGACCATAGTTTAATAGTCAGCTATAGTACCAACAAGGTCAACCAGTTTACTATAGTTGACTAGTTTATTTAGAATGCTATAGTTGACTAGTTGATTTAGAATTTAGAATGCTTGACTATTGTCTAGTTTACTAGTCGTCGCATACTACTAAAAAGTGAAAGCCTAGGGTGCACTCACATGGCTCAAGGGCATTTCTAATGTATTGTAAAGTGATCATTTCACATTCATTTTTCATTTTGGGGTCGTTTTATAGTCTGCTCAGGCTTTTGTGAACGCCCCAGGCAGTGTTTCAGCTGCTTCATTCAGTGTTTAGATTTTAGTTTACATTTTATCACACCCTTCCTGTACAAACCCACCGCAAGTTCAAACTCCATTCTAACCACGATCGAACCATTGAAAACACCTGACCTTGCTTCTGGTGACTCCTGCCCTCCAAATTCTGTTACTTTTTTTTTCATAAACTTCTATTTATTTTCTTTCTCAAACTAAATTATAAAAAATAAGGGAAAAGGCCATTGACAAAACATGGCCCCTCATTAGGACGGCTGAATAGGACTCAAATTCTATTCAAATTCTATTCAATTCAGCCACATTGTCAGAAAGCCAAGGAGCCCTGGCTCCACAAAAAAACGACTAAGTTCAGAGGAGGTTGCCAACTAAAACACTGTCTTAAACCATCATTATGCCTATAATTTTTGTTGTATCATACAACAATGCCGAGTGCCAAAAAGTAGCCGATCTATGAGATCACAACACCAGTGTCCTGCACAAGCAAGACATGCTGTGACCAGGGCCGGATGTAACATTTCCCTATAGAGCTGCGCAGTGACGTCACCGCCCCGGTTCCGGAAGTCTTTTCCCCATTCATTTTTCTCATAGACTTTTCGAAAATAATTTATATCAAGACGATTACGCCGCGGCCAAAGCCAACTCAGGTCGTGACAAATCATGACAACAAACACAATATCGTCACATAATATATAATTGGGAAGAAGTAGAAAACGGCATGATACAAGACTTTTTTTTTTCGTTTTTCATCTTCATTTAGAAATCATTTTATTGTCCCAAAAGTTTGTGTGTGTCATCATTATTCGTCACGACTCGAGTTGGCTGTGTCCGCGGCGTAATCGTCTATGATATAAATTATTTTCGAAAAGTCTATGAGAAAAATTAATTGGGAAAAGATCTCCGGAACCGGGCGTGGACGTCACTGCGCATCTCTATAGGGTATGGGTGCGCCCGGCCCATCCGCCCCTGGCTGTGACTTGTGAGCCATGTTGTGATGACGTACAAATATGGCTTTAGTCGTGTGTGTGTGTGTGTGTGTGTCACTGTGTTCCGTTCCGTCACACTGACTCATTCTGCACCTGTCCTTTGGAGGAAATTAGTAATTGTTTCGCCCCAAGCTGTTTTCTCTTTCTTTCCCAAGAGCCTGATTTAGATTTCTTTGGCTTTGGGTAAAGACACCATGAGTTGATGACTATTGTGGATTATCTGTTACGCGATTTGTCCAGCATGTGCCTCAGTTTTTACTGGTGCAGAATGAACCACCAACACGAGAGACAGCGAAATCTGTATGTTCAAACTCCCATTTTAACCACGACCGATCCATTAAAAAACACCCGACCTTGAATAGGACAAGGAATCCATTTGCAACCGCGATGGCTGTCACAGCGGTTTCAAAACAGCTGTGTCCGCGTTTAACATAAAAGTCGTGACTGTTTTTGCAAAACAGTCGTGACTGTTTTTGCAAGAAAAACAGCAGTGTTTTTTTGCAATGAAAACACTGCAAACCAGCAGGGGTTGGGAAAGGAGCGCTTACTAGTAGAGCGGGGCGAAGCATAGTTTTACTGAGGGTTTAGGGTTAGGTTAGGGTTAGAGTTAGAACGGTGGTTATGTTTAGAGTAACTAACCCTAACATAACCTCAGTAAAACTATATGCTTCGCCCCGCTCTACTAGTAGTAGCCGGCAGATAAAACAAGCGCTCCTTCCCAACCCCGCTGCTTTATTTCGGGTGGCATCTGAAAAGTCGCGCCCCTGAAGGCCGGTTGCACCAGACTGCCTCCAATCGGCTTGTTTGGTTTGTTTGTTTGTTTACAGAATTCCAAAAGATAGTAGTTGTCTCAAAAGGCAACAAACATGGTTTATAATTGAGGAGGAGTAGAATAAATGGTAGGATGGACTTGTGGAGGCTAATTCATTGCCCCATTCCCCATGCATAGATAGCTGCAGTGCATACCAACTTGTTAGTATACTCTAAGCCAGGTTACCATCCCCACCCTAATGACGAGGTGTAGTTGAGTGAATCATCATCATCATCATCATCATCTCATTCTTTCATCTACGGAGGTGCATGTGAATAGAGGTCCATCATCGTTGTGTGTGGACTGTGGAGGCTAATTACTTTGATGATGCATACAGTGAATGCATCATTCCACACCAAATGGCAGAGATCAGTATTCAAAGTGATTAATAACCACCATGTGTAGCTGGTAAATATATTATCTGCCATCCTACCAGTTAATCAAACGACTGCACCTCCTCTTAATTCTTTTGACGCCGTTCTCGAGCTGCTCGTGGATTTCCCGTTAGATTATGCCCGCCGGTCACGACGACGGCTCGTATCACGACGAAATGTAGATTTCATTCTTTAATCCAACTATTAGTCTGAGCGCATCGTCTGATAATGATCCCGTTGCTGACTTTCATTTGGACAGAATTGGCGACAACTTTTTTTTCATTCACACCCATTCAATCCAATGCATTCAAACGGCTCTCCTCCGGTTTGCCCCCTGAATGTCGTGAGCGCATGGGTAAAATCAGCAAGGGCTACACGGCTCTTCCTGACTTGTGACCCGGATGTTTTTGCTGAGATCGTCAGAAGACAGATCAGCCAAGACAACAGAAACAGCATGACAAAACAGCACATCCTGTTTAGAGATCTGAGCTTCAAAATAAGGGTTTTTACCGATCTCACTGGTTTGAGCCGTGGCAAATGGGGAAAAACAAAGAAAGATGCGATCGCGGTAAATGAGTTAATATATACAGTGTTTCTTTTCGAGTTCGCTAGTCTTTGTATCAAGTTTGTTAGTTGTATTATGTGCTAAGAGAGAGAGAGAGAGAGAGACAGACAGAGAGACAGACAGAAAGAGAGAGGTTGCGTGAACTGAAATGAATGAAGGTATGAAAGAAACATGGATATAAATAAACAGGACAGCTCATCTCTGAACTAGTGATTATAATGTGAAAATGTGTGAATTGATGAAAGAATGGAGGCTAATCATTGCTGACTCGCCATGTGTGAGTCATTTGGTATTCACATGGTAGTGTATATTATACCGTGTCTCGCCTGTTAGTTGTTGTTGTTTTTTTTTTAAACGCGTACGCAAGAGACAGACTGAAAGAGAGAGAGACATAAACAGATGGAGCCGGAGGTGATTGAGTTAAACCAGCCGCAAGTCACGTTCACCAGCCTCAAGTCACGTTCACGTTCACCAGCCGCAAGTCACGTTCACGTTCACCAGCCGCAAGTCACGTTCACGTTCACCAGCCGCAAGTCACGTTCACGTTCACCAGCCGCAAGTCACGTTCACGTTCACCAGCCGCAAGTCACGTTCACGTTCACCAGCCTCAAGTCACGTTCACCAGCCTCAAGTCACGTTCACGTTCACCAGCCGCAAGTCACGTTCACCAGCCTCAAGTCACGTTCACCAGCCTCAAGTCACGTTCACCACCGCAAGTCACGTTCACCAGCCTCAAGTCACGTTCACCAGCCGCAAGTCACGTTCACCAGCCGCAAGTCACGTTCACCCAGCCTCAAGTCACGTTCACACCAGCCGCAAGTCACGTTCACCAGCCGCAAGTCACGTTCACGTTCACCAGCCGCAAGTCACGTTCACCAGCCGCAAGTCACGTTCACGTTCACCAGCCGCAAGTCACGTTCACCAGCCGCAAGTCACGTTCACCAGCCTCAAGTCACGTTCACCAGCCTCAAGTCACGTTCACCAGCCGCAAGTCATGTTCACGTCTTGGCTTGTATGCATTCTTCTTGCATTATCGTCCAATCAGGATGAGGAGTACCTTTCTCCAATCAGGATCTATGCCACACCTGGCATTTGCGGTCCGGGGGCCAAATGCGGCCCTTTGGCTGACTCTGACCGCCTGGGGACCACCAGTGGTCCTTGAGAGAGTTTCCAAGTTAAATATGAAAGTTGGTTAACCAGATGTAACTCTTTGAGAGCGTATAAATGAAACCAAATGGACCCTTGCGGGTCTATTTGGTTTCATTTTTACACTCTCAAGAGTTAAAATATTCATCATCTGAATTAGCCCAAAAAGTCTACACATTCAGTCAGAGAATGTAAGAGAATGGTCATTTTTGTTATCCTGTTTTGTTTCCCAAATCCAGCCTGGAATTGTGGACAAAAACAAAGGAAATCTTGAAGAAAGTTTTGGGATCTGTGGGGCTAAAATGTCATCAAATGGTGGTGCGTGGCTCAAATACTGAATAAATACAGTGAATTAATATTACGCAGACTTTAGTTCAGCCTTTAGTCTTGGCCCTCCACAATATTTATGTATCTCATTTGGACCCTTGGGAAAATAATTGCCCACCCCTGATCTATTGTGAGGGTGGGCCTTAATGTACTGGGTGGAGTTTCCCTTTAAGTCCCAAATCTGGGTTGGACAATGGAAATGGTACCCCATAGTTTGCTGAACTTTCTTTCTTTCTTTCTTTCTTTCTTTCTTTCTTTCTTTCTTTCTTTCTTTCTTTCTTTCTTTCTTCTTTCTTTCTTTTCTTTTCTCCTTTCTTTCTTCTTTCTCTTTTCTTTCCTTTCTTTCTTTCTTTCCACCTCCACCTCCTACAGTACACTTCCGCAGTCCTGCGCCTCTCCTTCTCTCCATCCTCAGTCCATCTGTCATCTGCCCCTCTCTCTCTCTCTCCTTGTCATTTCTGCCGCACTAATCTATTAATACCATCCTCCTTCATCCATCTTCTGGTAACGTCACATCCTCTCTGACTGGCGGGGACAGTGGCATTAATGCATTATGCATAAAAGCCCCCCCCCCTTACATTTGCTAAATCATTGTCATAGCCGCAGCATTTACCAGATCAAATGGAGTTGATCAGAAGCAACAGAAGCGTGTACTTGTATGTAACACGAAACCTGCTCTTTCCTGGGATTATTACATCGCACACGTTAAGGAACTGCAAGTTGATATACTGTGCTTTGTTGTGCACAGGGTCACCTATTGAAAATAGCTTGTCATCTACTGTACAAGCTCACACCATTACACAGAGAGATTATGAAACCATCTGTACACTGAGATCTAGATGTGATGGATAAGGAAGTGTTACCGATTGAACATGCTTTTGTCCATGTTGAGGTTTTTTTTTATGATTGCTTAACACACCCAGTGCCAGCCCTTTTTCATATTTTTTGAGGTAGCCAGTGCCTGCGATTTTCATCTTAAAGTCATATTTCATATTTCGGTCCATGTTTCCCGACGGACAAGTTAGTTGGCGACACACACTTCCGGTTTCCGGTTTGGTCCGTCCCTTATTATGGTCCGTCAATATGCGGTCGCTGCACGCTGCTGTTATCATGGGGATCGTATCAAACCAGCGACGGTAAGCAACGTAGAGAGACGTAGCTCAACGTAAGAGGCATCGGTCATAACTATATTTCATAATGATAACGGGAGACGTAGATCTATTTCAACGGCACGAAATCTGTTAAGCTGGCTTTTGAAAAGAGAACATACCGCTCATGGAGGGCCCTGAGCGGTATGTCCAGTGTATGGAACTCCAACCTCCCCAGACCAATCAAACTCAGCTTCTTCTACGCAACGGTACAATCTGTACATAGAGGACCCTGAAGCCAACCCTGCAGAAGTCTCTAGACGGCTGCTACACCAGAATGCTGCGTGTAGTGCTCAACATCAGCAAGAGTGCACATGGGGTGGAGGGGGCACGGTGGCACAGTGGTTAGTGCTGTCGCCTCACAGCTAGAAGGTCCTGGGTTCGATTCCCGCTAGGGGCGCTGCTGTGGGTGCTGGCGGCGTGTCTGCTCCTCCGCGTCATCAGTGCCCATACCCGAGGCGGGGTTGGTGAAAGGACCTTTCTATGTGGAGTTTGCATGTTGGAGGGGACAGGAACTGGTTGGAATAACGTGTTCCTTCCACGCGCTACGTCCAACCAGGGAAACTCCCCCCTGTCAGGTGAAAAGAAGGCAGCTTGGACTCCCCATGCATTGAAGGAAGCATGAGGCCAGTCCGCTGCCTCCCCAGGTTGGTGGAGGGTGTGTAGAGCCCAGGATCACATTAGGAATTGGCACTGGGTGAAAAAATGGGTTACAAAATCGTGGGATAAAATTAAAAAAAAAAAAAAAAAAGAGTGCACATGTCACAAATGAGAATCTGTATGCTGTGATATTCAGGGTGAGCGACAAGATAGCAGCCAGGAGAATGCGGCTTGCAGGACACTGCCAGAGACATCAAGAGCTGCCAGCCAGCAAACTGGTGTTGTGGGAACCAACACACGCGGGCACCGGTCGCGTGGACGTCCCACATTAACATATGTGGATGTACTCAAGAAAGACGCAGGAGCACGGAGCACCAGTGAGCTGGCTGGATGTATGGCGAACCGGGACGACTGGAAGCGACGATGTAAGGCTCGTCTGAGGACGACCTAAGAAGAACTAACTTCGTCGCTATGTATTCATTCGTGGCAACACAATGGATGACTTTGCCTATACCAGGGGTGGGCAATTATTTTTCCCAATGAGATACATAAAATATTGTGGAGGGCCAAGACTAAAGGCTGAACTAAAGTCTGTGTAGTATTAATTTAATTTCAAGATGAAAGTAAGATTAAGACCAACCTTTTTGATACCAGGGCCCTCTATTCAGTATTTGAGCCACAGAGGACCACCAATTGATGACATTTTAGACCCACAGACCCCCAAAACTAAAGACCTCTTTTGTTTTTGTTCACAATACCACGCTAGATTTGGGAAACAAAACAGGCAATCATAGATTAAAAAAATTACCATTCTTTTACCTATTATTATTATCTGATTCTGTAGATTTTAGGTAATTCAGATGATGAATATTTTAACTCTTGAGAGTGTAAACATGAAACCAAATGGACCCTTGCAGGTCAATTTGGTTTCAAGTTTACGCTCTCAAAGAGTTACATCTGGTTAACCAACTTTCCATATTTAACTGGAACTCTCTCAAGGACCACTGGTGGTCCCCGGACCACTGGTTGAAAACCACAGTACCCTTTTGGGGGCCGGTCAGAGTCAGCCAAAAGGGCCGCATTTGGCCCCCGGGCCTCATGATGCCCAGGTATGGCCTATAGCTTTGCCTATGTATTGTCCATAAATGCAGTATAGGCCTCCGTCACACACTCTAAAAGCCATCCAGACGGGGAGCAAAAGGTTGAGGGCGGCGATTACGCAAGTGAGCACAGACCCATAGATTTGTCACATGCAGTGATGGAATGGGCGAAAAAAAATCGGCGCGGACATTTTTAGCGTGATTTGACCTAGACCGGCCCACCACAACCAGCATGTGATGGACCTATTCTATCTGGTATAGTTGGTTAACCAGATGTAACTCTTTGAAGTTACATCTGGTTATGAAACCAAATGGACCATTGCGGGTCCATTTGGTTTCATGTTAACACTCTAAGACTTAAAATATTCATCTAAATTGGCCAAAACAGTCTAATTACAAAATGTCGAAGATTAATGCTCATTTTGATCTGTATGTTTGACTGTTTTGTTTCCCAAATCCAGCCTGGAATTGCGGACCAAAAAGCAAAATAAATCTTTAGTTTTGGGGTCTGTTGGGGCTCAAATGTCATCAAATGGTGGTCCTCCGTGGCTCAAAATTTTGAATGAATAATGGGCCCTGGGATCAAAAAGGTTGAAAAGCAGTCCTGCGCTCCTCATCCATGCAGGCCAGCATGCCTAATGCATCTGGAACGGCCTTTACTGGAACACTGCCTCTGTTTTTCTGTTGATCACAGATCACACAACTGTGCGTGCACGTGCGCGCATGTGTGCACCGAAAAACGCGTGCAGAAAAGTCGATTTTTGCCGGAAGATTATTGTGTGCGTGTGTGCGTGCGTGCGCGCGTGCGTGTGTGTGAGAGAGAGACGCACTATGGCACACACACTTCCCCGATTCTCGATAAACATCCCATAGCTGGGAAGGCTCAGCCTCAGCCAATAGAGTGGTATCCTATAGCAACGACTGAAATGAACGGGGCTGTATTGGCTGGATTGCCACTCATATCTCCCGGATCGGCCTCTACAGGTGGGGGGAGTGCCACTGACAGCTCCCGGAATGCATGTGGAGCAAGGGGGAGCGCATGTGGAGCGAGCCGGAGCGGTGCTCCGGCACAAATTAAGTCCTGAACCACAGGTCACAGTTAAAGAGGCACCATTGTGAATTTTGCATATTAGCCTCCCAGTAGCATTGAGGAGAGTCAGACCTTCAATGAGAAATCTGTGATTCTCTGAATGGGCGTGTCAGAACAGTCCCTCTTAGATTCTTTCCTAAATGTGATGTTATAGTCAGGGACACATTTGAATAGGCCTTTTCCTCCACACACCCTTTAAATCATTGGTTTGCATGGATCAGTCCCCACCTCCTCACACTGTGGTTCAGTGCCACCCTCCCACCGAGAATGAGGTGGGCGGGGATAACTGGTGAGAAGGACAGGGGGGTGAGGGTGCCCCTGAGGCGTGGGCATTTTCAGTACTGCAGATCAATGACTTGGTAGAGCAGGGGTGTCAAACCCAAATACAGAGTGGGCCCAAATAGTAAAATTGGTACAAGTCGAGGGCCGGAGATACCGGTCTGTGTTTCAACACCGGTTTACGACGACGTCCCTGTCAAACAGCAAAAAATGAATTTTCCATCAAAAATCAATGTCTCTTAATGGCAAGATAATTGTAAAGATGAAACTGCCTGCATTAAAAAACCTGTTTTAAGTTTTAATGAAAAATAGCAGGTGTTCACGTCTCATAGCGCGCCACTCTGTGGCGCGCTATGAGACGTGAACACCTGCTATTCAGGGAAAATATTTTTCTTCTATGATCCTCACGAAGTGCTGAGTTAATTGAGAAAGTACATGAGGCTGAGTTGAGGAAGTAAAACAATTAGTTGCATTCATTTTTTTTTTATCACGGTGTGTGCAATATACCAGAGGGCCAGTTCTAATACTAATTCAATATCATCCCGCAGGGCCAAAGATAATTCATTCACAGGCCTGATTTGGCCCCCGGGCCTTGATTTTGACATATGTATGGTAGAGCATCCTGAGACAGTGCGAAAATGCATGATCTGAGTGGTTGTTTATGCTCCAGTGGGTATATGGATTTTAAATTCATGGTGAAGCCGCTTTAAATATGAATTTGTACGTTTTCAGTCAGTCAGTCCAGTTATTTGTCAGATGACATCATTTCAAGTGAGAAACTGCAAAAATATATTAGTCACCGGAAGTGTCTAAATTAGAACTTGAGTTATTGGTAAAATAACAGCAGTTTGGTGGCCATTCTGAAAATGGCTGGCTGTCCACAGGACAAATCTAAATAGTAGCAGTGTACTCCTCATCCTTGAATATTATGGCCACCAGAATCAAGATCCTAGCTGGTCTAGAATGTGCATGCACACGTGCACGCACACGCACATACACATTGACACTCGTATGCTAGGCTACCTTGCATAATGCAAGGTAATGCACATGCACTCAAAACATGTACAGTACACACAGTCACTCACCTGTGCATACCCACTCGTGCGTGCGTGCGTGCGCGTGCGCGCACGCGCGTGCACACACACACACACACACACACACACACACACACACACACACACACACACACACACACACACAGGCACGGCACTTTACACTATAGTGTGAATAGAAGGCTGTGATTTGCATCTAGGCCAAGGCTGCAGCACTGTCAGAGCTCTCCCAGGACTGCAGGGCTGGTTATTCTGCGGGTCTCCTTCTTTCTGCAACAGGCATTATGCAGCTGGGATAGCTTTCACTATAGCTCCACAATGTACCTGTATTATGGTGATCAGCTTTTCTGTCTTGGAAGAGACATATAACGTGTCTATAGTACTTTATTTCTTTTTTTATTCATTCTTGTGGTGACAGAATATAATATATTTTTAAATATTGTAAGCTTATGTGTGAGCAACACATACAGCCAGGGAGGTGCACCTGTAACAACAAACATGTAGCACCATGCAACATGTGTTTTTTATGACGTCAAAGCCATAATATTATTTGTGGTTAAAAGGAAATCTAAATCGCCTTGTTCTGCTTTAGGAGATCATGCCCAACACATGGGTGTTTCTAGATCATACCTGGCATTCTGCGGCCCTTTGGCTCACTCTGACCGGCCCGGGGACCACCAGTGGTCCTTGAGAGAGGGCCCACCCAAACCTGCATCCAGCCCACCCAATGAAATCAGTGGTTTTCAACCAGTGGTCTGGGGACACACCAGTGGTGCTTGAGAGAGTTCCAGGTGGTCTCCGGCTAAATTCTGAAATGTTGGTTAACCAGATGTAACCCTTTGAGAGCGTAAAAATGAAACCAAATGGACCCTTGCGGGTCCATTTGGTTTCATGTTTACACTCTCACGAGTTAAAATATTCATCATCTAAATTAGCCTAAAGTCACAATCAGAGAATGTAAAAGAATGGTCATTTTTTTTTATCTATGTTATCCTGTTTTGTTTGTAAAATTCAGCCTGGTATTGTGGACAAAAGCAAAAGAAATCTTTAGTTTTGGGGTCTGTGGGGCTAAAATGTCATCAAATGGTGGTCCGTGGCTCAAATACTGAATAAATACTGGGCCCTGGTGTCAAAATGGCTGGTCTTATACTTTTTCTTTTATCTTGAAATTAATTAAATTAAAATTACGCAGACTTTAGTTCAGCCTTTAGTCTTGGCCCTCCACAATATTTTATGTATCTCATTTGGCCCCTTGGGAAGAATAATTGCCCACCTCTGTTCTAGATCATCCATGTGATCCATGGTAGGCATGCACTAGACCCCTGGATGATGAGAACAAAAACAAAAGAAAAAGTCTTTATTCCGGTAAGGAATAAGGACCATCACTTTGCGTTTAGTCTCACCATATAATAGCTATTAACTAACAAATTAACTAACAAATCAACACAAGATACTTGAAGAAATGTGTCAGATTCCTGTGCTGCATCAAGGTTGTTTTTTGGTAAGGCCATGACATTATGATGCCAGTGATTGCAGGGAATTTTGGGGTGCTTGCAATAACGGTTTGGGTTTCTCCAGTGGCGTTTCTAAGCAATTTGGAGCCCTAGGCAAGATTTTCCCTCTCCTGTAAAATGGCGTCCCCCAAGGGATAAAACTATGAACATTTTTAACCTAAAGAACATATTCTATGTTATATTACATATAACATATTATATGTGTTTTGAATGTTCGATACTAGTTATAGAGGATAAGTATAATAATAATAAGTTTAGCCTGGGATCCTTTTACAGCATGTCTAGTGGTCGCCACCTCCCCTCATGGTCGCCCCCTTCCCCTCATGGTCGGCCCCTTCCCCTCATGGCGCCCTAGGCAACTGCCTAGTCTGCCTACTGGCAAAAACGCCCCTGGGTTTCTCGGCCTGATGATTATAAACCAGTAACTATAACATGACCTACGTTATGATCCGTTCCCGACCGGATCATCAACCTGAAAACGCTATGTGACCCAGGCTACTGCCCTAGGCGATTGAGAGTGAGAGAGAGTTTTTTTTTTTTTTTTTTTTTAGCTACGGTATGCTGTTTTCGGGGTCCAAAGGACAGCTGGACAGATGGACGGATGACCACCAAAGCTAACCTTGGGAGCCCTGGCACTGACAGGCCCTAAAAATAGTCATTAATCACCGCAATAACTGCTTCTAAAATAGATTAGGTGCACATGACTCTCTATGGACTCTTTTTTTTTTATTTGAGTTTATGATGAATGTCCTGTAGGAGAAGGAATAAGTCTCATACTCCTTCACCTCTAGCACCATGCAGGCCTTCTCTGGTCCCATAGCAGTGGGCCGTGTTAGACCCCAGCTGCCCCCCTCTTATACCTACAGTTTGCCCTATCCACTGGTGTAAAGTACTTTACTCAAGCACTCTCAGGGCCAGACTTAGCCAGCCCTACTAGCAGGGGCGGATTGGCCATCTGGAGTGCAGGGACTTTTCCCGGTGGCCTGCGCCACCTAGTGGCCTGGACAAGATCCAAAATGCACTAGTGGCACTTCCAAAATGCACTAGAATCAGTGCTAGCAGTAGCTTGTTACAAGTAGCTAAGCTACAAAGCTTAACTACATTTTCCCGTAACTTGTAGTGTAGCTTACTACATTTGTATTGGGAATAGCTTGTAGTGAAGCTACACTACTTGTTTCGAGTAGCTTGTAGTGAAGCTACACTACTTGTTTTGAGTAACAAGTAAAGTAGCTTACTACATTTTCCCATACACATTTTCAAATTCCACCCATTTTTTAATGGGTTAGAACACCTCTAATATACATCTCAAAACTTAAACATGCCACCATCCTATGTTCAAACCCACCCCTAGATTATTATTATTGATTGATTATGATTTTTATTTATATTATTTTATTGTGATTATTATTTAGAAGGTTGTACATTAAGTTGAGATAAATATTTTATGTAGTGTTGATGTAGTACAAATTCATGTGGATAGCTTGTAGTGTAGCTTAGCTACATTTTTTCGAGAGTAGCAAGTAGTGTAGCTTACTACATTTTCACAGTAACTTGCCCATCACTGACTAGAATGTGCTAGATGCTCGCCTGGAACATACAGATCAAAATGACCATTAATCTTCTACATTCTCTAGTTGTGTAGACTAAGTTGGGCTAATTCACATGATGAATATTTTAACTCTTGAGGGTGTAAAAATGAAACCAAATGGACCCGCAAGGGTCCACCTTATCTTTCCACTGCTCCCTCATATATATATACCCAGGACACGTGAAACCCTGCTCACCTCCAGCCTGCTCCCGAGAGCCAGTTCAGTCCTGACAGTCCAGCACATCCTGGCTGTCCACGGCCGAGGGTCAGCTTCACTAACATCCTACCCTATTACTATTCCCATTACACAAAAAATGTTCTCTTTCTAAACGTACTAATTTGCAAAACGAGTGCATAGAAGTATATCGCAGTTCCCAAGGTCCCTGTAGACACGGGCAGCTTTTTAAACTGAACTGAGCCGGTCCAAACTTGCTGGCAAAACTTTTTTGTTGTTTTTGTTGTTGGCAGCTAAAAAACAGGTTCACCAGGGAAATTTATTTGCATTGAAAACGCTGTAGCTGCCTGTTAAGGACTATAATGCACCGACAGGATGGTATGGTTATTAGCGTTGGATTAATTTGGATAGCCATCTGGATGCAATCACATTTCTCTGCTCTCTACTGTATCTGCCTTTAGATGGTTTCATTAGTGCGGAAATAAATTGTTTACATTGATTACATATCCAATCCAACTAAATGGAGTGGAGTGTTCTTTAGTGTGAAACAGATGATTATTGTATGTTATTTGTAGGCTTGGCACTGCGGGAACAATTGATTTTTATTGATATATAGGATCGTGTGCGTGTGTGCGTGTGTGTGTGTGTGTGTGTGTGTGTGTGTGTGTGTGTGTGTGCGTGTGTCAATCAAGAGGTTCACGCAGCCATGCTGCTCAACAGCGCCACCTTAGTTCTCTTAGCATCATTGCAGCTGTCAGTACTCAAACGGGCTGACATTCATGCATAGGGATGGAGGGACAAACACACACAGCTGCTTGTTGAAGAGGTTAGGCACCGCTCAAAAACATGCACAATGGACACATACAGTATATTGTTGTGTTTATTGTTTTTTACCTTCTCAGACCTGAGATTTTGCTATGATGCAAAATCATCATAACAAGCATACCGTATTTTCCGCCCTATAAGGCGCACCGGATTATAAGGCGCACCTTCAATGACTGGCCTATTTGCCTGTTTCCAAATATAAGGTACACATAATAGAAGCTACTGCAGTCAGCATAGACATACAGTAGGCCTAGTAGCTACTACAGTCAAACAATCCATATATAAGGCGCACTGGATTATACTTATACACTGTTGTTTTTGAGAAAATTAAAGGCTTTTAAGTGCGCCTTGTAGTCCGGAAAATACAGTATTTTCTTTTTTGTCTTTTTTTTGTCTTCACGAAATCCTCTCTGGACTCAAGTTGATATACGAAAACGCTCAGAGGAGAGCGAATAAACAAACTGATCGATAACTCCAAATCAAATCA
>CM076969.1:8286259-8434938 GCA_039105355.1 Benthosema pterotum
GAAAACACAGCATTACGTCCATAATCACTTTGGCAACAAAGAGCGCAATAGCTGTGACCATAACCTGGTGCGTCGTAGGGAATGCTAACTGAAGCACAACACGTTGCATTTCAACATGTGGTTATCATCAGATTCCTACTGTAATTGGCTCTTCACTAAGCCCCTCCCCAATCCGGCATTGTCCAATAGGCACGTTGGAAGAGGAAAGCTTGACCTGGATAGCAACAGTTGCCAAAGTATTTGGATTGGCATTGGACAGTGAACAAACCCCACCCCAAAGGGCGGGGCTTAGAGAAGAGCTAATTGTTACTGTGGCAATGGCAGCTCCCAAGTGTTCAGTTAGTCCACTTATACAGTACCAGCCGGGCATATATAAAAATAGTCTAAATAGTTTTGATTAGACTGTATACTGTACATCCCTAATAGGTGTTCAGTGACTGTTAGAGCATAAAGTATATTACAAGTAATTAAAATCAAGCAATTAAAACCTGAATGTACCTGTAGGTCATATATTATATCCTTAATCAGACAGTCACACATTTAATCAAGGGCTTTGTCAGCATTTAGATTGTTGACTTTGTTCCATACGTCTAAAGACCCATCTTTGAATAATTACACTTGGGGAGGGGAAGGCTGTGCTCCTGTGGCAATTTTTCAGTCTCCAGAATACAATTCTATTTTGTTTTAGTCGCTTTTAAGTCAACTGAAACGTTTTGGTTTTAGTGTAGCTTTTAGTCGACTACAGTAGGCTAAATATAAATTTACAGTTGAGTGCATCGACTATAATGCGCGTGTTGGCTGGCTTTGATGGCATCCTAAATGGCTTATTTTAGACTTCAAACAATCTATCTCTGCTGTTGCAAATGCACACAGATCCCAGGCAGCAAACCATGTATGGTTGCACGTATTGTACATGTGCTGTACTGTACTGTACACATGGAGAAAAAAAAAACATCTTGCTTCTTATTCCCTCTCTATGAAACATATCCCTCCCTACGCCTTGTTAGTGTGAGATTATATGAAAGCTTTCTGGGAAGATCTCTCTCTCTCTCTCTCTCTCTCTCTCTCTCTCTCTCTCTCTCTCTCTCTCTCTCTCTCTCTCTCTCTCTCTCTCTCTCTCTCTCTCTCTCTCTCTCTCTGTCTCTCTCTCTGTCTCTGTGTGCCAGTAATGAGGAGAGAATGTTAATGAGCTGTGAGAAAACTGTGAGAGAAACAAGTCAAAGAATAGACCACAAAATAGACCTGCAAAATACTGTAGCTCACACACATTTTGTATGATTCATGTGAACCGTTTTACTGTGATGTAAAACGCCTTATTTTTGTTTAATATCTACCCCAAATATGGAGTGTGTGCATGTGTGTCTGTGTGCGTGTGTGTGCATGTGTGCGTGTGTGCGTGTGTGTGCATGTGTGCGTGTGTGTGTGTGCGTGTGTGTGTGTGTGTGCGTGTGTGTGTGTTATATCTCTCCCTTGCTGCTGGCTTGCTCATTAAATCATGGTAGCGCTATATCCCTGTCAGTGGAAGATTGGCCATGTCCACAACTTGCCACCATACTGTCTGATATCAGACATAACTTAGGACGCAAGTATGAACTAAATAATTAGGTTATGGGAGTTTACCAAAATATGCAGAAAAAAATTAGGACGCAATTAGAAAGGAAGAAAAACTTCTGACCCCTACGGATTGGGGAAAAAAAAAACATAATATACCACTGCTGCACTGAGCCACTTTTGTCATGTTATCACTATTGTGTAGTCATAATACGTGTTTTGTTAAATTCAAGAGTTCTTTTTGGTGAAATTGTGCTTATTCTATGTGGTTCACCACAGTAAAAAAAATGTTTTGTTTCAGTAAAAGCCATTTTATTTCACAGTAAAATCCCGGTTTTATTCAATTCTTTTTTTAGTTTTGTTGCAGTGCACACCATTTCTTTCAGTGAGGTTTGTCACAGTGAATGCCTTTTTATTTTAGGGGCAGTTCATTTTAATGTATTCGGTGTGGTCCGTTTGCAGTAAAAATCTGTTTAATTCAGTGTGGTTCATTACAGTAAAATGTGTTTAATTTCATTCAGTTCACTGCAGTCAACTGAGCAGAATACGTCTAGGTGCAGTGAGTATAGCTGGGAGTCTTTTTAATTTTGTACTTTCCCAAGTATGAAGTCCTATGAGGCTCCACTAGGGCTACAGTACACCATAGTCGGAATTATAGAACCCGCCGTAACGCCAAGTGAGTTTCCTGCTCTGGGAATCGTAGCTATAGCTCGGCCCTGTTGTTAAGACCTGCCAAACTGCTTGTTATTCTAAGTGGCTCTGGGTATAGCATTTGTTTCTGCCTGGACCAGAATCACATGCAGTATTATTAGAGAGAGAGAGAGAGAGAGAGAGAGAGAGAGAGAGAGAGAGAGAGAGAGAGAGAGAGAGAGAGAGAGAGAGAGAGAGAGAGAGAGAGAGAGAGAGAGAGAGAGAGAGAGAGAGAGAGAGAGAGAGAGAGAGAGAGAGAGAGAGAGAGAGAGAGAGAGAGAGAGAGAGAGAGAGAGAGAGAGAGAGAGAGAGAGAGAGAGAGAGAGAGAGGGGAAGAGAGAGTGGTGGCACACCTTAAAAAAAATAAACACTTTCTCTTTGAGAATTACTAGATCAAAGCTGCCGATCTGGCACCGATTTTTCTTTTTTTTTTTTACACATACAGGTAATTTCCTCTCCTTAATCAGAATATCAATCAGAATCAATCAAGGCCTGTCTTTATAAACAGTCATGCCAAGATCTGCAGTGAATTTCAAAAGAACACAAAGTTCCTAAAAGCTAAAATTCTCAATGTATGGTATTTGTATCAGGAAGACGAGTTTGGAAGCACATGACACAGTATACAGTGTATCTTAATTGGCTAATATGTTTTGACACTATGGGCTCCATTTTCGTTACCATCTAAACCCCTTATCCTAAATCCCTTATCTTTTTTTTTTTTTACTATTTTGAAAAACTTTTTGGAATAGTTAAATGTGGCAATCTATTGACACATTGTGAGCTTGTAGAATGGCCATTTAAACTATTGAAAAATGTTATTTTTTAATAGTTTAAAAAGGCAAAGAAGTTAAGGGATAAGGGGTTTGGTGGTGACGAAAATGGAGCCCGATCTATTTAAACAGTGCTTTATGAAAGAAGGCAAACTTTGTTGAAAGCAGTACTAAATGTGTGTCAGCCTGGGGACCATAACGGACTCTTTCATCAAAGTCATTGTCATTCCTATCCAACGTTGGTACCCGACTTTGGTTGGGTACCATTTTGGATCTGCGTGTGTCCAACCACCAGACGCTCATTAGTAAATCCTATCCAACTTGTCGGCAGCCAAGCGGGTACTGGATTAAAATGAGGGAGTAAGTGGAACAAGCACGCTTAAAAACAATCCAATCCAATTAGCCATTAAAACCCAGCGGAAAAGGATATTAGAGCCTTTTGCGGTAGGGAAAATGCTATGTGTGGATGGTACCGGTATATCTCTGTTTTTGAAATGAGTTTGAAAGCTTGAATTATGTCGACTGATGATTAAGGATTAGGAGTTACACTTAAAGGGGAATTCCACCCATTTTCAACATTTTTTCTGAGAGTGTACAGATGCAACCAAATGAACCCTAACGGGATCATTTGGTTCCATTTGTACGCTCTCAGAAAAAAGAAGCGTCTAAAGATATCCATTAACATGGTGAAAATACATCCTGATGATGTCATCAATAAGTTTCACCATGTTAGTGGTTTTCTTCAGACCTCCATTTCTTGGGAACACAGAATGGGTTTTTATCATGTCCACCCAGCACCTCTAAGGTATACTAATAACATATTAGAATGTTGAAAATGGGTGGCGTTCCCCTTTAATTTATAGAAGCAGTTATTTGCAAAAAAAAAAAAAAAAAATCTCAATAATAATAATAATAATAGGGAGTTTACAAACTTCTGTCTGCACTGTGCTATGTCATTGCAACCAGGGCTTCATTTTGAGCGAGCCTGGCCTCATTCGATTAGAGGTTTACACTCAGCCTCAAATTGTATTGTTTTTTTTTCCAGCTCACAGACTGTCGGATACCATTTATAACATGGTCTTAAAGAGACAAAAATCTGATTTCTGCCCTGACAACGTTATGCATCATGTATGATATGCGGGATCACAATCACATTTCAGCTGCATGGCCGTGTAGCAAGGCAGTCTTTATTGAGCAGAGAGAAGTATACAGCTTGACTTTGACAACCAACACAGCAGCACTCTGAGGCGCTCTTATCTCTAGCCTCCAGCACTATGCCCACATGTCCTTTACTGTAACAAGGGGACCGGATTGAAAATGAAGGAACGAGGGAAAGAGAAGGACGACAATCCAACACTGTCTATAACTGTTATTGCAGGGGTTTTCAACCTTTTTGACACCAGGGCTCACCATTTATTCAGCATTTGAGCCACGGACCACCATTTGATGACATTTTAGCCCCCAAAGAGCCAAAACTAAAGAATTCTTTTGGTTTTGTTCTCAATTCCAGGCTGGATTTTGCAAACAGAACAGTGTAGAGTTCTTAATTAAATAGTGCTAATTCAAGATGATGAACATTTTAACTCTTGAGAGTGTGAAAATGGTTTCATTTTTACATTCTCAAGAGTTACATCTGGTTAACCAACTTTCCGTCATTTAGCCTGGGGACCACCTGGAACTCTCTCAAGGACCACTGGTGGTCCCCGGACCACCTGTTGAAAACCCCTGGTCTATTGTATCAACAAGCCGGTAGCATGCCTGTATTTGTGTAGCCATCGCTCTATTCACTAACCACCCGCTCAGGACAGTCGCTGACCAATGTCAATGAGAACATGTTGGTTGCATGATCTTCTCTCTTAGTGATAGTCGGAATTGTACAGTCGTAATGCGGTTAAATCCAGAAGGCGGATTTAAAGCTTTCAAAAACTCTTTCAAATTAAACAGGCCCCAAGCAACCAGGGGGCGTGTCCATGTATGGGTAGTCCTCCAAGGGGGCGTGTCCATGTATGAGTCCTCCAAGTCTCCTTGAGCTGGGCTTTTCAACCGGTGGTCCGGGGACCACTAGTGGTCCTTGAGAAGGTTCCAGGTGGTCACCAGGCTGAATGATGGAAAGTTGGTTAACCAGATGTAACTCTTGCGAATGTAAGAATGAAACCAAATGGACCCTTGCAGGTCCATTTGCTTTCATTTTTACACTCTCAAGAGTTAAAATATTCACCATCTGAATTAGCACCACTTAATTAAGAAGTTTACACTGTTTTGTTTCACAAATCTAGCCTGGGATTGTAGAAAAGAAATCAAAATAATTCTTTAATTTTAGGTCTTTGGATTGACAATGTCATCAAATGGTGGTCTGTGGGTCAAATGCTGAATAAATGCTGGTCCCTGGAGTCAAAAAGGTTGAAAACCCCTGTCCTTAAGTAAAGCCGATGATACATACAGTAATATCGGTGACCTTTACCTGTGACCACTAAAATCTCTCATCGTCACCTTCAGTCATCCTTGGATACAGTTAGACAGACCGACAGATGGATGGATGAGCATAAAAGCCAAGATTCGTAATGCCTTCGGGCCAGGGAGGCATACAAAACTATGGTTAGTATTTTGTGTGCTTGTATGGGGGCTGGAAAACAAGTCTAAAGATCCTTAATTCCAGCCCTAGCTAAATCAAAGCAGAAGGCTTAGATGCAGTTCAGTAGACACGAGCACAGACGCCCCAGAAGAACAGATCCATATATCCAAAGGTTTAGTGGACTAGCCCTGGATAATGAATGAAACTCCAGTAACTCCCCAATGCTTTCGTAATTAGCATTTTCTCCCCTCACTATCAATATCTGCTAAAACAAAATACATTTATCGTTGTGCATCGTAATGGTGTTTCCATTAGAGCTCTGAGAGTTAGTCTGAGGTGCAAGACTACGTCAGGGAAGGACATCATAATAATGACGGCTACTGATGTTTTACAACCAGTGGCCCTGAATTTGTATTTCGTGTAGAACAGGGGTTTTCAACAGGTAGTCCGGGGACCACCAGTCAGTGTTCCTGAGAGGGTTCCAGGTTGTCCCCAGCTAAGTTGGTTAACCAGATGTACAGTAACTCTTGAGAACGTAAAAAATGAAACCAAATGGACCCTTGCGGGTCCATTTGGTTTCATTTTTACACTCTCAAGAGTTAAAATGCATCATCTTAATTAGCCCATGAGGTCTACACAACTAGAAGATTAATGGTCATTTTGATCTGTATGTTAATTTGACTGTTTTGTTTCCCAAATCCAGCATGGAATTGTGTACAAAAGCAAAAGAAATCTTTAGTTTTAGGGTCTGTGGGACTAAAAATGTCCTCAAATGGTGGTCCGTGGCTCAAATGCTGAATAAATGGTGGGCCCTGGTATCAAAAAGGTTGAAAAGCCCTGGTGTAGAAGACAGATGATCGGGACTAATTCATGAAATGGGCGACTGGGGAACTATGATAGTGCATTATAATTTACAGTGGGGGCTACCAAAACACTATAATACATGGCTGCATTTTTTTTTTTTTTTTTTTACATTTTAGCTTTTGTACAGTATGAAGTGGAATTATATGTCCATCCGTAGCAAACTGTCCTTCAACTGGATTCTATAGCAACACACAGGCCATATGTCTCCGGGACTGTAGTTCACCAAACAGTGCTACAGTATTATGCCAAAATGATTCAATGCATCATTACATTTAAACTAAAACAATTTTCTAAATCTATAAGACTCTTAATTGCAGTATGTTGTACATTACATGACTTTACTTACAAATACACATGTGTGTGTATATAGTGTGAATATTTACAGTTCAATTCATATTTATTATGTACATAGCACCCAGATTCATATATCTGCCATTTTTACCAGCCTTGCAAAATGCACACTTTTCAAACTGAACATTTTCTATGAGCCTCGTCAGTTTAACAATCTTTTAAACCAACTCAATTCACCAATTGTCAGCCTTTTTCGAGAGATGCACAATGCAAAAAAACATTGGCCGATATCCGATAACACGCAGGATCACATTGGCCCATACCGACATTACATTATTTCTGCAAAAGTATTTCAAACAAATGACTGTATATTACATTGCCATAACAATGTTACTGTTGGTCTTATATTTGTTTTTGCTGTCACTCACCAAACTCCCTTCATAGTCTCTCCATTCTGTTGTTTATATGCATACTGTAGTGGATGTGCTTTGGGTGTGGTGAAGTTAGGAAGAGGCGAGACCATATATATATATATATATATATATACTGTATATATATATATATATATATATATATATATATATATATATATATATATATATATATATATATATATATATATATATATATATATATATATATATATATATATATATATATATATATATACATATATATATATATATACATATATACACACGCTTCCTTTTTTGTACTTGATCAAACAATAAATTCAAGTAATTCTGATGTGATTCAAATGCCACTATTTAATCATTTAGCTTGTAAGCTGAGCATGTGGAACTGGATCTTCTGTGTGTTTTTCTAATGTGTTTTCTAATGTGTTACAGCAGGGAAAACCATGTTTTTGTGTGTGTCACTCACCATGCTCTGAAATCCACTGTTACCACTGTCCACAATTCCATTAATGTATCACACATCTGCCCAGATTGAGCGCGATGAGAGGAAAAAGGGTGCATTCTGGTGAATCATAATATCAAGGCTGGCTTTGAAGTAGTGGTGTGTGCGCGCGCGTGCGTGCGTGTGTCACTCCTGCGTGGAAGCCATGCCCATCAAACACAATGGAGATCTGGACAGCTGAGATCAAAGTGGCCTCAAGAGCAGATGGACAACACAAACGATGGACATTCCCGGGGTGGAGGTTCCATGATTATTCTAGAAGCCTGGAGTTGTTGGACACACTATAAAGTGTCCTTCAGGCGTTGCACCATGCACCCTAGCCTCACGTAGCCAGCATTCATTCATCTACCTTTGGATTGCATTGCCCCCTGGAATCAGGCTATAAACAACCAGGGCCCAGTATGCAAATATGAGGCAGCACATTGCAGATTAATATCCATGCGATTTTATAGTCCGTCAGCCGACAGGTTTCTATTATTTTTGGTATCTCTGAAATTTGGTATCTGTGCAAAAAAAACAAAAAAACAAAAACAAAAATCACATTTGTGATGATTGCATTTTTAGCTCAAGGGGTGTTTTTTGTGCAAAGCTAATGCTTTGGATTCTTTGGATTCAGAATCATGGGGAAAAAAATCTCATGGCATGTCACATGCTACTTAAAATATCAAGTTTGACATCTTTGACATGTTTGCATGATAGGATTTCAATGGTATCACATACCACTGAAACACAGACGGGAAGCATATGATCTTTCTCACTGAGTTTGCAATAAACTCCTATAAAACGCTGCTCAATACCGACAGCCGGTCAACAAGTGGATTCAAGAATATACTGTATGTGTTGTGTATATTTTAGGCCATAAAAACTATACCAAATTTCCCATTTTTTACAACCTCAAGCTGCCACACTCTTAGTATCACTACTGTACGTGAGGCTACTTCCTCCACCTGACGCTCCTTCCTGTATCACATTTGATTGTAATCTGTATTGGTAATCAGTCATGCATATTGTTGTAGCCAGAATTGCAGTTTTATTTCTGACAAGCCGAACTTAGCCAACAATTTGTTATAAATGCAGAATGTTATTTTATTATCAGAACATAATTATTACAAACATTTGTTTGGATGAATCACGTACAGAATAATTAAAGGATTTCCTTATATATATATTGCTGTCAGTTATTCCCCCTTCGCTCATCATCACTCACAAATTAATAGATGCGTTGTTTGCTGTCTTTCCCCCAAGGTCTTATAAAGCTACTGTCACGCTGATGGGTTTTATCATAAACATTTGTGTTTTATATGACTGTGAACATCTGTGTTTTCAGTTTGCAATTAAAATCTTGGGGCAACACACAACGGTACACATATTACTGTGTACAGTTGTGTGCTTACACTGTACATTTACAGTGTAAGCATTTTGCAGGCACTTATTCCAGATTGACATACATGAAGTGTGATTCCTTGCCATCTGACTGTGCTGCATTCTGGAGCTCGATCCACTTGCATAATCGAATGTCCAGATCTCTACTTGACTGGTTATGAAATAGTGAATATACACGTTGAAAGGGACAATAGTAGTAGCATGTGCCTTCGAGCCACTGATAAATATTTGTAGCCATTTTGATTTTTAGAGACAGTTGGGTGCCTATGACCACGGAATCTTAACCCAAACACACACACCTGTACCTGTTATCAGAGTTTTTGATGTACCTATTGTTACAGTGCCCTCATCATGCCGATAAGCTACTGTCCAGTTGAGGAAAGTAACTGACTGTAGTACTTCAAATACTTTTATTACAGGGAGAACTGAGAAACCAGTACAAGTGAGAAAATTGGAACAGATTGGGTGCTGATATAAATTATGACACATCGGATGGACGTCTCACTTGTGCTATACCACTTTGATTTTATTCACCAGGCGAACACTTTTTCTCACCCGCCAATGTAAAATGGTCAGAGTGCATGGCCATGGTCCACTGGAACGATGCAGTTTTCATGAGCACGGACGTGCACCTAGCAACTCCAAACAAAGTTCTGCTACAGCAAGTTTGCAATGGGGCCAAGTCCCCAGCAACCGAAGGGACCTTTTGTGCTCGACTGTGATGTGCATGAATGAACAGCTGAAGTGTGATTGAGTTTCTCATCTGAGAAACTCACCTGCCCTGAGATGTAGGCTGTGTACACGCCGGACAAGTGATAGCGATGATAGCGATGATTTGAATCCGGCGATTCAAATCAACTACTATTCCTATGTTGGCAAGTAGTGAGTTTATGATCGGTGGGCACACAATTATGCCAATAATATAATTATATAGTTATATACTACTAGACTATCCTAATTGTTGACACTATTACGGCTCTAGGATGAGCCAAGGTGTTTCCTGGCTTTTACTTATTATTACTAGACTAGATATACTTTATAAAAAAATGTGTTTACACACTGTGTTGTTCAAAGGCTATTGGCAAAATACAGTATAGGTGGATGAGTCTTAGGGTTCCTCAGTGGATAGGTTGACGCAGGTTGACGAAGTCAGTGTTACAGCTTTGCCCATTTCACTCCCTTGTGCTTCATCTTTTTCTTGTCGTTCCTGTCCTGTTTAGCAGACCATGCTGTCTTTGGAAGCATGAGGATGTTGTAATAGAGTCCTCGCCTCTTGAAGGGCTGGCTGCCAGTGGGCGATGATTTGGAGAACCATCCACGCAAACGGCTGAACTTGAAGCTTTTTCCTTCCCTCCTCCCTCCAGCCTGTTTAGAGTCCTTATCGGGCTCAGTCGCTCCATCCGAGCCAATCCTGCTCCGTGCCATCGGGTATGTAGGTAGAGCGGCGACCGCGCGACTGTGCAAATCGGCTGATCTCTCGTCTTTCTCCGGGAAAAGAAGACGCAATCCAGCCACAATCAGGCTCTGGGCAGCCTGGACAGGTGAAGCTGACCTGGCGGCCTCCGTGGTCGGCGAGGTCAGAGCCACCGAGGAGTCCGTCAACCAGCAGCCGAACCCAGGGTAAAGGGGTTCGGTGAATGTGGACCGGAAGGTGTACAGGTGCGGACGTGTGTTGTAGCAGACCCTGTAGAAGGACAGAGTGCCAGCGGCCCAGTCCAGATCCACGCCTATTCTGTTGGAGTGAGAGGGGCCGACAGTGAAGACCGCCATCTTCCCGTCGTGATGGACATAGTATCTGTTCCAATGCACGCCTTCGTAACATTCCAGACTCCAGGATTTGTCGTTGTGACCAACCCGGCAGTCGTCGCCCTCTTGTCCACTCTTGTTGATTCCTCTGTATGTCACGGCGATATAAACCCATCCGCTCCAATCTACCTCCCAGTAACAGCATCCAGTCAGACCCTCTCTGCACAGGACCTGGTGCTCTGAGCCAAACCTGCCCGGGTGATGGGAGTATGACTGACACTCTCCCACACACGTGGCTTTTTTACAGTTCTCCGACAGAGAGAGGTTTCTGTTGGCAGTGTTAGGGTCCAGAGTGAGCTCACAGCATACATACGAGAGCTTCCTGTCTTCCTCCGGGACCTTGACCGCCGCCATCTGTTCAGGAGGAATGAGGTCCGCTAACGCGTCGTTTTCTTGTATCGTTTGAGGTCCCTCCTCCCGGTCACGCTTGTCTTTTTCGCTGACCAGTTCTAATGTCTCTTCCTGTTCGTCGGCCAAAATGTCCCCTTTGCTGACCAGTTCAAGTGTCTCTTTTTGTTTGTCCGCCAAAACGTCCCTTTCACTGACCAATTCGAGTGTCTCCTCCCGTTTGTCTGTCAAAACATCAGTCAGCGTCTCTTTTTGTTCGTCTGACAAAACGTCAGTCACTGTCTCCTCCCGTTTGTCTGCCAAGACATCTCTATTGCTGACCAGTTCGAGCCTCTCCTGTTCATCCTTGTCCATCAAAGCTTCATTTTCTCTGATCAAATGGAGTCTCTCCTCGGATTCATCTGGCAAAATATCCTTCTCTCTGACCAATTGGGGTCTCTCCTGGTCACATTTCTCTGCCAAAATGTCCTTTTCTCTGACCAACTGGCGCCTCTCCTGCTCCCATTTGCCGGCCAAAGCTTCCCTTTCTCTGACCAACTGGAGCCTCTCCTCCGCCCATTTTTCCGACAACGCCTCTATGGCTCGAATCTTTCGGAGTATCTCCTGCTCCCATTTGCTCCTTTCTTCCGTCATCCCTTCCTTGAGAGCGGCGGTCACCTGGCGGTTCTCTCTGGACTTCATCTGCTCCTCCATGGCTTTGATCTTCTCTTCCTGCCACAGGAGCATCTGAACCAGCTTGTCCTTTGACGTCCTGTCGTTCTTGTCCTTACTGAAGATCTGGTTCATTTCCTCCAAGGCTCGTTTTTCTCTTTTCTGCACGTACGCGTGATAACGCATCACGAGTGCTGTTGTTGTCGCTGCCGCCGCCGTCGTGCCGACGCCGAGCACTTTGAAGTTAAACATGATCAGTAGCTACAAATTCCGGCAAATAAATCTGTCTGTACGTCCCTCAAGATGCCCGTATATGGAGACAACTCATAGTACTGAGAAGATGACTGATGTCACTGGACTGAATAGGTGGTGGCCGCCGCCCCTGAGACACAGTTACTGTGGTACCCTATTTAAGATCCAGCACCCGTGCCAAAGTTTAAATTTCTTAGTCTTAGTGCGGTGCTAATAATAGAGCCTTTATATCCCTAAACTCTCCCAAGTTTGTGTGATATTGCAGCATGCTGCCTGCTGATTGGCGTGAGAGTATTTTGGCGGTGATGTCACTGTTGCTAGAGTTGCTACTATCAATGGTCGTGTTGGTGTGTCTGTTTGGCGCCCGCTGAAACATCCAAATTTCTGGATTCAATGGCTCAAAATTCAAGGGGATCTCTAGCTTGGGATTAGGAGAACTGGCCAGAGCTATATGTGATTTCTATAGCTCTGCCTGTCCCTTCCTTCTTCAAGGTGATAAGAGACATTTGACAATGAGAATGAAAGAATGAAAGTGTAACATTTGCACATTCTACGGGGAAATCAATAAGGTTTCCGCTTTGCTGCAGGCAAAAACCTTCCAACGTTCATATTTTCATATTAGTCTTTTTCATATGAATGTTGTTTTGCTCTCTAGCAATGGCATGTAGAAAATAGACAACAAACTCATTTTTGAAGGTTCATGCCAAGTATCAAGTAACAAGAGAGTATAACTGCATTGGTTTTCTTTCCATTTCAAGAATACTATCATGGCTATTGACATAAATCAGTGCTAATGAAGAGCCTTTATGCCTGTACGATGTTTTGATAATATTGAACCGATGGAGTAAAAAAATCATTGGACAAAACCTCTTAACTCCATTGGACCTTCAAACCAACAGCATCAGTAATTTGTTTTTTTTATGTGTATTTTGGAGTTAGGTGGTTTCTTCTCTGACAACAACGAATTAGGCTACTTGTACTTGAACTCTTGCCATGCACCAAAAATAAGCAATTTACATACCAAGTATAACAACATCTTCCTGCCACTCGGCACATCCTTGGAGATTCTTGACAGCTCCATGTGCAATACACGTCATTATTGTGAACCATGGAAGCAGGAATGCTATAAGGTCTCTAGGGTTTTATGAAGACTTTTTCCTGAACCCTTCAGACAGCTTGTCTTGTCTTTGCCATTATCACAGAGGAATCCAGAGGCAGAATTGTCTCTTTTCTGACTTCAAACATAATAATTGCCTATAGAGTATATGGTCCATGGTCAAGGAAGAAATGCTTTTCCAAAGGAATGTCTTCCCTTGAACAACATTCCGTTGTACCGTTATTATTCTGAATGTCAACAATCACTGTAAGAGCCATTTGAGCCATGTTTCCTATAGTGTATTTCTATTTGATGGCGATGTCACTGCAGAACCTGTCAGGCTTGTCAATGAACCAGCAGGGGCGGATCTAGGCATGGGCATGGGGGGGCAATGCCCCCCTAAATGCCCAGACCGCCCCACCAGACAAACACTGTGGCATTAAACAACCTAAGATGTTTCAAATTAAAGTGCTTATATTTAAAATGATTACAAGGCACAGGTTAAGAGTAAGAAATGTACTGTTGTGTACAGCAAGACAAAAAAAAAAACATGATTCGTCAACAAACACAGAGTAGGTAAAAAGCAAATTAAGTGTCCATTACAGACAGTGCAATTCAGAAGTGTCTCATACAAACAAGAATGATTGCATTGGCATTGCCGTCTGCATTGCTGGGTGCTGAGCCGGCTCTAATGTTAGGGTTAGGGTAAGAGTTTGGTTGGGGTTAAGGGTTTGCTTAAAGGGATATTTCACTTTCAAAAAAACTTTTGGTCATTTTATGGTCTACTCAGTCTCATGTGAACACACCAGACAGTGTATAAGTTACTCCATTCAGTATTTAGATATTTGATTTTCATTTTAGCACATGCCCCTCCTTCCTATACAAACTCATTATAACTTAAAACTCCATTTTAACCATAACAGATTGTTCGAAAACAACCCATCCTTTCTCCTAATACGTGAGAGGACCGTGGAATTTCATTTACAGTTTTAATTTATTTTTAGAATATTGTTATATTATATGGAGGTGGCTACATTTTACAAAACCATATTGCCCCTTTAAGATTAGGCTCAGGGTACGGGTTTGGGTTACCACATAAAACACTACCGGCTGCCTGGCTGTTCCTCGGCGGCTTCCACCGCTCTCAGAAAGTTGGAGAAGGCGTCGGCAGCAGAACACAGTACGTGTATATATCATGGTTGGATTTCTTATTCCATGGCATAGTCTCTGTCAGTATTATCCCATTAGAGCCAGTGAGAGGGTGGGTGATTTATAGGGGAAAGGGCCATTATTGTCCATAAAATTTACATAAAACGGAAATTTTGCCTTTGGCAACCACAGAAGGTAAAGACAGGCAATTGCTGCAATCAGCATATATAATCGACAAGGCAATCGTTTTAGACACTGAAGACAGGCGTGGATGTATGATGTGCAATAATCCAGAGGGTGACCAGACACAGAATGGCATGCTTTATACTGTACACACAGGCTTATATTAGCTCAGGAGGACCAGGAACTCTGTGTTTATCTCTGCCTAATTTCAGGAAACAGACGGTCCGCTGCAGCCCTTGATGCTGGAGAGGGATCACCTCACTGGCCTGTTTCTGCCAGAGTCAATTAAAGAAAAATGCTGCAGATGTGCTAAAAATGTGTTTTTCCCGGGGATCTTTGACACACAATGCATGTAGCAAAGACGACTGGGGAAGGGAGCAAGGTTCTCCAGCAGCCACCCCACCTTATTAAAATGTAGATAGCAGGGGCGGATCTAGGCATGGGCATTTGCAATGCCCTGACTGCCCCACCAAACACGATGCCATGCAAAACAACCCAAGATATTTCAAATTAAGGTGCTTATATTTAAAATGATTTGAAACACTACTGCTACTAACTATACTACAGTTGTGTCACCACTAAACCAACAGCATTTCATAATTGACAGACAACAGAAAACTCCCTGAGTCAGACCTTTAGCTTTATGCATGCTGCGTGTCTGCTGCAACTTCAACAACAACTGATGTTATTATTGATGCTTTACTTGACTAATAAAAGTCCTGTAATAGAAAATGGTATGTGTGCGAATTCATCGCCCGTGTCGCTTCGCACCACGGGCGATGAAGTCGCACCCATACCATTTTCTCCTGCCCCCCAATTGGAAAACGTTACATCCGCCCCTGGAGTGAGTCTACAGTAATAATGTGACCATAAACACAATAAAGAATCTTTATTATTCCCTGAAAAGCTTTGAAACAGATAGCAGCATTTAAACATTCACATAAACATAGTGTATAAACAGAATTGATGGACATTTTTGCAGTCCTTTTCAGTTTTATTTGAATTTACTTGTTTAATCACTTATAGCAGGGGTTTTCAACAGGTGGTCCGAGGACCTCCAGCGGTCCCTGAGAGGATTCCAGGTGGTCCCCAGGCTAAATGATGGAAAGATTGTTAACCAGATGTAACTCTTTGAGAGCGTGAAAATGTTTACACTCTCATGAGTTAAAATATTCATCATCTGAACTAACCCAAATCTCCACAACTAAAGAATGATAAAGAAAGATTAATGGTCATTTTGAACTATATGATTGATTCTGAATAAATAGTGGGCCCTGGTATGAAAAAGGTTGAAAACCACTGGTTTATAGCTTTTCCTACAAACTTCCTATAAAAATGTATGTAAGAACAGGCGTTTGTCAGATTCTCAGGACTTGAATCCCATAGCTCTACCAATGTACCATATTGTGGTCTGTCTATATATGAACTAACTGGACAGCCAGGATGACTGACAGCTAGAGGGGAAAGGAACTGGTTGGAAATGCGTGTTCCTTCCACACACACTTAACGTACCGATACGTCTTATACTGAGGGAAATCCCCAAGTGGTCTGTTCTGACATCAAAAGGAAGCATGTGAGCTCAGCTCAGTTCGGGGCTCTCCCCAGGTTGGTGCCCATGGATTTATACATAGGGCTATTTGCACCAGGTTGGAAAAAAATTGGAGCAAAAATCGTGGGATAAAAATGTAAAATGAGAGGTGGGAAAGAAGCGATTGAGAGTGTGCACAGGAGACACGGAGAGAGAAGAGATCTATACGCCAGGGAGGAGGGAGGGATGAGCGAGCAGATGTGAAGGAGAGACTATAGTAAAGATGGTTTTATGCTGGACTGGACAGTGTTGCCAACTTGGCGCATTTGTCGCTATATTTAGCTCTTTTCCAGACCCCCCTATAGCGCCAAAATTAGTGAAAAACTCCTGGTGGAAAATCTGGTGCTTTTTTGCAGGTGAGTTGGCAGCAGGGGCGAAATCCAAAAGCGACCTCGCCCGCGGGCGCCCGGTTTCAAAAGCGGGTTATGGTTAGGGTTAGGTTAGGTTTAGGCATAGGTTTACTGAGGTTAAGTTTAGGGTTAGAGTTAGGTTTAGGCATAGCCTAGTTTGTGAAAACGGGCGCCCGCTTTTGAAAACGGGCGCCCGCTTTTGAAAACGGGCGCCCGTTTTTGTGAAACGGGCGCCCGTTTTTGTGAAACCGGGCGCCCGTTTTTGTGAAAGCGGGCGCCCGCTTTTGAAACCGGGCGCCCGCGGGCGAGGTCGCTTTTGGATTTCGCTGGCTCTCTGAGTTGGGGTGAAATTGGTTGACAGGCGCCAAAGATAAAACCCTTGTTTGTCACCATTTTTCCTCCGATGATCCTCCTTCCTTCCGAGAAAGGGCCATTGGTAACCAAATGGACCCTTATAGATCTGTAACACTTGAGATCGTAAAATGAAACCAAACGGACCCTTTCGGGTCCGTTTGGTTTCATTTTACGCTCTCAAGAGTTAAATCTTTTTAACCATCTGAATTACCTAATTTTCAAGAATCTACACATTTAGAAAAATGTAGAAGAATTACTATTTTGACCAACATTTTGTCAGTTGATGTTATTTCTCCTGAATTAGGCTGAGACTAAATTCAACATCAAATGGTGGTCCTCTGTGGCTAAAATGCAGAATAAATAATGGGCCCTGGTAGGAAAATGGTTGAAAACCACTGATCTGGTGCACTCTAGTGCATTTTGGAAGTGCCACTAGTGCATTTTGGATCTAGGCAGTTGGCAACACTGATGCTGGAGAGTCAGCAGGCGAAGGAGGGAGGGAGGGAGGGAGGGAGGAAGAGAAGGAAAGGAAAGACGATATGGATGTTATGAGAGTGGGTGGGCGAGTGTCTAGGGACATCTGTAGGAAAACACTTTGTTACAAGCGTGTGTGTGTGTGTGTGTGTGTGTGTGTGTGTGTGTGTGTGTGTGTGTGTGTGTGTGCGCGCGCTTGTGTGCACGCCCATGTGTGTGCTGTTTGTGTGCCCAATCCGACCTTGGGAGACCAAATTAGCTACATATTGCATACATGTAATGCTAGCCGTTTTCACATAACTGTATGTGGACTTGTGGCTTGCACACAAACACACACGCACACGCACACGCACACACACACACACACACACACACACACACACACACACACACACACACACACACACACACACACACACACACACACACACACAAAACAGTGTCGTAAAGTGGTTTCCAACACTGTCACTGGTCACATGTGAGGAGGATTGATGCAGGAGAGCAATCAGCTATAGGCAGCTGGACGTGTGTGTGTGTGTGTGTGTGTGTGTGTGTGTGTGTGTGTGTGTGTGTGTGTGCGTGTGCGTGTGCGTGTGCGTGTGCTGTGTGTGTGTGTGTGTGTGTGTGTGTGTGTGTGTGTGTGTGTGTGTGTGTGTGTGTGTGTGTGTGTGTGTGCTTGAGTTGCGATTCATGCTTGGCCACCACCACCATCTAAATAAATAATGGGTAATGCAAAATAAGGTGTGTGAGAGTGTGTGTGTGTGTGTTGTGTGTGAGAGGGGGGTTACTTAAGAAAAACTAACAATACTCCAATGTAGAAATACTATATCACAAGTCAAACGTTCAAAAATTACTTTCAAATAAAAGTAGTGGATTAAAGGTGCAGTATTTGCCTCTGTGTTGGAAATTGAAAATACCCAAGTAAAATAGAAATGCCTCAAAAGTGCAATTAGGTATGGTACTTAGGTATATACTTAGTTACTTCCCAACAGTGGTGTCGGCTTCCTTCTGGGCCTGACCTTTTCTCTAATTGAGCTGTATCCTCTCTCATCCTCTGCATCAACCTCTTTATCTGACCTCCAAAGAGAACACTCACTGTACATGGCTTTTTTTGTCTTTTACATTCTATAAAACCTACACTGTATTATAAAAATCACACCTGTTTGAAGCGAGCGGTGCAACTATAAGAGTAGTGTTCTAGTTACAGCAGTTATGCCAAAACCAGGGGCGGATGTAACATTTTCCAATTAGGGGGGCAGGAGAAAATGGTATGGGGGCAGCTTCATGGTATGGGTGCGGCTGAAGCCGCACCCATACCATTTTTGGTTACGGGACTTTTGGTTACAGGACTTTTAAGTAAAGCATCAATAATAAATCCAGCGAAGCGTCAGTTCATTGAGGCACGGAGGGCAGAAGGTTTATTTAATTCCCCTTATTTTCAATCAGTAATTCATTCTGTTCCTTTAAATCTGCAGTCTCTCCATGTCAACTCCCCTCACTCTCATTGGCTGTCCCCATGTCAACTCCCCTCACTGTCATTGGCTGTCAGCTAGTCAGTCACACCCACATTCAATCATGTGCTCTATATAAGCAGTCTCTTCTCTCTCTCCTCTCTCTCTCTCTCTCCCTGCTAAGCTGACTCTGTCCTGTTGATCAGATGTGTTCAAATTTCCTCCCCCTCCCCGGCCTCCTCCCTGTGGCACCAGTTCAGAGTACATGAGTCTCTGATTAATCATGAATTAAGGGTTGTAACTATTGTGGTATCTAATTCTGTTATGGTATCCATGTTTACTGTGGACTATGGTATTTTCTGTATCCATGTAGTTCATGCATTTTTGGATAAATGTTGTAATGTCTCCAGTCTGCACTGGATACAATGCTCATGTGTTAATGTCTTGTATTTTACTGTACTTTGGCTCTGCTCAGGGGGGTTGTTGATATCTCAAGCTGTGTCTTGATGCACAGATAATCGGAGATATCAAATGTGATATCAGACCTATGACTCAGTTCATAGATCGTCTGATATCACATGAGCAGAGCCATGCCGCCATACAAACATGCAAAAGCTTTGCAATAAATGGTCTATGGTCAATCTTATTCTGAGCCGAAGTGTGTCAATGAACTTCAGTTATTGTTGAAGTTGCAACAGACACGCAGCATGCATAAAGCTAAAGGTCTGACTCAGAGAGTTTTCTGTTTTCAATGATGAAATGCTGTTGGTTTAGTGGTGACACAGCTGTAGTTACTTAGTAGCAGTAGTAGTTTTTCAAATCATTTTAATCATAAGCACTTTAATTTGAAATATATTTGAAATTAGGGTCGTTTGCATGCCATCATGCTTGGTGGGGCAGGCATGGGGGCATTGACCCCCCATGCCCATGCCTAGATCCGCCCCTGGTCAAAAGCAATACAAGGTTTGTGGAAAAGTGTTTTGCATACTGATGATGTACCCAAAAGCAGACGAGCATCCAAAACTGTTGAGAGGTTACCTTATGGGGCTCCCCGGGAAGCAGAGTGTGGTTGTTTATCAAATTTATCTTAATCGGATAGGCAGGGGTGTAGTGGAGGGGGGACGTGGGGGGACCCACTTCTCACATCTAAAATATATTTTGGGCAAAAGTAGGCCTATGTTTTTTTCCTGTCATTTACTTTTATGGATACAATTAGGCATTGTAAACAAAACTTTCTCAACATGCTAAACTTAGTTCCCCCATCCTGTGTTTCCTAGAATTGGAGGCTGAAAAAAATCATATTAGCATATTAGCATAATGAAAATGGGTCGAATTCCCCTTTCAGAGGCGTCCCCCCCACTTCTACTGTTTCTGTATGTTTGTATTACTGTATATCTTTTGTACCTTGTGTTCATGCCATGTTTGTATCATGTAAAACCATTGCTGTAAATGCTCGGTTTAGTACACATGGTGCAGTTGAAAAAGAGATCCTAGTCTCGATTGGATTTCTCCGAAATAAAAGGTTTCACATCATATATGCACACAGCCATGAACACTTCACAACAGTGAACTCAAGCCCAAGTCGACATTCTCAAAGATAGGCATGCAGCACACATTAGTGTATGTTTTCTTTTTACATTTTAGATGCCTATTAGTGGTGACATTTAACTTCAACTCACTCCTCTAGTGCTCATGCAGGGGGGCCTGCACTCTATTGCTGATCAATACTGGCTCCTCTCTCTCTCTCTCTCTCTCTCTCTCTCTCTCTCTCTCTCTCTCTCTCACACACACACACGCACGCATGCACGCACGCGCACGCATGCACGCACGCATGCACACACACACACACACACACACACACACACACACACACACACACACACACACACACACACACACACACACACACACACACACACACACACACAGTAATTCTGCCCACACACAGGGAGAACATGCAGGCACACAAATATTTTAGGTGCCGTAAAGGTTACATTCGCAAACACGTGGATATGGCCTCGTGATACAACAACACACGTCAGTCAGTACTCCATATATAGGCACAAGTAGAGGCCACTCTGACACAAAAATAAATAAATAAAAATAATAAAAATCGCATCATGATCAGATGATCCAATGAATACAGGGAAAACATGCTGGTACTTTGGCAAAAAATGTGAATTGGCCTGTTAGCACCACTATGAGGCCAATTTGAAACATTTTGGGAGGAACTTCCTTGGAGTGAGTGCAAAACATCACGACCAAATTCGAAAATAGCATGCTCACAGACGGACAGACTGGAAGAACAAAAAATGGACTTTCCTCTCTCCCTCTTTCCCGACTATCTTCACTTGAACTATCAATACAGCTTGTTTTTTCTTAATTAGATATCGATGATAATATTGTGTTTCCGCTGTGTAATCGTCTTTATAGGCCAGGGGTTTTCAACCTTTTTGACACCAGGGCCCACTATTTATTCAGCATTTGAGCCACGGACCACCATTTGAGGACATTTTAGCCCCACAGACCCCAAAACTAAAGATTTATTTTGCTTTTGTCCATCTTCTAGTTGTGTAGACTTGGGCTAATTCAGATGATGAATATTTTAACTGTTGAGAGCGTAAAAATGAAACCAAATGGACCCGCCAGGGTCCATTTGGTTTCATTTTTACGTTCTCAAGAGTTACATCTGGTTAACCAACTTAGCTGGGGACCACCTGGAACCCTCTCAGGGACCACTGGTGGTCCCCGGACCACCTGTTGAAAACCCCTGTTATAGGCTATAAATCATTTTTGGAAAGTCTATGAGGAAAATGAAAGGGACGAACAGGCAACGTCAAGAAGGGGCGGGACCATAGACGGATCTAGAAATGATGGGCCCCTGGGCCGCTGTCAGCCGGAGGGCCCCCCTACACTGGAACAATTTGCTTCCCATTGTGGCGCCGTAGTGTCTGCACACACGCATATGGATTATGACATATATATGCGATATTTACCTGCATTTCAGCAGGAATTACAGCAAGGTGATTGCTTAAAGAGGGGGTGCTGTGATTTTTGTATTTTTCCAATTGTGTACATGTTTAAGAGGTGACAGTATGTACTGTAAATAGACCACTTGGTGAGTTTTTTATGTGCAATGATGTCTTCCCTTTGTATTTAGGGTTTCTTCCTGGGGGCTGAACATTTCCAGTCAAATGTGCCAATGAAAAAAACTTCAATATAGTGACATCATGTGCTCAGCCCCTCCCCTAACTCCTCCCCCTTTATCATGCAACTAAAGCTGTGGGTGTGGCTTCAGTTCAGGTGGATCTCCACCCATCACCACCCACCAGGCAAACCAGGCATACTTAATGAACAGGCTGGTTGGAATCATAAAAATGACAGTTTAACAAACACTGTACACTTTTTGGGGAAAAAATCTTACTTTTCATGTAACATTAATACCTGATGATCATGTTTTAGGGTAGAAAGAATTCATGGCAGTCCATCTTTAAAAATAATACGCAGACAAAACAACCAAGACAAATAAATGCAATCTGTTCAGGATAATCGGTTCAGGGTAATCCTCCCCTGGGCAGGACTGCTCAGCTCTATCAACGTGACTAATAATAATTAGTCATGTTTTCAAACTTTCTGTTGGTGTTTTGTCATGCGTGGGAGGTATAATGTATACGTACGTGGCTCTGGTTGTCTTGCTACAGTTGGCGGGTATAGTTAGAAAGTGCAGCTTGGTTTCCTCCCTCGTCATCGTGTGTGTGCAGTAGTGCGCAGTCACACACACACACACACACACACACACACACACACACACACACACACACACACACACACACACACACACACACACACACACACACACACACCAGGGGCAGATGTAACATGTCACATTTGGGGGGGGGGGGGGGGGGGGGGGATAAGAGAACATGTTGGAGGGGCAAGAGAAAATGGTATGGGGGCGGCTTCATCGCGGCTTCGCGCCACGGGCGATGAAGCCGGACCCATACCATTTTCAGTTACAGGACTTTTATTAGTCAAGTAAAGCATCGATAACAACATCAGTTGTTGTTGAAGTTGCAACAGACGCAGCATTTACGCACCATTTTTGGTTATAGGACTTTTATTAGACAATTAAGCATCAATAATGACATTAGTTGTTGTTGAAGGTCTGACTCAGAGAGTTTTCTGTTTTCAATGATGAAATGCTGTTGGTTTAGTGGTGCCACAGCTAGTAGCAGTAGTAGTGTTTCAAATCATTTTAAATAGAAGCGCTTTAATTTGAAATATCTTGGGTTGTTTTGCATGGCATCATGTTTGGTGTGGCAGACTGGGCATTTAGGGGGGCATTGCCCCCCCATGCCCATGCCTAGATCCGCCCCTGCTGGGGAGCCAGGTCTGCCGGTGGCAGCAGACTCTCTCTCCATCATGGCAGGGCTATACAGCACCCGCTGTGTCTGTTCATGCTCAAGGGTTTCCTTCATGTTGGATCAGTCACGGCAGGTTAGCTCCAAATAGTGTTCCAATTTTCTTCTTGATTTCGGTTTATTCAGCCCAGCATGTCAGATATAGCTTTCTTGTGGTTCCCTATAATTTGATTTAGTCCCATACGATACGATACGATACGATATGATACGATACGATACGATACGATACGATACGATACGATAGACTTTATTAATCCCTCAGAGGGAAATTCATGATTCTCACAGAAGCCCAGACAGTAAGAAACAGACATAAAAACATGAAACACACACGCTCAAATATCCTAAAAAGAAAACCTAAAACTATAAAACTATATAAAGTCACCTCATCATATCATAAATAAATTAAAAACTACATACTACATGCCTGCTACAGTGTGTATAGTACACAGCAGAATAAAGTGCATAGCATTGCTAAAATTAACAGCAAGGATAAAGTGCCCAAACATCTTAGCATCTTCTATTCCTATTTAATACTTTAATGGCAGCTGGCACAAAAGAGCCACCAAACCTCTCAGTCCTAATTTGGGGGAGGGTAAGTCTCTGACTGAAGACACTTCTCCTCAGGCTGAGCTCCTGGAAGAGGGGGTGGGAGGGGTTGTCCAGGATGGACAGCAGCTTGCTGCCCATCCTCTTCTCCGCCACCACCTCCAGGTTCTCCAGCCCCCCACCTACCACAGAGTTGGCCTTCTTCACAGTTTTATTAAGTTTGTCCTTGTCCGCTTTTTTTAGCCCGCCACCCCAGACAGCCACAGCGAAGAACACAGCACTGGCCACTATGGAGTGGTAGAACTGCACCAGCAGTCTTTTGCAGACGTCAAAGGACCTGAGTCTCCTTAAAAAGAAAAGTCTGCTCTGGCCCTTTTTGTAGAGCGCCTCGGTGTTATCCGCCCAGTCCAGTCTATTATTTAAGTACACACCCAGGTACTTGTAGTTTCCTGCCATCTCCACCACGCTGTCCTTGATGGTGATGGGGATGTGGGGTGGCCTGGATGGGCTCCTCCGTCGCAGGTCCACTACAAGCTCCTTGGTCTTTCCCGCGTTGAGTAGAAGGTGATTCTCTTCGGCCCAGGAGACGAACTTCTTAATGGTGCCCCTATACTCCTCCTCGTCTCCCTCCTTCCCGATGCAGCCCATGATGGTGGAATCGTCCGAAAACTTCTGCAGCATGCAGGAGTCCGAGTTGTAGCTGAAGTCGGTTGTGTAGAGAGTAAAAAGGAAGGGAGACAGCACCGTCCCCTGGGGGGCGCCCGTGTTGCTGGTGAGCACCTCAGACCTGCTGTCTTGGAGCTGGACATACTGGGGCCTGCCCGAAAGATAGTCCGTGATCCACGCAATCAGGTCCGGTTGCAGGTTCATGGCCGCTAACTTCTCTGCCAGTCTTGAGGGCCGTATTGTGTTAAAAGCACTGGAGAAGTCGAAGAAAGTGATGCGGACGTAGCCCCCCGGCTTCTCCAGATGAGAGTAGGCCCTATGAAGCAGATGGATTACTGCATCCTCGACTCCAATCCTGGCCCTGTAGGCGAATTGGAGTGGGTCCACGTAGTCCTGGACCAGCGGTCTCAGGCGTCTCAGACAGAGCCTCTCCAGGACCTTACTGGCGTGTGCCGTCAGGGCTACGGGCCTGAAGTCATTAGGGGCACTGGGACGCGCTTTTTTGGGGAGTGGAATGATGCATGCAGTCTTCCACGGCCGTGGGAACTTTTTCCTCCTCATGGAGAGGTTGAAGAGGTGGGTAAGTACCACATCAAGCTGTCCAGCGCAGGCCTTTAGTAGCCTAGGTCTGATCCCGTCAGGTCCCGCTGCCTTCTTCACTGCCAGTCGTCTCAGCTCTCCTCGGACCTCACTCCTAGTGAACTGAAAGGTACTGAGGTCCTCTCCCGTGTTGAATTGTGGAGAGGGCGGGGAGGGTGAGGATGAGGGAGGGAGGCTGGGAAGATAAGGGGGGAGGGGGGCCGATGCAGGGACGGGGTTCAGGGACTGGGTCCCAGGGTGGAGAGGGGGGGGGAGGGGGGATAGGGGGGTTGGGTCAGGTGAGTCAAAGCGGTTAAAGAACTGGTTCAGCTCATCAGCCTTCTCCCGCCCACCCACGACCACAGCCGCTCCTTTTCCTTGACCAGTGATGTTCTTCAGGCCACGCCAAACCTCCCTGCTCGAATTAGACTCCAACTTGCTCTCCACCTTGTCCTTATAGTCCCTGCGTGCCCTCCTTAGCTGCCTCTTCAGTTCCTTCTGAATGTCACGTGCCTCCTCCCTGTTCCCAGCCCTGAAGGCTTGCTTCTTACGGTTTAGGAGGTCCTTAATGTCCTTGGTGATCCACGGCTTGTTGTTGGGAAAAACACGCACTGTCCTGGTTGGGACGATGCTCTCCTCACATGCTTGGATGTACAGAGTGACACACTCTGTCAGTCCATCTATGTCGTCACCAAAGTCATCATAAAACAGGTCCCAGTCCGTAGCCTCAAAGCAGTCCTGCAGCCTGGTCTCAACCTCCTCTGACCACACCTGTACAGTCCTGGTGGTGGGAGGCTGCCTCCTACAAACAGGCATGTAAGTAGGTAACAGGCAGACCAGGTCATGATCAGAGGTGCCGAGGGGTGGAAAAGCCATGGAACTGTAACCATCCTTCACATTGGCATACATGAGGTCCAGTGTTCTTTCGCCCCTGGTTGTACATTTCACATACTGGGTAAATCCAACCAGTGAACGACTCAGGGAAACATGATTCATGTCACCATTAATCACATTTAGTCCCATATATGGGTGTTTGCAGGGGTGTAGTGGAGGGGGGACACGGGGGACGGCGTCCCCCCACTTCTCACATCTAAAATATTTTTGGGGCAAAAGTAGACCTATGTTTTTTTGTCTTGTCATTTACTTTTATGGATACAATTAGGCATTGTAAACAATCTTTCTCTATATGCTATACTTGTTTTAATAGCGTGTCTTTGTGTGTTGCGGAGGTGCACACAAATGCGCATGCAAATGCAAGTGTGCATGCACATGTCTTAAAGGGGAATTCCACTCATTTTCAATATTCTACTATGTCATTAATATACCTTAGAGATGTTGTGTGGACATGGTAAAAAGGTTCCCCATTCTGTGTTTCCTAGATCTTGATGACATCATCAAGATGGGTTTCACCATGCTAATGAGTTTCCTTTTTTCTGAGAGTGTACAAATGGAACCAAATGGACCCGCTAGGGTCCATTTGGTTCACATTTGTACACTCTCAGAAAAAAAAGAAAATGGGTGGAATCCCCCTTTAAGAGGGGTCACCCCACTTCTAAAAGTCCCACTACAACACTGCGTGTTTCTATTTTGGTGGCTTTGTTCTGAGTTCCAAAAGCATTGTTGCGGCCATTGTTATCAAGTATACATTTTAAATGCTCTTGTTTTAATTTGGATATTTAGTGGTTGTATCCTATCCCTCCTATAATGCTCTGTATGTGTGTATTATAGGACATACTTGGGCTTTTTCCATTGGATTTGGTTGCAGTGGATTTGCAGATGCCTGAAATGTAAATTCACAACCAATTACGGTGTGTCCCTTTTTGCAAATTGTTGGTAATGGTTTGTAAGTGAGCCAACATGTCTGTTCCTACATGAGTTCATTTAATTAACTAGAAAACGTCGACTGCATGAAGCTCCTGCATGCATGGTTTACTGGGCGGTAGGTAGTATTTGATTCCCTGTTTGCCTTACTCATTGTGCTGTGGCATTTTACATTTTCATTTAACTGTCACAAGTAACATCTATTATGAAGACGGTGTATTCAGATGCATTCTTAATTAGCTCTGTGCATAATTGTTGTCAGATGGTGACACCTGTTACAGTACGTTGCCTGTGGCTTGTGCTCAGAAACTGGGTTACCTTGCTGTTCTTTCATGTTCTACACCAGACAGGATTCTCTTCAACTAATCACTGTTTGTTTAGGTTGACTAACTTCCCAGGCACCTCAGGCCCTGCATGGCCTGCCTTAATTCCTGTACACTGAGTTGGAGCATTGAATGCGCATTTTTACTACTTTTTTATATATTCTTCTAGCTCTCCTATCAATTCTTGTTTATGTATACCAGGGCCAAAAGGTAGATTGTGATCTACCAGTAGATCACACAGACCGTGCAGGTAGATCACGACAGCCCCCATAGATCTGTAACTCTTAAGAGCGTTAAAACATTTTACACTCTCAAGAGTCCAAGCAATTAGAAAATGGGGAATAATTGTTATTTTGACCAATGTTTTGCCAGTTCTCTTTCCCAATTGTGGACAAAAACGTGAAAGTTCTTAGTTTGGGGTGCAAGAGACTAAACTAAACATCACAAACTGTCAACTCAAACCCCAAATACTGTTTTCAAATGTCAGTAGTAGCATATACAACAAAACAAACAATTCTCTCCCTCTATTATTCATTTTAACGGCATTATTCTTAAACACTATAACAGTAAGTAACACCATCACCGGTATTTCAAAGCGCAAACTTTCTAGGGGCCTTGAAATTGATTTTCAGTAATGGAATAATCACATTTTTGATGTATAGTAGATCTTGTTGAGACGGTCATTTTGAAAGTAGCTCTCAAGTCAAAAAAGTGTGGGCACCCCTGATGCATACGCAGCCGTTATTATATTACTTTCAACATTGGTATAGTGTATATGAAAGGTGTTTCAACCAACCTGTTTCAACTTGTGATATCAGCAAAGGTAGAGATCAAGTTCTATATTAAGTTTCTGATGCATGCTGTTCCCACCTGAGGGTGCCACCCATACCCATACCAAGCTGTATATGGGTGTGAAGACAAAAAAGACACAGAATGATCTATTATATTCATTGTTGTGAAACCTCAAGGTCCCAAGCCTGTTAATGCTAACAGGCCTCATGAGATCGTTTGCTTGTTTGAGTCCAGATAGGCCTAGTTGATCAAAAACAGCCAGTGGTCGTGGGAATGTTGTCCTAATGTTTTAATCATACAATAGTGTAACACTGTAACGTTGTACAACGTAGTACCAGTACATTGTATTTGTGTGACCTAGAGCTATTAGGTACATGAAGTGAAGGTTGTGAAACTTCGGCACAAGGGAGAAATTTACCATTTTGGTATTGGTATACCATTTTCGGTTACAGGACTTCTTAAGCATCGATAATAATCAGTTGTTGTTGAAGTTGCAACAGGGACACAGCATGCATAAAGCTAAAGGTCTGACTCAGAGAGTTTTCTGTTTTCAATGATGAAATGCTGTTTATGCTGCGGTTTAGTGGTTTAACTAACTGTAGTTAGTTAGTAGCAGTAGTAGTGTTTCAAATCATTTTAAATATATGCCTAGATCCACCCCTGGTGTTAACAGTTGTGACAAACTGTGCCTCTCCATCATCACCATGGTGAGCATAACAGAAGCATACCCTGCAATGATATTGAAGTTCTGACTGTTATTCCCTGCCGCATATACAGTTTGGTTGGAGAGAGAGAGAGAGAGAGAGGGAGAGAGAGCGTGCAATCATGTTTTATTTTGAAAATGTATATGAGAGTTGAGTATACTGTAGCAGTATTCTTTCATGAGACAAAACGTGTGTGTGTGTGTGTGTGTGTGTGTGTGTGTGTGTGTGTGTGCGTGTGCGTGTGCGTGTGCGTGTGCGTGCGTGCTCGATTTGTACACCTTCGAAACCTGACTGTGCATAGCAGTTAACAGTCAAGTTTATGTGAACGCTATGAAACAGCCTTCTTCGTCGTCGTCATCATCATCGCTGCTATAGCTCATTGAGCTCAGGTACATTCCTCCTTATGGGGATATAAACCTACTGGGAGAACCTCAAATCAGTGTGTGTGTGTGTGTGTGTGTGTGTGTGTGTGTGTGTGTGGTGTGTGTGTGTGTGTGTGTGTGTGTGTGTGTGTGTGTGTGTGTGTGTGGGGGTGTGTGTGTGTGTGTGTGTGTGTGTGTGCCAGGGGCGGATGTAACATTTCCCAATTGGGGGGCAGAAGAAAATGGTAAGAAGAAAATGGTAAGGGGGCTTCATCCCATACCATTTTCAGTAGTGTTTCAAATACTTTTAAATATATAAGCACTGACATATCTTGGGCTGTTTAGCATGCCATCATGTTTGGTGGGGCAGACTGGGCATTTTGGGGGGCATTGCCCCCCCCCCCCATGCCTATGCCTAGATCCGCCCCTGGTGTGTGTGTGTGTGTGTGTGTGTGTGTGTGTGTGTGTGTGTGTGTGTGGGTGTGGGTGTGGGTGTGTGCGTGTGTGTGCGCGCGCGCACACATTTGCATGCGTGCGTAATTGCTTGAGCAAGAGAGGTAAAGAGGGAACTTGTGTGTACAAGAGAGAGAGAAAAAAAAATTGTGTGTACTGTGTGTGCGTGTGTGCACATGCGTGCGTGCGTGCGTGCATGCGTGTGTGTGTGTGTGTGTGTGTGTGTGTGTGTGTGTGTATACTACCTGTCTTCCTTACTGTGACAGTGTGTGTGAGTGTGTGTGTGTGGGGGGTATTGGTGGCTTAGTGTAAGATGGCTGTGATTAATTTCCCTCTGTAGCCATGGCTCTAATTCCCAGCAGAGATTGGGGGAATGGTCTCTGAAAGGGTCCCTGTGGAAATCACTGTAGGCAGGCAGGCAGCCACAGAACCCGCCTAGACGCCAGCGCTTTGAGAAGTACTGATGAATTATCCATAGACCAGAGAGAGAGAGAGAGAGAGAGAGAGAGAGAGAGAGAGAGAGAGAGAGAGAGAGAGAGAGAGAGAGAGGTTGGGTATAACACAGAGAACGGAGAGGGATAGATTGAAGAACGGACAGAGAGAAACAGTGATAGTATGGACATGGAGATGGAGAGTGAGAGTGAGAGAGAAAGACAGAGAGAGAGAGAGAGCAGCTGGGAGATGAGTGTGTTTTACGCAAGAAGAAGACACATGGGGCAGATATGAGTGACGCACAAAGAGAAGTAGCCAGAGTAGGGATGAAGTGAATACGTAGCACGTTAAGTATGTTATTTCTTAGTGGGAAATGTGCATTACTTCCCACCACCCTCCTCCCTCCCTCCACCCCATTGTGGCGTAGCAGCAGCCTCTCATGTTCATTCATCTCTTCTAAGGTTCCTCCTCCTCCTCACTATACCTCATCCCTCTATGAATGCTCAATATACTCATTCAAGTGAAAGCCACCCTAGGATAAAACTGAATAGTGGATGTGTCATCGAGCTCCCAAAGCTGGACTCAGCGGTGACGAATTTGTCGACTAAAACCATCATGACAGATGTTGATTCACTTTTTCCGCAGGCGAAGACTATGACAACTAATAAAACTAAATGTATTGACAATTTCCTAGACAGATTAAAAAAATAACTTAATTGCACCTCACAGGCAGCATTCCCCACTATGCTATCCAGGTCAGTAAAAGTACTAACATACACAATAAGCCTTTTAAATTATACTTCCAAACAAAAGTAGGCTACTCTACTCAGTATGCAGAATGGACCATTTCACATAATGTTATTGGATTCAAATTAATGCAACTCTTACACAGATGGGGCAAATTGTAGCCTAATTACTTGTGTGAGCGAAGTGGGCTCAAGCAAGGCGATCGGTGATGACGTAATGTACGTACGTATAAGTAAAAGACCTTTATAGCTAATTAGTATTAGGCTATACTCTGCTTGCGCAACGTGCAAGTTTGCTCTCTGCCGAGTGCTGATCTAGTTACTTAACGTGCTGCTGGGTTTCTAACTAGTAAGTAAAGCTGTCAAATAATTGTATAGACAGTGCACTAAAACAGGGGTTTTCAACCTTTTTCATAGCAGGGCCCACTATTTATTTATCTATATGTAACGCCCGGGATTCGAACCCAGGTCTCCCACGTGAAAGTCCAACATCTTAACCACTAGACCAAGAGGACATCCCCTTGGTCCGGGGGCAGATATTGGTTTTTCCAGGCCATCACGGCAGAGGCTGTAGCCACCTGCTACACTCACCTCCCTTTTGACCTGCTTCCACGGGGAAACCCGATCCGGGTCACGGCACCAATGTAATGCCCGGGATTCGAACCCGGGTCTCCCGCGTGAAAGTCCAACATCTTAACCACTAGACCAAGAGGACATCCCCTTGGTCCGGGGGCAGATATTGGTTTTTCCAGGCCATCACGGCAGAGGCTGTAGCCACCTGCTACATATATATTTCAGAATTTGAGCCACGGACCACCATGTGATGACATTTTGAGCCCCGCAGACCCAAAACCCAAAGATTTCTTCTTTTTTATCTAGAATTCCGGGCTGGATTTCGGAAACATAACAGGCAAACATAGATCTCTAGTTGTGTAGATTTGGGCTAATTTAGAATGAATAGTTTAACTCTTGACCCCCGCAAGGGTCCATTTGGTTTCATTTTTACATTCTCAAGAGTTACATTTGGTTAACCAACTTAACTGGGGACCACCTGGAATCCTCTCAAGGACGACTGGTGGTCCACGGACCACCTGTTGACTGCACTAAAACGTAGTATAATATTAATATTGTTTTACTCTGAGATGATTCAGTCACAACATGGCTGCCGGTATAAGAACAAAGAAATCAAAAACCCGTGCAATGCCCAACTCATGATTTCCCATAAATGTAAAGAGAGAGTCGCACAGAACAATTAAGGCTTCATTTTAATGCCCTAATCTCAAATGCATCTCACAGATGTTTCGTCATCCATGGCCTTCCTCAGTGTGGAGTGTGTGTGGAAGTGGGGTCTTTCAAAAGAGCCCACTTGTAAACCGCTCCTGGTAAAAAAAAGAACGGCATCCACACACACTCCACACTGAGGAAGGCTTGAAGCTAGGGATGTCCCGATGACAATTTTTCATTTTCGATCCGATCCAATTTCTGTGTTAGCCGATACCGATACCAAATACCGATACCAGAGAAGAATATATAAAAAGAAGAAAAAAAACCTTATATGAATTCCACCAACCGGGAATGACAGACTCCTTACTCAAATGTACACTTGGGCAACGACAAAGCAAAATCCACATGAACCAACATTTTATTTAATGTCTATAGTGTCAAACCCTTACCCCTGTGTCTGATCTGTGGTTAGACTGGCATATTTGCCAATATATGACCTGATAATGACAAATAAGGTCCCAAACTGATACTGATACCTTCTCTTTGATTTTATGTTTTTATTTTCCATGCAAGTCTGAGCACGGCGGTCTAAAAAAAAGTTTTCTACTGATTTCCCATAAACAAATCCTTTGTTCTATTCTACTTCTCGGTATTTTTACAGTACAGTATTTTCCAATACTGTACGGCCCGCATAATAGCATATACAGAGCACTGTCTACAAAGCAACCAAAGGTATACGGCACCCCCATATCTTCAAAGTCCAACCCTACACATGTGGCCATGCATTAATGTCTCTGCACAGGCTTCCCCGGAGAGAGTTTTCACTTCGACCTTTCTAAGACCTTTCAGACTTAGAAAATATGACCCTTGACCCCCCCCCCCCCACACACACACACACACACACAAACAAATACAAACACACACACAGACACACACCAGGATAGGATGAAGGTATTATAATGTATTATTATTTTAAAGGGGAACTACACCCATTTTCAACATTTTGATATGTCATTATTTAATATACCTTAGAGATGGACATGATAAAAAAAGTTCCCCCAATTCTGTATCTCCTAAAAATGGAGGTCTGAAAAAAATCATTAACATGGTGAAATACATCTGATGACATCATCAAGGTAGATGCATTTCACCATGTTAATGATTTTTCTTTCAGACCACTTTTTCCTGAGAGGATACAAATGTGAACCAAATGGACCCTTTTGGTTCACATTTGTATCCTCTCAGGAAAATTTAGAAAATGGGTGTAATTCCCCTTTAATGTTCTGTCCCACAAGGGGCTGCTTCCCCACAGTATCTCCCTATACTGTCCACGGACCCCCGCTGAAGACCCATGCCATGGAACGACCAGGGATTTAAGGTGACGATCTACACTTATTGGAGCATGTTGTGTATAAGCGTCTGGTTCATTATTCGCCCTGCACAACGAGTGCATTACAGATGCAAGGTCTTCATTAAATAAACAAAACATGAAATATACATTTCTGCAGACACAACATACAGCACATGGATGCAACTCTGCATAACTGTGAAGCCTGTAATCGTTACGATGGAGCCAAATGAGCCCGCTGGTAAATGTTGGATACTTAAAACAATTGCTGAAAAGTGTGTAAAACATACAGTACACATATGAGGCTCGTGAGAATATGATCTGAAAGTTTGTATGAATGATGAATTAGTTGCTTTAATATTTAATATAATATATAAAAGTCCTCTTAAAAGCTTGCCAGTGAAATCAATTCATTATGTAGAACAGTGTTTGGAAGAGGAATGCTTAATAGTGTGTGTGCATGTGTGTGGATGTGTGTGCGGACGTGCGCACGTTCATGTGTGTGTGTTCGTATGGCTTGCATGTGTGTACGGTGTGCATGGCCTCCTGTGTTTTAGAACTAACACATCTAAGATAGACAAGAGAATTGCTCACACATCTGCGATGCATTATTTAATATGCATATATATATTTCATCATATCACTTCCAAACCTGCCTTCTGTGACTGAAGTCTAAAAATACTTTGGCCATTATGACAGCGACTGTCATATAATGGAGTGATTATAACCGATGACCCGCTTTACTTTCCATCGCCAATACTGCAGCATAGAAAATACTAACCCATCTTCCAGTGACATTTGGCAGATTTTCTTTAAACAATATTTAAAAAACAAAACAAAATATACAGTATATATTTCTATAAACCTTTCAGGAATAGAAAGCCGGCAGTTTCAATTAGCTTGGATTGGTCGCTGGAGGACGATGGGGAATCCAACCTACTAGAACCTGCAGGCTTTCTATTCCTGAAAAGTTGCAATGCGAAAATGGAAGCTATATTGTTCTCCTGATAATAAAAATAAAAATATTTTTTCAAAAAGGTATTGTTTAAAAAAATCTGCCGAACGATGATATGCATGGAAGAAAAATTGTCTGTGCGTGTGTGTGTGTGTGTGTGTGTGTGTGTGGTGTGTGTGTGTGTGTGTGTGTGTGTGTGTGTGCACGCACGTGGGCGCGTGTGCGCGCGCACGCGTGTGTGTGCGTGTGCGTGTGTGTGTGTGCGCAAAGGAAGAAACGAAAGAGAAAGAAAAACAGAAAAGAAAATATAGACAAAGTGAGAGACAGGATTAGACAGACAAAGAGACTGCATACAGAGAAAGAAACATGGAGAGAGAGCTTTAGAGATGAAGATTGAAAGAGATTTTTCCCCCAGAATAACCAGAGTTTGTCATGTCTATCTATCCTGTTTTTCTGGGACGCTAAAGAGCACAAGAGACAAGACCAGGGGTGTAGTGGAGGGGGGACGTGGGGGGACGGGGGATGCCGAAAAAATAAGCCGGTATGGTATTAGCCGGAAGTGTCCATTGATACGCATTTAAAAAACAGGAAATGCGTCACAGCCAAGCAGAAAAAAGTTTGGTGTGTTATCTGATGTAGAGCCACCCTAAATAAGTATCTCTGTAGATCAACAATTTAAAAAATCGTTGATCTACAAACAATTATTGCAGGTGCGCTGAAATGGAAATGGAGGGCATTTTACTTTGAAGTTTCAATTCCCTGAAATGCTGATTCTGAAATTTCAGAACCAATCAGAGCTCACATCCCTCCAGGCTATGGTGTTTTTGATCTCTTTCGTTTGTAAACAAAAGTGAGGAGTAGCGTGGAACAACCCCAGGGGATTATTTCTAACCTACACACAACCTATACATATTTTAGCATGATGATTAAGTGATGCACTTTCTGGATGTCTTGTGCTTTAAAAACGTACTGACTCTTAATCAGAAAACGCAGTATGGGAATGAAACAGCAAGCTTGTGTTGCTGTGATAGTGGATAAGTCATCATTTTCAGGAAGTAATAAACATTTTTATGGATGTTTGATTGAAAAAAACACAAATGTGAAAAAGAAAATCCATATCCAAAACATATTTTTCATTCAATGGGACTTTAAATCTAATAAAAAAGGAGAGAATAAGCTCAAATGAACTGTGGTCGTTGTGGCCAATGGAAAAAATATTGCACAGTGCACACATATTGCACAGTGCACACCATGTAGTGTATGCTCACTAATTTAACATCTCCGTCATTCACTCTGCTTCAAGTGCCATGTAACCTTGAGAGGCAATGATGATTCTATTCCTGTATACACCTACGCTATGGAATGCTCTGTGTTTATTTAACTATTATTAGAATGTACCAATGAAACCCAGTGGATGGACCCAATAACCCTTACTCAAATTAGGCCTTGGATTTAATGGTGTACACATTCTTAGCATTATCAGCTTGGTGTATAGGCCTACCCTACGAAGAGCACTTTATCCATTTAGCACTGAGACCAGGATCTTGTCAAGGACACCCCCAGAAAGTGACTAAAAACAAACCCCAAAAAGTGCCCCATCGGTCACAAACAACCCTACCAGTATTTGTTATATAATATAGGCAACTGTTGTTTTTGTCCACTAAGACTAACAGTAAAGACTAACTCGACTAAGGTTTTTGATATTTAGTCGACTAAGACTAGACTAACAAAAATGATTTTCAAAAGACTAAGACTAAGACTAAATCATAACCTAAGACTAATGGAAATAAGAAACATTTTTATCATATTTTTTCTTTCTTTTCTTTCTTTCTTTCTCTTATGTGTGAACATATGTTTCATACTAACTATAAATCTGTATAGCATATATAAACCTACAATGTATTTGTATGTAAGACTAAACTATCGAGACTAAGACTAAATCATTTTTGACATTTCGTCGACTAGACGAAAGACTAGACAAAAAACATGAAATTCAGAAGACTACATGGGACTAAAAGACTAAATGTCTCCTTGAAAAGAAGAATAAATCAAAATACTCTAAAACAAAAACAACAATGATAGGCAACCTGTAACCGATTATAGGCAACTTATGGCTTATTGGGTGCAATATACCTTCTGGGTCACAACGTACTATAGGTTGTTGATCATTGACCAGTAAATGATATTGCTGTTTGTTTCTCACAAACACTTTGAAACACCTAAAAGGAAGACACTTTTAGCTCACTGGGTGATGAATTAATAATAAATTCAATGGTTTTGTGGGTGGCTGGGGGTTTGTGAACATGATACGCTCCATCAGCGAGCCCTATGGGGAAAACCCAGGAATACACCGACCGGTCAGACTTTTTGACATGAGCTGTGTACCTACGAGCTGTAGCGGAAGCAGCAGACACATTCTATTCTTAGAAGTGCACAGGATATCTAAGGAAATGGCTAAATATATTTACTATGACATAAGGGGCTGCCTCAATGTGAGGCAGCCCAGTCTATGGACCTTTTACAGGAACCTTTTAATCCCCCATGGCTTCAACATGATCTTCACAACAACAGGCAGGGAAGGATCATCCAACAGGCACGTTGGGCCCAGGCCCAGGGGCCCCTGAGCTAGGGGGTCCCTGAGCTTGAGTGTCCACGTGATCGCTAAGAGGCTCAAGCTCAGGGACCCCCGACCCACATGGAAGAAACATATATGCAGGATATAGGTACCTATACCAAACCTATATTCTCCATATAAGGATCATATATGTGCATATATGCCACATATATGCCATATAGGCTCCACATATATGCTCCTTATAGGGTGCATACATCTCACATATAGGTCAACATCAGGTACATATATGCGCATACATGCCACATATATGCCATATAGGTTCAACTTATATGGCTGCATACATCTCACATATAGGTCAAAATCAGGTGCATATATGTGCATATAAAGGCCATATAGGTCCTATATGGGATCCTATATAGCTTCTTTATACCCTCGTATAGGTCATGTATGTACATATAAGGCACCCATATCCATGTATAGGCCCTGACATATCCCAGATAGCAAAATGCATTGATTCAATGTTGGATTATGGTCAGACTGGTTATTTCTGGTTGAGGTTGTAAAAGCTGATTCAATATTTAATTACAGTTACTATTTCAACAATTGAAAAACTGTTGTTGAATCTATTTAGTATAGATGCTCATTGTTGAATTTGCCTACACTGACTTGACATGCAGGTATATAGGCCTACAGTATGTTGTATTCTCAATATTGACTTTCCCTACGTTGTTTTAACGTGGTATAGATACAGTAATCTATTTTCAATGTTGAATTTCCATCTGATGATTTGACATGGTTTAAATGTGTAGTGCTGATATTATTATAAAAATATTATTATTCATTATTATTATTATTATTCCCATACACCGGACCACTACGGAAGTACATATCATATGTTGGCACAGTGGTTAGTGCTGTTGCCTCACAGCTAGAAGGTCCTGGGCTCGATTCCTGCTAGGGGCGCTGCTGTGGGTACTGGCGGATCTGTCTCCTCCACGTCATCAGTACCAATACCCGAGGCGGGGTTGGTGAAAGGGCCTTTCTGTGTGGAGTTTGCTCTTTGGAGTTTTGCGCTCTTTGTCCTCCCTGTGTCCCCTAGGGTAGATACCCTCACAAAAACATCCAGTAATCCTGGGCTCTAAACTGCCTCCCCCTGGCCAGCCTGATGGAGGGGACAGGAACTGGTTGGAATAACGTGTTGCTTCCATGCGCTATGTCCAACCAGGGAAACTCCCCCCAGCTAAAAAGGTGGCGCGACTCCTCATGCCTTGAAGGAAGCATAGCCCAGTCTGCTACCAGGTTGGCAGAAGGTGTGTAGAACCTAGGGCATTAATGACTTGAGATTTTTTCTAGTCGACTTGTCAGACAGTCAAGTCGAAGTTGTATCGATTTATCGTTTTATGGCGCGCGGGGGGGGGGGGGGGGGATCGGGGATCAAATGGTGCCGCTATGACGCCGGCGCAGTGCTTATACAAAACACATCGTGAGGCTACGCATGACGCATGTGGCAAGCTTAATATGAAAACAATATTGGCACACAGCGCAGCACAACGTCCACTATGGCCAGCCATAAAAACACACAACGTTCTAACCACACGTTAGAACGCAACAGAAGACACATTGTCAGAATACTATCCATTTACATGTAGCCTCCTCCTCCTCCTCCAACACCACCATACCACGCCGCTTTCTTTTCTGATCCATTCAGTAAATTAATGAGAACGACGCGGACAGAAGCATGCGTAGCCTAATGCGAAACGAGGAACAAGACGGTCACTATAGCACGGGGAGGTGTTGGTTGATGAAGTTCTGCACTCTTACACTGTTTGCTGATCCGTGTACGTAATGATCAGTGGAACGCCGAGCGCCCAGAGCGCAAAAGCGTGCTGCGCATGCTGCTGCAGTAAGATTGGTAAGCCTAAATTAAGGCTGAACTCCGATAGAGTTGCAAAGGAAACTTCAAAGGAGACTTCTGTCCGTGAGTGACAGTAACCAATATTACAGTTGAATTATATACACACGCGTCGCACATATAGAAAAAGAAAAAAAGGGGAAGACAAAGGTAAATGTTTAATTCCTCCTCCTTACTCCTTCGCTCGGAGGAAGGGGAAAAACAACTTATCGACTCAGGCTTTTTGGAGTCGACACGTGTTATGCAAATCGATGCATCGATGTATCGGTTTTTTGGTTAAAGCCCTAGGGGACAGGAATTGGTTGGAATAACGTGTTCCTTCCATGCGCTATGTCCAAACAGGGAAACTCCCCCCAGCTAAAAAGAAGGCGGCGCGACTCCTCATTCCTTGAAGGAAGCATAGCCCAGTCTGCTGCCAGGTTGGCAGAGGGTGTGTAGAGCCCAGGATCACATTAGGAATTGGTACTGCATTGCCAAAGCATTGCATTGGCAATGCTTGCACTGCATTGTACCAGCTGTCATAATAATAATTATTACCGTTGGCGTCGCGGGGATATTAATATCACATCGGTGCATCGCCATCAACCTCCCGCTTTCAGCACAACAAGCACAAAAAGTGCCTTTCTGGGCGCAGGTCTCCACCAGGCCAGGTCAGATTGTGGCCTCCTGGTGGTGCTATAAAAAGCCAATGTTAAAAGGGTGCCATTTATTGTTGTATTTAGCATTTTGATGATTTGAGGCATTTTGTGCAAAAAATGTGTTTTGCAAATGTCCACCTGTTGGTGGCGATATAACAAGCCATTTTGAAAAGAGTGGAATATTTCTCTCAGGCTAGTGCGTTAAAGATTTTATGTAAATTGCCTGCTGTGTTCAAAATCTTTATAAAATCGTCCTCCTGGTGGCGCTCTAACAGTCCGTTAGGGACAGAGATTCATGGTTGGCATCCAGGGAGTGTGTGTGTGCAAATTGTGGCTTAGATCCGGTTAACGGTTTGGGAGATTAGCTGGTAACAGACAGACACACAAATAGATTTTTGGCAAAAAATGGCCAGAAAAAGCCTCCTGGTGGCGCTATAACAGGCTTTTGTGGAAGATTTGGGGTAAAGGTTCATTGTTAGTAACGAGAAAATATTTGTGCAAATTGTGGCATCGATCGGGTTAATGGTTTGGGAAATTAGCTGGTAACAGACACACACACAGATTTTTACAAATAAAAAGGCAAAAACAGCCTGGTGGCGCTATAACAGGCCGTTGTGGAAAATTTGGGACAGAGGTTCATGGTTGGCATCCAAGTGTGTCTGCAAATTGTGGCATTGATCAGGTTAATGGTTTGGGAGATTAGCTGGTAACACACACACACACACACACACACACACACACACACACACACACACACACACACACACACACACACACACACACACACACACACACACACACACACACACACACACACACAGATTTTTGCCAAATAATTGCAAGAATCTGCCTCCTGGTGGCGCTATAATAGGCCCTTCTGTAGACTTTGGAGCAGAGGTTCATCGTTGGCATCCAACTTTCCATTTGCATTTCCAGCCATTCAAAAAAATAAAATAAAATCTCTACAGCCCTAAATACTGAAAAGAGTATTTATAAAATGTCTGGGTTGTTCACATGAGACTGAGTAGACCATAAAATGACCAATTTTTTTTTTTTCATGTTGGAGGGGCACATGTTGGAGGGGCAAGAGAAAATGGTATGGGTGCGGCTTCATCGCCCGTGTCGCTTTGCGCCACGGGCGATGAAGCCCCACCCATACCATTTTCAGTTAGAGGACTTTTATTAGTCAAGTAAAGCATCAATAATAACATCAGTTGTTGTTGAAGTTGCAACATAAAGCTAAAGGTCTGACTCAGAGAGTTTTCTGTTTTCAATGATGAAATGCTGTTGGTTTAGTGGTGACACAGCTGTAGTTAGTTGGTAGCAGTCAGTACTGTTTCAAATTTGAAATGTAAGCACTTTAATTTGAAATATCTTGGGTTGTTTTGCATGGCATCGTGTTTGGGGGGGCGGACTGGGTATTTAGGGGGGCATTGCCCCCCATGCCCATGCCTAGATCCGCCCCTGAAATGGACCCTTGCGGGTCCATTTGGTTTCATTTTTACACCCTCAAGGGTTTTTTTTTTTTTTTAAGTGGAATAGCCCTTTAAAGTTAATGAATTGAAGGCCTTAATTTCCAGGAAAACACAGAATGGGGGAGCTTTTTAATTGTACAACACCTATAAAGTATATTAATGATGTAAAATGTTGAAAATCTGCGGAATTCCCCTTTAAAGGTTTTTTTTGTTTTGTTTTTCATTCCATTCCCAATGCCTAAAAAGCAAGCGCCTACCATTGGCTCTAATGGTCTCCCTAGCAACCACTAACCTACACTCATTGGATTCTCTCAGCACGCCCCCTTGTACTGCACTCGCATTGGCCACTCTACTGCCCGAGGGGGGCGGGGACATTTCAAACCACCACAGCAAGCGGTTCTTCACAACTGCTGTTGTTGTGAAGTGACTGTGAACGGCAACGAAACGGATTAAGAGACGAAGGTATGTTTGTTTATTACTTCATATTTATATCTTGTGTTTTTCCTTCCTTAGAATGACAACTGGGTCTTGAAGGATAAAGAGTTCAGAGAGTATAATGTGTTGAAACACCTCGTGAGTTAAACCAACTAGGCTGCTGCTGTTGGTGCTGCTGCTCTATGGTGTAAAATGAAAGAATGATGCTAATCGCGACTAGCATATATGCTAACACAGGGGTCTTGAGAGGGTTCCAGGTGGTCCCCAGGCTAAATGATGGAAAGCTTATGTACCAGATAACTCTTGAGAGTGTAAAAATGAAACCAAATGGACCCTTGCAGGTCCATTTGGTTTTCATTTAAAAAATGAAACCAAATGGACCCTTGCAGGTCCATTTGGTTTTCATTTCAAAAAGGTCGAAAACCCTGGCTTAATTCACCAGTGGTCCCTGAGAGGGATCCAGGTGGTCCCCAGCTAAGCTGGTTAACCAGATGTAACTCTTGAGAGCGTAAAAATGAAACCAAATGGACCCTTGCGGGTCCATTTGGTTTCATTTTTACGCTCTCAAGAGTTAAAATATTCACCATCTGAATTAGCCCCAAGTCTACACAACTAGAAGATGTGGTGGTCCGTGGCTCAAATTCTGAATGAATGGTGGTCCGTGGGATCAAAAAGGTTGAAAAGAGTGTTGTATATGATGTTTGCACTAAAGCCATTGTGTTTAAAGGGGAATTCCACCCATTTAACATTTTTCTGAGCGCATACAAATGCTACCAAATGAACCCTAACGGGTCCATTTGGTTCCATTTGTACGCATACGGGTTCATTTGGTTCCATTTGTACGCTCTCAGAAAAAAATGTCTAAAGAAATCCATTAACATGGTGAATACTGTACATCTTGATGGTGTTGAAATACTGTACATATTGATGATGTCATCAAGACAGGGGTTGACACTAAGGTATCCGAGGCACTTGCCCATCGGGCAAGTGCAAGTTAGGTTCTACTTGCCCTCAGGTCATGGTCACTTGCCCCCCAAAAATATATTGTAAATTTTGCATTTAAGTTTACTTCCTACTTGGAAAACCAGGGGTTTTCAACAGGTGGTCCGGGGACCACCAGTGGTCCCTGAGAGGGTTCCAGGTGGTCCCCAGTTACGTTGGTTAACCAGATGTAACTCTTGAGAACGTAAAAATGAAACCAAATGGACCCTTGCGGGTCCATTTGGTTTTATTTTTACACTCAAGAGTTACAATTCATTATCTTAATTAGCCCAGGTCTACACAACTAGAGAATGTAGAAGATTAGGTAATTTTGATGTGTATGTTAATTTGCCTGTTTCGTTTCCCAAATCCAGCCTGGAATTGTGGATAGCTAGAAAGCAGGGAAAGACACAGAGGTCTTGCCCGATCGGGCAACCACGTAGCAGTCTTCGCTTGCCCCACCATTTTTTTTACTTGCCCCGAGCAAGTGGGCAAGTGTTAGTGTCAAGCCCTGCAAGATGTTTCAGCATGTTAATGGTTTTCTTCAGACCCCCATTTCTTGGGAACACAGAATGGGGGAACTTTTTATCATGTCCACCCAGCACCTCTAGGGTATACTAATCAGGGCTTGACACTAACACTTGCCCGCTTGCCCGGGGCAAGTAAAAAAAATGGTGGGGCAAGTGAAGACTGCTACCTGGTTGCCCGATCGGGCAAGCGTGCAACATAGTGCATTATAACACAACACAAGATAAATTTGTCTTGAAGGTGGTCATTGCAACTTGGGCTAATTAAGATGATGAATTTTAACTCTTGAGAGTGTAAAAATGAAACCAAATGGACCCGCAAGGGTCCATTTGGCTTCATTTTTACGTTCTCAAGAGTTACATATGGTTAACCAACTTAGCTGGGGAGCACCTGGAACCCTCTCAGAGACCACGTGTTGAAAACCCCTGGTTTAAAGCACCCAAGTAGGAAGTAAACTTAAATGCAAAATTTACAATATATTTTTGGGGGGCAAGTGACCATGACCTGAGGGCAAGTAGAACCTGACTTGCACTTGCCCGATGGGCAAGTGCCTCGGAGACCTTAGTGTCAACCCCTGCTAATGACATATTAGAATGTTGAAAATGGGTGGAGTTCCCCTTTAAATGGTTCAAGTCAATTGAATGTTACAATGCAACGATATAGGATACTGTGGCTGCCATTCTTTCCTTAAATTGATGTATTTTTATTTCTAATGTATACCCCTTATACATGTACTATACATACAGTATATACAGTACTTTATCCATTTTATTTTGTTATACCATAATTGAAAAGATAAATGATAATGAGGTCTCATGAGAAGTACAACACAACAGAGTGGTCATTTTCTGTTCTACACTTTGGTGTAGACTGGATATCTCAAAATCAGATATCTCAAAATCAGATATCAGAACCCAGTCTGATATCTGATTTTGAGCTACTAGTCCAGAGCTTGAGTCAACATCTGTGCATGGTTTGGAGCGGTGTGGCCAGCAGTGTGTGGTTGTGGTTGTATGATGTAGTAGCTGATCTACACTCACATTATGCGGTCTCTTTGTCGGCAGGCTCTGAAGCTGTCCTAGACTGGAGGACCACTGTTCACCCTCCATCTACTCGTCCTACTACTTATTCTACTACTCATCTACCTTGCATAAGGCAGGTTTTACAAAACAACATTACAGTACATTGCTATTAGAGCTGTGACGATTAATTGTAATAGAATTAATAATTTATTTCTCAACTAATTTAGTGATTGATTATTAATGGGTGTTTCCTACTTAGTTTTTCAGCATTAATTGTCCCTTACAACCTGATTATAGCTGCACATGGACAGAAGCAACTGCAAGGCAAAAATTGACACTGTGGCACTGTACTGTAACATTGATTATATTAAGGGCCAAACATAAATCTTGAATATTTATTTATAAAGGACCTATTTGAGTTCAGAAGAGTACTGTACCTTTTTAGACTGAGGTGTGTAGATATTCCGTAATCAATGTATGCCGTCAGAATAAGCCTAAAGACACCATGAGTTGCTTTAATATAACCGTGTTTGTTATTGGCCTAATGAGCAGTTAATCACACATTTTTTTGTTGGTTAAAACTGTCTAAAATATATTTTAAGGTGATGGTTAGAGAAGTGTTGTAATCCTATTCATCTTTTAACTAATCGGCCAATGATTTCATTATGAAAACAATCATTAGTTGCAACTCTGATTGCCATACTTGAATCTTTGCAGCAGATTCTTTAATGTGTCAGTGAAATCAAACTGCAGAGCAGAGCAACTGATTTAAACCTGCTTATAATAAGAAATTAGCAAATCTACAAGCCCACAACTTCCGCCTCTTTCTCTGTAGGCTGCCATGCTGTGTCGACGCTCTGCAGTCATCCCATTCCACCAGATCCCCTCCACCTGCAAGTCATTAGGGACTTTAAGAACGGCGTCTCTACGACTTCGACACTCAACGAGGATGTGGGCGTGCTCCGTCGCAGTCGCCACAGAAGACCGGCATAGTTAAGAAAACAGGTCTATTTACATACTGTCACTTCTTAAACATGTATAAAATTGGAAAAAATACAAAAATCACGGCACCCCTCTTTAAGGTGTCTCACTTGTTTTGATTGTGGGCATGTATTAGCTGATCTACACACTCACATTATGCTGTTTCTCTTTGTCGGTAGGTTCTGGACTGCAGAACCCTGTTCACTTCTACGACTCATTCTACTGTCATCTACCTTGCATAAGGCAGGTTTTACAAAACAAAACAAAACAAAACAAAAAAAACATTACAGTACATTGCCATTAGGGCTGCGGCGATTAATCGTAATAGAATTCATAATTTATTTCTCAACTAATTTAGTGATTGATTATTAATGGGTGTTTCCCACTTAGTTTTTCAGCATTAATTGTCCTTTACAACCTGAATATAGCTGCACATGGACAGAAGCAACTGCAAAGGAACATTTGACACATACTGTAACATTGATTATATTGAGAGCCAAACATGAAGCTTGAATATTTATTTATAAAGGTCCTATTTGAGTTCAGAAGAGTACTGTACCTTTTTAGATTGAGATGTGTAGCTATTCCTTAGTCAAATCTATGCAGTCAGAATAAGCCTAAATACACTATGAGTTGCTTTAATATAACTGTGTTTATTAGCCTAATCAGCAGTTAATCACACATTTTTTTGTTGGTTAGAACTGTCTAACATATATTTTAAGGTGATGGTTAGAGAAGTGTTGTAATCCTATTCATCTTTTAACTAATCGGCCAATGATTTGATTATGAAAACAATCATTAGTTGCAACTCTGATTGCCATACTTGAATCTTTGCAGCAGATTCTTTAATGTGTCAGTGAAATCAAACAGCAGAGCAACTGATTTAAACCTGCTTATATTGAGAAATTAGCAAATCTACAAGCCCACAACTTCCGCCTCTTTCTCTGTAGGCTGCCATGCTGTGTCGACGCTCTGCAGTCAGCCCATTCCACCAGATCCCCTCCACCTGCAAGTCATTAAGGACTTTAAGAACGCCGTCTCTACAACTTCGACACTCAACGAGGATGTGGGCGTGCTCCGTCGCAGTCGCCACAGAAGACCGGCATAGTTAAGAAAACAGGCGATGCCGACGGGGTCCACCTCTTACACTGGCGTCTTTGGTTTCCATGGAGACGCTCCTCTACAGTGCACCCCTTGCCCACGTTGCTAACAAGATGCCAAGAGCTGCATTCTGCCGTCGGAGGAAAGGCTCTGACCGCCGTGAGGCTTATATATCGAGCACCGATCATTTACGTGTGGTGCCGGAGGGATCTTAAACTGATTTACCACTTGGTGCAAAGTAAGTGTGGAATGTTGAAATGCAAATACTGGGGTTAGCAAATAAGAAGGTTGGCACTTCTCAAACACTACATACTTGATCATATACTGTTTGGGTGTGGCAGTATACCCACACATGTATTCAACCTGCCCTTGCTTATAGTACCTGGAATTCCCTTAAGACTCATTTGACGAGGAGTCACACTCGATGTACCACTGACCAAGCTGAACTTTTTAAAGCCTTTTGTGTGAATATATGTTGAAGTGAGACAGCTTATCCGATATTAACACATGCACATTTTACACCATAATGACGACTATCCACGTTATTGGCCTGATAGCCTCTAGATGTGCTGCATGAATTTCCTCTCTCCGAGTGAATATTCCTAATTAAACTTGTGTAGTCTGAACTCCTTTCTGTGTTACTGTACAATATCTGCACACAGTGTTGCAGTAGGACTAGAAAAAACATACAGACAAGTATAACATATTGAGAAAAATGGTTTACAATTGTATCTATAAAAGTAAATGACACATGCCCCCAAAATATTTTAGATGTTATAAGCCCCCCCCCCCATGTCGACCCTCCACTACATATATATGAAGTTCTCCACAAAGCCTGCAATGTTGTGTGCACTAGGATTATCTGCAACAATACACTAAACAGTGCCCTTGATAGTCTTTCTCATTTTATAGATGAAAACAAATCGTATCAACTAGGATATCGAGTTGTAACAACTACTGTAGCAAGTTGTATCAACTAATACTAACAATGAAATGAAACAACACATTGGGTTTTACAATGTATTAGATTTGTTTTGTTTCTGTTTGCCACTTTAAAGCCATAATATTTTGTGCAATTTGAAATGTTTCATTTTTTTCATATTATAGGCTAACTTGTTTAAAAATATGTAAGATTTTTTAATTAAATGTATTAGATTTGTTTTGTTTCTATTTGCCACTTTAAAGCCACTTTTCATGGACTTTAAAATGTTTCATCTTTGCGTATTATCAGCTAACTTGTTAATAAAGTGTTTAAGTTCTACATTTGGGCTTCTATTGGATTTTATTAATGTATAGGTATTTTCATTGCATGTATGTAGATATAGGTACATATAGGTCATATATGTACATATATGCTACATACACATATATGTTCGCATACTAAAAATTGGCACCTTTCCTATATGTATATGTGCATATATGTACCATATATGGTACATATATGCACATATACATATAGGAAAGGTGCCAATTTTTAGTATGCGGCCCTATATCACAAACATACATGCACCATATATGTTTCTTCCATGTGGGGAAAAAGGGGTAACAGGGTATAAAAGTGGCACACACTGTCCTTTTCACTGTTAATTACAATGGGTTTATTCATTTTGTGTCAATTAAATAACCCCAAAGGTCTTAAACAATCATGATATGGTAAATTACAGCAAGTGTAATTTTGCATTTAATTTAATTACAGCAAGTGTAATTTTGCATTCATTTGGCTTAGTTATTTTTCCGTGTTTATTATCTTCAAGCAATCTCTTGCTGTAAATCCTGCTGAAAAGCCGGTGCACCGCGCCGGGAAGAAAAATGCTCCGGTGTAGGGGGGCCCTTTGGCTGGCGGTGGCCCTCTCTCTAGGTCGTCCTCAGACGAGCCCTCCATCGTCACTTCCAGTCGTCTCGGTCCTCCATACATCCAGCCAGCTCACTGGTGCTCTGTGTTCCTGCGTCCATCTTGAGTACATCCACATATGTTAGTGTGGGACGTCCTCGTGATCGGTGCCCATGCGTTGGTTTCCACAGCACTAGTCTGCTGGCCGGCAGTTCTTGATGCCTTTGACAGTGTCCTGCCAGTCTCATTCTCCTGGCTGCTACTTTCTGGCTCACTTTTGGAATTCCCTCATACAGTGTATTGTTGGTAACATGCTCGTTCTTGCTGATGTTAAGTACTACACGCAGCATTCTGGTGTAGCACCCGTCCAGAGACTTCTGCAGAGTTGGCTTCAGGGTCCAGCATTCGCTGCCATATAGGAGAACAGATTCCACCGTTGCATAGAAGAAGCTGAGTTTGATTTGTCGGGGGAGGTTCGAGTTCCACACACTGGACATGCCGTTCAGGGCCCTCCAGGCAAGTGCCTTCCTCACTTTAAGGCCCAGGGGCCCTTCATTTCCTAATCCGTCTATGACAACAGGCGATGCCAGTGTGATGTGTTAACATACCGGTAGTTTGCACAAAATTATAGAACCCGTCACCATGCACCTCCTATACGTATTCAATTCTATGTACAGTATTGCCCAGCAATGCGTGCATACAGTATCTCTAACCCTTTCCACTGTGTCTGCCAGCTTGCAGTTGTTAGTCATCCAAGCTGTTGTTCTCATAGTATTTTTGTTTGACTTTGTCAGCCTGCGTTGGCTATGTGACATATATACTGTATATAATGTATATATATCTTAGAGGCCAATCTGTTGGCCTCTAAGCGGGTTTGTGTTTCTATAGCGTTGGTTTGCTGAATTTAAATCAGGACATCCAGAGCCAATGCAGCATCATGCAGCCGCACAGTTCCCTGTACCTCTGTCTCATCTCAGGCCGAACCGACGTCGCAAACAATCTGTTTTTATTCCTCTTTCCTGTTCGTCTTATAGTGCAGTTTAATTCAGGTCAGCGAAGACCTGAGCCTGAGGAGGACTATATAGTACAATTTGCCTCCCTCCTCCTTCTCTGTTTCTTTCATCTCTCCAAGGGGGTTCCCTCCCTGCTGAAGGGTGCTACAGGCAGGTGTAAATGGCATTTATTTAGCAGCCTTTATCCAAGGCGCTTTACATAGCTTGTGCATCACATTCGCCCATTCACACACACATTCATACACTGATGGCAGTGGAAACCATGCAAGGTACCATACTAGCACATCAAGAGCAATTAGGGGTTCAGTGTCTTGCTCAAGGACACATCAACACTAACTCTGCAGGAGCCCGGGATTGAACCGGCAATCTTGTGGTTACCATCCGGTGACTACCCCTGAGCCACTGTTCCCGCCAGGCAGGGAACAGAGAGAGAGAGACAGACAGACAGACAGACAGACAGACAGACAGACAGACAGACAGACAGACAGACAGACAGACAGACAGACAGACAGACAGACAGTTAGAAGGATGTCATTCCGAATAACGCACTGTTCCTCCCACAATATACAGTACCTGTACTGTACGTAAATACACCAAGTCATGCCTCCATACAAAATTAGTGGATTGGCACACTGCATACTTTCAAGAGGTTCCCTTTCATGGGGTTCTTGATTTTGTCACATGCTGAAAATAGCAGATCTAAAAGCTCACAGGGAGTCACAATGTGACGTGTTGTGGGCTTTTAGATCGGCTATATCGGAAGTTCGGAACTTGACACCCGTATGCAGCTTTGCATACACACACACACGCACGCACGCACGCACGCACGCACACACACACACACACACACACACACACACACACACACACACACACACACACACACACATACACACACACACACACACACACACACACACACACACACACACACACACACACACACACACACACACACACACACACACACACACACACACACACACACACACACCAGAAGAGGAGGAAACACCACCAGGAGAATAATGGAGCCAGAGACATAAACAGAGTCAATTGAGCTTTTAATAGAGCATCTCCTCTCCCTCCATATTGATAAATAATGCAGCAGTCAGCAAATCCAGATTTAACAGATGATATTGACCTTTTGGGAGAGGGTGGGGAGGGGTGGGATAGACAGGCAGATGGATGAGGTATAGATAGAACCATCATAGATTATATATATAGTGATGGAGATTGAGGGAACAAGTCACAATTAGAAAAACAGAGTAGACTTGAGAGAGATAGATGGGTGCAGATTTCATTCATTTTAATTCTTCCATCCATCCATCTTCATCCGCTTATCCGTGGTCGGGTGACTCGGGTCGCTCCACCAGAGAGATCCAGACTTTCCTGTCCAGAGCAAACCCCTCCTGTGGGATCCCAGGACAATCCAAATCCAGAGAGTCGATGTATATATTTTTTTGGATTTTATTATTTGTTTTTAAATCTTTAAATGGATCTGCACCAGTTTACTTTACACCTCCGATATCTCCTAAAACACCACTTTGGTCAACTTTAAGTGCTCTATAAATGAAGTTTGAATTGGATTGGATTGGATTGGATTGGATTGGATTGGATTGGATTGGATTGGATTTCCATGATAAGTTCGCTGGCCTAAACTCATACAGTAGGTAAGTTTCGTTCCAGGTACCACAGAAGATCACAACGAATAGCAGCTTGACTGTGAGCTTGACAACTGGCTATTCTGAAATATACAGTATATATAGTCTAGTCCAGAATTCCAACAATATTAACCCTATGGTAGCCTGGTCTAGCCCTCAATGATTTTGGCCTTGGGGGGCGGGGGTGTCGTGGCATCCACACGGCGGGAGTGCTGCGCTCTGATTTGATCTCACTAACGTGTCGTCATCCCCGGCCCCTCCCGCGCCCGTCCACTGCTGTTCTACGTCACATCATTTAGAGCGACGCCCACCCCGGAAGGTTCACTCCCACTTGAAGGCCACTTTCCAACGTGCGTTAGTCCAGGCTTTCCGTTTTCGCGCAAGGCGAACGAAAATGAAAGCCTGGGTGTTGAGGCTAACCCTATGGCACCTCATGGCACGTTCTGCAAGTTGTACTACTTTTGTTTGCTCAAGTTTGCATCTAGAGTGTTAGTTACTTGTATGTCTCGGTGGGTGGGGTGCACCCAACCTCTGTCTCTCCCCTGTCGTCCCAGACACTGTCAAGGCAGATGGCCGCGCCCACCCTATAGTGTTTGGGTCTGCTTGATGTTTTTTCTAGTTAAAGGGGAGTATTTCGTGAAGGCTGTAATAAAACGGCTTGCTCAGGCTGGGACTGCCGGCTTTCTGCTCTACATGTAGAGATCAAAATGACCATTAATGTTCTACATTTTGTAATTAGACTTGGGGCAATTTAGATGAATATTTTAACTCTTGAGAGTGTTTTCATGTAAACGCTCTCAAGAGTTAAAATATTCAATATTCATAGTTAACGAACTATACCATGTAGAACAGGTCCATCGCGCGCTGGTTGTGGTGGGCCGGTCTAGGCCAAATCACGCTAAAAATGTCCGGGCCAATTTTTTTGCCCAGTCCAGCACTGATTCAATTTTCTGCTCTACATATAAAGTGTCTTGAGACAACTTGTTGTGATTTGACACTTTAATAAAATTTAATTGAATTGAAAATATATCAAGAGAAATGTCTGCCTTATAGAGGGCCTGCAAACCTCCAGATTAGATGAAAGTCTTTAAGCTGCACAGCTCAATAAGTGAGAAAACACCAGAACACAATGCATGTCCTTTAATCACACTTTTATTTGCCTCTCACAAACACTAACAAACATTTTATATCTGATAGGTGTTCCTGCAGCATTGTTAAATATTATGAAATATATTAAAGATAGAGTGCTGTGAATTTTGTCTTTTTTTCTGTCCTTTTTGTCTCTATGGAATTAAAAGACAACTTAATTTTTTTTCAACCTATTGTGTTTTAGATTCTTTTAGAGATGTAAAACACGGGAGTTAATTGTTTTTCTTTTGCTGCTTTTATAGTTTAGATACCCAGGAGTGGTTATAATATTCAAGCTTACAGCAAAGCTTTTTTTTAAACATAGACTACTACAGTATTTCAATATATTTTTGCTTGCCACCCAACACGCCACTATCCTAAAGAGGGATTCTATCCATTTTCAACATTTTACTATGCCATTAATATATACCTTAGAGATGTTGTGTGAAGATATTAAAACATCCCACCATTCTGTGTTTCCTAGAAATGGAGGTATTAAAAAATCATTAACACAGTGAAATACATCTTGATGATGTCATTAAGATGTGATTCACCATGTTAATGATTGTTTTTTCAGGCCTCTGTACCATTGAAATACAAAATGGGTCAACTTATTTATTATTACCACATGTATATTAATGATGAAGTAAAATATTTAAAATGGGTGGAATTCCCATTTAGGTCCCACCATGGGATTCGCCCAGGCAATCAATTAATAGCCTACCTTTAGTTTTAAGTTCTACAGCTTTAAGTGCAACTAACTGTACTAACCCTTAAATATCTCTATTAAATACGATTTGCTGCAGCACTTTAAATAAGTCCCTTTTCATAAATTTCGCCTAGATACTATCAGTAATTAATTTAGCTGGAGACCCTCTGGAACCCCTGCTCGTCTAAGCCTAGCTGGGGAGTCCAGCGAACCCCACGTTAGTTGCAGAGAGCCAGAGATACAGCCAGAGATATACAGTATTGCTGTGTGCAGAAGGATGCGCACGTAGATCAATATGTTTAAATAGGGTTTGGATGAAGCATCTTAATCAGAGAGCGACAAAGAGCTGTCACGGTCGGGAGGAGGAGGAGGAGGAGGAGGAGGAGGAGGAAGAGGAGGATGTAGCCGCAACTTCTTCAGTCGCTGTCCTGACCTCAACTGCACTGCAGCTAGAGCCGGACGGCTGCCAGGACTGTACTGGTCCTCTGAGATCTATAGCCCCCCTCTCTCTCCCCCTCTCTCCCCTACTACCCCCCCCTCCCCTACACCGCCCCTCCCTCCCTTCCTCCCTCTCCTCACCCCCATCCCCTTTTTCTCTGACTCACCCCCTCTTTCTGGGTTATCCTCAGTGGTGGCGAAAAAATATTCACATTTTGTACTTAGAAAAGTAAAGTAAAAGTAGCCATAGTCGTCATATACAGGTACACAATGTCCCACTTCACCAGTTTTCAAATATAAAAATAATAATAATAATAAATAATATTTATTATTTTATATATTATATAAAAACCTCACAATGCATCATGATGCATTGTTTGAGCTTGTAGATCTGCTATTTTCACGATAGTTTTTGTAGTGGAGTATAAAAGTACGATATCAGTAGAGGTTCAAATGTAATTGGTTTTCTCATTTTATCCTTTCTTTGCCTCATTTTGCACATTTTTGGTTCCCCTTCCTCATTCACATGCCACCCCCAGATCCCCCTTTCCTGTTCCTCCCTCTCTTGTTTTATCTCACTCACTCACTCACTCACTCACTCACTCACTCACTCACTCACTCACTCACTCACTCACTCACTCACTCACTCACTCACTCACTCACTCACTCACTCTGACTGTGCCCCATCCTCTAGCTGTTATCTTGAATCCATCATCAATCATCTCCACACACACGTCCATCCATCAATCTGTATATAAAACATAGGTCTACTGATGTACAAACTTGGACACACAAGTACATTGACCTCTTGTGAGAGCCAGACACAGCCATTAAGGAAGATGTCTGATGAGGTGATGTCTATCCTTCAGTAGAGTAATTCCGATCTTTCTCGAATTGACCCGTGCACACTTTCATAGCTATCATACAGACATCTCGTCTCGCCATAGTCCTGGCAAGGATGGTGGGTCTGCTGCAGTGAACTCCATTGTAATCCATCACATTGATACCGAAATCAAGGCTATACATTTATACGTTGTTGTACTGTGCTTGTGCTATACCTTTAGAGGATTCTGAACAAGCAAGGTGAAATAGTGAGTGGTGTACCAGAGATTACTCATGCCCAGTTATTTTACAATCCTAGACGATTTATTCGTGTGGGGTTCAAAGGCCAAATTCGGAGCCTGGATGTTTTACTGTAAAAAAAAAGTTTTGAATGGCCTTACAAGGCTTGCATTGCAGTATAGTTAGTTACGGTAATATGGGGAGGGACTCCCTTGTATATAGTGACACCGTGTGGATATAGTGTGTAAAAGTGAAAGTTCAAGAACAAAATTAAAAAAGTGCACTCTGCAGTGAACCAATTCTCTGTGTGTGTGTGTGTGTGTGTGTGTGTGTGTGTGTGTGTGTGTGTGTGTGTGTGTGTGTGTGTGTGTGTGTGTGTGTGTGTGTGTGTGTGTGTGTGTGTGTGTGTTACCACAGGCTGGTAGAGTAGACCTAATAGGACTAGGTCGAGAACTATAATTTGGAAACCCATTTTAACTGAGAAGCATTAGCTGAAAAATACTAAATCAATTCTAATCTATTCCAATCTACTCTAAATCTATTCTACAGCCCCTCCCAGTTGCAACTGTAGCGGGCTTTCTTTCTTTTCTTTTGTTTTTATCCAACATTATCCTACACTTTGCAACTCGAAGTTAAATTAACTCAATTCAAATGAGCTTTACTGGATTTAACACGTTGGGTCAAAACTATAATAAAACAGCGTTGTGCAAACAAAGTCTAAAGCCATCACGTTGCAGTTATTACATCGTGATACATGTACATGTGTATAAGCCTTTTGAAACAAATAGCACCAACTCTTTTGCACCGACCAGAGCCTTCTAGTAGGACCGACCAACTTCTTTAGTCAAGAAGTCAAGTTGGTTGGTAAGGAACTTCCACATTGTATCCAGGAAGTGAGCTCAGGGATTTTTATGGGGTCGAAACAAGCCGAAGGAGGTCGTCCCGTCCCCCTTGTTACAGCGAGGAGAGGAAATAGGTGGTCCTGCCTGGTCGAGGGGGAAAAAAACACCGTTCAGAGAAGTTTATAGTGACCGATCGGGCCGGGGACGGGTCGGCTTTCTATGTTTTGTTTCTTGGGGGAGCCCTTATCCTCCCACTACTGCCACTCGATCGATAACAACACGTCCTCGGATCGAGTTGATCGTAATAGAATGATGATTAAAGGACGGAGGAGGAGTAGTAGTTGACACACGCGCGAGCAATCATGTCACCACGACCACCACCACCACCACCACCACCAGCAGCGACGACGAGCGGATCGGCGACGGGCGGAGGAGAGACCGCGGGGCTGCAGCGTCTTATCAGCGGGGATGAAGTTCGCAGAAAGTCCGACGCGAGAAAAATGGAGCTCCCATTCCAGCACACAGCTGAGTGACTGAGAGTGGGGTGAGGAGGCTGGCTTTGGCAGGCTGGGGGGGAGTCAGTACTCCTACCCTGTACGCTGCAGACAAGAGTAAATAATAAGGCCTCGTTTTTGGCTGTCGCTTGCCGACAACAACCTTCGATCTCCAAGCCCACTGGAGATCGCCACTGGAGGTGGATAGCGGCGCGTTGTTGTCGGCAAGCGACGCCTTACGTGCGTCGCAGCAAATGGATTTGAACATTACTTCTTGCTTGAACTTCGATATAGCTTTCTTTGCTAGCTAGCGTCCCCTTTTAGTTGAGTTCGTATGGTGAGATTGTGTCTTATTCGTGTGATATGACACCCCCCCCCTCCACCCACCCCAAGAAAAGTTATTCGGAACTTGCAACATGTTTTTTCAGCTTTGTAAAGCAGGGGGTTTCAACCTTTTTCATACCAGGGTCCACTATTTATTCAGAATATGAGCCACGGACCACCATTTGATGACATTTTAGCTCCACAGACCCCCAAAACTAAAGATTTCTTTTGCTTTTGTCCACAACCCCAGGCAGGATTTCAGAGAAAACACAACAGTCAGATCATTAATGTTCTACATTCTCTAGTTGTGTAGACTTGGGCTAACTCAGATGGTGAATATTTTTTGACTCTTGAGAGTGTAAACATCAAACTAAATGGACACTCAAGCTGGTCCATTTGGTTTCATTTTTACGCTCTCAAAGAGTTACATCTGGTTAACCAACCTTCCATCATTTAGCTGGGGACCAGCAGCAACCGTCTGACCACTGGTCGTCCTCGGACCACATGTTGAAAACCACTGTTGTAAAGGAAAGGGGATTGGATTGATGGATGGATGGATGTCATTTTGGCTGCCGCGGGGAGAAACTATCAAAAACAACAACATTAGCACGAAAAATGCCACACTTTTTGATCTGGCTTTTTGTTTCAAACTTAATTTAAATAAAAACCATGCAGCACAACGTGAAGATATTCGGCTTTCTGTTGTTGTTTAGGCCAGTTGAAAGTCCCACTTTTTCGGAGGGGATTATTGTTCAAAATCAAGCTGCTCAAAATAATCATGGCTGGCAAGGCAACAGTTTGGATAAACGGAGTGAAAGCTTTGCATTATTGCGGATATACAGTTAAATATATGTCTATATATACGTGAGGCCTTTGTTATAATGTCATAACCCGTGTTGGGAGATTCCATTCTTTGGGGGGGTTACCAGGGGCAGATATGGGCATGGGGGGGCAATGCCTCCCTAAATGCCCAGACTGCCCCACCAAACATGATGGCATGCAAAACAACACAAATGTCATAGTGTGATTTGAAACACTACTACTGCTACTAACTAACTACAGCTGTGTCACCACTAAACCAACAGCATTTCATCATTGAAAACAGAAAACTCTCTGAGTCAGACCTTTAGCTTTATGCATGCTGCATGTCTGTTGCAACTTCAACAACAACTGTTCCTGTAACCGAAAATGGTATGGGTGCGACTTCTCCTGTCCCCCCAATTGGGAAATGTTACATCCGCCCCTGGGGGTTACAATTACTATAATGGCCTCGTCTCAATGACTGTTTGGTTGGGGAGTGTGACTAAAAACAACAAATATGGCATTTCTCGGGTGTATATCAGTTTGCCATGTTATTGCCATTTGTGTCATGCTGTCCAGTCTTATTAAGGTTTATGCTCCCAACTGCTGTCACGTTTAGATCTGGCCATCCTATTTCTGTGTTTAGGTGGACTCAGCAGTGAAATCACACACAAGACTCATGCTCCATTTTCTTCTCTTTTTTCCTGTTTCAGAACGCCCCTCTTCAATTCTCTTCCTGCAGCCTGTGATTCCCCCCCAAGAGAAGCTGCTTTGTTTGTGGCAACAACGCAGCAGTCACAGTGTATTTCCCTATGGATTGACTTCAAGAGCACCTGAAAGCTGAACATGTAGTTGTAGACTGACTCCAGCGATCATGATGCAATTCCATGAATCTTAAGGATACTATTTCAACACTCCAGAGGGCATCTTAGAAGCCAGGGGTTCTCCTGGCACCCCACCCTTTCCCTCCCCTCCCCCTGATAATTCACGTAACGCATCTTGAGCTTCCTACATTTACCGATTCTGTACATAGTTTTTGCCCATAAACCCATCAACACATTCCACCATCCCAGATGGGACACTGCTTGTTTCTTTAAGGGGGTTCTTCTCACCTTTAGACGGCAGTGCGGTAAGGGTATTATCGGCACATATTTGTAATAAGAATAAATACAATATTACCACCAGGATGTGCTGGAGACGGCACAAAGATGTTCTACAGCTGTATCCATGAAGCGGTCTCTGACTCGGGACGTCACTTTAACGGAACTCCTAAGTGGATGTTGTCAGTTGCATTCGTCCATTCGTCTATCTGACCGCTGATGCAACCTTCCTGGGACTCGAGTGTGTGTGCCGGCTCGATTGGTGAACTTTCCATGCGGTACGGCCTGGATGCTGACTGTCCCGGGACTGTTGGATTCACTGTTGTGGCGGTGATGAGGCAGGACTGCTGCTGGCCTGTGGGGCTGAGCGGGGGGGCAGCAGCCTGAGGTGATGTGATGGGTTGCAGGAACACTAAGGTTCTCCCTGAGCCCCCAGGGGATGTTCAGCTGGACCTGGTCAAAAAGGTCAGTGAGGTGGTGGATTATTTTAGAAAATAGTCATAACGTCATGAATCCTTTGCCGTTATAGCGCGCCACCCCTCTTTTTTTTCCATGATGAAGCCAAAGTATTTATTTAAAGACCTTTTAAGCATCATAAAAGAAAGTTGTTGTGAGAAATCATGACAACAAACAAATAATTACAAAAAAAAGATTATTTGTTTGGTCCAAAAAATTGTGTTTGTTGTCACGATTTGTCACAACCCAAGTTGGCTTTTTCCACGGCGCGAAAGTCCATGTAAACATGACTGTTTCTTACCGTGATTTGTTGCTATCCATTCTTTAATGTTTCATGCATATTATTGTTGTTGTGAGTGCTGACTTGAATTGACTGAATTGTTTTATACCTGACGAGTGTGTTGTCACTTCAGAACTGTAGAGAGAGCGAGAGATGGAGAGATAGAGAGAGAATGTAACATACTTTGTGTCTGAAATGCTGAGTCTGCTTTAATGAAAAGTGTTTATGCATTTTATTTCAGGTGGACCCTCCCCAACACCTGCAGACAGACCTCTATAAACACTTCATACGCGGGGATGGTGCGGGGAGTAGGACGGGTGCAGCGGCTGGATGCGGGGGAGGTGACCAGGCCCAGGCGCAAGCCGCCAGCCGCACAACCTCCGCCCAGCCCCCCAAAGAAGGGTCCGAAACGTCGGACCCTCAGCGGAAGAAGGTGGCAAAGTATCGGGCCAAGTTTGACCCACGGGTCACGGCCAAGTACGACATCAAAGCCCTGATAGGCCGGGGGAGCTTCAGCCGCGTGGTCCGCGTGGAGCACAAGAGCACGCGGCAGCCGTACGCCATCAAGATGATCGAGACGCGCTACCGCGAGGGCCGGGAGGTGTGCGAGTCGGAGCTGTGCGTGCTGCGGCGCGTGCGCCACACCAACATCATCCAGCTGATGGAGGTGTTCGAGACGGCCGAGTGCGTGTACATGGTGATGGAGCTGGCCACCGGCGGGGAGCTCTTCGACCGGATCATCGCGCGCGGATCCTTCACGGAGCGCGACGCCACGCGGGTGCTACAGATGGTGCTGGACGGCGTCAAGTACCTCCACACGCTGGGCATCACCCACCGGGACCTGAAGCCGGAGAACCTCCTCTACTACCACCCTGGCGCCGACTCAAAGATCATCATCACCGACTTCGGCCTGGCCAGCAGCCGGAAGAAGGGCGACGAGTGCTTGATGAAGACCACTTGCGGCACGCCGGAGTACATCGCCCCCGAGATCCTGGTGCGAAAGCCCTACACCAACGCGGTGGACATGTGGGCGCTGGGGGTGATCTCGTACATTCTGCTGAGCGGCACCATGCCCTTCGAGGACGACAACCGCATGAGGCTGTATCGGCAGATCCTCAAGGGGAAATACAGCTTCTCTGGAGAGGTGAGAGAGATGCAAATCTACATATGCAGGGCACACTCTTTCTTTCTGTTGTTCTCCTGTCCTTCCTTTCTCTCACAAACATCTAGCTTCAACGATCCTCCATAGTCCATACGGTGCCTCCAATTATTAAGGGAAAATGCAGCTCCTCTCGTTCTCTGGAGGGGTGAGATGCAACCCGCCACGTCTGAGCAAACACCCCCTTACCCACTCATCCTCCTCTTGGCCTTTTTGGTGCACCTCCATAACCTTCACATGCACCCTACTACCAGCTACCACCTTCTCCCATGTATTTGCCCTCTCTGCTGAGTCAATATGCCCTTCTGCAAAGTGTGTGTGCGTGTGCATAATAATTTATGCTCCATCTCTGTAACTTAGTTGAAAGAATGCTGAGCAGCCCCTTCCTTTGTTCCAGAGTGTGGCTGTTTAGGTTGCCCACTGAGTTTTATGAATGCCTGTTTTATACCCGTGGACAAGTGTCTGCCGACCAACATAAATAATGGCTTCTCGACGCGACTCACATCGACACTTCATGATTAGAGGATCTGTTTTTGGTTGGTCAGCAGCACTGCCTTGTGAGCAGAACACATTGCCACAATTCTCAGCTCGGGCCTCCTGTGAGGTAGAGTGATGATGTTGAAATACCGGCGATCGTCTTTAAATCAGTTTGTTTGGGGCCAGCCACCAAAATGCATCAGTGATGATTTGGGTGGCCGAGCCAAGTGTATATTGAGAATATAAAAGTGAGGGCAGAAAAGTGAAGACGGCAAAAGTGATTGGCCGGAATGACATTTGTGAAAATTGGATTGGCTGCGCATGGAGTGTGAAAATGCCATTGACAGTGAAGAGAAATTAATGTTTGCTTTGTCAAAAACAACATTTTCACCTGTGGCTAACACAAATCGATGTTTTAAGTTGATAAGAGTGCCCCTCACTTCTCGCCGTTGTGATTTATTGCATTATTATTATTTTTTATATATATTTTTTCATTATGAACACACTCTCATGTCATATACTGTATGTCTGTATGAGCTAAAACAGAACCCAGCAAGACTGTGTTTAGTTGTTAGGCCCTTGGTTACCATAGGTAAGGCAAACGGCTGAGTGTGATTAGTGCATATTGGATACATTTAATGTTCAATAATCACTTTCAAAACAACTATGGGCCATATATTTATAATTGGCATTGCTCTTGAATTAATGCAGACCGTTTTCATGAAAATAATCGTAATCATGCTCTTGCTGTTAATCAGTAATCAGTGAGTGATGCCACAAAAACAAAGAATTTCATTTTTAACGTCTTGTGTTGAGTACATGGACTCTCTAGGAAACTGAGTTGAAAGCAATTCAATTTATGTTTCAAAGGAAACCATTAACTGCACCTATCTAAAGCTACTGTATTAACATTGACACTAGCTTACTTGAATTGGTCTCTGTGAAAACACAGGTTTTTAGACACCAGACAATTTTAATTTTTAAGACATTTTTAATTTTTAAATGTGCATATACCTGTATATGCTACATGTATTGTGTGTGCCTGATGGTAATACAGATGCTGTTTGTGGGCAGACTTTGACTTTAACACTGACTGAGTCACTGTCCATATTTCAGAACGAGAGTTGACTGTCCTTACGAGGAAAGTTTATCATTTGGACACATGTTCATGTAGAAAATTGTGTGGTAGTGCTGTTTTTCTTTTGCACCTTTTTGAGAGTGCAGCTTGTCCAAGTCCATAACATGCAATTTCATAAACAAACAAGGTGAACATTCTTTGGGTTGTGACTTGGCAGAAGAGGTGGATAGGAGATTCTTTAACCTGCCCAGTACAGAGAAGATCTAGTAGACTAATACTCTTGTAAAGCAAACTAGATCTCCCTTGATCATTAACCTTAGAGAAATCTTGCACAAGAGATCTAACTTCTTGTCATCCATCACAGAACTATTGTTTTTAGCTCTCTGATGCCCCCTTGTGTTTGTTCAGTAGCTTAGTTGAGAACACTTTTCCTACAGACATGTATTGAGTGTGGGAGAGGCTATATTTTATTTCCTTTTACATTCCGTCAGTTTAAATTACTCTGTGATGCCATTAGATGTCATAATGATTACAGAAGCATTCTGTACAAATCTGGTTCAGTTTATTTATACAACATGCATTACATTACAACATGCCATATCACCCAGGCTTATTTTAATTTAAAGGCCCAGTGAATTGAAAAAATATTTTTTAATTCAGATTTTTTTTCCCTCCACACTTTTAGAACACATCTGTGGTCGTTGTATGGCTATACCCACCAATGGATATAAAAAATGGGAAAATTCTCACTTTTGTGTATTTTTAAATAAAACTCTGTAAAAATCGATTTTCAACTTACTTCCTGAATGAAAACGGCTGGCACTTTAAACTCCATCATCAAATTGGATTATCTGAACACATTATATGGTAGAAATTAGCCACATAGCAGTAAAGTGTTACAGCTTGAGGAATGTGAGCTTTGATTGGTTCATAAACTTCAGATCAGCGTTACAGCCTGAAATTTCAAAGTAAAACACCCCATTTCCATTACAGTGCACCTTTAAGCAAACCATGTGTGCTCATCTTTGTTTTTTTGTCCCCTCCTCCCCAGCCATGGCCAAGTGTGTCCAACCTGGCCAAGGACTTTGTGGAGCGGGTCCTGACCGTGGACCCCAGCGAGCGGCTGACGGCCGGCCAGGCCCTCAAGCACCCCTGGATCGTCAGCATGGCCGCCTCCTCTTCCATGAAGAACCTGCAGCGCTCCATCTCGCAGAACCTTCTGAAGAGGGCGTCGTCACGCTGCCACAGCACCAAGTCGGCGCAGTCCACACGCTCCAGCCGCTCCACCAAGTCCAACAAGGCCCGGCGGGCCCGCGAGAAAGAGCTCCGTGAGCTCAACCGGCGCTATCAGCAACAGTACAATGGCTGAAAGCCGCCAAAAACGTGAAAGCGCGTGACTGCAGAGCGACATGAGGCCGAGCCACAGCACTACAGCGGTTGAACCTTTTACATGTGACTGCCACTGCTCAAAGTTGTTGCCAACAATGGCTCCCAAGACACGCATCACTGCCATGGTCTGAAAAAAAGACAATGACTTAAATGTATCCATGGTACCCAGTGACACGTGTATCGTTAGATTAAGAGCAGCTGCTGTCAATTGACAAAATTCACAAGCCGGCCTTTTTTCCCCTTACGCCATTTTGCTCTTGCGTCCTATCACGACACGAGAGAAACATGGCCGCTGTGTAAAAATGGTCTATAGATACAGCAGGACAAAGGCCTGTTGGTGGATGCCGTTAAGATTCATGATAATGTTTGAGGTGTTCTGTGTAGAAGAGGCTATGAATTTCCATGACAGTGTGTCATAGTATGTGCACAGAAAGGGACAAACCAGTATTGTTTTTGAGGCAACAGTCAGAAACAGTTCAATCTCTCTATCTATCTCTACCTATCCGTCCCTTGAGTCTTTTTCGTTGGCAGTGGTGCCCGAAGCAGCAAGGACACTGCCCAAAATCCCTTTCTCCTTCACTCCCTGTTTTTCTCTACATATTTATTTATTGTCGTTGACATGATTATTGGTCTCCGTTCAAATGGTCACTGGATAATGACCGTCCACACGGATCTGTTGAACAGAATTCTGGGTACTGACATTTCTAGGAGGAGAGGGGATGTTTTTTTCTTCGAAGAGGGGAGGAAGAAAAAAAAACATCCCTTTGTCATTCCTGAATTATTGCTGTGAATTTACTATTTTGCTATGTTAACTGTTGGGGACACATACGATAGCCAAGCTTATCTTACAAAGTTGGCTATGGAACACACTGCAACACTAGCAAATCTAGTGCTTGTGAAGTCTAAGATGGTCATTTCTTGCCAGTCATACATACTCTGTTGATATCACAGATCTGAAGCTTTTAAAAGGTTGGTATGCTGTTTGGGTTTCAAGGCAGTATTTCTTTATAGCCATCATCATCCCATGTTCCTCTCATCACATAACTCCAATGACGTTTTCATTAACCACTTAAGCCCTCTATTATACTTTGTTGTATGATGAATATTCGAAAATGACAAATCTACAACGCATAAGCTTATAGTTTGGCCTTTTTCCCTCTAACTACATGCCTAAAATAGGGACACCAGGTTCAAAGTGGTTAAAGGAATGTTGTCCCTTATTACATTTTCATCATTGCTGAAATGATGTACATGCTTCTTAGTGCAGTAATGTGTGCTTTTTGTTTCATCTTCCTTTTTTTTAAAGCCTGGTATGGTTGCATAGCAACATTAAGCTAGACATTGTGTGGCTTTTATTTTTTGCAAAGATCATGTCCATTGTTCAATGGATCTGTTACCTAATTTCTTCCAAGTCTGACTTTGGAATAGCCAAAATGAAGATAAAAAAAACATGTATGAAGGACTTAAATCATGATTTTAAATGAACATCATATTGTGGTGTACTCTGCCTTATGTATATTGCCTTATTGTTGTGTGGTTTGAACAACGACAAAAAAGCACATTGCCATTTGCCAAATCTACCCTTGAAATGTTCAAACCATTCTGATCTATAATATCCAAATAGAAGGAACAAAGTGTTGTACTTGATGTACCTGATCCGCCAATGTGCACTCTTCCTTCTCTTATTTCTCATAACCCGGAGTCGGGACCACTGCACATTGCAAGAATTGAGTTGGGGGGGGGATGGGACTTGGGCTCAGATATACAGCATATGCATATATATTTGCCTAACTAATGTTTAGACTTTGATAGCCTTGCGTAGCTGGACTATATCACACAATCTGCCTTGGGGCAATTTGCATTACAAAGGCACACACGTTTAGCTATGCGAGGCTACGTTTTTGAATTCTACAGTGGTTGGAATTGTGAGAACGTTCACTGTCGCAAAACAATTCTTATTATTCTAAATTCTCATTTTGATTTTCTTCTTTTCTTTCATCCCTTCTTTAGGTGGGGTTTATAAGGGTAAAAATCGATTGCACAAAGTGGCCGTGCATACTTTTATGAGCGCTTCGCGGTGAGCTGTCCTGGTATAAAGTGTGTTTTTAGTTATTATTTTTGTTGTGAACTTATTTTTTACATGATACTGGAAATCCAACAGAGCCATGTCAGCTGACCTCAGTTTCTGTTCTTTTTGTTGTTGTTGAAAACGTTCTCTGTCTGATCTTCTTGATGCTATTCTAGAGTTTCCTATCTTCCATGCGATCAGTTTTGACTCGTCCATTGCTCCGACTCCTGTCTAGATCGGATTGGCTGTGTTCTTTTCTTCTACTGCTGTATTATCCACCCTGTTCTCACTTCATGAGATTCACAAATCTGAATGAGTTTCCGTCCAACTCTGTCTTTCTTGACAGGAAACTGGTTCATATTTTTTTTAACCAGTTTTAAAATCAGAGATCTCGGAACACACACACACACACACACACACACACACACACACACACACACACACACACACACACACACACACACACACACACACACACACACACACACACACACACACACACACACACACACACAGAAATTGGTCAGCAGTGTCTATAGTTGTGTTCAATGGCTAACCATATAGTATTCAAAAATGTTCCTGCAGAGTGTTAACATATTTGTTTGAGAGTTTCCTTTCACCTTTTTATATATGAGTATGAAGTTGTGTAATGTCCTAAATGAAGTAGCCAACTCAACACTGTTATCTGAATACAGTTGTTTGTCTTTTATGTTTGTTATTGTGTGTTGCGTCTAAATGAAAGATACAACTTTGATTCTTCTGCCATTAACTTTTTTTTAAGTGTTTTTTAATGGTGAAATGGTTCAGTCATTGTATACAAATGTGCCAATAAAATAAATCCGAACCTGTCAAGCTACTTTATTTTCTGTGTAGGCAAATTGTTTACATGGTTGTGTAAGCTAGCTAGCTATAAGATAGTTTTAATACCATTCAACAGACGTACTGAAAATGAGAGGTAATCAGTTTTGCACATATTTTTTTTATTTATTTTTTATATTAAATTTAACTGACTAAACCTTTTAATGGAACATTTAAATATTTAAAGAAGAAAAACAGACACACAAGAAATCCATTAACATGGTGAAAATACATCTTGATGATGTCTTGAAGATGTTTCACCATGTTAGTGGTTTTCTTCAGACCTCCATTTCTTGGGAAGACAGAATGGGGGAACTTTTTTTTAAATCATGTCCACCCAACACCACTAGGGTATATAATGACATATTAGAATGTTGAAAATGGGTGGAGTTCCCCTTTAACCTGTTCATGTTGCCAAAGCCACACTGCTTCCGGCAAAAAGACCGTATGATTGCACTATGCCCTTTAACGTGGAAGACTAACTGGTCAGGTGCACAAGTCAATCGTTCTCAAATGACTGGTTCTTCGCGAAGAATGTTTGAATTACTATAACAAATTAGCAACGCACATGGCTCTAGATGAGCTATTATAATGCTCTAATGAACTAAAGCGCCATGGGGGATGATCTATCTATCAAAACATGGCAACCCGACACAATCAGACGTCAGTGATCTGCGGGGCTGAAGTATACGTAAGCACTTATCTTCCGGTCAGTGGACTTCAATATATGAGCATTATTGGCCATAGTTCATTTTTTTTTCTTCTTCTATTTTCTTTTTAAATGAACCAATATAAAATGAAACGTTTTTTGCAAACCCTACCAGAAATAAGTGCCAGAAGGCGTGCTGCTGTGCATTACACAATATAAAATGAAAGTAACACTTTATTTATGTAGCCTAGAAAAGGCAAAACATTATTTAAATTTATGATGGCCAAACCCAACTACAACTCAGGTTGTGTTTGCAAAGGTAGGGTACCTAAAGCTCACAATATTAAAAGTTAAATCTGACTTGTCTAAGTCTTCGGGCATACAATTATTATATCGGGGGAAAAGTCTCAATGGCACATCCCATTTTTACGAATCTAGCAGTGGTTTTCAAACATTTTAATTTCTAGCCGGGATCCCCAGTAGGTTTGACCCGAATGAATTCGGCAATGTTCCTTCATTGGACAGTGCATGCATACTCTTATTGTTTTAAATCCACCGAACGGAAGTCGAACACAACCGACTTGACGCGTATGATACCTATAGCCTACTTGACGGAAGTGATCGCCAGCTTTTTGCTAGCTTTTTGTTCGATGCCTTACTGTGTGCCTTGTGATTAAACGGAGTAGCCCCGAATCGACCATAGGCGACAGATAAACGACACAAACGGACATCAGTTCACCTTGAGAAGCTAATATAGTTGACTGGGTGAGTAATAGTGGCCGTCATAGCAACAACAACAACAACACAGAGACAGACAGGACACAATGTGAGCTAGCGAGCTTAGCAACGCATGTGATATGAAGGCACTGTAAAAAAAAAAAAAAGAAATCCTCCTGCATCTGCACGTTCCCTTGTTTACAGAAATCATGTTTGAGCTGTTGCGGCGCAGCTTCTTCTGACAAAGGATCCCTCAATTCACGTGTAACGATTTACAGATGTACTTTTTTGCAATAATATGTGTTGGCTTGCACAAGAACGTGACAACGCTCACTCTTCCAAAAACAACAACAACAACAACCACATATGTTGATGTCCTGTAGATGCTATTATCGATCAAACCTTCTCTTTAGCCATATTATTTGTTGCCGCAAGCAATAGTATATTTCTATACCACGTGAGTACCATCATCTTGACTTTTGTATTTCACCTTTTTGATGCCAGGGCCCACTATTTATTCTGTATTTTCGCCACGGTCCACCGTTTGATGTTGAGTGTAGTCTCTCAGAACCTAAACTAAGGATTTTCAAGTATTTGTCCACAATTTAGGAGAGAGAAACTGGCAAAATGTTGGTCGGAATAACAATTCTTCTGCGTGTTCTAATTGTGTAGATTCTTGCTGATTAAGTAATTCGGACGTTTAAATATTTGGCTTCATTTTACCATCTCAAGAGTTTGAGATAAATCCATTTGGGTCCATTTGGTTACCAACTGTCTTACCAACCCCGGACCACTGATTGAAAACCTCTGACTTGGTTAAAGGGGAATTCCACCAATTTTCACCATTTTACTATACCTTAGAGGTGTTGGGTGCACATAATAAAAAAAAGTTCCCCCATTCTATGTTTCCAAGAAATTGAAGTTTGAAGAAAATCACTAACATGGTGAAACATCTTGATGACATCATCAAGATGTATTTCACCATGTTAATTGATTTCTTTAGATGCTTCTTTTTTCTGAGTGTATAAATGGAACCAAATGAGCCCGTTAGGGTTCATTTGGTTGCATTTGCACACTCTCAGAAAAAATGTTGAAATTGGGTGGAATTCCCCTTTAAGTCAGAGCTTTTAAGTCAGAGTTTAAATGCTGGCATGGTGGCAACTTCACGTGTTTTTTCGGATGCTTTTCCCTTGGCCATTGCGTTGGAAATCATAGATTCCTACTAGATGTGCTGTCTTATGTCCCTTCTGGCCTCCTCGATTGTCGAAGTGTGCTATGCCGAGAACACAATCATTTTACAATATATGTTAGTGTTATTGAGTGTGTTACTGTCATCGTTGTGAACAGATTCACGTTGATGGTTGAACTTGGCAGTTATGCAACACAAACGACCCTATGCTATTCGTGGAAGGAGGTGTGTGAAATCCATCACAACTCCTGGGTATGGATTATTTCCTCCAAACTAGTCCTCTTTGTGCTAGAAGACTTCTAGACATAGATGCGGTATGAATATAATAATACATCATGTACAAATTGTACATGACATGTTTGTTACATATTGAAAACAGAGTATTTTGTTTAGTATTTTGACTTCTGGATCAATATCTAGTCTAATGTAATTTGACAAATTGTTTCTAATATGCTCTAAGATGCTCCATGGTCTGGTCTGCAGTATATTGTTATATAATAATAATACCACTTGTGTTACCACTTTTTTTTGGCACTACATTTCTTTTATTTCATCCTGATCCTGACTGATGTGCTATGACAAGCAAATTTCCTCGATTTGTAAAAACAAATATCTATATCAGAATCTAATATCTGGAAATTGGAATGAACAGTTGATCTCATCATCTCAGCCTTAAAGGGGAATTTCACCCTTTTTCAACATTCTAATATGTCATTAGTATACCCTAGAGGTGCTGGGTGGACATGATAAAAGAAAGTTCCCCCATTCTGTGTTCCCAAGAAATGGAGGTCTGAAGAAAACCACTAAAATGGTGAAACATCTTGATGACGTCATCAAGATGTATTTCACCATGTTAATGGAATTCTTTAGACGCTTTTTTTTCTGAGAGTGTACAAATGGAACCAAATGAATGAACCAATGCATTTGTTCCCCTTAAGCAGTTTGAGAACATACATACATATGGCTCTTTCTTTGTTCTTGGTGCTGATTTGGGGGGGAGTAGGAATTCTCCTCAAGTAGTCCTTTTTATAGTTTTGATTGATGTAATCTTTGTGGCTTAATGTAATGTTGACACAAGTGCTCCCAGCCTGTCTTTTACAGCCTCCGAATCTTAACCAGTAGTTGTTAGGTCAGGTATAATATTGTTTCCCGGCAAAGATCCTGCTCCAAGCTGGGGCTAGTGATTCAGCACACACACACACACACACACACACACACACACACACACACACACACACACACACACACACACACACACACACACACACACACACACACACACACACACACACACACACACACACACGTGCGCGCGCAATGTGAAGCCAAAATTATATTGTGTGTAGACTCGGGAGTAGTTTGCTGCAGAAATCCCAAATCTACATCTTTTATAGTTGGTATTGTGACCACAAAGGGCGGGACACAATGTACTATGTATGTAGCACCGGTATGTAATCAAGTCCCTGATTCACCAAGCTTGGTGTCCTTTCTGTCAAGTACTGCATCACAAATAATCTTGTTTTGCTTAGCAATTGCACAACGTAGGTGGGAAAGATGGACTGGGGGAACATTTAAGATTTTTCATGGAGTGCACGCACATACAGTACATCAGTCAAAAACAACCAGGAGCACTCGCTGTCCTAGTGGCCTAGTGGTCCAGGCTGGCCTGAGAGGGTGTTGTGTGTTTGAGTCCCATTCATGAAGACTTTGCTGCACATCTCTCCCCTTATATCTCTCCCTCTTGGGAATAAGCGTGAATACACACAGTCTATTCAGCCACTACAGTCTACATCTACACTACCACAGTTGTTGACCTGATAACTCCTGTAGTATTGTAGGTGTCAAAACAACATGCACTTCAGGGGTAGACATTAAGGGAAATTTGCCACTGGCCCTTCGGGCCAGTGGCTTTTAAGAATCACTGGCCCCACAACTGTAACCACTGGCCCAGGTAATCGATCCCCATAGTCTGCAAAAAAGACCACCATTTATTAATGCATTAAATGCATTCAAGTTAACAGCACTCTTTTTATGGGGGTCAAAACCAGTAGACCGTTCAGCAAGCTGACCCATATACAATGCAGAATGCCTAAAATATTTTTTGTGCTAATAAACAAAATATAAATAAAACTTAAACAAGGTTGTCATGGCGACCATACAACAAAAGTTTGTACAACAAAGGTGCAGGCGCCAACGAGGGCATTTTACCACTGGCCCCATCGGGCCAGTATAGGGCGCCATCTGGTGGTCCGCACGTGTTTTCAAACCTGTTTCGGGCCATCGGGCCAATTATAATGTCGACCCCTGCACTTGGTGCCATTAACAATAACATTGTTTCCCCTCCAACAAAGATAAGACTGGAGGGGTACCTGGCCTAGAGTTATCAAACTCTGCACGAACGCGACCAGGACCGAACCCAAACAGGCCCAAACCGACATTTAGGGCCGGGTCGGACCTAAATTCTATGCTAATCAGTAGGGCCGCTGGGCTGGGTAGGGCCTCGAGCCCCATGGAAAAATAATATACAGTATATTGAATTATTTGATTATAGTTAAAATAACAGTTATTTTCTGTATTTAGCTATTATGAAGACTGTGCTGATCGCCATTTCATTTTTAATCTGTGGCGAATTCTCAAATTTTGCCCAAACCTGACAGTTTAGGGCCGGGTAGGTCCTAAAATCTATTCCATTTAGTCGGGCCGGGCCTAGGGCCTGAACTGTTAGGGCCCAGTTAGGACCGGGCCTTAATTTTCAGGCTCGTTGAGACCTTTAACCTGGCCTTCACATTACATTGTGGGTGCCTGGACACTCCACACTGGATGGAACATAACATATTGCACAGTTTGCATTGCAGCCATACAACTTGGTCGTCAAGCTGTGATCGTACTAGCAGCTGACAGGCTCATGGGACTATGCAAAGGCAGGGCACATCCATGAAATGACACCATCAGACTCTCCAAGGGAGTGACTCTCAATTCATGAAGCATGCTGTAATGAACCAACCAAAAAAAAAAAAAAAAACAAGTCATTCGATGCATTCTGAATACAAGGCTATATTCCTCAGAGGGAATGTGTCCATGTCGAAACTGAAAATGCAAACAAAACCATTCAACTGCCCCATCTATCCCTGGCCATCTGGTGTACTGGGAGCTACTAGGAGCCAGTAACAGGCACCATGCAGGAAGTGAAGTAAAGCTCTCTGCATTTGGCATGACCTCTGGGGGTTGGCACTCAATGTGTAGAGTTGATGCTCTGAAGTTTTTCTGTCGACTCTGGGGAATTGGTTGTGTCTGTTCGACTGTCAATTTGTCTTGGGCTATCCAAAATGACCCCATACCGGGCCGGCTCGGCTCGGCTGTGCCTTTTGATGGAGCAAAGTTTCATTACAACGTTCTAGCCCCCCCCCACCCCCCCTGTGTGCGTGGTGGAAGTTCATTTTAGGACAGGAGATCCATCTGTGGGCTGGCTGAACAGCAGGCGTTCAGTCACTTTCACTTGAATCTCTAGAGACTATGCTGTGCATTGTGAGATTTCTGTTGTAGATATTTGGTGTAAATGGAAACGGCCATAGGAAGAAAAATATACAAGAACACTTATGTGATATTACTACCAAATCCAAACCCAATTTACAGAATAACAATTATATTCACCCATAAATGCCTCAAGGTTGTGCGTGTTTGTGCTATCTGTAATCCATATACCGTATTTTCCGGACTATAAGGCGCACCTAAAAGCCTTTAATTTTCTCAAAAAATCCACACTGCGCCTTATAATCCAGTGCGCCTTAATATATGGATCGTTTGAATGCAGTAGCTTCTATTCTATGTTAACTGTAGCAGCTTCTACTCTCTGCGCCTTATAATCCGGTGCGCCTTATATATGAAAACAGTTCTAAAAGGTGCGCCTTATAATCTGGTGCGCCTTATAATCCGGTGCGCCTTATAGTGCAGAAATACGGTAACTTGAGAACCGTTTACTCCCGCCCACGTTCCACATTGCTATGGGGGGTGCAGTGCCTGGTGTCAAGTCTGCCGGATAGCCAGTTGTCCAGAAACAGCACAATGCCCTCTTCCCAGGCTCTGGACCTGTCCACCCCTAATCTCCAAAATACCCAGGAGAACTCCATGTGTATCAGGGGTTTTCAACCTTTTTGACTCCAGGGGCCACCATTTGAGTACATCTTCACACCAAAGACCTGAAATGAAAGAATTCTTTTGATTTTGTCCACAATTCCAGGCTGTATTCTGCCAACAAAATAGTGTAAACATCTTAATTAAGTGGTGCTAATTCAGATGATGAATATTTTAACTCTTGAGAGTGTAAAAATGAAACCAAATGGACCCGCAAGGGTCCATTTGGTTACATTTTTTACATTCTCAAGAGTTACACCTGGTTAACCAACTTTCCATCCTTTAGCCTGGGGACCACCTGGAACCTTCTCAAGGACCACTGGTGGTCCCCGGACCACCTGTTGAAAACCCCTGATGTATATGAATAAATGGACACAATAATTTTGTAAATGCTCTCAGCAAGAAATGATAATGTAAAGACTGGCCAGAATTGGTGTACATTATCTTTAGAAATACAAATTCTGAAATGTTCACACCAGACACAGTTTCTTGGAATATCATTTAATACACAATAAAGATGACGCGGTTCCTATTTGGGTGCAAGTGCAATAATCACTATACTGTAGGTTCTGCTTGAACTCGTTTGTTTATCAAGAAGGGAAAGAAATGCTTGGATAACTTTGATGCAAAATGTGTCGTCATCACTGTCAAATTAACGTAATGACCTGTAATTAAAAAAGCAAATATATTATTTTTCCTGTCGGACTGATAGTCAAGCGATCAGTGTTTTTTTTTTTTTTTTTTTTGCCTTCTAGACACACATGCTTTGTTCGTTCATGTATAAAGGTAATGTACCTGGCCCTCATGACTATCCCATCTGGTTGTACTGTCCCCTTAGGGTACCATCTAGGTCTGTATGAATGTAGGAAGGAAGGAGTGGCTGTTATTAGGCTGTTCCATTCTCACACCGTTTTGTGCTCGCACCTTCCTTCATGGGGAAAACATTGCCTGAACAGAACACTAGTGCAAAATGGTGCATGAAGGATAGGCCGTTGGTGCATTCCCAAGCTTTGGCAGGTTAGAAATCAGTTTGTTTGACTTTTCATTGTTTTATTTGTAATTGCAGCTCTCTTTTTTTCCCCCCGTTGCAGGAATAAAGATCGAAGGCGCTGCAGGGGTGGTTAACTGCATCCTCGTCCCCATTAACTACATTTCTCCTGGTTCCACCCTGTCCAATTCAATATGGCCTCCGTGTTCGTAGTCTGGCAGCCTTACTGACCAGCACTACCTTTTTGGACAACAACCATGGAGAGGAAACGTCGAAAGAAATGAATCAAGCTGCTCAGGCCGCACGCGTACACCATGTGGACTCATTATTTTCCAAGCTTTGGACCCTGAACCGCTCTGAAACGAGTCGACAACAACCCTCCCCCGATCTGTATCCTGCCACTACTTGTTCATGAGCACCTGAGAGAGACGCAAACGCAGAATGTCTCTGCTTCCGCTGTGGGTGTGGTCATCCTTGCTGCTGGGGCTGCTGGTTGGCCACCTGCCGGCGGTAGGGATGCAGTCGGGGGGAGGGTCCAAACCTTCCTCTAACCACACCCCTACCTCGGACCCTCTCCCCACCTCTGGCTCTGACAACTGCTCCCAACACACGCTCAAGCTGGAGTTTTCCACCAATGTGGTAGAACACGGTAAGACCTATTCTCCTGAACTGTTTTGCACCGCTTTTCCATCTGACTTTGTGCCTACCACGTTTGGTCAGATATCCGAGGCTCGGCTGCCTCCGAAAATGTAGATCAAGGGTGGCCAACCAGTCATAGACTAAGAGCCACGTTTTTCACCGTGTTACTGCAAAGAGCCACATCAAATGGTCACAACGGTTATAAAACCACTGCGATGGCCATCATGGTCGCAAATAGATTTCCCCTCTCCTGCCATGAGACATGCATGAAAGACACACTATTAAAACATAGACTTGTATTTAGAAACGGGGTTTACAATCCAAAAGTATATGATAAGTCAAAAAATATACACCTACACCTCCGTGGTGGACTAGGAATCAGTCCATGATCGAGTGGTTAGGCACCACTGTATAGGGAATGAATGACTGCGCCAGGCCGAGCGTTTTTGACGGTTTCATGTGGAAGCCCCTTAAGAGCCGCATGTAACCAGCTGAAGAGCCACATGTGGCTCGCGAGCCACAGGTTGGCCACCCCTGATGTAGATGGACAACAAAGTGTCAACTAGGGTTGTCCCGATCACATTTTTTTTGGAGTATCTGCCGACCCTGATATTTCTCGATCCGATCCCTTTTTCTTTGCTCCCGATACAATCCCGATCATTCCCGATATTTTTTCCCCGATCAGATACATTTTGCAAATGCATTAAAAAAAAGGACTAAAACTCAATTAAACTGTCCCAAGTAAAAGATCTTATATGAAGTCCACCAAATAGCAGAATGATATAGCAGACTAGAATAGCACTCCTCACTCAAATGTGCACTTGGGCAACTCCAAAGCAAATTCCACAACATTTATTTACCTGCCATAGTGTTAACCCCTTACCCCTGTGTCTGATCACTGGTTATACTGGTATATTTACCAATACCGATCTGATGATGAAAAATTAGGGCCAATACTGATACTTTTCTGGTACCGATACAGTATTTGCCGATACCGATATGAACCGATATGACAAAAAAGGGCCGATCCGATACTTTTCCCGATACCAATACAGTATTGGGATATCCCTAGTGTCAACTATACATAACACAATGTTCCGTTGAGCCAGGAGCTCAGCAGCATGCAACTGCCCCCCCCCCCCCCCCCCCCAAGCTGCTGGCTGTCTCAACAGCGCGTAGTTCATAGAAGAACATCATTTTACTTGAAAAGGTTAAGAAAACACGCTGACCTTTTTAGAGAAGGGTGTTGCTATAGGGAGGGGCTAATGAGTTTCTGTGAAACACACACACACACACACACACACACACACACACACACACACACACACACACACACACAGCTTGAATGTAAAATGTGTAAATCGAGGCCTGGGGCAGATGTTGAACTTTGTAAGGCTGGCGCAGTCCCACCTGACAAGCGGCGCACCTCAGACACGCCTGCTGATACGCCAAACAAAACATGCTCCTTTACGCCGGCACTTCATGCCAAAGCCCCAGGCACGATAAAAGGTGCTTGAGAGGGACGTATGGGGATGAAGGAGGAACACTTGGAGGCTGGATAGATGGTTACAACTAGGGGTGGGACGATTCACTTACCTCTCGATCAGTGTTGCCAACTTCCAAAATCCAATGTGCACGAGTGATACTTCCAAAATGCTCTAGAATGCACTAGAGCAGTGTTTTTTTTACCACCCACCAAGCAAACCAGGTATACTTAATGAACTGGTAGGGTGGAATCATAAAAATGACAGTTTAACAAACACTGTAAACTTTTTGTGAAAAAATCTTACTCTTCATATAACATTAATACCTGATGATCATGTTTTAGGGTAGAAAAAATCATGGGACTCCGTCTTTAAATGTGTAGATTCTTGTAACTCTTGAGAATGAAACCAAATGGACCCGTAAGAGTCCATTTGGTTTCATTTTACGCTCTCAAGAGTTACAGATCTATAAGGGTCTTACTGACATGAACACATTAATGAATACGCCTACATAAATATGGCGATTCGATATTGATATCATGGTATTACGAATTGCGATATATTGGCATATTGATTTATTTTTTTGCCCACCGCTAGTTACAACGTGAAGCAGAAGTCTTGAAGTTTAACCACAGGCTATTATGAATGACGTGTACTGTCCCCCCACCCCACAGAAAACGTTGCCCGTTCATCTGTCTTTGAACCGTGACCTCTGCTGTTCTTGCTCATCCGTAACCAACTAATGTCCTCACACAGTGACCCCTCAGGTGCACACTCTAGCGACAATGGATGCCTTAATGATAGGAATGAAATTCTAGCCCTCCCTGGGACACACCTCAGTGTCAGTAACATCAAATCATAATGGCGACATTGTTGTTGTTGTTGTTTGAACCGGGAGGATATAATAACCCCAACCCATCCAACTGGTTGATGACATGTTGCCAAAATTTCATACCAGGTACTAGGCTCCTTTTTAACGTTTTGTCAAGCATTAATAATGCTTGTAATAATGTTTTTTCTCGATAAACAAATAAATGTCATGATCCAACAACTGGCCGGGCCCCTTGTTCATTGTGATCCACTAATCTATAATCTATCTATCTATCGATCCATCCATCCATCTGCTGTCCTACTGTATAGAGCGAAGCAGTCCCATCCCTTTCATGACATCGCCCCTGGCCCAGAAATAATTTCACCATTTCATTTTATCATAGAGTTTTCAAAGTGATTTCTATAAAGATAAATAAGTCACAAAACCAACTCGGGTCGCGACAAATCATGACAACAAACACAGTGTTTTGGACCGTTCAAATCATGAATGAAAATTGAAAACAGAAAAAACAGGAAACAACAATTATGGTTTCATTTTTCTTGCAAGTTATTTAATTGAACCAAAACATTGTGTGTGTTTGTCATGATTTGTAAGCGGCATATTTGTCTTTTATATAAATAATTTTGCAAAAGTCTATGAGGAAAATGAATAGGGAATTCATTTCTGGGCCGTGGGCAACGTCATGAAAGGCATGGAACTATGCGGCTCTGTGCTGGATTTAGTGCGACAATAATATATCTGACACGCCTTAGTATGTACAGTATGTATTGTAGTAATTGTTGTGGGAATTGTACACACCGCAATGCCTTAGCGTTGTCAGTGTTGTGCCGTTCCCACTCTGCCGTTCATACAATTATCTCGCAAACCTGCGTTTCCACAAGAGTGTTCTTTATGTCTCAAAAAAAAAAAACTCATTTCTGGGTTCTAACCCGAGGCGACCTATCCAGTAATGGAGCAATGTTCTCCAGACTGCATAACGTACTACCAGCTTACACTTGTTGTTTCTTCGGGCCATCTAATGTTTCAGGGATTTGGAAAGGCCTTGGCAACTACACAGATTAAAACCTGATAGCATTTTTCTTCCCAGGGATAATTTGGTGGTGTTGTTTCTTTTTTTTTTTTCTTTTTTTTAAGAAACACCTGAGAGTGCGCAGCTAAATCCTTAAGGTTACTTTATCTGTTCATTTCACTCCTTGGCAATAAAAGGCCCAACACTGAGGGCTTTAGTTTAGTGTATCCTGCTGTCTGTGGAAGGCAATACTTGGAGCCTGTGGTTGTGTCGTATTATGCAGTCTCTCTCTCTCTCTCTCTCTCTCTCTCTCGCTCTCTCGCTCTCTCGCTCTCTCGCTCTCTCTCTCTCTCTCTCTCTCTCTCTCTCTCTCTCTGTTAATACATTGTTTTGTCCCCGAATAAACCTTTTCAGCTGAACCTGACCTGCTGTTAATAATAAAAAAAAAACACTGTTCTTGTACTGTACTCTTAACTGTAGCGGCTGCAACCCGAAATGCTCGCCTGAAACACTTGCACTCATTACTTTATGTCGACCTCACGCCGACCACTCGCTGGGGCCATTCTTTTGTTAATTAATAATTTCTTATTAATGAGGATAAAGGTAAATTTGGGTTCAGGCATAGTTTTTCCGAGACCAGCGTTAAGAATAAGGTTTAGGTTTTACGTTGGGGCACTTGGATGGACGTCTTTCTCTATGCACCTGTCGGCTGTAGGTGTGCAAGAGTCATACTTTAAAGTGGGGGTGCCGTGATTTTTGTATTTTTTCCAATTTTGTACATGTTTGAGAGGTGACAGTATGTAAATATACCCCTTGGTGTGTTTTTTATGTGCAATGATGTCTTCCCTTTGTATTTAGGGTTTCTACCTGGGGGCTGAACCTTTCCAGGCAAACGTGCCAATGAAAAAAAACTCCATTACAGTGACATCACATTTTCAGCCACTCCCCTAACTCCTCCCCCTTTATCATGCAACTAAAGCTGTGGGTGTGGCTTCAGTTCAGCTGGATCTCCACCCATCACCACCCACCAGGCAAACCAGGCATACTTAATGAACTGGCTGGGTGGAATCATAAAAATGACAGTTTAATAAACACTGTACACTTTTTTGAAAAAAATCTTACTCTTCATATAACAATAATACCTGATGATCATGTTTTAGGGTAGAAAAAAATCATGGCACTCCATCTTTAAAAAAGAAAATAATATGTATATATTGTTGTTGTCAGCCTGAAACCTCCAAGCCTGTCTCTGCATGTCAACTCACTGTTTTGTGTGTTGTTGTTGTTTTTTCTCCCCATCTTGTTTTCCAGAGTACATTGTAGCTTTCACAGGGTACTTCTCAGCCAAAGCCCGGCGCCTTTACATCAGCAGCGCCCTGCGGAACGCCGGCGGCGACGGAGCGCTGGACTGGCACATTGTTCCCCGGGAAAATCCCGCCTCCGACTTCCCCAGCGACTTCGAGCTGCTCCACATCCGTAAGGCGTCGCCTAGCAACCTGTCCACCTTAGAAGACCACCCCTACATCAAGAGAGTGACGCCGCAACGGAAAGTGTTCCGCACACTCAAATACGTCCCCTGTAAGTCTTAACGACAACATCTATCTCCCCTCATCAAAACGATTCGTAAATATACAGCAAAGCCAACTGACTAGAGAACACGTTGTGCCTTTGCTTTCCGAATCTGTCTTGACTATCTGTGCTGCAAGTGAGATTTGCTTGTACCCTGGGCCCAGAGTCTTCCCTGTGCCCCCTACTGGCGTAATGGCGCGGAAGACTCTGGCTTCACCGAATCGAAGGTGGATCTGGCTCGCCACAAACGCTGGCGAGCCAATCAGAGCGCATTTACGCATAAAAACAAATGACGCCAATCGGCAGAGACCCAGTTTGTAGTTTTTTCGGAGCTAGGCTAGCTAACAGGGCAATGGTACTGGGGACTACAGACACTGCGTAATACCGGCATCTGTGTTCTACCTAGCAATCAGCGCTGCTCTGATTGGTTAGATTCTAAATAATACGAGTTGAAGTCCCATCCCTGGAAAGTCAAATCCCATCGCTAGCGAATCAGAACCCTGCCCGCAACCCCAGACTCATCCAAGCTTGCTTGTAATGAGTGTGGGGAAGCCAGGCTAGTTTGGGATCACATGTCGTAGCTCTAGGTCAGGGGTGGCCAACCCGCGGCTCGCGAGCCGCATGTGGCTCTTCAGCTGGTTACATGTGGCCCTAAAGGGCTTCCACATGGAACTGTTAAAAACGCTCAGAGTGGCGCAGTCATGCATTCCCTATACCAGTGGTTTTCAACCTTTTTTATACCAAGGCCCACCATTTATTCAGAATTTGAGCCATGGAGGACCACGATTTGAGGACATTTTAGCTCCACAGACCCCAAAGCTAAAGATTTCGTTTACTTTTGTCAACAATTCCAGGCTGGATTTCAGAGAAAACAAAACATTCAAACATACAGATCAAAATGACCATTAAAATGACCATTACTCTTCTCTAGTTGTGTAGACTTGGGCTAATTCAGGTGATGCATATTTTAACTCTTGAGAGTGTAAACATGAAACCAAATGGACCCGCAAGGGTCCTTATAGTTGTCAGCGGTTTTATAACCGTTGTGACCGTTTGATGTGGCTCTTTGCAGTAACACAGTGAAAAACCTGGCCTTAGTCTGTGACCGGTTGGCCACCCCTGCTCTAGGCGGAGGCCAGCCTGGTGTTGATGTAGGTAGGGAGAAGTGTTTGTGTGTCTGTGTGTGGCTGTGCAGGCCAGGGGGGGTAATGCAGGGGGGCTTGACACTGGAGTCTGTGTGTGCCTTCATTGGCAGTGTAGTGAGTTAATGGGGGAGTAGGGGAGGGGGGAGGAGTGTGGGTCACTCCACCGTACCTGGCATTGCATGAAAGGCTTTAGTGTGCCCCTCACCGACACAAACACCCCACAGCCCACCCTATAACATTTGATTGAAGTCTCAACAACAATGCCAGTGTGTGTGTATCGCCAGCAGCACTAGTCGTAACCAGGGGCGGATATAACTTGTCCCATTTGGGAGGGGGGGGGGGCATGTTGGAGGGGCAAGAGAAAATGGTATGGGTCCGTTTTCAGTTACAGGACTTTTATTAGTCAAGTAAAGCATCAATAATAACATCAGTTGTTGTTGAAGTTGGAGCAGACATGCAGCATGCATAAAGCTAAACGTCTGACTCAGAGAGTTTCCTGTTTTCAATGATGAAATGCTGTTGGTTTAGTGGTGCCAAAATTGTAGTTAGCATAGCCGTAGTAGTGTTTCAAATCATGTTAAATATAAGCACTTTAATTTGAAATAACTTGGGTTGTTTTGCATGTATTTAGGGGGGCATTGCCCTCCCCCATGCCCATGCCTAGATCCACCCCTGGTCGTAACACAGTTGTACTTTCCCCAGAACTCCCTCAGATGGAGAGACCTTGAAAAAAAGTTCACATCAACGTCGAGTGCTGTTCACATTTCATTTGAACAGCGGTTACCCTACCTCTGCTAGAGACCCAGAGGAAACCTTTTCATCTCTGTCAGGGCTACTGTTCTGTCCTCGCTCACAGCGATGCTCGCTAGACAGACAGCTAAACAATCAACTAAGTTGTTAAGAAGAAAGAATCGACTCGGAAACTCCTCTTCTGTTTTAAACTTTAGTTGTGTAGAGTATTGTAAAACTGAAAACAGAGCACAGAGAAAAACAACAAACAAACAATCAGTACAGTATTCATACATGCCTACAAATGCTTGCATACAAAAAACACAAATATTCACTGGAATGTCATAAACAAATGAGTAGCATCAATAAAACATCAAATTACAGCAAAAGAAACACTTACAGGCATATATTTCACAGGGACTTCACAGGAGAACAAACCGAGCTGTGTTGACTGTAGCTCAGCTTGCCTACTAATGAGCTAGAACAGGTGTGCTCCAAACTTATATAAAGAGAATGCTGCCACCAGGGGGTGCTAACAACCTGAAAATAAAATACATGAACTTGAAAACTGTCTGCATACCAGTACACTCCCCGTCTGGTATAACTATATACCACATACAGTATACTGATCTACATTACTCAAAATAAGAAAGTCTTCTTCTTTTTCTTCTCAGTGTTCTTTAGGAAGAAGAAGGACGAGTTCTGAAACTGGTCGTGAGTAGGTCTTAGCAGTCCCGTTCTTCACAACCTTGACTTCCACTTTCCTGACTTTGCCATCGCTGCTGGGAATGGTCTTCACGATCAGTCCAGTGGGCCATTCATTTCGCTTGACTTGGCTGTCTTTTAGCAGCACAACATCTCCCTCTTGGATATTGCGCTTCTCGTCAGTCCACTTTCTGCGAGGTTGAAGAGTGGACAGGTACTCTTGCCTCCAACGCTTCCAGAAAGCATCAGCAAGGCATTGGACTTGTTTCCATTGTTGCTTGTAGAGGTCTGTGAGATTGAAATCTCCCTGTGGAGCTGATGTTGGATCCATCTTCCTCGTCAGGAGCATTGCTGGTGTCAGGATGGTGGGTGAATCCGGATCAGTCGACAGAGGAACCAGTGGTCTGGCATTCATAATTGCCATCACTTCTGCCATCAGCGTAGTAAGGACCTCATGGGTGAGACGGGTAGGTCCAGCTTGCATCAGCATACCGTCCAGGATGCGCCGTGCGACTCCGATCAACCTCTCCCAACATCCACCCATGTGTGATGAATGTGGAGGGTTAAAAGTCCAGGTGCAGCCTTCATCCAAAAGGTAGTTTCGTAATTCAGAGTCGTCTGTCTTAATGTTCAGCTCCTTACAAGCACCAATAAAATTGGTTCCCCGGTCAGATCTGAGCTGTTTGGACGGACCTCGAATGGCGACAAATCTTCTAAGAGCGTTAATAAAGCTGGAAGTAGTCATAGATTCGATTACCTCTATGTGGACAGCTCTGGTTCCCAGGCAAGTGAACAGTACTGCCCATCGCTTGCTCTCCGCGCTTCCTCCTCTGGTGCGGCGCGTCGTGATCTGCCAAGGCCCAAATACATCCAAGCCAACTCGGGTGAAAGGTGGTTCAGTGCAGGCAAGTCTATCAGCTGGCAGGTCTGCCATCTTCTGATCCTCTGTCTTTCCTCTCAGTTTACGACAGGTGACGCAGTCATGGATCACATTAGAGATCAGTCTTCTACCTCCAATGATCCATACTCCAGCAGAGCGAAGGGCCCCCTCAGTAAGATGACGACCTTGGTGGGCGACTCCTTCATGGTAATGGCGCACCAGCAGGGTAGATACGTGATGCTTCTTAGGAAGAATGTAGGGATGTTTTTCATCATCTGGAAGATCGGCTGCAGATATGCGACCTCCAACTCGCAGCAATCCCTGCTGGTCGATGTGGGGGTTCAACTTCCACAAGGGACCTTTCTTGGAGACTCCTTGTCCTTTTTCTAATCTGCTGATGTCCTCTTTGAAGATCTCTCTCTGCACACATCTGATGACCGTGACTTTTGCTTGGGTTAGTTCGTCTTCAGGATTCAGATTAGGGGCTTTGGAGTAGACTCTGGCAAGGTGAACAAGTCGTGCTATGCCTCGTATCATTCGTCTCCAAGATGAAAAGCGCTCAAAGCGCTGTGCGCTGAGATGTTCTCCAGACACCTCTGTCGAAAGGGTGACGACTTGTGGCCGGATCTCTGGATCTGCTTCGGGCTCCACAAGCTCGAATTCACTCACTGTCTCAAGTGCGGAGTCTCCTGCACTGGCTTGTCTCAGGAATGCAGGGCCATGGAACCAAGTGGTTTGTTCTAGAAGGCATGCAGGAACAGACCTAGTGGCATGGTCTGCTGGGTTGTCATCTGTTGTAACATGAAACCACTGGTCAGGGCGTGTAGACTTTCGGATCCTGTTGACGCGGTTGGCTACATAGACATGAAAACGCCGGGAGGTGTTATGGATGTAACCGAGGACAATCTTGCTGTCTGTAAAGAACCTCACAGCTTGGATGTCGAGGTCCAGCTCATCTGTAATCAGCTCTGCCATCTCAACGGCAAGGACAGCAGCACACAATTCCAGCCGTGGAATGGTGTGTGCTGGTCGTGGTGCTAATTTGGCCTTTCCCATCACAAATCCAAGGTGGGATTGTCCTGTAGAATCCACAACTCGTAAGTAGGCCACTGCTGCTATGGCCATTGTGGAAGCATCGCAGAAAACAATGATTTCTCTTTGCTGTGCTGAAGATAAGGACACAGGAACGTAGGGCCTCGGAATGCATAGCTGCTCCAGATCCTTCAACGACTCTTTCCAGGCTCGCCAGTATTGCTCCTTTTCGGGTGGGAGAGGATCATCCCACTCACACTGTTCGGAGGTAAGTTCTCGGATTAGGGCTTTCCCTTGCACGGTAATGGGAGCCACAAACCCAAGAGGGTCGTAGAGACTGTTAACGGTTGACAGAACACCTCTCTTGGTAAATGGCCTCTCTTCCGAAGACACTTTGAAGGTGAAACTATCAGACTCCAGGTCCCAGCTCAAGCCAAGACTTCTCTGGACCGGTAAAGGATCTGCTCCAAGATCCAAATCCTTAAGATCCTTTGCTAGATCTTCTGCAGCAAACGATTCCATGACGGCATGACTGTTCGAAGCTATCTTGTGCAGGTGAATGTTCGAGTCGGCCAACATTGCTTTGGTTCTCTTCAAGAGATCAACTGCTTCTCTTTCTGTGGGAAGTGAGGTCAATCCATCGTCGACGTAGAAGCTTCTGTTGATGTAATGCCTTGCATCTGTGCCATGCTTGTTTTCTCCAGCCTGGGCAGCCCTCCTCAGTCCATATATTGCTACGGCTGGCGACGGACTGTTTCCGAAAACATGGACTTTCATCCTGTATTCGACAATGTCCTTCTCAAGATCATTGTCCTGGTACCAAAGAAATCTCAGGTAGTCGCGATGGTCTTCTCGAACGATGAAGGAGTAAAACATCTGTTGAATGTCGGCAGTTATGGCTACAGGTTCTTTGCGGTAGCGCATGAGGACTCCCAACAGGGTGTTGTTGAGGTCAGGGCCGCTTAACAGGACGTCATTCAAGGAAACACCTTCATGCTTGGCACTTGAGTCAAATACGACCCTGATTTGTCCTGGTTTTTGTGGGTGGTACACCCCGAATATTGGTAGGTACCAGCATTCCTCTTCATTCTGCAAAGGTGGTGCTCGTTCCGCATGCTGACTCTCAAACATCTTCTGCATAAACTTGATGAAGTGCTCCTTCATTTCTGGCTTTTTGTCCAGCGTGCGTCTGAGAGTATGGTGACGTTTGAGAGCTTGGGCCCTGTTGTTCGGAAGTCTAGGACGTGGTGACTGAAAGGGCAAGGGAGCAACCCAATTATTTGAGCTGTCTCTGAAAACCTCTCGATCCATGATGTCAAGAAAAGCCTCATCTTCAACAGAGGGAGCGAGCCGCTCATCATTCTTCGTCCTGTTGAAAACTGTAGTGCCGAGACTGTCTGTAGCCTCTTCCTGGCCTAGGCTGTAATCACAGTGTTGACGAGAATGGCTTGACTGCTGGGTAGAGCTAGACATGTTCTCTTTGACATGGATTGTGTTCGGACAAGGATTGAGGAACGATGACCTTCCGTTAAGCAGCAAGTTGGTCTTGTAGACTGTCAGACTGGTCGGCTTGTGAGCTCCTTTCAGACACACGTCTCCTACTACAACCCATCCCAGGTCGAGGCGTTGTGCGTAAGGAGCGTCATGTGGTCCATTGTGTTGTTCTCGCACTTTGTGGAGTCTCAAAGTATCTCTCCCTAAGAGCAACAGGATCTGTGCGTTGGGATCCAATGGTGGAAGCCTGTCAGCCACAGGTTTCAGGTGGGAGTACTGGCGTGCCACTTCTGGGCAAGGGATTTCTGATCTGTCATCAGGAATTAAATCACACTCCAACAGAGTGGGAAGAAGTACTTTGGTGCACCCATCCAGGGACTCAATCATGTAGTTCTGGGCTCTTCTTCCTGAGGTCTCCTTCACACCGGAGCATGTCTTCAGGGTGTAGGTCTCAGAGCTTCCGGTTATGCCAAAAACATCAAAGAAGTTGGAACGTGCCAAAGAACGGTTGCTCTGGTCATCCATGACCACGTACATTCTGACTGCTTTTTCAGGATGTTCTGCAGGGTACACTTTAGCAAGACATATTTTTGAACAAGATCTTGGGCTGCTTTTTCTTCCACAGATCTCCGTACATTTGGAAGTCACTGCAGTAGACGTCTCTTCTTCTTGCTCCCCGCCATGCTGTTCCAACACGGCAGAGGACTCTGTGTTTGCAGAAGCAGGGCTGGGGTGTAGAGCAGTAACGTGCCTGTCACTATTACACTCCGCACATTTCGGTGTCACTTGGCAGTCCTTGGCCACGTGTTTTGTCGAAGCACAACATTTGAAGCAGTACCTATTCTCCTTTAAGTAAGCTATACGCTCATTAAGTGGCTTGCTTTTGAACGTGCGGCACTTACTAAGGGGGTGAGGTTTTTTGTGGAGGGGACAATATTTATCTGGATCCTCCGGTTTCTTGTCGGATGAGCTGGCATTGTTAGCAGCAGATTCACTTTCCACCTCTGTCTTTCTCACTGCCACATGAGGTCTGTTTTTTGCAGATTTTTCTGGCTTTGAGATGTTTGTAGGACCACTCGACGAGAAGGTGAAGCTTGGATCGTTTCTTGTCTTTGCTTGGTTGCGTATGAATTGTGAGAAAACTTGAAATGGTGGAAAGGAAACACTGTGTTGATCTTTGTATTGTGAACCAATAGTCATCCACTTCTCTTGCAACCCATATGGCAACTTTTCCACGATTGGTTTGATGCCCCGAGCCGTGTCTAGGTATCTGAGCCCTTGCAAGTACCCATCCTCCTTAGCAAGCTCGAGTGCCAGAAGTAAGTCTCCAAGTTCTTGAAGTTTCACATTATCATTCTTTGTGATTTTAGGAAAAGCTTCAATCTGTCTGAATAGTGCTTCTTCTATCACTTCAGGGGCGCCGTAAGTTTCCTCAAGGCGTTTCCACACCATATAGAGACCTGCTGCTGGCTTATTGACGTGAACAGAACTAATTCGCTTTGCTTGTTCAGATGACCGTGGACCTAGCCATTTGACCAGAAGATCTAGTTCTTCTTTAGCGGACAGGTTCAGGTCTTTGGTGAGACTAGTGAAAGAAGATTTCCATCCCCTGTAGGTCTGTGGGCAGTCATCAAATTGCTGTAGACCTGAGGCTACTGTCTCTCTGCGTATTAAATATTTCACCACATCCGGTATAGTAGACGTCTCATTCGAAGAGGAAACTGGCTCATATTGCTTCAAGATTGGCTTTTTAGTATCACCATACATGTTCGATTGTGGATGGTGTGCTGCAAACTGCTTGTTTGGCTCTTGTGGCGTATTTGGGTCGATTAGAGACTCAGTAAGCCGCTGTCTTGTTGGTGATGCCGAACCAAGCACATGAACTATGGTCTCTATGTGCTCTATTTCCTCTGTATTTTCAATGGCAGTAGTGTGCGAGTGCGTCTGAACATACTCACTGGTGCGCTGAGCAGGATCGGACGTGGGGACTCTAATGTTGGCTGTTCGGTAGGAGCGGGATTTGGCTTCTTCTAACTCCTCAGCAGCTTCGAGGACCTCTGCTTCTGCTGTGGCGGCCGCTGCTACTTTCTCTCGCTTCAGGAGATGTAATTGTGCCTCTAAATCCGCCTCCCTATATGCTGACTCTGCAGCAAGTCGTGCCTTCTCTTTCATCACATTTGCTTCTTTTTCGGCATAAGAAACTGCTACTCGTGCAGCCTCTGCTTTTGCACGTGCTCGGATAGCCGCCTCACTGGCTGTTGTCCGATTAGAATGCCTTGAAGATCTGCTACGTGCTTGTGAGGTTTTAGAGCCATCACATTTTGACCGTGTCTGAAGTGACTCATTATCAATACTGTCAAGGCGCTGCATGTCTTGTGCTTCTCCAACTGATTTAGAAGACATGTTGTATGCACTTGTTTCACTTCCAGTATGTAAAGTCTCTTGAGTCTTTAATGCCTTTTTACTGTTCTGTCCTCGCTCACAGCGATGCTCGCTAGACAGACAGCTAAACAATCAACTAAGTTGTGAAGAAGAAAGAATCGACTCGGAAACTCCTCTTCTGTTTTAAACTTTAGTTGTGTAGAGTATTTTGATTTGTAAAACTGAAAACAGAGCACAGAGAAAAACAACAAACAAACAATCAGTACAGTATTCATACATGCCTACAAATGCTTTGCATACAAAAAACACAAATATTCACTGGAATGTCATAAACAAATGAGTAGCATCAATAAAACATCAAATTACAGCAAAAGAAACACTTACAGGCATATATTTCACAGGGACTTCACAGGAGAACAAACCGAGCTGTGTTGACTGTAGCTCAGCTTGCCTACTAATGAGCTAGAACAGGTGTGCTCCAAACTTATATAAAGAGAATGCTGCCACCAGGGGGTGCTAACAACCTGAAAATAAAATACATGAACTTGAATGCTGTCTGCATACCAGTACAGCTACCTTGAAGCCAAAGGGAGAGACTAGCCCATAAAACCCACAAGGCCCAAGTGTATGCCTATGCCTTACCCGCATATAATGGGTCTCGGACCTCCCAATATTCGTAAAAACTTTATCTTGCGGTCACATTACCCACTACAGTTGGACGATAAAGCCTTTTTTTTCTCCATCGCCAATCGCCGGGGGAAAAATGGCAGAATGACGATATATGCAACCTGTGTTACACAGAGTATGAGCTACAGGCTTCGGGACGGAACGTGCGCTCCAACGTTCTCTCTCTCTCGGCTTTTCTACCTCTTGGCTATATCAGGCCCTGCATTAGTTGCAGGCGGAGCCATAGAAAAAAGAAAAGTGAAGATGAGATGTCGGGCAACGGGACTAGTTATACAGGGGCGTCCTTGAAAGTAAACGGGATGAGTCACGAATCACCTAAAGAGGTAAAATGCCTTACTTATCTCTTCAAAGCGGGGTCCGTGGGATAATGTCAATTCAGGGGTATATCCTAAGTATAGCCTAAAGTTTCGGAACCGCAGGTGGCTAAGACTTTGTAGGCTACGTGAGTGAATCACAGGGCCGTGTTTGATTTAATACTCCATCACACGAGGCGAGGGAAGCTGCGATGGTCACGGCTATTTACTATCATCTCAATCCATAAAGGTAAAGGACCAGAGGTTGTTTTAATGGTCAAAAGAAAAAAAAAACACTGTATTACAAGCTGCGACTCCCTCAGTTTCTCTCTCTTTCTCGCCAGCTGATCGAGTCGGATGTTGTGCTCCACGTGCTAACGTTGGGTTGCACCCCCTCCCCCTTTTATCGTCCTGAAAAATCGGCTAATAAAAGTAATCAACGATTTGACTTGTAAATTCACGAATAACAATATATTCGTATCGTCACCCAACCCTATTACCCACTACTTTCTTTGCGTCTGGGCACGTTGTTGCGCTTCCCTTATATTTGCTGTCTTGCCCCGACAGGTTTAGCACAAAGCAAAGTGCACTCCACAGATCAGCTGCAATGCAAATTTGGTTAGATAGTGATTAAGATGATTTGGACCTTAAATCCTTTGATGTGGAGCCATCAGAGGGCAATTCTGGTGCCAGCAGCCATGGTAATTCCAGCTCCAATAGCCTATCTTAAAGTTGCCGCAGTTGGAAAAGCTCCTAAGTTGTCTGACGCAAGATGGAGCCCGTAGTCTGAATTTAAGGCATAGGATAAAAACTACACTCTGAAGGCCACAATGTGAAGCAGGGGGCTGAGGCTACAGCACACAGAATGATTATAGATGTTCATAAAGTTCTCACAAGAGTTGGCATCACAGGGTCATTCTTGTTTCATATATTTTATGTCGTTCTGAGTGGATTTATAATTATGTAGTTAAGTTATTCCATCTATAAAGTACCCAAATTGTCAGAAAAGAAGCAGCTGGTGACTCCATGTGTCAGAGCCCCACAGGCAACAAGTAAGGGTTGGCAGCGACGAGCACAATACACACGGGGTGTGTGTGTGTGTGTGTGTGTGTGTGTGTGGGGGGGGGGGGGGGTAGCGTAATAAATATATTGGGTACCCATTTCATTTGAAGTAAAGCAGGGGTGGGCAATTATTTTTCCCAAGGGGCCAAATGAGATACATAAAACATTGTGGAGGGCCAAGACTAAAGGCTGAACTAAAGTCTGAGTAATATTAATTTAATTTCAAGATAAAAGTAAGAGTAAGACCAACCATTTTGACACCATGGCCCTCTATTTATTCAGTATTTGAGCCACAGAGGACCACCATTTGGTGACATTTTAGCCCCATAGACCCCAAAACTAAAGATTTCTTTTGTTTTTGTCCACAATACCAGGCTCGACTTTACAAACAAAACAGGATAAGAAAAATCAAAAATGTCTATTCTTTTACATTCTCTGATTGCGTAGACTTTGGCTAATTCAGATGATGAATAATTTATGTAACTCTTGAGAGCGTAAACATGAAGCCAAATCGGACCCGCAAGGGTCCATTCGGCTTCATGTTTACGCTCTCAAAAGTTACATCTGGTTAAATAACTTTCCAGTATTTAACTGGAACTCTCTCAAGGACCACTGGTGGTCCACGGGCCAGTCAGGGTCAGCCAAAGGGCCGCATTTGGCCCCCGGGCCGCATAATGCCCAGGTATGAAGTAAACGGAAGAGAATGTTACATTTCTTTCCCCCGTCAATCCTGATTTCCTAATCATGCCTTTCAAGGTGTTGAAAGGTGTGATTAGCTTGCTGGTTGCTGCTGCTGATTGCTAATGACCTAATGACCATAATGGTGGTGTTCTGGTGAGACTTGATTGACTCAAATGAGGCTGGTGTAATAATGTGTCTGACTCACCTCATGATTTCAAGTGCAAGGAGACAAGAGAGAGACGACGACAATAAGTAGTGAGAGAGAGAGAACGAAATTGGCTAAATTTGGTCCCTGCAGGGGCTCCGTCCAGGGTAAATGCTGCACGACTGTTGAGATTCACGTTGTGACTGTTCATGATGTGAATCTCAATTTTCCTCCTCAAGACATGAGATCACTTCTCACACGATTCTCATTTTGTCCATGAAAATACTTGTCTTTAGTTTGTAGAACATTACGTTCTTGACACTCACCCTGAATTAACACTATAGAAAACTTGAATTGCCGTTCCAGAGTTGCCAGAGAATTGGTTCATATGTTTAATTCACCTTTAAATGCATATTTTGGTAATAATCCGGAATGCCACGGTATCCACGGTATCCCCTTTCTGTCAGCTCACAAACACAGCTCACAAAAGCTAGAAACACATTTCTAGCTTTTTTGTCATGGATCAAAAGTGCGATCAGCCAATCATCACCTCTGTGTTCGCTCCAAAGGTAATTGCACAATCCTAGCAATCTGGTTAGGTTAATATTAGATTTAAAGCAGTAAATGAGTTAAACCTCTCTTAAAGTCTGTCTCTTGTAACAAAACCATAAGAGTAGCTAAAATGAATTGGACAGCCAGTTAGTTCTGCACAATTCTTGAATGTGATTGCATTATGGGAATTGTTGTGATTTCCATGCACGTCGCAGCATACGTTGTTGTTGATGTTCTTTTAACCCATTTAGTACTTTCTGACACTAGAATCTAGGTTCTGGCCCTAGATTGTAGTTTCTAGCGCAATATTCTAGTTTTTCTGAAAAAAATCGATATTTCTGTGTCAGTGATGCTCAAAATATTTCATGCCAAGGACCCCTAGAATTGTCTGTGTTTGGCAGGCTGCGGAGGACCCCCAGATCTGAAAATAGGGGACTTCCCAGAAACAAAGATTGGAGTTAACAACATTCGCTCCAATTTGCACCATGAGGATTTTCCAAAAATAGCAGACCTACAAGCTCATAGCGCGCCACTCAGTGGCGCGCTATGAGCTTGTAGATCTACTATTTTTCAGTAGGTAAAGCATAATGCTTAGAACACCGAAACACGTTCAGTACACAGTAAAGCGACCATCTTTCAGCGGGGTGTGCTACACAAAGGGTTAAGTTTACATGCATACCGACCAGGGGCGGATGTAACTTGTCCTATTTGGGGGGGCAAGAGAACATGTTGGAGGGGAAAGGGAAAATGTTATGGGGGCGGCTTCATCGCCCGTGTCGCTTCGCGCCACGGGCGATGAAGTCGCACCCATACCATTTTCGGGTACAGGACTTTTATTAGTCAAGTAAAGCATCAATAGTGACATCAGTTGTTGTTGAAGTTGCAACAGACACGCAGCATGCATAAAGCTAAAGGTCTGACTCAGAGAGTTTTCTGTTTTCAATGATGAAATGCTGTTGGTTGAGTGGTGCCAAAATTGTAGTTAGTAGCAGTAGTAGTGTTTCAAATCATTTTAAATATAAGCACTTTAATTTGAAATATCTTCGGTTGTTTTGCATGGCATCGTGTTTGGGGGGGCAGACTGGGTATTTAGGGGGGCATTGCCCCCCCCATGCCCATGCCTAGATCCGCCCCTGATACCGACCTACAAACAACTGTAAATGTGGTTGTATGATGTTGTTCCGTAGCGTCTGAGCCCACGGCGCCCTGTAACGCCACCCGATGGAGGCAGTCATGGCAGTCATCGCGGCCCTTCCGCCGGACCAGCCTCTCCCTGGCCTCGGGGTTCTGGCACGCCACGGGGCGCCACTCCAGCCGCCGTCTGCTCCGGGCCATACCCCGACACGTCGCTCAGATCCTGCAGGCCGACGTCCTCTGGCAGATGGGACACACGGGTGAGTAAAGGCTCATTCAGACTTTAGAACTCCGGTGGCCACCGCGAGCACCGCAACCACCGCTATTCCATAGTCCACTACCAGCACTGCCACTACACCCCCCCCCCCCCCCCCCCCCCCAAGGCTAGCGAGCATCATCTTGGATGAGAGAGATGGGGCTTCGTGCCCCATCCCTGTGCCCAGAATTTTCGAGATATATTCGAAGGCATGGGGGCAAGCTAAGCCGTTCCTTGGTCTCGGTGGGTTTCGCTCCTTCGGACGCGCGAACGCGATTGGTCTTGACTGGTTGATCTCCGCCGATGATGTTCTCATCCAGCTCCGTCGCAGATTCCTCGCTTATGAGCCCTTGCTGTTCAGTAGGCCCAAAGAGGCGAGTTGGTGTGCCGTCGGGGGTGACGACAACGGAAAAGGAAGAACCTATACCAGTAGGAGATCGAAAAACAACCTTCGTTCCCCTCCGGCAGAGGCTGATTGCCCAACAGCCTCTTCCGCTTAAGAGAGAGACGGCTTGTCCCCTCGGACGCGAGCCGTTTCCTCTTTTCAGGCTTTGGCTGTTCAGCAGGAGGACTTGTTCGCACAGCGGTCCCCCATGCTTCGCACGCCGCCGTGAATCTTCTACCAAAGAGCAACCTCTTTTTCCCACGAGGGGTCAAATTTCTCTGTCTACTTCCAACCTGCCTCAATTATAATAATTTCTGCTACTTCCAACCTGCCTCAATAATAATCGGTGTGCACCGAAAATCAAACTCTGAATAGGCCTTAAGATGCTGATGTTTAACAACTGCCACTGGCAAACCTTAATAAAAATGCTCCAGAAAATATGTTTAAACTCTGAAGTGTTTTCAGCAGGCTCTAAACAAGTACTGGTATCCTACAGCTCGCCATTGAAGCCCACATTAACTTACACATTAACTTACCCTAACATACTAACTTACTAGTTAGCTGAGCTACTGGTCTGGTTTATAGTTAATGGTGTATCGTTAATGGTAGAGGAATTAGTAGTAGGATCTGTGTCAGCCCTAAATATAGCATGTATTAATTAAGTATTAATTATGCAGTTATTAGCATCTTATTTTCAATAAACAGATGGTATGGATTTATAGTAGAAGCAGTCATTATTTGGATAATGCATACCTTTTACTATTAAACAGGATTTAATCTGTGTGTGTGTGTGTGTGTGTGTGTGTGTGTGTGTGTGTGTGTGTGTGTGTGTGTGTGCGTGTGCGTGTGCATTTGTTCACGTGTGTTGATGCAGGCTCTGGTGTAAAGGTGGCGGTGTTTGACACAGGCCTCAGTGAGAAGCACCCTCATTTTAAGAACGTCAAAGAAAGGACCAACTGGACCAACGAGAAAACACTGGACGACGGTGAGGAGGATGAGCTCCATGATGAAGAGCTGTCTAGGAAACCACATTAAAGATCACATGCAGAGTGCAGCTTGGTTGGACCAAGATTGTTTGCATTTCCCGCACGCATAACCGTGTGCAAAATGCTAATGACTATGGTTTCTGCCGTGTCTATCACAGCGGTGCAGTGGTCCAGTTGTTTTCATTTTCAGGGATTAAAGTTCTCAGTACTGGGTACTGATTTCAGTCCTGAGGATTTCACAGGGGTAATTTAATTAGCTCAGTGCTTATTTGCAAAAGATCATTTTCAGTCCCAAGATTTTTTTTTACTTTAATCCCTGCATTTTACACTCAAGGCTCGCCTGTTGTCTGCTGTCGTACCAACGTCAATGCAGCATGGACATGGACAACAACCTTTTCTACCCTTTGAGAGGCTAAACCAGGGGTGCCCAACCTTTTTTGACTTGAGAGCTACTTTCAAAATGAGCGGCTCAACAAGATCTTTCATTTTAAGTGCAGAATAATGCACTTAAAATGAAAAATAGAGGGGGATAATTGGAAGGTTTTCTTGTATATGCTACTACTGATGTTTGAAAACAGTATTTGGGGTTTGAGTTGACAGTTTGTGGTGTTAAGTTTAGTCTCTTGCACCCAAAACTAAGAACTTTCACGTTTTTGTCCACAATTGGGCAACACGTTATTCTCCATTTTCGAATTGTGTGAACTCTTGAAATTACGTAAGTCAGATGTTAAATATAATTGAGTGTAAAATGAAACCAAATGGACCCGTAAAGGTCCATTTGGTTTCATTATACGCTCTCAAGAGTTACAGATCTATACATTTTAGGGAACTGTCATGTGATCTACCTGCATGGCCTGTGTGATCTACTGGTAGATCACGATCTACCTTTTGGGCAGCCCTGGGCTAAATGCTATCCAATGGTCTCTCTCTCTCTCTCCATCCAGGCCTAGGTCATGGCACCTTCGTAGCAGGAGTAATAGCCAGCATGAGGGAGTGTCAGGGCTTTGCCCCGGACTCTGAACTCCACATCTTCAGAGTCTTCACCAACAACCAGGTACTAGGGCTTTAACCAACTAGTTGACTAGTTTACTAATCGACTAGTAAAACCACTAGTCGACTTCATGGCAGAAATGAATAATTGTACTTTATAGTTATGAGGCAGGGACTACTTCACTAGTGGTCAATACTAGGCAATGGTGGAAAATCTTTCAAGTAAACACAATTGTTTGTCTCACAGACACAGTATTCTCAAACAATAATAATGTAACTATTGTACTAGTAGTATTTCTTGCTGTGGTTTGTGTCAGACACTTGCTCTTAATTAGGGGACGTAGGCCTATACCTTTCATGCTTTTAAAAGCAAAAGAAAACCACAACATTGTGCCTTCTAGACAAAAAAGGATGAAGAAATACCCCATGCAATTTCCAGACCCTTAGATTATAGACAGTTACGACATTTTAGTTCACTTCCATGGAAAGGTCTAATAGTGGGTGTTCTATTGAGCATGGGGACAGTTTGTTCCTATTCACGTTGCATGAACAGTGTCCAAGATCTCAGTTTCTGATCCCTCAATGTCGCAACTCCGACACTAGATGGCTCTGGTTATTCCTGACAATTGGATTGTTTATGTTGTTGATTTAGCCTTTCTAAAGTTATTTAAAATGTTATGCTTTATAGTCCGTTTTTAATTTGACCTAATTTTTTCCCCAATTATTTTCCAGGTTTCTTACACCTCATGGTTCCTGGATGCCTTCAACTACGCCATCTTGAAAAAGATTGATGTTCTCAACCTCAGCATCGGGGGCCCTGACTTTATGGACCACCCCTTTGTGGACAAGGTGATGATCGACTTCCTGCTTATAACGTCTGGAGGAAAGAAAAAGTGTTGTGTAACATATCAGGGCTTGACACTAACGCTGCTGAGACTAAGAGACTAAGACTGCTACCTGGTTGCCCGATCGGGCAAGTGTGCAACTTATCCAATAGCCAAGGCGGGGGCGGGGTTTACTCAAGGCGGCCGCCTTGATAATAAAGCGCTGGGGGAAACACTGCATTGATATTATTACATTTTCTCTTCTTGTACGGCAACTCCAGCTTGGGGAGTCGGACCGGAGCAGCCATTCCAATTATTAACGTGATGAATGATACTCTTTAGATGCACGTTGGTTTAACGTGGACAGACAGTTGCACACAAGACACTACAGACGGATAAATCAGACGGATGGATCATAGAAACTAGAGTTATTTGATGCTGTTATTCTCTACTGCTTCCATAAACAATAATCACAGCATCCATCGCTCTCATGTCAGCTGAAACGATGTAGCCGGTGTAGAGGATAATAATTAATTAATTAAACTGTATCAGACCGTATCACCGAATCACCGTCTATCTGTAGTCCAATGTGTCCCTTGGATAATCCTCCCCTGCCTGACAGCAACATACTAAATCATATTTATATTTGCGGATTGTTCACGGTATACATTAGTGAGACACTCATTATTCATAGCCTACTTCGGTATAGTTCAAACAACTCTCATCAAAAGTATATTTCAGAATGGTTCAGTCAGTCTGCATAGAGCGTCCTGGCATTTTTTTTTTACTGAAGGGAGCTCATAATTAAGTTATTATGCATGCACCCTGCTTGCGTATATTTGTGGGTGCGCATTCCGTGTTGTTGCTTAATTTATTTGCTGTCCTGCCTTCATTTGTTCATTATTTCCTTGAATCGGTTCAGGATTGATGGCAGTGCCGTGGCTGGCCGGCGCTACGCATCAGGAAAGTTTGTTTGTGGTGATTTCCGGTGCCAGATCAGTGGCTCACTGCTAGATCGAACAGGACAGGGGCTAATGATGGATGTTTTCACAACTAGAAAGGAAAACTGTGACCATATGCGTCATGCATCTCTTCTTCCCCTCGCCCCTATTGCTTTGTTCTGATGTGTTTGTTTACATTACGGCATTGATTGACAAGCCAGCGGTGTTTGTGAAACAAGGTTCTAAATTATCTGAAACCCTTTACTTGTAAGCCCTTTTTTGTAGTAACAGTGTTCAAACATTTCTTCTTTCCTGCTTTAAAGTCCTTACCCCCCACACCCCTCCAACATCCTTTTCCTATTTTCTTGGAGAAAATGGGACATGGTGTGAATTATGTGCAAAAAATGCGTTTTGCCCAATTTTTCACTGTGACGTGACAATGTTGATTCGATTCCAGGTATGGGAGCTCACCGCTAACAAAGTGATCATGGTCTCCGCTATCGGCAACGATGGTCCTCTGTATGGGTATGTATATCGCTTCAAAACAGCAGTTATTTGATTCCTGTTTATTGTCACAATTTTCGGCAAATGTATTTAGATCTCATTATGCGCTCATGTCCTACTCTTGTCTTACTCCCCACAACTGTCATTGGTTCAGCACCCTGAACAACCCTGCAGATCAGATGGACGTGATCGGAGTCGGAGGGATCGACTTTGAGGACAACATCGCCAGGTTTTCCTCTAGAGGCATGACGACCTGGGTATGCAGCAACAGGCTAATCCTTTATCCCTTCTCTGTTTCGTTGGAACAACATCCATGTTGTAGCAACGTTGCTATGTACCGTACTTTTCGGACTATAAGCCGCTACTTTTTTCTTGTGCTTTGGACCCTGCGGCTTATTCAGCGGTGCGGCCAATGTATGGATGTTTACAGCTAACAAACACTATAGGGCGTTCTAAGTCTAAATGCACGGTATGACACCAACTTTAGCGGGCCTGAGCAGGAAATGTAGGGGGACAGGGCACAGGCAGTTCGCTAAGACAGACACTACTAAATGCATCATGGAAAGCAAACGAAGAAGTGCATGTAACGCAGCTAAAGTCAGTCGAGCTGGTTGAAAAATAAGGAAATCTGCTGCACGTAGCCTTGGGATCAATGAATCAATGGTTAGACGGCGGACCAACGCGAGGAACGCCGTTGCGGCGGAGACGCCAGCTCCTCGGAACGACGGCGCGCGGTGGTGGTCCGCGTGGTGGTGGTCCGCGCGGTGGTGGTCCGCGCGCTGTCGTTCCGAGGAGCTGGCGCCACCAGCGCTCGCACCACCAGGGCGAGGAACATGCTGAAAACAACTTTTTATCAAGTCTGCCAGTGGATCCTTACTGCGTGGAAAAGTGTCAAAAAAAAAAACCCATCCACGAACGGGTTTAGAAAGGCTGGCGGCAGCAGCAGCAGCAGCAGCAGCAGCAGCAGCAGCAGCAGCAGCAGCAGCAGCAGCAGCAGCAGCAGCAGCCGCCGCCGCGCGAGGAGGAGGAGGAGGAGGAGGAGGAGGAGGAGGAGGAGGAGGAGGAGGAGGAGGAGGAGGAGGAGGAGGAGGAGGAGGAGGAGGAGGAGGAGGAGGAGGAGGAGAGGTCCGTGGAGGCGGCAATAAAGACGCCTCGTCGAGCGTCTTAAACATTGAGAGGATTCCTGGTGGTCCCCAGCTAAATGGTGGACAGTTGGTTAACCAGATGTACGCTAGGCTACCCTTTTTCATGAACCAAATGGACCCGCAAGCGCTCATTTGGTTTCATGAAGTGATCGGAGTTGCATCTCTGGCTACACTCTATGGCCAGGCCTGGATGTAATATTTCTCAATCGGGGGTGCAGCCGAAAATGGCAGTTGGTTGCCTAGTGGTGCCTTAATTGTAGTTAGTCAATGTTTAACTACCGCTATAATCATTAATTTGATTTGAAATATCTTTGAAGTTTTCATTGTTTGCATTCCGTCATGTTTGGTGGGGCAGTCAGGGCGTCTAGAGGGCATCCCCCCCCCCCCCCCATGTCTATGCCTAGATTCGTCCTTGGTCTATGGCTCTAGCGTTAATTACATACAGCACGTGCAGTTCTGTAGTCGTTTAAATAATAAAAAGGATGATTCTCCAACAGCATTGTTTGAGAATTCCCGACAATCTCATCTGTGCAAGAACCCTTACATATGGTAATTAAGCATTAAAACACCCGCGGCTAATAGGCCAGTGCGTCTTGTATGTGTACACAATTGATTTTTTCGCTAAATTTGGCCGGTGCGGCCTATATTAAGGTGCGCTTTATAACCCGGAAAATACGGTAATGAAATGGTAGTCAAACAGGAGGCTGGGCAGACCGATAGGAGTGGCAAAACAAATTTGCGGAATGCAACGAATCAGGCTGGAAACCGGGCCAGATCATTTACCCATTGTTTTTCTGGGTGGGTGGCACCAGATCGTTGTTCTCTCTTCCTCTTGTATTGTAGCTGTGGACGTTCCTCGCTTTCTTTTTTTAGGTCATTCTCTTGTAAACTCTCTCTGTACTCGGGTGTGGCCAGAGGGCTAGATTGATCTTTGTTGTCATTGTAACATGTACAAAAAAATTAAATCTGCCAACCAATCAGTCCATCGGATCATTAAAACTTGAAATAAAATGTCATCGTTCAACATCAGAATTATTTGCACCACACATCATCTTGTCTATCTGCAGTAGACAGAGCCACGGTGGGCTCTGTACTCTGTTTAGTGTAGTTCTGTGCCTTCGATCATATCCAGTCGGGTGTTTCAACACTCCTCCTGTCTCCAGCACATACCAGCTCTTTTGTCAGGCACAGACCCAGTCCCAGACTGACATCTACTTGAAGATCTCATTTAGCTGTAACTCCCTCTCCCAGCTGTCTACTCAGTCAGTCAGTCTGCCTGTCTGTCTGTCTGTCTTTGTCTATCTCTCTCCAGATACTTTTCTCTGTATTCACAACCAGTCTTTCTGCCCCCATATTCACAGCCAGTCAACCACACAAAAGTAAAAAAAAAGACAAGGCTGTCCCACTTCTCTTTCAACCCATTATCCTTCTCACTGTCTTTCTTTCTTTTTTGCCATTTCTCTAGCCTTCACTCTCCGCTGCTTTCTCACTCCATCTGTCACTCCTGTCTCTCTCCATTTCTGCCATAGTCTGTCCTGTTAAAAGCTCAACTTCTCATTGTCACCATCGTCTGTCTTCATTTTGCCTAACGCCTCTCTCTCTCTCTCTGTGTCTACAGGAGCTGCCAGGTGGCTATGGCCGAGTGAAGCCTGACATCGTGACCTACGGGTCTGGGGTCAGGGGGTCTGGCATGAAGGAGGGCTGTCGCTCCCTGTCTGGCACCAGCGTGGCGTCACCCGTGGTGGCCGGAGCGGTCACCCTGCTGGCCAGGTTGGTCTCAGTGGTTAGTGCTGTCGCCTCACAGCTAGAAGGTCCTGGGTTCGATTCCAGATAGGGGGGCTGCTGTGGGTGCTGGCGGCGTGTCTGCTCCGCCGCGTCATCAGTGCCCATACCCGAGGTGGGGTTGGCGAAAGGGCCTTTCTGTGTGGAGTTTGCATGTTCTCCCCGTGTCCCCTAGGGTAGATACCCTCACAAAAACATGCTGTAATCCTGGACTCTAAACTGCCTCCCCCTGGCCAGCCGGGGCGCCTGATGGAGGGGACTGGACCTGGTTGGAATAACGTTTTCCTTGCACGCGCTACGTCCAACCAGGGAAACTCCCCCCTGTCAGGTGAAAAGAAGGCACCTTGGACTCCTCATGCATTGAAGGAAGCATGAGGCCAGTCCGCTGCCTCCCCAGGTTGGTGGAGCGTGTGTAGAACCCAGGATCACATTAGGAATTAGCACTGGGTGAAAAAATCGTGGGATAAAAAAACAAAACACTGTCCACACCCCCCTTTAATGTTGTTGTGCACAACCCTTGTTGTAGGACAACGTAGGGGGACCCAGAAATGAAGCGCCTGGCTTTGAGCTTGTGCATTGTCTGCTTTTTTGTCACAGCCCTGCCAGTGTTTTGAATTTAAAAGATCTATTTTGGATTCTTTTCTATTTTCTCTTGAGGGCCACTAGCCACTCCACTGTCTGGCTTTTACACTTGACAGCATATGGCAGTTAAGTCTGTGGAATTTTAAAATTTGTCACTCCGTTAAAAAGTCTCCCCTCAGTCCTCAAAGCGAGTGAGATTGTTTCTACAGGACCAAACTTGTGTCCTATGTTTGTGTTGGCAGCGTGCTCCAATGTGTAACGCTGCCCTCGCTCAAAAAGATAAAAGGCATCGCTATTCTAGGCATGTTCATTAACAGGATGGCAACACTGAGAGTCCTTGCAGATTGTCTAATTCGTTTCGAATTATATATGGCTTCAGTAATTTTCTTAAAGAAGAGATGAGCCCTATTTTAGTCTGAAAGTAGCAGGCCCATAATTTTTTTTCTCAGTCATTCGTTATCTTTTTGGTCTCAGGGTGAAAAAAAAAAACTCTTGTGTGATTCAACACGGACAGATAGCAGATATGGTTGTTGTTTAAACACCACCACACACACCACCCTTCCTGTCTACTCCCGACTCCCTGTCTTGGGAACAGTACAGTTAGCATGTTAACTGCCAGGTTTTCATTGAATATGTTCAAAGCCAAGGGAAATTAGGCTTCTATACGTGTAATGTCATGAACTTTGAATACTCTTTCTCTCTCCTATGCACGGCACACACACACACACAGACACACAGACAGACAGACAGACAGACAGACAGACAGACAGACAGACAGACGCTAATCCAGGGGTGCCCAGACCTTTTTTGACTTGAGAGCTACTTTCAAAATGACCGGCTCAACAAGATCTACACATCAAAAAAGGGATTGTTACTGAGAATCCATGTCAAGGCCCCTAGAAAGTTTGACTTTGAAATAGTGGCGATGGTGTTACTTACTGTCTTAGTGTTTAAGAACAATGCACTTATAATGAAAAACAGATGGAGAGAATTGTAAGGTTTTCTTGTATATGCTATTACTGACGTTTTTGAAAACAGTATTTGGGGTTTGAGTTGACAGTTTGTGATGTTGAGTTTAGTCTCTTGCACCCAAAGCTAATGACTTTCATGTTTTTGTCCACATTTGGGAAAGAGAACTGGCAAATTGTTGGTCAAAATAACAATTATTCTCCATATTCTAATTGTGTGGACTCTTGAAATTACGTAATTCAGATGTTTAAATATAATTTAACTCTTGAGAGTGTAAAATGAAACCAAATGGACCCGTAAGGGTCCATTTGGTTTCATTTTAACACACTCAAGAGTTACAGATCTATAAGGGTCCAAGTGACTGTCATGTGATCTACCTGCACAGCCTGTGTGATCTACTGGTAGATCACGATCTACCTTTTTGGGCACCCCTGCGCTAATCCAATGCTCCCCCTCTAACCCCCATGCAGCACGGTGCTGAATCGTGAGCTGGTGAACCCGGCCTCCATGAAGCAGGCTCTGATCGCGTCGGCCCGCAGGCTGCCAGGTGTCAACATGTTCGAACAGGGCCACGGAAAACTAGACCTGATCCGAGCCTACCAGATCCTCAACAGCTACCGACCCCAAGCCAGGTAGAACAGCCCTGGAGAACAGCATGTGAACAGCAGTGCTGGGAAAAGTTATTCTATAATATACAGTATGACCTACTATTTAGTTCGAAGAATAAGTAAGATTATCATTTTTCATAATAATGTGGCTTGGCTCAGGGGTAAGAGTCACTGGATGGCAGTTGCAAGGCTGCCGATGTGTCCCTGAGCAAGTCACTTATAACCCCTAAATGCTCCTGCTGGTCTGTACCTTGCATGGTATCTATATAAAGCGCATTGGATAAAGGCACTATATGAATGCACCATTTATCATTTAACCATTTACATATTAAACTAGTCATTATAAACAAACACTTCTGTGCCAAATAGGCTTTTTATTATGTTTTTTTTTCCTTTTATATCATATGTTTTTTTAATGAAATTAAAACAACAAAATGCAGGAAAACTAAAAACATAAGGTAACCCATGAAAATGTATCTGCAATCCATAAATCCCAAACTGCTTTTTGGTGTTTTTTTTTTTTCCCACCATGGTAACACACGCAAAGATGGGGACACAGGCACAGACGTATCATATTAGCAGAGTGTACTGTGAATGCATCCGAATGGGCTTGGATCATTTTATTAGTTATTTCAGTCTTCCACAAAACCCTAAATATCTCAAATATTTCACAACTGCAATAATTTCTCAATCCGTAATTTCTTCAATGGGTCAGGTATGGCTACAATTATCTCATACTTTATTGTGTTGATTGTGTAGGAGGCAGAGCACTAGTATATGTTGGCTCCTTTCACACTTTTTCACAAATACATTTTAGAACTTAGCATGGTCAGTCATGTTTTTATTTCGCTTTATTCCCTGTGTATGAACACATGCCATTGCACACACAGACTACTTTCCCTATCATGTTTTTTCCCCTGTGTGTTTTAGCCTGTCCCCTAGCTACATCGACCTGACAGAGTGTCCGTACATGTGGCCGTACTGCTCCCAGCCCATCTACTACGGGGGAATGCCCACCATCGTCAACGTGACCATCCTAAACGGCATGGGCGTCACCGGCAGGATTGTTGACAAGGTAACTGTCGCCTCGATCTCCAGGCTCTCATCCGTGCTGCGAGATGAGAGTCTGGAAAAACGGTGCCCCAAAACGACTGACGGAAGTCGGGACTTCTGGTTAGTTAACTTCGCCGGAATTTGCCATTAGTCGCGATGCGGTGCTCCCGAAAATGAATTCCCCACGGAAACATTTTATTTCTCCCTTTGTGCTTGCAAAGGCTGTTGTAAATGTTTAAAAGATGAAATCGTGTGCACTTTGCACACTGCACTGCTTTGTTCGTTAGAATCATTTTTTTCTGAAAATAACATTGAACAAGTCAAGTCGCTAGTGAGGACTGAACAGGGTTGTTTCTCTGGGGACTGTAAATACAGTCACTTCCGCAACTAACGTTCTCAGTCTCAAAAGCGCATCCGTTTTCCAGTGTGAGGTAACTGTCACGTTCTCTGGCGGACACGTACAGCCTCTCCCTCTGTCTCTCAACTGGGGGAGCTGTCGATAGAACCTCCCGCCAATAATCCATTGATGTGGAAGACGTTTGTCAATGGCTTGCACTCACTCAGGAGAGCAAAGGGCTTAAGTCGAGTCAAGTGCTACAACGCCAGTGTTGTACTTCATCAAAGGATTTGCGACCTTCGATCGAGTTGTTCAATCAAAATCTTTAGGAGTTGACTGTGGAGTATCAGGATAACAATAGAAACAACAATAGCTCTATAACAATAGAAATAAAAAATGTACATTTTAGTTGACTGAATGGACTGTAGATTTAATCTACTAAAACTAGACCAAAGCCAAAACATTTTAGTTGTCTAAAGTATGACTTGAGATCCTGTAACAAGACACTTTTGGGCCAAAATAGCAAAAATGGTTTGCAACGTGTGCAGAGTCACCCTCACCCTCGCACACTGGCAGATTAGCTATTTTCGGGGCGCAACCCAGAACTCTTTAGCTAGTGAAGACTTGGTGTAACAACATGGATTTCTAAACCAATTTGTGCAACACAAAATACTGTGTTCAAGTTCAGCAGAATTCAGTAAAAGCAATTATCCTGAAAGATGGTGTGGAAAGGAGTGCTTTTTGCAATTCTTTCATCATGGTAAAGTGTTGCATTCGTTGTCTGGAAAACAGTGGTTGTTTTACAGGAAAGTAAAAGGGCCCCCCTTTTTGTCCCACGTCCCTGCCTGCACAACGCTAAATGACATCTAAAAACGATCATGTCTCCGTCGCACAGCCCATCTGGCAGCCCTACCTGCCTCAGAACGGCGACCACATCGACGTGGCGGTGTCCTATTCTCCGGTGCTGTGGCCGTGGGCCGGCTACCTGGCCGTCTCCATCTCTGTGGCCAAGAAGGCAGCGTCGTGGGAAGGCATCGCTCAGGGGCATGTGATGGTCACTGTGGCATCGCCTGCAGAGAATGACGTGAGTGGAGGCTCCCAGCTCTATCTGTAAACAATTATTATACATGCATGCAATGTGTTGATTTGTTACGTTGCTTATATATTTCGTAAAATATTGCTTTATTCATTTGGCTGGGCATGCTACATTTTCCAAAACTTTATTTTAAAAAATAAATGAAAACTGTAAATGAAATTCCACGGCCCTCTCACGTATTAGGAGGACAATATCAGTCATCAGAAAAAGATGGGTTGTTTTTGAATGATCTGTCATGATTAAAAGAGTCAAATAGAGTTTTGAGTTATATTTGGTTTGTATAGGAAGGATGCGCTAAAATGAACATTAAATATCTAAATACTGAATGGAGTAACTTATAAACATGAGACTCACATGAGACCATAAAATGACAGTTTTTTTTAAGTGAAATACCCCTTTAAGTACTACATGCCAAGTCATTTCTAATAATAATAATAATAATACATACGATTTATATAGCGCTTTTCTAGGTACCCAAAGTCGCTTTACAGAACAAGAACAAAACAAATAACTTTATTAAAGAAGAAAAGTAAGAAGAAAAAGGTTAAAAGGTTTAAAACTAGAGGCAAGTGGGGGTGGAAAACTATGGGGGGAAGGCAAGTCTGAAGAGGTGGGTTTTCAGTGTGCTTTTGAACAGTTGGAAGGTGGATGCAGCTCTGATTTCAACTGGAAGAGCATTCCACAGAGAGGGGGCGGCCACTGTGAACGCTCTGTCGCCCCAGGTTCGCTTGTTGGACTTGGGGATGGTGAGTAGGTTTGCAGTGCTTGACCGGAGGGAACGGGCGGGGGCATGGCGTTGGATGAGTTCAGAGAGATAGATGGGGGCCTGGTTATTGAGGGCTTTGTATGTAATGGTAAGTATTTTGAAGTGTATTCTGAATTTGACGGGGAGCCAGTGCAAGTCACAGAGGATGGGTGTGATGTGTTCCCTGGATCTGGTTCTTGTGAGCAAACGGGCAGCAGAGTTTTGGATGTACTGGAGCTTTTTGAGAGTGTTGGTGGTGATGCCGTACAGGAGGCTATTGCAATAGTCGAGTCTGGATGTAATGAAGGCGTGAATGAGTGTTTCGGCGGCGGTGTGTGATAGCATGGGACGGAGACGGGCGATGTTGCGGAGGTGGAAAAATGCAGTTTTGGTGATCTGGTTGACGTGTGGCTGGAAGGAGAGGGTGGGGTCAAAGATGACCCCGAGGTTGCGGACTTGGGTAGAAGGAGTGACAGTGGAACCATCTATGGTGAGGGAGAAATTATGATGGGAACGGATGAGGGTGTCAGGTCCAATGATGATAATTTCTGACTTATTGCAGTTGAGTTTGAGAAAGTTGGCTTGCATCCAGGTTTTTATGTCGTTAAGGCAGGAGGTGAGGGTGGAGTGGGTGGTGGCTGTAATGGTTTTGGAGGGAAGATAGAGTTGTGTGTCATCGGCGTAACAGTGGAAGCGGAGGCCGTGACTGCGGAGTAACTGTCCAAGGGGTAACATGTAGAGGATGAAGAGGAGGGGTCCAAGTACCGAGCCTTGAGGGACGCCGGAGGTGACAGGTGATGTGGGAGATTGGCAGTTGTTAATAGAAACAAATTGCTGTCTGTCGGTCAGGTATGAATGGAACCAGGAGAGGGCAGTGTCACTGATCCCGAGGGTGGATTTGAGGCGAGAGAGAAGTATGGGGTGGTGGATGGTGTCAAAGGCGGCACTGAGGTCAAGCAGGATGAGGATGTTAAGTGAACCAGTGTCAGCAGAGAACAGGAGGTCGTTTGTGACTCTGAGGAGGGCAGTTTCAGTGCTGTGTTTGGCACGAAAACCGGATTGAAATTGTTCATAGAGGTTGTTTGACTCCAGGTAAGTGGTGATTTGACTGGCAACTGCACGCTCCAGGATTTTTGACAGGAAAGGTAGATTTGAGATGGGCCGGTAGTTGTTGGGGGAATCGGGGTCAAGGCCAGGTTTTTTGAGGATGGGTGTAATGGAGGCAGTTTTTAAGGGAAGGGGTACAAATCCAGAGGAGAGGGAGGAGTTTATTATTTTTGTGATGAGTGGAGAGAGAATGGGGAGGCAGTCCTTGAGGAGGTAGGTGGGGAGGGGGTCCAGAGAGCAGGTTGCAGACTTCATCTGCATGATGGTGGCTGTGAGCTCAGACTCTGAGATCTCCGCAAATGAGGAGAAGGAGTGAGCAGTGGGAATGGCGGGTTCAGGTTGAGGTCCAGAGGAGGAGGTGGCCAGCTGACTGTGAATAGTTTTGATTTTGTCATTGAAGAATGTTAGGAAGTTATTGCATTTTTCAGTGGTGAAATTGTGGGAAATGGTGTCCATGGGTTTGAGTAGTTTGTTGATAGTGGAGAAGAGGGATCTGGGGTTGCCACTGCCTGCCTGAATGATACCAGAGTAGTGTGCAGTGCGTGTGGAGTTGATGGTGTCCTTGTAAAGCTGCATATGTTGTTGGTACATTTCGAAATGTACAGTGAGTCCAGTCCTCTTGTAGAGCCGTTCCAGCTGTCGGCCCTTGGACTTGAGTTGGCTCAGTTCATCTGTGTACCAGGGTGCAGTGTGGGTGAAGGACACAGAGCGGGTTTGAACAGGAGCGAGATGGTCCAGGGCAGAGGAGAGCGAGGTGTTGTAGGTATTAACCAGATCAGTAGGGGAGACAGACTGTGTGAGGGAGGAGACAGAAATGGCATCAGAAAGGCAGACGGAGAGGGAGGAGGAGTCAATGGACTTTAGCTTCCGGAACTTAATGATGCGTTTGATCTTCGCAGGGGGGTTGGGAGTGTCAATATGGAAGGATATGGCAAAATGATCTGAGATACTGGCACCAAAGTTTGTGCTGGATATGTGACTGATGTTACTGAGGGTGGAGCATACTAAGTCAAGGGTGTGACCTTTAACATGGGTGGGGAAATCAATGTGTTGTGTATAGTTGAACATTGTCAGAATATCCATGAATTCAGATGCAGCTGTGCAGGCAGGGTTGTCCAAATGGTAATTGAAGTCTCCCAGAAGTGAGACAGATGGAGATATTGAACTTAGGTGAGTGAGAAATTCTGACAGGTCAGAGAAAAAACAGGGGTTGGGCTTAGGGGGTCTGTAGATGACAGCAATAACCAGGGGTTTGGGGCCAGACAGTTTGAAGGTGAGAGATTCAAATGATTGCGGGGTCTGGATAGGGAGTTTGGTTATTTTTATCCTAGACCGGTGGATCACAGCAATTCCACCACCAGCACGGCCGTCGGGACGAGGATTCTCCATATAAGAGTAGCCAGAGGGAGTGGATTTGTTTAGTGTGATGTAGTCATGGGGTTTTTGCCAGGTTTCAGTGATGCAGATTAAATCAAGGTTATTGTCAGTGATGTAATTATTGACAATAGACTCTTTGAGGTTGAGTGAACGGGAGTTGAAAAGAGCGCAGTTGAGATGTGGTGGGGGGGAGGCGGAATGAAGTGCTTTGGATATGGCTCTCAGACAGGCAGGGCGCACGTGGAGTTTGTTGTTGTGTTTGCGTGACGTCACGGCTGGACGGAGTGTGGGCAACAGAGAGGGAATGGAGTTGGAAGTGCGAGCCGCAAACTTATGCCGGCTGGCCCTGTGAATGTAGCGGGGCCGGCGGAGAAGTCCAAGTTCTTTGATGGTTGTGATGGGTCCAGGAACAATTGGGATGTTAAGCTGGTGAAGAACGGCGGAGGAGTAGCGGATCATCATGCTGTCCGGTGGTGTTGTAGACGGGGCTCTGGCTCTGCTAACCACTAGCCAAACAACGCTAGCCGGGAGCCCCACTATGCTAACAGGCAGCACAGAGGAGCTGGCCGGTGGGCCAGCGAAGTCAGCGGGCGGCCGCAGGCAGAGCTCCCGCGGACAGAGAGCGACGAGGCCGAGGAGTATTATCCAGAGCATGCCAGGCGCGTTGTAGTAGCCTATATCCTGCTACAGTCTACTGCAACACCAGCCAAGCAGCGAGTGAAGGCACCAGGGCCGACTACGCCGACAAGTGCTGGTAGAACGTTACAGTTAGACCATTGATCGCCGAGTAGAATCACCGTAGACAGCCGGGGAAACTATCCAGATCGGGCGCCTCCTCGGCGGAGGAGGTGGAGGAGTCCTAGTCCCGTGGAGGCAGGCGGATAGACCGAGCGCGGCCAAACAGAAAGAAATAATCCTTGTCCAAGGAACGATCACAACCAACAACGTGCAGAAAGGTGAGAGGTAATAAAACGTCGTAGAAAGAAGGGCTGATAGGAAGAAATAAAGTCTAAATTAAGATCTAAGACTAAAGATAGCAGGGACGGAGAAGCGGCGACAGACACGCCAGCGTCCTCTCACGACCCGGAAGACGCTTCATTTCTTCAGTATTTCTTAAGGTTAACTGAATTACTCTCATTCCTCCATGATGTAGATTAGAATATACAGTAGATAAGGTATTGTACCATCATCCAGAACATACCTGGCATTATGCAGCCCGGGTGCCAAATCCGGCCCTTTGGCTGACTCTGACCGCCCCGTGAAAGGTTACTTGAGAGAGTTCCAGTTAAATATGGAAAGTTTGTTAACCTACTGTAACTCTTTGAAACCAAATGGACCCTTGCGTCCATTTGGTTTCATGTTTACACTCTCAAGAGTTAAATCATTTTTATCTATGTTTGCCTGGTTTGTTTGTGAAATCTTCAGTTTTGGGGTCAAATACTAAATAGAGGGCCATGGTGTCAAAATGGTTAGTCTTACTCTTACTTTCACCTTGAAATTAAACTAATATTACGCTGCAGACTTTATTTCAGCCTTTAGTCTTGACCCTCCACAATATTTCATTTATCTCATTTGGCCCCTTTGGGAAAATAATTGCCCACCCCTGGTGGGTAATTAAACAAAAGTGAATGCTTTGCCTGTTCCGTCCTGTGCAGTCTGAGGTCGGCGGTGGGGAGCTGACCTCCACGGTCAAACTGCCTATCAAGGTGAAGATCGTACCGACTCCTCCGCGCAGCAAGAGGGTGCTGTGGGACCAGTACCACAACCTCCGCTACCCACCGGGCTACTTCCCCCGGGATAACCTCCGTATGAAGAACGACCCGCTGGATTGGTGAGTGCTAACACGTGTTAGCCAGGGCGCCAGGGGCGGATCTAGGCATGGCCATGGGGGGGCAATGCCCCCCTAAATGCCCAGTCTGCCCCACCAAACATGCAAAACAACCCAAGATATTTCAAATTCAACAACAACTGATGTTATTATTGATGGTTAATTGGCTAATATAAGTCCTGTAACTGAAAATGGTATGGGTGCGACTTCATCACCCGTGGTGTGAAGCGTCACAGGCGATGAAGTCGCAACCCATACCATTTTCTCTTGCCCCCCCCCAATTGGGAAATGTTACATCCTCCCCTGCAGCGTGCCTGGTGGAGAGTAGAGGATAACATTTTGTCAGGATTCCCGCGGCTCCCGCAGGAATCCCGCTGGATTGGGATTAATATTTGTATTAATCCCAGGATTGGGACAGGTGAACTGTCCCATGCAGGAGTGGGAATGGCAACCATCTATGGATGATGATGATGATGAATTTCAGCTAGTCGTTCTGCCAACCAACAGGACAGCTGCCATTTTTGTTGTAGTTCATCTTTCAGTGAGTCAACAATCTTTTGACTTCTGTCAGCAACTATACTAATTTACCTCACAAAAACAGAAAACCAGGAGCGGGACAGGAGTGGGAGTAATTTCGAGTGGGAGCAGGACAGGATCAGGAGTCATTCTACAGGAGTGGGACAGGATGGGATTTTATTTTAAACTCTGGTCCAGGATTGGGACAGGACAGGATTTTTTCTGTGGGAGTGGGAATGGGACAGGAGTGGAAATCCACTCCCGTGTCAGCCTCTAGTGGAGAGTAAAGGAACTGGTTGTAATTGCATGTTCAGGGAAACTTCCCTTTGTCAGGTGAAAAGAAGCGGCTTGGACTCCTGCATTGAAGGATGCATGAGGTCAGTCCGTTGCTCTCCCCAGGTTGGCAGAGGGAGTGTAGAGCCCAGGATCACATTGTAGGATAAAAATCTAGGATCTTGGTAGAAGATTGTGTTGGTGGGTATTGGAGTTAAAAAAAAGAAAAGAGAGAATCCAGGGGTTGACACTAAGCTCTCCGAGGCACTTGCCCATCGGGCAAGTGCAAGTCAGGTTCTACTTGCCCTCAGCTCATGGTCACTTGCCCCCCAGGTTCCAGGTGGTCCCCAGTTAAGTTGGTTAACCAGATGTAACTCTTGAGACCGTAAAAATGAAACCAAATGGACCCTTGCGGGTCCATTTGGTTTCATTTTTACACTCTCAAGAGTTAAAATTCATCATCTTAATTAGCCCAGGTCTACACAACTAGAGAATGTAAAAGATTAATGGTCATTTTGATGTGTATGTTAATTTGCCTGTTTTGTTTCCCAAATCCAGCCTGGAATTGTGGACAGCTAGAAAGCAGGGAAAGACACAGAGGCAGAGTGCAATGACTGCCTTCAAGACAAATTTATCTTGTGTTGTGTTATACTGCACTAAGTTGCACACTTGCCCGATCGGGCAACCAGGTAGCAGATTTCCCTTGCTCCACCATTTTTTTTTTAACTTGCCCCGGGCAAGCGGGCAAGTGTTAGTGTCAACCCCTGGAATCACTTAAATTGTGCCTGAGGCTCTCTCGATGTCTCCCATCTGTCAGTGTGAGACAGTGTGAGTGTGTTTTTTCTTTTAAAGAAATGCTAAATAGTTCTCTGTATTTCCAGGAATGGAGACCACATTCACACCAACTTCAGAGATATGTACCAGCATCTCAGAAGTATGGGATACTTCATCGAGGTGTTGGGAGCTCCCATCACCTGCTTTGATGCCAGCCAGTATGGTGAGAGCACTAGATAAAACTCTCACCTGTCCAGAGTTGTGTCTCGGCCATAGCTGAGTGGATACAGGTTTTGAATAACGTTTCATTTAGTTTTATATTAGTCATATTTTATCACCTGAAATGATTAACTCTTTGACAGGTTTACCTCGACTTTTGGAGTGATTGATTTACAACCACTGACTGCTTATCACTCCAAAAATAATTTTAATACGCTCAGATTAAGTCACCATGCACCTCCTCATAATGTCCTTTAAGTGGTGATTGCACTACAATCAAAACAAATACCCAGAAAAACTCTTGCACACTTTACAACTATAATTGATTAATGATAAATGATATAACTTTAAATGCATTTATCCCTGAACGAGTCCAGCTAACAGTAATATGTGAAAATACAGACTGTTTGGCCAAGTTTATTTTAAAAAAATGAAACATCATCAACTCAGTTTTTTTCCCCATAAAAACATTTTGTTTGTTTTCATGACTTGAAGTTCACAACAGAGGATTTTCTATAAATTATTTAATTAGTCTTGAGCCTAATGGGATCAACCTACTCAGCCTATTATCAATCTGTCAGAATTAAAATAATAATAATTATTTAGTCTGGTTGTAGTTGAGTAAATATCATACGACTTTAGTCAACTAAATCTAAAGAAGTTCATCCACATTTTTTTATGAAATTTTGACTATATTTAATCACAGTCATCATAGCTTAGTTTTTATTTAGTGTTTAAGTTTTTGCCATTTATCTTCACAAAGGGGTAATCAACAACCATTTTTATTACTGGTGTAGAAGTTATGAATGCAGTTTACGTTTCCCTCAATGCTGCACCGTAAATGCAGTCACAAGCCCTACTTATTCAATGTCACATACAGCTCTGCACACACTAGAAAATAGCTGATCTACAAGCCGATCTTCTGGTTGATGGGCTTTTTTTAACCTTGCAAGTTTTTGTACGACAAAGTATAAATTAAGCACTCGAAGCTTAAAGTATGTGTCCCTAGTGTACACCAGTCAAGTGATCGCCTCTTGCATCTATTAAACCTAACCTTCTTATGGGCGTCATCAGACATGAGTCTCCTCTGTACCAGCAGCACTGGTTTGCAGTACCAGCAGCAGTGTTTGCGGTGGTATGACGTCATATTGTAGGCAGCGGTGGTCGCGGTGATCACTGGAAATCAAGCTATGAATAGTCCTTTAATATCTAGGGTTGTCCACCTCACAGGCACGTTACTGATGGTGGACAGTGAGGAGGAGTACTTCCCGGAGGAGATCACCAAGCTGAGGAGAGACATCGACAACGGCCTGTCGCTCATCATCTTCAGTGACTGGTACAACACCTCCGTCATGCGGAAGGTCAAGTTCTACGACGAGAACACCCGGTACGGGCCCACCACACACTGCTAAAGTAGAACCATGCAGGGGCGGATCTAGGCATGGGCATGGGGGGAAATGCCCCCCTAAATACCCAAGATATTTCAAATTAAAGTGCTTATATTTTAAATGATTTGAAACACTACTACTGCTACTGCCATTTCATCATTGAAAACAGAAAATTCTCTGAGTCAGACCGTCCTGTAACCGAAAATGGTATGGGTGCGACTTCATGACGATGAAGCCGCCCTCCATACCATTTTCTCTTGCCCCTCCAACATGATGATCACTGGTTAGACAGGCATATTTGCCAATATGTGACCCAATAATGGGGCAATGCTGATACTTTTCCGATACCCATACAGTATTTGCCGATACCGATATGAAAAAAGGGACAAAAAGAGCCAGCCCTGCAATACTTTTGTATCGTGATCGGGACATCACTAATAATTATCATTATTGGTCCAGAAAAGGTGTTGTAGTGTTGAAGTGGTTAATGTGTGTCAGCTGTTCTGCTGTACAGTATGGGATTATATAAATGTCTCCTTGGTTTAATACAGAGGAGGGACATTGTGGGAGTTCACAGATTAATTTCTCATGCAGCTAAAAGGGATTCATTATGACCTCTCGTTGGCTCCATTAATATCCCATTTTAACTGTCACACTGCATCAGGAGGTTCTTAGAAACTGTTTAAATACAGGTGAATATAGCCTCTGGGTCCTTCAAAATACTGTAGTTCCTCTTTCACTTCTTGCAATCTGTGATATGAAGTTAGATTAAACTGTGGTGTTTTCATTCAAATCAAGGCAAGCCAGGATGGAGCTTGCATTGTTTGATACATAGTGTTGTAGTGGGACTTTTAGAAGTGGGGGGACGCCTCTTAACCCACTCACCCATTTTTTCTGAGTGTACAAATGTGAACCAAATGGACCCTAGCGGGTCCATTTGGTTCCATTTGTACACTCTCAGAAAAAGGAAACGCATTAACATGGTGAAACACATCTTGCTAAACCAGCATAACCATCACAAAGTAAGGCAGACGTTCATGTTGTTGCAATACTAAACTGATCCTACGTCAGCCCACTGCCTCACACGTTAAACAGAACTTACATTAAGTTCCTCCTGTGCAGTATGGCGCACATTCAGGGGACAATGGAAAGATGGAGGAATGAAGAAGAGTTAAAATATTCATCGTTTTTATTAGCCCAAGTCTAGACAAGAATGTAGAAGATTAATGGTCATTTTGGTCTGTATGTTTTGCCTGTTTTGTTTCCCAAATCCAGCCTGGAATTGTGGGGTCTGTGGGGCTAAATGTCCTCAAATCGTGGTCCGTGGCTCAAATGCTGAATAGATGGTGGGCCCTGGTATCAAAAAAGGTTGAAAACCCCTGGTTTAAGATAATATAATAGGGTATAACAATAATGTTAGATATTATGTACATGTAGATTAGAGATGGTATATTACATGTGATATACTATATGCTACGCAGTCACGTTTCATCTTTATTTCCACTTCTTTCCAGCATTAAAAACTATTTATATGGCATCTTCAACACCAGTAGTGAGTTGTTTTGAATTACACACGGGACCTGATGGATGGTTTGCCGTTACACCGCATAATGGTCGTAACAAATCTTAATTCTTGATGTAATCTCTATTTTATTTCTTTATGATTTTTATTAGTAGTAATTATCTTGCCTTGAGCCTGTGGTGGATGATGTTTTGTTGGCTCTCCCTATGGGAATTGTTTAGTTGATGTGCTGCTGGCAGCGGTCTAGATCGTTAAACTCCAGCAGTGATGCTCTGCTGTAAATGTTCCTCAAGCGTAATATATGGTTTGTTGATCACAATGTCATCCGAATGATTTGCTCTTGTCGTTTGCTGGCAGGAACAGGTGCTTTCTGCATTATATTATGGTGTGTGTGTGGAACTCGGTAGATGAGATTTTCTTCTTGCCTCTTGTGTTTGCAGGCAGTGGTGGATGCCGGACACAGGGGGCGCTAACGTACCAGCACTAAACGACCTGATCTCAGTGTGGGGAATGGCCTTCAGTGATGGGCTGTATGAGGGAGACTTCACCATGGCTGATCACGACAGTAGGACAACATCTCTTTGTCTTTTCACCTCATCACTATGAATACACCCATGACACAGACAAACACAAGCCTCCTCTTTCCCTCGGCACAGTTACAGATTTCATTTGCTTAAATGTCAAAAGTAGCGACACCACAATGTATAAATGAATGTATGTCAAAAATAAATGACAAAATATTTATATTACTATAGTTGGGCTGTTGAATGATTAAAATTTTTAATCAAATTAATCACAGCTTCAAAATTAATTTAATCATGATTAATCACCATTCGAACTATGTCCAAAATATGCTTGTTTTCCTGTACAGGATTTCAACATTTAAAAAAGAAACACACTCTGTGAAAAAGAATAACCATTTAACTTTAAAATATCTATCAAAATAGGTGATCTACAAGCCCTCAATGCTTGTAGATCCTCTATACTCTAGCTATACTCTATGGCTCTGGTTACAGGGAGACACACAGCTATATGTCTATGTAAAACCGTGCTCTACACATTATTTTCAAAGAGAAAATGCTCAGTGGGTTGAGTCAGTGTGCACATGAGTTAATTGCGTTAAAAAATTTAATCAGATTAATCAACAGAATTAATTTAATCCCATTAATTAACTATTTTCAACAGCCTTAATTACTATAGTTGTTCCCAAACTTTTAAATTGTAAAGGACTCCCAAATTGACATTATTAGCCTGCAGGCTCCCCTTTGAAAAAGGTATACCAGGGACCACATAAGAGAAGATTCTTTCACTTCAAGGAAAGAATCTCCACCCATGCTACCCCATTTAATGGCATTTCTATCTCTAAGAATGACAATGTATTCAGTAATATCACTGTTGACTTACTGACCACTGACCACTGCTCTATATACTGTAATTTCCGGATTATAAGCCGCACCTGAATATAAACTGCACCAGCTAAATTTGGGGCAAAATACTGATTTTCCCTTGTATAAGCCGCACCTGACTATAAGCCACACCAGACAATAAGCTTCATGTTGGAGCAGTGGTTTTCAACTTTTTTGATCCCACGATTTAACAACATCTTCACCCCACAGACCCCAAAACTAAAGATTTCTTTTGGTTTTGTTCACAATTCCAGGATGGATTTTCGCAAACAAAAGAGGCAAAACATCAAAATTAGACCAACATCAACATGACTTATGACTTATTAATTACAGTAAATGGTGCTAATTTAGATGGTGAATATCATAACTCTTGAGAGTGTAAACAATCATTTTTACGCTCTGAAAGAGTTAACTGGTTAACCAACTTTCCATCATTTAGTTTGAGGGTTCACCTGGAACCCTCTCAGGGACCACCCCTGTGTTACCTGTAAAAATCGATAGATTGGCCGCACCATTATATATATATTATATACATTATATTATGTATAAGCCGCAGGGTCAAAAGCATGTGAATAAAGTAGCGGCTTATAGTCCGGAAATTACGGTACTGTATAAATGCTCTGTTACAAGTAAAACGACTGTATTCAAGACTTTACTTGAGTTAAAAAATGCAAAAGTATTGGCATGACAATTAACCGTCCTTTCTCTCTCCCTTGTGTTTTCTCTCTGTCTTCTTGCTCTGTAACAGTGTACTACGCCTCTGGCTGCAGCATCGCCCGCTTCCCAGAGGATGGAATAGTGATTGCCAAGAACCTAAAAGACCAAGGTATTCACCTCGCTCTTTAAAAGTATTGAACTGGGATGATTGCAAACCCACGCTGCCTGCAAATCATGTCCTCACTGGCAGCAACATCATTAGCGTTTGCTTCCCCTCCACAGGTCAGGTCTGCAAATCATTTACCAAAAAAACATAGTCTTAGCCAGGGGCGGATCTAGGCATGGGCATGGGGGGGCAATGCCCCCCTAAATGCCCAGTCTGCCCCACCGAACACGATGGCATGCAAAACAACCCAAGATATTTCAAATTAAAGCGCTTATATTTAAAGTGATTTGAAACACTACTACTGCTACTAACTAACTAACTACAGCTGTGTCACCACTAAACCAACAGCATTTCATCATTGAAAACAGAAAACTCTCTGAGTCAGACCTTTAGCTTTATGCATGCTGCGTGTCTGTTGCAACTTCAACAACAACTGATGTTATTATTGATAACATTATTATTAACATATTATTGAACTGAAAATGGTATGGTATTACCATTTTCTCCTGCCCCCCCCCCCCCCCCAATGGGAAATGTTAGATCCACCCCTGGTCTTAGCCCAGCCTTTTGGCCTTGTGGAGGCAATGGCATCAATTATAAGTAAAATGTCACACTTTTCGTTTTAAAAACGAGACTCAACAAAACACAATTAACGCGGCCAACATGTTTAGCAGTCCAATAGGTGGGCTGTGAGGAAAAACTTAGTGTGTGTGTGTGTGTGCGTGTGCGTGTGTGTGTGCGTGTGCGTGTGCGTGTGCGTGTGTGTGTGTGTGTGTGTGTGTGTTCACAGGTCTGGAGGTGTTGAAGCAGGAGACGGCGGTGGTGGAAGGTGTTCCTATTCTGGGGTTGTACCAAACCCCCTCTGACGGCGGGGGTCGCATTGCTCTCTATGGAGACTCCAACTGCATAGATGACAGCCACAGACAGAAAGGTAAGACTATCACTCTCTCTCTCTTTGTAAATAAATAACATGATGCCATGGAGCCGGGGGCGTTTTTGCCATTAGGCAGACTAGGCAGTTGCCTAGGGTGCCATGAGGGGAGGGGAGGGGGACGAGGGGAGGGGGCAACCCAGACATGCTTTAAAAGGATACCCGGTTAATAAGCCTAATATGGATAAATACATTCTACTCATCCTCTATAACTAGAATTGAACATTTAAAACACATATGTTCTTTAGTTTAAAAATAGTTCATAGTTTTATCCTTTCGGGGCCGCCATTTTACAGGAGATTTTCCCTGGAGCCCCCCTTACCAAATCTTGCCCAGGGCTCCAAATTGCTTAGAAACGCCACTGGATGGAGCGTTTCTTTTTATTCTGATGAATGACAAAACCTCTGTATCTCCTTACAGCAGGCGGTCACAGAATTACAGATATAATGGGTGTCACACTGTTAAACAACACCTCCCAGGCAGACCAGACCAAATTCAGTTGTCATAAGCAGCACCTTGAGTCCAGTGTCTGGACAACTTACAATTCTTTGCTCTCAATGCGGTGCCATAATACTGAGCGATATCACCAACATCCTATATATAGTAGATGGCATCTAAGCAACACTAACACTCTGGAGCAGGCTAGCTTCACAGACGTTGCTATGGTAACGTACAGTACGTGCCACTGCTTTCATGAAACAGAGTCATGGCTCATCATGGGTAAACTGAGACCAGGGATAAATAAGGTCGCATTCTCACCTAATACTTCGGTAGACTTGATGCGAATGGGCTTAGAAAAAGTTATGATTCTTGCATATTTCATCGGCTGCGGATTGCTTGCACACAGACTGCATTGTCACCTGCCGCAATTGGAAAGACAGCAGGGACTTTTACTAATGTGTTCAATTCATAAACAACACAGTGAAAGTCATAAGACTTCACGTTACAAACCAATCAAGCTAGGGTAATTGGATTGTTAACATAATAAAGGAGGATCACACCAGCATTCAAAAGGCGAGTATTTATTTACAAATAAATAATACGAATAACAAATAACTACCAAACAAAGCCCACTCTGCAGCAATACACAGCAGGATTTCATTTAATAGTCTCTGGTCACAATCATACCGGAAAGTTTTAATGCCAAGTTAATCTGGCTAGATAAAACTTGGGCTTTAATGAAACCAAGATGTGGACAAACCACAGTAAATTGAGGCAGGATAAATAACTATACTGTAACATGATGTTGTATACACTGTTTTTTTCCATTCCAGATTGTTTCTGGCTGCTGGACGCTCTACTGCAGTACACATCCTATAGTATGACTCCTCCCAGCCTCAGTCACTCCCACAGCAGAGTAGCGCCACCTACGGGTGCTGAGCGCCCACTGCCTCTGAGGCTAGAAGGTGAGCAGCAGGCGTTGTACACACAATGTGCTTCTCCTGAGCATACACACACAGGTACCCTTTTCCATAATACTGTAGAAACCAACACCGATCACTAATAAGTCAACACAACCTCCTCTCCTCTCCTCTCCTCTCCTCTCCTCTCCTCTCCTCTCCTCTCCTCTCCTCTCCTCTCCTCTCCTCTCCTCTCCTCTCCTCTCCTCTCCTCTCCTCTCCTCTCCTCTCCTCTCCTCTCCTCTCCTCTCCTCTCCAGGCAACCATCTGTACCGCTACTCCAAGGTTCTTGAGGCCCATCTGGGAGACCCTAAGCCCCGCCCGCTACCTGCCTGTCCTCATCTTTCGTGGGCCAAGCCTCAGCCGCTGAACGAGACGGCGCCCAGGTCAGTCAAAATGGTCATCTTTTTAATTGTTTTATTTTTTCCCCAAATCACACTGGTTTTCAAACCTTTTAAGGTCCATTACCCCCCCCAAATCATATGTTTATTTTATTCTCTCCCTCCCCCAGTAACCTGTGGAAGCACCAGAAGCTGCTGTCGATCGATCTGGACAAGGTGGCTCTGCCCAACATGAGGCAGTACCGTCCCCAGGTCAGGCCTCTGTCTCCTGGGGAGAGTGGAGCCTGGGACATCCCTGGAGGTAAGACACCCAAGGACCAGTGTTAACATCAGTGAGTTTTATGTTTTTAATGGCATCCATTGTAACACTGCCGAGGACCAGGTCGGCGGTGGAAAGTAAATTTACTTACTTAAAGTGCATTACAGTAATGCACCTGGGAGGAGACCAAGGTGTGGACTAGCAATTCAGCATCAGACAAAAGAGAGCAATTCACACATGTGCATTTTTCATTGAAAAAATGGGTAGAGCATGGTTTTACAGAAACATAGCTGTGTGTCTCCCTGTAACCAGAGCATAGTATAGCTTTAGGACAGGGGTTTTCAACCGGTGGTCCGGGGACCACCGGTGGTCCTTGAGAGGGTTCCAGGTGGTCCGCAGCGAAGTTGTTTTAACCAAATGTAACTCTTGAGAACGTAAAAATGAAACCAAATGGACCCTGGCGGGTCCATTTGGCTTCATTTTTACGTTCTCAAGAGTTAAAAAAAATATCCGTCATGCGAATTAGTCCAGGAAGATTAATGGTCATGGACAGAAGCAAAAGAAATCTTTAGTGTTGGGGTCTGTGGGTGTGAAAATATCCTCAATCGGTGGTCCGTGGCTCAAATGCTGAATAAATGGTGGGCCCTGGGATGAAAAAGGTTGAAAACCCCTGCTTTAGGACACAAGGACGCTACCATTACAAATGGTCTGCCTTTTGCCTTGGCGGATGGTGAGGAGCCCCCTGTCTGAAGACCTCAGGTCCCACTCAGCAGTGTAATCCTTGAGTTGCTCTGACAGATACCGTGGGGCTAGGGCAGCTTTGTAGGTGAGGAGCAGCACTTTGTAGGTGAGGCAGAAGACAGTGGAGGCCTTTGAGGGGGTTGATCTGCTGCCAGTGTTTGGTACGAGTTTTGCACATTCTGCAGTCTGTCAAGGGCTCTCTTGGTGAGCACGAACACAGTAATTCAAGCGGGCCGGGAGGATATGAGAACGTGGATGAGCGTCTCTACAACAGTGTCTGGGAGTGATGGCTCTTTGAGGTGGAAGAAGGTGATATCAGATTTGATGTAAATTTCGCACCGGAAGTTACATGAATACAAAGCAGTGAATGGAGCAATCCGGACCAGCTCATAACGAACATTCTTTAGGAACCATTGAGACCTGTGTCATATAATCATTTCAGGTATATAAAGGAAGACGTATCACATTTTGTTTTCTAATTACTTGCTCTTCGATTTCGAGTGCACTGTACATCATTTTATTTTAGGATCTATACAGCAGTCAGTATAGTTTCTGTCTTGAGATAGTTGGCACTTTCAGAAACTTTTTTTTACTCTTTAGATACCTATATAAAATTACACAATGTACACCGCGAAAAGCAACACAGCGCACAATAATGTCTTGTTTGTATTCTATTATTTTCCAGAAGTGATTACTTTACAAAAGCTATTCAGAAATAATGTTTGTTCGTGAGATGTTCGCTGAGCTCTCAGTGACTCTAATGCATTTCCACCACATTTCTGGGTGTAGTTTAGTTCTTGCGGTGCAACGAATCTGCTGTCTTGTGTGATAGCGACAATACCTTGTTTCCTCAGGTATAATGCCGGGTCGCTACAACCAGGAAGTGGGCCAGACCATACCCGTCTTTGCCTTCCTGGGAGCGATGGTGGTGCTGTCCTTCTTTGTGGTCCAGCTCACCAAGGCCAAGAATAAACCCAAGCGCAGGAAGCCCCGCGTGCTAAAACGGCCCACGTACCTCCAGCAGCAGCAGCAGACGCTGACCGGCGGGAAGACGCCCACGGTTTGACTGGACTTGGCCCGGACGTGGTGTGTGGGTGGCAGACTATCAGCTTACCATTAGGTTGTCTGTCTAGAACACGTTCTATAACTCTAGACATGTGGAAATGTGGAGCGAATGGACTCTTAAATTCTCTGAATAATCAGCCGGGTCTTGGACTGCTGGATTGACTGCAAATTGACCTTGTTATGGAACTCTGAAATCTTCGAGCTCATCTCAAGCTCTGCCGGACCTGACCTGCCCCCCAAAACAAACCTGAGACATTTTCTGTGCCTCGTCTGTCTAGGCTGTTGGTGGAAGTTTGTGTATGGACTGTTGAGCAGTGTTAGACGGTGGTGTTACAACACCGTACAAATAACAGCCTAGATACCTACCTGTTCCAGACAGGAATGTTGCCTACATTATTTTTCTTTTTCTCCCTCCTAAAGAGATTCTGTAATTCCTCTGACCAAATGGACCTTATGTATTTTGTTTGTTTACTTGTGTATTTATTAAATTTGCCCAAATACCCTGGCGCGCGCGCGCACACACACACACACACACACACACACACACACACACACACACACACACACACACACACACACACACACACACACACACCCCTCTCACACACACACACACACACACACACACACACACAATTTTAACAGAAATCCAAATGTTGACATAAATACTTTTTGCATGAACTCTCAAAAAGATACACACACATAAATTAATGGTATGTTTTATGTTGCCTGGACCTAGAACCTTGTCTTCGGTCATCAGTGTTTTGTATGTCCTGCCCATATTAATGGTTTAAAGTTATTGACCTTCTTTTTTATATTTTATATTATAATGAATGAATTATGGCAACGTGCTTCTCCATGATTTCATGCTCGATACAGTAGCATTGATAAAACCATTCAACTATATCACATCAATAAAAAAGCATCTTCATGGCATGTTTTTTTGTGGATGTGTCTTATATTAATCTGTTGATGGGTGTAACATCACCACATTGCTAGAAACCTGAAAGCCAACACTTTAAAAGGGCCACGTTGTCCGTCTTCTGGGGCTGTCATGATTACACATTTAATTGTCGCACAAATAAATCTGATTAACGGATTAAATATGTTATATAAAAAGAAAGTGATGATCCGGGCACACGGGAAGTAAAAATCAGGGAAATCCTTCATTAAATTACAAAGGCAACATGTTGGCTATGTTGCCTTTTTAATTTAATAAAGGATTTTTCCCGTTTTGGATCCGTGTGAGCACCTTTTTACTAGTTTTTTTTACTGATAACCACCTCCATCTGAGCACCTGGTTAGCTTCTGTTTGTGGTTTAAATATATTTTTGGCATTGGCAATTTGAACATTATGCAGATACATTACATTTCCGTTGGCCTTTTCGGTTTCGTAATAACGAAATGTACACAGGGAAGATATGACAAATATCTCAAATATACCATGGAATTACTGGCATTTTTTTTTAAATCAATGTCATCGTTTTAAAAATAGCTAAATAGATCTGCTATTTCACGCCAGAAACTGAAATGGATTCAGATCAGAAAACTATCAGTGACATAATTTGCAGAGCAATTTGGTAATTTCAGAAAACATTGCAAAAGGTATTTTTGTTTGCAAGAATAATTTCGGTACATCCAGAGACTTGCTTTTATTGCTTCTAATTTTCTGTCTTTTGACACATTTCTCATGATTCAGGTGAACTGGATTCCAACATAAAAGTTGGCTTTGCTCTTGAATTCCTTGTGCCTCCTCTGGGCTATGCCTTGGAGACAAACTTTGATTAGCTCTGCCTAGTTCTACACAGTACGAGTAAGGTCATGAACGGAAGGAATACAGTACAGTATACTGGTATATGTATTTAATATAACATTAGCATTATATTTATTATGGTTTCGCCATCAATTGGATCTGCTTTTTAGGTACACTGATCAAGCACATGAGTCCTAACCATAGGACTCCCCTATACCTGAATAGCAGACCCAACTCCCAACCTAAATTATACCTACAGTATGAGCTGTGGCTGTAGGCGTTGTACAATGTGAAATCTGACACTTTCTTCTGCAGAAAAGAAGAATGTTTTGACAAAGCGCTGAGGAAGGCCCACTGGGCAAAAGCATAGCCGTATACAAAAAGTGTAATTTACATCATCGTATGGCCATTTGGCTCAATGAGAACGGATTTACATGTTTTCATAGCCCTCATTGCAGTAGGCCAGGGGTGCCCACACTTTTTTGACTTGAGAGCTACTTTCAAAATGACTGGCTCAACAAGATCTACACATCAAAAATGTGATTATTCCATTACTGAAAATCCATGTGAAGGCCCCTAGAAAGTTTCAGCTTTGAAATAGTAGTGTGCTTAAAATGAAAAATAGAGGGAGAGAATTGGAAGGTTTTCTTGCATATGCTACTGACTGTTTGAAAACAGCATTTGGGGTTTGAGTTGACAGTTTGCACCCAAAACTAAGAACGTTCACGCTTTTGTCCACAATTGGGAAAGAGAAATGGCGAAACATTGGTCAAAATAACAATTATTCTCCGTTTTCTAATTGCGTGGATGGTTCTCAAGACTTACAGATCTATAGGGACTGTTGTGATCTACCTGCACGGTCTGTGTGATCTACCTTTTGGGCACCCCTGCAGTAGGCTGTCAACTATCTTTTATTATGAGGTGATGTTCAAATGTACTGTAGGTTAGGGTTAACCACATGAACCACATTCATTCTGTGGTATTGATGTGGACTATATGTTACGATGCTGAAGAGTAGATGTAGGCTGGTTTTCAGATGGCGCGGGTGGATGGGGGTGGGGGGGCTTTGGCTCTTTATCTGGGGCTAATAGGCCAGATCAGCTTGTGAATCTGTCACCTGTCCTTTCAGATGAAGGACCCGCTAGTGAACTAATCTCCCCCGGAGCCTTGGGAAAGTGGGAAATGACCCTGGAGCCAGCTAGCCGCATTAACAAGATTTGGGAAAGCCGGTTGTGAGCGGGGGTCACATGCCCTCGTTCCCTGCGCGGTTCTCAGATGCCAGGACATCCGATCAGGTCACCCAGTCATATCCTGGATACCACACTGGTGGAGAGAGACAAGCTGGCGACTCCCAACCCTTCCAGCTTGTCTGTCCAAAGGGTGGAGGCCTCCAAAGTCTAGTATCTACCCCTGGACCCAGGGGCGTTTTTGCCATTAGGCAGACTAGGCAGTTGCCTCGGGCGCCATGAGGTGAGGGGGGCGAGGGGAGGGGGCGACCACCAGACATGCTTTAAAAGAATACCAGGGTAATAAGCCTAATATGGACATACATATCCTCTATAACTAGAATTGAACATTTAAAACGCATATGTTATTTAGTTTAAAAATAGTTCGTAATTTTATCACTTGGGGGCACCATTTTACAGGAGATTTTCCCTGGAGCCCCCCCCCTTACCAAATGGACCCGTAAGGGTCCATTTGGTAAGGGGGGCTCCAGGGAAAATCTTGCCTAGGGCTCCAAATTGCTTAGAAACGCCACTGCCTGGACCAAAGGGATGTCTCTTTGGTCTAGTTAGTGGGTGGGACATTCACGCGCCTTGGAAAAATGAAAAGCAATTTCAACAGCAACTTTTTATTGACATCATTCACGCTGAAATGAAAGAACCTCCCCATGGCCAAATTCCCTTGCACTACCCATAATGTGTAGGTAATGTGCAGAACTACCTAGGCTATGGGAAATGTGAGCCATGAATTCTTACTCTATAGTAAACCAGCCTCTATTGCCCTTTGAAGTTTTTATCCATTGTCCTTTACATCCAATATGGCTAGATATTTTATAGGCGTGGCATATAAATATCTCTCTCTCTCTCTCTCTCTCTCTCTCTCTCTCTCTCTCTCTGTGCATGAATTTGTTTGAGTCTTGTATGTTATGGAGATGTTTGCTTGGGGTCTTATCTAATGTGAATGTAAAATTAGTACCAATGGGGTTAAGGTTAAGTTTAGGTATAGGTTTTAGGTGTTAATTAATAATCTAAGCCTAAACCTAACCCATCCCGAGTCCTGACTCCTGACCCTAACCCCTTATGTTTAGGGTTAGGGGTTAGGTTTGTGGTGAGCAGTTCTTTAATATATCCACGCCAGAAGAGAGGCTGGTTGTGTCAAGTAATGGCAGATTGCATTGTAGCACTTTTCTAGGTCTACACCACAAAGTGCTGTACAATAAGAATAAAACAAACGTCAAAAAACAAAAACATAGTAGATGGAAACAGCATAATTAATGGCAAATTAATGGTAAACAAGTAGGTATAAAAAGCACTGTCTGCAGGGGTGTAGTGGAGGGGGGACGCGCGGGGACGGCGTCCCCCCACTTCTCACATCTAAAATATTTTTGGGTCTGAAAAAAATCATTAGCATGGTGAAATACATCTTGATGACATCATCAAGATGTGTTTCACCATGTTAATGAGTTTCCTTTTTTCTGAGTTTGTGAACCAAATTTGTTTCCATTTGTACACTCTCAGAAAAAATAAAATAAAATGGGGTGAATTCCGCTTTCACCCTTTCAGAGGCGTCCCCCCACTTCTAAAAGTACCACTACAACACTGACTGTCTGTTACAGAGCTCCAATGCAAGGCAGACTCATAGAAGCAGACCTGCATTGGAGCTCTGGACCAGCTCTGGACCGGATTTAGCCAGCCCTACTAGGGTGGGCTGGAAGAATGTCAGGGTGGGCAACTCCAAAGTTTTTCATATGAAGCAGTGGCTTTCAACCTTTTTGACACCAGGGCCCACTATTTATTCGGCATTTGTGCCATGGACAACCATTTGATGACATTTTAGCCCCACTAGACCCCAAAACTAAAGATTTCTTTTGCTTTTGTGCACAATTCCAGGCTGGATTTGGGAAACAAAACAGTCAAAAAATCAGATCATTGACCATTAACCTTCTACATTCTCTAGTTGTGTAGACTTGGGGCTAATTCAGATGATGAATGTTTTAACTCTTGAGAGTGTAAAAATGAAACCAAATGGACCCGCAAGGGTCAATTTGCTCTGAAAGAGTTACAGTACATCTGGTTAACCAACTTTCCACCATTTAGCCTGGGGACCACCTGGAACTCTCTCAAGGACCACTGGTGGTCCCCAGACCACTGGTTGAAAACCACTAAATATTACCTTTCATTGGGTGGGCAGGCAGGATGCACGTTTGGGTGGGCTCTGCCAGTGCCCACCCCTGCTCCCCTCTAGATCCGGCCCTGGCTAGGGTCATGATTGGTTTAGGAAGGTGGGGGTGACACCTCCACAGTCATCCACCAACTCCACTCCACCACTTCCCCTTTCAATCTCCAGCTCACTGGAAAAAAAGCAATCCCCATGTGAGCTGCACTGCTGCGTTGTGTTGTAACTTGTGGTACACGAGGAGGTGCAACAGGTTTGTTCGGGGAAAGAGAGTGGACCTACCACGGCACGCCGCGCGCGTGTGCGCCCGCCGCCTATGTGTGTGTATGTGGGCTTGAAGCATGGAGGAGTTGGCGAGAGAAAGCATCTGTTTGCTCGCATCAGCTTCAGTCAGGCCAGGCCCGGCGGCGGTCCACGCCGCCGCGGACCCCCCACGCCTCAGCTCCACGGGGGCGATATTCATCATGCTGAAATCCGCGCTGGGCGCCGGACTGCTCAACTTCCCCTGGGCCTTCGAGAGAGCCGGAGGGGTCCGCAACGCAGTCACCGTGGAACTGGTTGGTGATGATCGGATGCATTTAATTTTTTTGAGCTATTCGTTTCTAGAATACACAGTTGTAGTTGGTCTGACTCTGGTCATTTCGCGTTTATTTGAAGTAGCCCTTGCTTTTTGTTGGGAATGTCTAATTTAATTTGAGAATATTACATTTTGCGTTTCTAGATTGTTTTAGCATGTGCCCTAGAGTTATTATGTGGGTGAGCACAAGCCTATCAGTTGCAACGGTAACCAGAAACACAATAGCAGACAGACTTAACCAGCATATAACATAGAAAATGCCAAGGAGATGTCGCTAATAGTACAGCATTTTATGGGACATGGAATTGAGGGAATGGAACTGTGTGGACTAGAAGGAGAGAGGAAGTTTGCAGAAAAGCAATGGATTTTAAAACTTAATACAACATTTCCATAGGGCTTAAACCACTATGAAAGATAAGTAAGGTTAGTTATCTCTGACATAGATAGACTCTTCTTCAACAAAGATGCCGAATGCAAACATTCTCTGTATTGTACTCTGTCTTATACCACAAATCTAAACATATACAGTATGTTTAGGGTTAGGGGTTAGGTTTGTGGCATAAGGAGTTATTATGTGGGTAGAGTTATTATGTGGGTGAGCACAAGCCATCAGTTGTAATGGTAACAGGTAGGCCTACAGCTGCCCCTTTTTCATCTCGACCCCGTGAAATATATAGAAAGGTCGCCCCGAAATTTCAGAAAGTAAGCATAACTGCCCCATGGACTAGCTCGCCCCAAAGCAGTGGATATCTCACCCGAATATTTATTATTAGCCGAATATGTATTATTTTTAGACATTATTGTATACCTTTTTCATAGTTAACTGTTCTGGATTTTTTTCCCTCCATCACTAGCTCCATCCATCCAACCAACCATCCAACCAACATTCTGTAGATCACATACCGGTATGTGATCTACCCGTGAATGAATTATCTTCAGCCCGTGGGATGATATTTAACCATTATTAGAACTGGCCCTCTGGTATATTGCACAGACCATGATAAGAAATGCAACCCAATACTTTTTTACTTTCTCAACTCTCTCATTTTACAATGAAAGTAGTGCTTAGGGACGATCATCAGAATGGGAAACTGAGCTTTAATAATCCATTTAATGATGCATTTAACGATTTAATGGTGCATTATTAAATGATGCATTTAATAATGTATTTGTCTATTGGTTAAATTATTTTGAACATCGGTATCTGTATTGGCCAAGAATTCCCATATCGGTGCACCACTATGTATTCTGTACCCAAATCCTCAATGAGGTGATCTTAGAAGTTCCTTGTCGAAATAGAGTTTTCTATATGTTGTCAAGTTCCAATATGAATTGAAAACTAGGCCTGACACTAAAAAGCATGTCGATGGCAGAATAGAAGAATGTTCAATCGCTCTTGTCAGGCTTGCTGGTCTCTGGTAAATTCTGACATAATACCAGAAAGGCAAGGTGGGGCTGGGGGCTGAGCCAAAGCAATATAAGAAAATGTAATAAAAAAATACATAGTGGCGTCTTTTGGCCGTCTTTGAGCTGGTGAAGCAGGGGCGGATCTAGGCATGGGCATGGGAGGGCAATGCCCCCCTTAATGCCCAGGCTGCCCCACCAAACATGACGGCATGCAAAACAACCCAAGATATTTCAAATTAAAGTGCTTATATTTAAAATGATTTGAAACACTACTACTGCTACTAACTACAGTTATCTCACCACTAAACCAACAGCATTTCATCATTGAAAACAGAAAACTTTCTGAGTCAGACCTTTAGCTTTATGCATGCTGCGTGTCTGTTGCAACTTCAACAACAACTGATTTTATTAATGTTATTGTTATTGATGCTTTACTTGCCTAATGTAGGTGCTTTACTTGCCTAATGGTATGGGGGTGGCTTCATCGCCTGTGTCGCTTCGCGCCACGGGCGATGAAGCCACCCCCATACCATTTTCTCCTGCCCCCCAATTGGGAAATGTTAGATCCGCCCCTGTGGTGAAGTCCACAAATGCAAGGCCGCTGATTTTCTGTGCCAGTCCGTTGTCGTGATTGATCGCTCCAAAATACACTCGCCCTCAGCCAAATCCGGTGACCCTGGAACAGTTGCACCCACTCATTTCTGGTCACCGAAGTCCACTCAGTCATCCCAGTCAAATGGTGATTTATGATTTGGTCCCTAATCCCTATCGGGACGGGACGTAACTGGATCTGCACTGACTCGGCTGAAGTGGACTTCAGTCACCAGAGGCCAGGGGATCTAGGCATGGGCTATAGCCTTGATCTCCAGGCTCTCATCCACGCTGCGAGATGAGAGCCTTCTCATCTCGCAGCCTCATCTCGCATCTCGCTGCCCCAAAACGACTGACGGAAGTCGGGACTTCCGGTTAGTTAACTTCCGCCGGAAGTTGCCATTAGTCACGATGCGGTGCTCCCGAAAATGAATACCCCACAGAAACATTTTATTTCTCCCTTTGTGCTCGCAAAACTGTTGAAAATGTTTAAAAGATGAAATCGTGTGCACTTTGCACACTTCTATAACGGCTTTGTTCGTTAGAATCTTTTTTTTTCTGAAAATAAGATTGAACAAGTCAAGTCACTAGTGAGGACTGAACAGGGTTGTTTCTCTTCTTCCGCAACTAACATTCTCAGTCTCAAACGCGCATAAGTTTCCCAGGGTGCATGCCATGGGCATGGAGGGGCAATGCCCCCCTAAATGCCCAGAATGCCCCACCAAACATGATGGCATACAAAACAACACAAATTTCAAATGGTTTGAAACACTACTACTGCTACTAACTATAGTTGTGTCACCACTAAACCAACAGCATTTCATCATTGAAAACAGAAAACTCACTGAGTCGGACCTTTAGCTTTATGCATGCTGCGTGTCTGTTGCATCTCCAACAACAACTGATGATGATTGATGCTTTATTTGCCTAATAAAAGTCCTGTAACCGAAAATGGTATGGGTGCGACTTCATTGTCCGTTGTGCGAAGCGATGAAGTCGCCCCATAACATTTTCCCCCAATTGGGAAATGTTATATCCGCCCCTGCCAGAGGCACGGCATCACGCCAGCGAGTTTCTGTATCGAAAGATCAACATGCAGTGATTTCTGTTCTATCCATATAAGGAGCATGTCTTCAAAGTACAGGGTTTGATGAGGTCAGATGAGCATGGAATATCAGAGCAGGTCCAGCTCCATACACTACAGTACTGGATGAAGCTGTCCTCTTTTGACATTTCATCATGTCTTTAATGTCTCCATCCAAGAGGAAGAATGGACGGGATTCCGTATTAACATATGGAATGTCAGAACAGGTCCTGACATATCCATATATGGAGGTCTAAGGGCTTGTGATCCGATCTAGAGTTGCTAGTTGCTAATATTGATGGCATCAGGGATCTCCATTCTCCATAAATGTGCTTAACTGCCACAGTGTGTCGCATGTAGTCAGGGTCACCATCTTGATGATGTCATATGTCAAATGGGTGAATGGCGAAATGGGAACCATGACATTCGCCATAATGCTCACAATACTCCTCTACATGACATGAGGGGGGTTAGTGAAAGGGGGCAAACCATGCCTACTTAGGATTTGTAGTCCATTGTGCCCCTAGTGGCTCCATTGATGTTTTGCTGTCTCCATAAACAGACCGTCTTTGACCTGAATGCATGACAACACAGGAAACACAAGATACCATCGATAAGTGCGATCTCAGACGCAATGATTATTATGCAGGCTTTGACAAAAAAAATATTGAAAGATTCAAATATTTTAGTCCCTGGAATAAAATATAGTATTTCCAGATGATGGTCAACCAGAATTTACTAACAATTTTACAGAGAAACAAGCTCAAAGTCCCTCATAATAAGCAGACATGACAACAACACCTTTGCCAGCCAACCTTTAGATCATTGTGTGTTGAACAAGCTCATGAGAACAGCTGTGACAGATTTCCCGCTTTAATCACCTAAAATTGCCTTGAACTTAATTGGGGTTAAATGAGGTGAAAAAACATACGCACTTTGCCTGGCCGAATTAGATATGATTTTAGCAATGATCCTAAATACTTGGCTGGGAAACATTACCGGATACCAACTTGGGTACTTAATCGGATTATCAGAAGAATATTGGTATATAGCCAAATTTCTCTTGTTATCTTCATCCTAAGGTGTTGATCACTAACAATTTCTGTATTTACGGGGTGATAACATTTGAAGCAGGTGCATTCAGAGAGAGGGTCAGGATTAAAAGAAATTTCTATTGGAAACTAGTATAGCCCTAGGGCAGAGGTTTTCAACCAGTGGTCCGGGGACCACCAGTGGTCCCTGAGAGGGTTCCAGGTGGTCCCCAGCTAAGTTGGTTAACCAGATGTAACTCTTGAGAACGTAAAAATGAAACCAAATGGACCCTGGCGGGTCCATTTGGTTTCATTTTTACACTCTCAAGAGTTAAGATATTCATCATCTTAATTAGCCCAAGTCTACACAACAACTCAGAGATTTTGATCTGTATGTTAATTTGCCTGCTTTGCTTCCCAAATCCATCCCGGAATTGTGGACAAAAGCCATAGAAATCTTTAGTTTTGGGATTTGTGGGGCTAAAATATCCTCAATTGGTGGTCCGTGGCTCAAATTCTGAATAAATGGTGGTCCCTGGGATGAAAAAGGTTGAAAAACCCCTGCCCTAGGGGTTTTAAACACTTTCCAAACAAAATCCCAACAGATGGGGGGCAAATACCTTACATTTTGTGCATGTTCAGAGCTATTCTTGGGCAGGGGGTGCAGCTCTCACTACCACAGGGATAGTCACCATTAGACCCTTGTAGATTCAAAATGTCAGAATGAATAAATACATTTACTAAAGTGCAGATCTTGGGCTAAATGTAATGTGCTGTCTTTGTGTGTATAGAGATTATATGACGATTCAGGCACAATCTGTTGTCATCCCTGACAGAGGGAGGCCTATGCATGGATTAATTTATATATATTATTTATTTATTTATTTATTCCCTTTATTATTATTCCCTTATTCCCTTATTCCCTTTTGCAATGCATATATACAATGAAAATAATTTACCCAATCCATTATACACAATCTAGACTGGTGATGTGACTAGACTGGTGATGTGACAATGTTGATGAGAACAATGCAGAAAACATTCTAATGCAACTGCCACTGGCAAATTCTGGCACAGCATTATACAACCCCAAATCCGTTGAAGTTGGGACGTTGTGAAAAATGTCAATAAAACCAGAATGCATTGATTTGCAAATCGTTTTCAACCTATATTTAGTTGAATACACCACAAAGACAATATATTTAATGTTCAAACTGATAAACTTTATTGTTTTTTGAAATTATACAATCTTTTGTAAATTGATCCCTGCAACACGTACCAAAAAAGTTGGGACGGGGGCAACAAAAAACTGGGAAAGGTCATGAATGCACAAATAACGCCTGTTTGGAACATTCCACAGGTAAACAGGTTCATTTTAAACAGTTTAATATTGTGATTGGGTATAACAGGACCATCCCAGTCGTTCAGAATCAAAGATGGGGCGAGGTTCACCACTTTGTGAACAATTCTGTGAGAAAGTCATCCAACGGTTTAAAAACAATGTTTCTCAACATTCAATTGCAAGGAATTTGGTGATTTCATCATCTACAGTCCATAATATAATCAAAACATTCAAAGAATCTGAAGAACTTGCTATACTAAAGCGACAAGACCGAAAACCAACACCGAATACTTGTGACCTTTGATCCCTCAGGTGGCTCTGCATTAACAACTGACATCATTGTGTAAAGGATATTACTGTGTGGACTCAGGAACACTCAGAAAACCATTGTCAGTTTACAGAATTAGTCGCTACACCTGCGATTGCAAGTTAAAACTCTACCATGCAAAGCAAAGCCATACATCAGAAAGGTTGGTTTGAAAGACAACCAGAAAAACAACCAGAAATGCCTTCTCTGGGTCCACTATCATTAGAAATGGTTAGACACAAAGTGGAAAAGTGTGCTGTGGTCTGATGAGTCCACATTTCTAATGATAGTGGACCCAGAGAAGGCATTTCTGGTTGTTTTTCTGGTTGTCTTTCAAACCAACCTTTCTGATGTATGGCTTTGCTTTGCATGGTAGAGTTTTAACTTGCAATCGCAGGTGTAGCGACTAATTCTGTAAACTGACAATGGTTTTCTGAGTGTTCCTGAGTCCACACAGTAATATCCTTTACACAATGATGTCAGTTTTTAATGCAGAGCCACCTGAGGGATCAAAGGTCACAAGTATTCGGTGTTGGTTTTCGGTCTTGTCGCTTTAGTATAGCAAGTTCTTCAGATTCTTTGAATGTTTTGATTAAATTATGATGATGATGATGATGAAATTTATTTATATAGCACCTTTCTAGACAATAGGTCACAAAGTGCTTTACAGATTGCAGGCAAGTAGTAACACTACGTCGAACATAGAATAGGAAGAACAAAATAAACAAAACAACCATTGACAACAGGACAACACACAAATCGGAAATCAAGAATACAGGAAAATAAGGGATAGGGTTAACAGAAACACTTAGAGTATAGATAGGTTTTTAAACCAGATTTAAACGATGACACTGACTCCGCTAATCTAAGGGCTAGGGGCAGAGCGTTCCAGAGCTGGGGTGCTCGAGCTGCAAACGCTCGGTCACCCCGAGTGACCCGGCGAGTTCTGGGGGGACGAGGAGGGCCCTATCCGAAGATCTAAGTGATCGTGAGGGGTTGTAAGGCTGTAGCATGTCAGTGATATAAGTGGGAGCTAAGCCATTTTGAGCTTTAAAAGTAATTAATAAAATCTTAAAATCGATCCTAAAAGTAATGGGGAGCCAGTGGAGATTCGCTAAAATAGGGGTAATGTGCTCACGTTTCCTGGTGTTGGTGAGGACTGTAGATGATGAAATCACCAAATTCCTTGCAATTGAATGTTGAGAAACATTGTTTTTAAACCGTTGGATGACTTTCTCACAGAATTGTTCACAAAGTGGTGAACCTCGCCCCATCTTTGATTCTGAACGACTGGGATGGTCCTGTTATACCCAATCACAATATTAAACTGTTTAAAATGAACCTGTTTACCTGTGGAATTCCAAACAGGCGTTATTTGTGCATTCATGACCTTTCCCAGTTTTTTGTTGCCCCCGTCCCAACTGTTTTGGTACGTGTTGCAGGGATCAATTTACAAAAGATTGTATAATTTCAAAAAATAATAAAGTTTATCAGTTTGAACGTTAAATATATTGTCTTTGTGGTGTATTCAACTGAATATAGGTTGAAAACGATTTGCAAATCAATGCATTCTGGTTTTATTGACATTTTTCACAACGTCCCAACTTCAACGGAATTGGGGTTGTAACTTTCTCAAGGGCATGCTGGATCATGACGGTACTGTTCTTTGCTGCATCCAAAATGTCCCATTTGGGACAGTTAAAGTGTGCCTTTGGAGCTGTGTTTTGTTTTGTTTTTTAGTTTCTCATATATCTTCATGCTTGTTTCTCCGCAGGGTTGTAGTGGAGGGGGGACACGGGGGGACGGCGTCCCCCCACTTCTCACATCTAAAATATTTTTGGGGCAAAAGTAGACCTATGTTTTTTTGTCATGTCATTTACTTTTATGGATACAATTAGGTATTGTAAACAATCTTTCTCAATATGCTATACTGCACAGGTGCACGCAAATGCGTATGCAAATGTAAGTGTGCGTACACATGTCTAAAAGGGGAATTCCACTCATTTTCAATATTTTACTGTCATTATATACAGGTACCTTAGAGATGTTGTGTGGATGATAAAAAGGTCCTCCCATTCTATGTTTCCTAGAAATTGAGGTCTGAAAAAAATCATTAGCATGGTAAAATACGTCTTGATGACATCAAGATGTGTTTGACCATGTTAATGAGTTTCCTTTTTTATGAGAGTGTACAGATGGAACCAAATGGACCTGCTAGGGTACAGTACATTTCGTTCACATTTGTACACTCTCAGAAAAAAAAAGAAAAAAAGAAAATGGGTGGAATTCTCCTTTTTAAGAGGCGTCCCCCCACTTCTAAAAGCCCCATTACAACACTGTTTCTCTGTCCGCTCAGGTCTCCCTGGTGTTCCTGATCAGTGGTCTGATCATACTGGGCTACTCCTCGTCCATCAGTGGCAAGTGCACGTACCAGGCGGTGGTGAAGGAGCTGTGTGGGCTGTCCATCGGCCAGCTGTGTGAGATCTGCTTCGTCTTCAACCTCTTCATGATCTCCGTCGCCTTCCTGGTCATAGTGGACGACCAGCTGGTGAAATGTGAGATGAATAAAAAACTGAAACGTACAAACGTACACACATACAAGCATACGGACAGACATCAGCTGTGCATGGTAGACGGTGTGTCACACCATGTCTGTGAGGAATGTGTAGGTTTCTATTGGGCATAGAGTCTCACTGTCAGCTCAAACAAACCTCATATTGAAATCCAGACATCCAGGCACATTGCGGTGGCTTATAGATAGGTAATATCTGGTAGAGAAGGATATTTCTTTTGTGGCTGGAGCAATTTCAGAACCAAGTCGAATACTCTGTGGTAATGAATGGTAAAAGATTCTTTGAGAGGTTGAAGATTAACAAGATACAAGGTATTTTGTGCACTTAACGAAGGTCTACAGGTGCACAGGAGAAGACCAAATGAGGGTGCACAGAAAAAAAGAAATCCTGCACACAGTCTTCAAATGCAATTAAAATGTTTTAATGGGAATAAAAAAACGTTTCGGTCTGTTAGTTAAGACCTTCAATTTGGTACCAGTCTAAAATACTTTGCATCAGTGAAGCATGCAGTGTGCAAGAACAAGTTTATTTTCTTTCTTGCATGTCCACCGGCTACAGTCATTCAATACTTTGTGTTTAAAATATCGGGTGATTTTGGTGTATTTATAGTTTGATACTTTGATTTAGGGATGTCGAATTCATTTTCTTTTTTTTTTTCTTTTTGTTTGAGTACTGGTATCTGCCGTTACTTCAAATCAAATGGCACATATATCATATCACTTATTGTACAAATATCCCAAATCCTCAAATCACAGACAATATCCATTATAAAATCATGATCTGGATATAACTTTGATGAGAGACAGCGAAATCAATTTGTGACCGTGACTGTTAGAGACGGTCATGACTATTGGCAAATCTGGCGACTGTTTTACTATCGGTCAGCCATTTACGGTACCTATTGTCCACGGCCGTTCTTCAACAGTTCCTACTGAGCCTAACCTAAACCCGAAACCTAAGCATAACCTCTGTAAAACCTATGCCTAAACCTAACCTTGATCCCGGACCAATAGGATACCTACCGTGACCGCAAAACAGTCGTGGCAGGTATCCATTGACCAACCGAGTTTGCCAGTAACGGTTGGGTCTCATTTACTTTATCGGCCGATGGACCATCCCCAATGACGTTGCGGCTGTCGGTCACAGTCGCATACTGATTTCGCCCCTGTTGACTTTGATACTAGTGATTAATACCAATTCCGATCATTTGGAAATGGCCTCAATGTCTGGTCAAGTGATTGTGGCAAGCTTAGTTTGAGGTATTTTAAAGCTGTACTGTATCGAGAAGCATTTTCCCCTTTTCTTGCCAGTAAAAAAAAAAGCTGCATAGTTGCTGAAACCGATGTGGTCACAAAGGTGATATAATAGCTGACCTAATATCAGGCAGATTGCTTTAGTCCAGTTAGTCTCTATTGTGTGTCTTTCAGTATGTCTCTCCATCTATGAGTTGGTGACGGGGTTGCCAGAGTCAGAGATGCCTTACTACTGGTACACGGACCGGCGCTGTGCTCTATTGCTGCTCTGCGTCCTTCTCATTCTACCACTGTCCATCCCCAAAGAGATCACCATCCAAAAATACATCAGGTCAGCACGCAAGTACGCATGCACATAAACACACTGGAGTTTAAACGTACTATGAAAACATTATCAAAAACCTGTCAGTCCGTCAGTGGCTCCATCACACCACCATATATGTCCGTTTTACTCAATATATTCTCTATATATGAAGACGAGGACACTGATACATCTGAGCTCAAAACCTTAGAGCTCCATATATCGAGCTTGCCTGTTCTGACATTCCATAAAACCTTGTATACTCAACAAACTGCCCCCTGCTGCCACGCATAGATCGCTGCCCTGCTGGCTGTCACGTCAGTGTCCAGATGCTGCTGCTCTGCTACACACAATGCACGCGACACGTCACCAAACTACAAATGGGTCGCTACTCAGTAGAGTTGCCAAGTTCTGCCAACTCACGCATTTTGCAAGTTGTGAGCAGAGCGAACTACCATAGATATTTAAAAAGATACTTGGAGATCTCTTAAAGTGATAAAGTGATAGCTCTTAATTACATCACCATTACGTCATCACCTAAACTGGCCAATCGGAATACTTTGAGGGACCACAAACCGGTTGCCGACGGGACCAGTCGTTGTTACGGAGGAGTAGGGTCATGACAAAAAAAACCAGAGAGCCAGCGAAATCAATCTGCGGCCCCGACCCGGGGCGCTCCTTTTCGAAAAAAGGGGCGCCCCTTTTCGAAAAGGGGCGCCCCGCATCAGGGGCGCAGATTGATTTCGCCCCTGCTGCAAAACCAAGTGTGAGTGAGTAATGGAGGCAATGTTTGATGTAACAACGACAGTCTTCTTGCATCTGAATTTGTCTAGATACTGATTTTGCAATAGGATAGCTACAGATAGACCACAGTACTGTGGAGTGTGGAGTGTATTTTTTCCCCTTTTTTTAAATTAATGCAGGCTCATATGAAAGCATAGAATCAATCATAGCTTCAAATTGACAGTGGTTGTTCAATTAAATTATTATAGCATTTACCATAGGAACTAGTGAGCACCAACTGCACGGTTTAATATTTCTTAAAAACTTGGTTAATAAATGGAACTTTATGTAGGACCACTGATGGAGAATTGTCTTTGAGAATTGTATTTGTATGTGTTCGTTATGTCCTCTCTCCAAGTGTTCTAGGTACTCTGGCAGCAACCTACCTGACAATCGCCATCATAATCAAATACCACACCATGCCTTCATCGCAGGTTCACATCGCCCCTGTCTATAGAACCGGGTAAGTCAGCATGGCCAAATTCAACTTGACAATGCAGGAGTAAATACTGTACATACCACAGCCAGACAGACAGATTGGAGGCAGTGGATGAAACTTGAAAATACATGAACAATATTAATAAGATTATTAAAAATGTCGAAACATAAGTAGTATTTTGTAAGCATTGTGGTTAACAAGTACCCATTTGCGAAAGAACACATTTGCACCTGTATTACTTGTGTATGCATGTGTGCATGTGTCTCTGTGTGGGTGTGCGTGTGCGCGTGTGTAGGATCGGTTCCTGGGCCTCCATATTTAGTGTGATTCCAACCATCTGTTTTGGTTTCCAAGTGAGTAGAGCATTTTACACATTTTCAGATTTCAGCAACGTTTGATGATTTTCAGACATCAAACATTAGGCAGTATGAGTGTGGGGGATGAATTCGACCTAGAAATTGTTTCCTATCAAAATTGCAAGTCTCGAGGCGGACTTCTACAGCAGATCTAAGATCTGTAGTGTCACTAGGCCAGGGCTTGACACTAACACTTGCCCGCTTGCCCGGGGCAAGTAAAAAAAAATGGTCGGGCAAGTGAAGACTGCTACCTGGTTGCCCGATTGGGCAAGTGTGCAACTTAGTGCACTATAACACAACACAAGATAAATTTGTCTTGAAGGCAGTCATTGCACTCTGCCTCTGTGTCTTTACCTGCTTTCTAGCTGTCCACAATTCCAGGCTGGATTTGGGAAACAAAACAGGCAAATTAACACATCAAAATGACCATTAATCTTCTACAGTGTAGACCTGGGCTAATTAAGATGATGAATTTTAACTCTTGAGAGCGTAAAAATGAAACCAAATGGACCCGCAAGGGTCCATTTGGTTTCATTTTTACGTTCTCAAGAGTTACATCTGGTTAACCAACTTAACTGGGGACCACCTGGAACCTGGGGGGCAAGTGACCATGACCTGAGGGCAAGTAGAACCTGACTTGCACTTGCCCGATGGGCAAGTGCCTCGGAGACCTTAGTGTCAACCCCTGTAAGGCTGTTGGCCACTTCTTCACCTGGAAAGGAGCCAGCTTAGGCGTTTTGGGCATCTGGATAGGAAGCCTCTTGCTCGTCTCTCTAGGGAGGTCTGGGATGCACCTGCAAGGCTCAGATGGAGGGATTCTATGGACCCACTGGCCCTGAACCGGCTCAGGATCCCCCAGGAGTAAGGCACTAATGTTGCTCTGGAGATGGAAGACTAGAAATCTCTGGTGCTGCTGCCCAATGCGACCTGACTACGGATAAGCAGTTGAAGATGCATCATGGATGTGATGGCTAGTAGGCTTCCTTTTTTGACATCTTAGAACAGAGATGAGGAAACAAACAAAAGTCTCCGATTCACATGATGCTATTTAGCACTGTAACTTAAAAGGGGAATAACATAAAATTCAACTTTTTTAAAATATATTTTTAGGAGTTGTTGGTGCTCCCATGTATGTTTTCTATCCCCACCAATAACCTGGTTTGAACAATCAGGCTTTTCTTTCAATGCACCCTGCTTTGTATAATTCGTCCTCCTCTTAAGTCTAAAGTTCCAAATTTGCATTTCCATTTTGTTTGTCCACCATTGTTGATTTTCCAAGCTGGCATGGAATGGATATTCAGATGAAATAATCTGCATATCAGCACCCCCACCACCTCAGGACATTGTGGTACTGCAGCTACACTGCTTTTAAAGGTCTAGAAAGAAATGACAAGACTGGCTATAACAGAGCCATGGAGGCTCAAACCATTAGAAATAATCTTGAGGGACATATACAATGATATTAAGCATTCAAAGCAGCACTTGAGCCTTCCTTCCTTCTTTCTTTCTGTTCAGACAAAATGATTACAATCTGTTTGGGTTCAAAAGGGAACTGATGAGATCCTCAGAGCACTGCTCTGTGGCGTTGAATGGACAAAAACGAGGCAGAGGGAGGCAAGGTTGAGAGTTCCAGCGATGGCAGCTGGATCAGGTCAGGACAAAGCCTGCATTCTGCCTTTCTTGATGGTGTAAAGTGCTCGACTGTCACTCTGAAGTTGAACCCTCGATGCCTTTTTGCCACGGTACCAATTATGCCTTATGAATGAATGAAACATAAATGGAGAATTACAGTACAAGTTAAGTATACACTGCAACAAAACTGGTAACGGCTTGAAGATTTACAGTACAATTCAGTACAACTACAGCAAATCTGTGACTGGACACACTAAGTAAGAATATACTTGTTAGTGTATTCTACACCAGGGGTGGGCAATTATTTTTCCCAAGGGGCCACATGAGATACATAAAATATTGTGGAGGGCCAAGACTAAAGGCTGAACTAAAGTCTGCATAATATTAATTTAATTTCAAGACGAAAGTAAGAGTAAGACCAAAATATTTTTTAAAATAGATACAAAATGACCATTCTTTTACGTTATCTGATTGTGTAGATTTTAGGTAATTCAGATGATGAATATTTTAACTCTTGAGAGTGTAAACCTGAAACCAAATGGACCAGCAAGGGTCCATTTGGTTTCATTTTTAACCCCCCCATTAACCTCCACCATCAGTTCTCTCCCCTCCAGGTCGGACTGCATCCAGCTCATTGATGTGCTGTCAAAACAATTCCTTTTAGCTCGTTAAGCAGCATGGAGTGGTTCAAGGTATCAAGTCTTTTGGAGGTCCAGCATGACCATGCTGCAGTATTTGTCAGCTTCCACTTGGTGCTTGATTTGGCCGTTTTTGTAGTGGATACTAAAAAGATAATTTTCAATCTGCACATAGACTATTTTTTTCATCACATCATTTTATTAATATTAATTGATTTTATTACTCAGCAGTGTCCGCTTTCCCCTCACAACAAGGATCCAGTACAAACTGGAAATTAGAATTCTGCTGGCTTTTACTTGCTATGGGACACAGCATCTTAGAACGTACTTATTTCAGAATCACCGACCAAAATGCTAGCTTGGTTTTTGTCTGATATATCCAAACATTAGTATTTTGCTTGCCAAAAGTATGTTTTGGGTGGATTAAATGACAATCATTGGACATGTTAAATATTAGATTTTACTTCCTGACTCAGAGGTTTCCGGACAACACAGCTTCAAAGTAAGGGTACGGCTCATTGGGATTGAATGTGCTGCCACACACTCACTCCACTAGATGGCCCCATGGCACTTACTGAGTTAAATACTTGGCACACAAGTCTATCTGCTGGTCTACAAGCTTCTAGATCTGCTATTTTCTGTGCATGGCACTGGCATGCAACCAAATATAACTCTGCCTACGGATTCCATTTCATTCCACTTCTCATTGGAGTTCATGACCTCCTCAAAACGCATTAAAGGAGAAATGAGTTGAGCCCACGGTGCCCCCCCCACATCCCCATCCCCCAAGGCGCTACAAAAACTATGGAATGAACTTCAAATTGCCATCAGAACTGCAGGCTCACTCCCAATTGTCCTCCCATAATCTGAAAACTCACCTCGACAGAGTGTAGGAAAATGGATGCATCCGAGTAGGAGCTACACGAAGAAGTACATGGGGATAAGCTAAAAGCTGTCACAATAACTGAATATGATGAAGGGGACTTGTACGGTGACCCTACGTTCCTCCTTAACAGGTCACTCTGGATTATGGACGTCGGCTAAATGCCCAAATTGTTATCGATTGCCATCTACAGCAGGGCTGCGCGTGATCTACTAGTAGATCACACAGGCCAGGCAGATAGATCACATGACAGTCCCCCCAGCACTTGGACTCTTATAGATCTGTAACTCTCGAGAGCGTTAAAATGAAACCAAATGGGTTTCATTTTACCGCTCTCGAGAGTTAAATTATATTTAAACATCTGAATTCCCACACGATTAGAAAATGGAAAATATTCATTTTGACCAACATTTTGACAGTTCTCCTTCCCAATTGGGGACAAAAACGTGAACGTTCTTAGTTTTGGGTGCAAGAAACTAAACTCAACGTCACGAACTGTCAACTCAAACCCTCAAATACTGTTTTCAAAAGTCGTTAATAGCATATACACTGGAAAACCTTCCAATTTTCTCTCTCTCTCTCTCTCTCTCTCTCTCTCTCTCTCTCTCTCTCTCTCTCTCTCTCTCTGTGTTTTTAGTGCCACGAGGCGTCCATTGCCATCTACAGCAGCATGGACAACAAGGACCTCTCTCACTGGGCCTTCATCAGCGTTCTCTCCATGATCTTCTGCCTCGTCATATACTCCCTCACCGGTTAGGAGGTTTTCCCTTTTTAACCTCATCTGCTGCTGTTCTCCGGCACACAGTGTGCCACCTATTAATCATAATCATGATTCATAATGACTTTTCTGACAGTTGTTATGACGGGTCTGTACGCCGTCTGTCTGAATTGCAGGAGCTTATGGGTACTTGACCTTTGGAAAGGGAGTGAAGGCAGACATCTTAATGTCCTACAACGGCAGTGATGTCCTCATACTTGTCGCTAGGCTATTGTTCGGAGTCTCCATCATCACCATCTATCCCATAATTGTCCTGCTGGGGAGGTAAGTAAGTTGCTCTGTTTGACTGGACATTACTTTGTTTGTAACTTGTCCTCACTGTACTGCTTCTTTGATGTATTTTAATGATCTCTTTAATTCATTCCCACTATTTTGTCTTCTTCTCTATTGCAATGTAAAGCACTTTGAGCTGCATTTTATGTCATGAAAGGTGCTATACAAATAAAGATTATTATTATTATTATTATTATTGTTACTGCCTGAAGCGATTTTCCTATCAGGGGCGGATCTAGGCATGGGCATGGTGGGGGGCCCTAAATTACCTGACTGCCCCACCAAACATGATGGCATGCAAACGACCCAAATTTCAAATGTATTTCAAATTAAAGTGCTTATAATTAAAATGATCTGAAACGCTACTACTGCTACTAACTAACTACAGCTGTGTCACCACTAAACCAACAGCATTTCACCATTGAAAACAGAAAACTCTCTGAGTCAGACCTTTAGCTTTTTGCATGCTGCGTGTCTGTCGCAACTTCAACAACAACTGATGTTATTATTGGTGCGTTACTTGTCTAATACAAGTCCTGTAACTGAAAATGTTATTCGCGCCACGGGCGATGAAGCCGCACCCATACCATTTTCTTTTGCCCCTCCAACATGTCCCCCCCCCCCAAATGGGACATGTTACATCCGCCCCTGTTTCCTATAAATGCATAGTTTCAAGGTGTTCTGAAAATTAGCAGAGTAATTAGACCAGCAGGCAACCTTGTGTGAGATCTGCTATTCCAACATACAGTATACTTTCTGCAACGTGTTAGATCAGTGATCCAGGATCCACTGCTGAGCTGGCATCGTCGACGGGGAGGAGTGAAGACGGAGCGGTTTGAAAGCCGCAGCCGGTGGGTGCTGACAGTCCTGTGGATCACGGTGACTCTTCTCATCGCCATCTTCGTGCCAGACATCAGCAAAGTCATCAGTGTCATCGGCGGGATCAGTGCCTTTTTCATCTTTATTTTCCCAGGTAAATGCACTCGGCATACATGTCACTTTTTTTTTTTTTTTTTAGAGGTGCAGATGCCGGAGATCAACTTGTTTGTACTTAATAAACACTGGCATTGATCTCTCTCTACCTGTCAAACAGGGCTCTGTCTGGTCTTTGCTATGCAGTCTGAGCCAGTCTCCTGTAAGATCCGGTAAGTCTTATTTTATTTATTTTATTTAATAGTAGGCAGGCTGCACCTGGGAAGAAACACCAATGAACTTGTTTGTGCTCTGTGATACACAGTGATGGGCAGTAGCTTGTTAGAAGTAGCTAAGCTACATAGCTTAACTACATTTTCCTGTAACTTGTAGTGTAGCTTACTACATTTGTTCTGGGAATAGCTTGTAGTGAAGGTACACTACTTGTTTCGAGTAGCTTGTAGTGAAGCTACACTACTTGTTTCGAGTAACAAGGATTGTAACTTACTACATTTTCCCACACACATTTTCAAATTCTGTCCATTTTAATGGGTAGAAAACCTCTCATATACATCCCAAAACCTAAACATGCCACCATACTAGGTTCAAACCTACCCCTAGATTATTAGTATTATTATTTTATTATTATGGTTATTATTTAAAAAGTTTTACATAGTTGAGTATATATATGTGTGTGTGTGGTGTGTGTGTGTGTGTGTGTGTGTGTGTGTGTGTGTGTGTGTGTGTGTGTGTGTGTGTGTGTGTGTGTTGTGTGTGTGTGTGTGTGTGTGGTGTGTGTGTGTGTGTGTGTGTGTGTGTGTGTGTGTGTGTGTGTGTGTGTGTGTGTGTGTGTGTGTGGTGTTTGATGTAGCCAGCTACATCAAGCTACTTTGGTCATGTAGCTTGTAGTGTAGCTTGCTACAATTTTCTGGGGATAGCTTGTAGTGTGGCTTAGCTACACTACAAGCAGAGTAACAAGTAGTGTAGCTTACTACATTTCCCCAGTAACTTGCCCCACTGATGATACATAAAGTCACCCTTTTTTGATGCCTTGGGGTTTGAGGTTTGTAATAGTTCTGGCTGATATTTGATATAATTGTTTTTATATCAATGACTTGGTGATCTATTTCTTCCTCCAGAGTTGTTCTCACAGTGTGGGGAGTGGTGACCTTGATCTGTGGAGCCTTCATCTTTGGCCAGAGCACTACCACAGCTGTCATGCAGCTCCTGGGCAGGATCTGATGTCTCATGTCATGTAGTCCAGGGGTTTTCAACCTTTTTCATCCCAGGGACCACCATTTATTCAGGATTTGAGCCACGGACCACCATTTGAGGATATTTTTATACGCACAGACCCCAAAACTAAAGATTTCTTTTGCTTCTGCCCATGACCATTAATCTTCCAGTTGTGTAGATTAGGACTAATTCGAATGATGGATGGAATGATTTTTTTTTAACTCTTGAGAGTGTAAAAATGAAACCAAATGGACCCGCCAGGGTCCATTTGGTTTCATTTTTACGTTCTCAAGAGTTACATTTGGTTAAAACAACTTAGCTGGGGACCACCTGGAACCCTTTCAAGGACCACTGGTGGTCCCCGGACCACCGGTTGAAAACCCCTGATGTAGTCCACAACAAAATGTTGATTTGATTTCAATGCAGAGACTTGTTTACGTCAGGGTCTTCCATTTTTAAGTCGGAGCCAATGTCTATCCAATTTGCAGATATTGTATATGACTCAGACAGTTCTCCTGTTCATTTATTTAATTCAATTTGCTCTAACAATTTAAAATAGAAGCTTCGTAAACCTTACCTATGTTTTCATGGAGAGGACCCTCTCCATGAAAGGGACATCTCTCTCTCTCTCTCTCTCTCCGTCTCTCTCTCTCCTCGTCTCTCTCTCTCTCTCTCTCTCTCTCCTCTCCTCTCTCTCTCTCCTCTCTCCTCTCTCTCCTCTCCTCTCTCTCTCTCCTCACTCTCTCTCTCTCTCTCTCTCTCTCTCTCTCCTCCTCTCTCTCTCTCTCTCTCTCTCCTCTCTCTCTCTCTCTCTCTCTCTCTCTCTCTCACTCTCCTCTCTCTCTCTCTCTCTCTCTCTCTCTCTCTCTATCTCTCTCTCTCTCTCTCTCGCGCGTGCATACCATTCTATGTAAACAGCAATATATAGTACAAGTATGCATCGTTTGCTTGAGCTCTTCCACTGTTATGTTCTTATCTCATGTATGATTCATGCTGAGTATTTTCTATGTATTTGTTTTATATGATGTTGCCATTAATATCAAACAACTAAATACGCAATCGCAATGTGTGTGTGTGTGTGTGTGATCCCTTTGAGAGGCCTTAACCCTGCACTATGTTTGACCTGCCAGGCCACAATCCATCGCGTGTAAATTCATCATGCTGATGGTGCTGATATAGTTCTGAAAGTTAGGATGGTAATGTGTCTTTTGTCGCAGTTTAGTTGGAAAACTTTTAGAAGATGCTCATGGCCACTAGCCAGTAGCCAGTTACTCTGAATATGGAGGGTCTATTGCAAGTGGGAACATCGATTTTTAACCTTATCCTGTAATGCTGAACTGTGGCTAGTCTCAGGCCGAATTATTCTGGCCTGGTTTGTGAATGGCGGATGATGTTTGCTTCAAGAGGCCATTATGGAGATGTCTGTCTGCATGTTGAATGTGTCCAGTGTGTCCCAGTGCTCCCAGTGTGCTCAGTCTGCTCACGCCCACCCGCTTCGACCTCTATCCATCGATTGAATAGACACTTATCAACAGAAATGTTACGATCCAATCGTGCTGGTATAGCAGATATTCGGATACCCGCCGGGCAAGTAGATATTTTGTATTCATTGCATCGGTGGATCACGGATACTACTAGTAGGGCGGGGCGAAGGAAGTTTTACTGAAGTTATGGTTAGGGTTAGGTTAGGTTAGGCATAAGTTTTACTGAGGTTAAGTTTAGGGTTGGGGTTAGGTGTAGCATAGCCTAGTTTTTACTGAGGTTATGTTTAGGGTTTAGGATTAGGCTAGGGTTAGGGTTAGACGGTGCTTTTGCGGTTACTAACCCTAAACAGAACTTCAGTAAAACTATGCTTCGCCCCGCCCGCCTACTAGTAGTATCAGTGATCACCGATGCAATGAATACAAAATATCTACTTGCCCGGCGGGTATCCGAATATCTGCTATACCGGCACGATTGGATCGTAACATTTCTGTTGATAAGTGTCTATTCAATCGATGGAAAGAGGTCGAAGCGGCTCTCACGCCCTGTCTCAGGACTCAAGTCTTGCCGTAGTCATTTGGGACTTCCCGTCTCTATATTGGTCACGACGAGAACGTAGGCGTGCTCCGTCACAGTTGTGCCAGAAGCCCAACATAGTTAAGAAAGCAGGCGACGCCAACGGAGTCCATCCCTTCCACTGGGGCCTCTGGTTTCCATGGCGACGCTCCTCTACAGTGTACTTCTCGTCCACCAACAGCTGCGTTTTGCCATCTGAGGGGGAGAGGGTCCGACGGCCACGAGACTTACAGTATATCGAGCACAGGAGCCATTCATCACTGATGTCGTACATAGCACGTTGGACCAATCTTCAAACCCCCTCCTATTCAAGGAGGGGTTTGATTTATTGCCAAAAAGTGGTCCTGTTCTTTTTTTTGAAAAGCTCATTTATGTCTGTTTCCCCTAAAGTAAGCTTAGAATAGGGCCACATTTCCATTGTCAAAATGCATCTTTTTGCAAATCAACTACAAATACGTGGTAAGAAACCTTCTGGGGTGGGATTCTGGTTTAAAGGACCACTTCTTGACGTATCTTCGTATAATAGGTCCTCATTATGTACATGATAAAATTGCACTTTTTCCCTCTCTACCAAGTGTGTCTCATAGGAGGGCTATGGGCAGAAACCTTCACATCAACAATGGGGAATCTAAGATAATAGAAGCTGCAGGCTTTCAATTACTGAAAAGATGCAATATTTACTTATGCCAATGAGCCCCTCTCAAAACCCCACCCTTTGGGGTGGGCGTTGCTCACTGTCCAATGCCAATCCACATACTTCAACAGCTGTTGCTATGCAGGTCAAGCTATCCTGGTCAAGCTCTCCCCTTCTAACGTGCTGATGAAATATACACTATATATATAGGTTGAAATATAGGTTGAAATGTGGTGAATTGGTCCTTCAATCCATTCGAATGGGACTTGTGGTTTCTGTCCGTGTATGTGCCATAGCCTATATTCTCGGTGTGGGTGTAAAATAAAATAATTTTATACGTCTTTTAACTCGTGCCTATATCTACTAGTCTTGAGTAGATGACCAGATCTTTAATCTGTGCTCTCACCCTAGCCCAAGATTTGGAGTCTCGTAGTAGAGAGGTGTTTATCATGTCAGAATCGCAAACACCTCTCCTCTCTAAGAATGTCCAATTTAATTCATGCTCTGTTCATGGTAGCAATAGCAGAGATAACAGGGAAATTTAGAAGTAATCAAATAAAGTAAATCTACAATCCAAAAATGTGTAAACTGTAAATGTCTTGTTTGCAGTTGTTAAAAAGTAAAGGTTTGAAAGTGTATTATTGTCACTCCTTTTATGAATAATTTGAATGCTCCTTTAGATAGAATGGAGCAGTAGTTCCTAAACTTTATTAAAGGGGAATGACCAGGAGGGGGTCATCAAAATGAGAGAGGATCTTGTCAAATACCTGCTTAACAGTTCTGGTTTATTAAATGGACGTATCTTCCATAGATGGCTTATCAGAGGTGTGCCGCCAGTGCTGGAACATGAGCTCATAGAGCCAAGAGGCATTCAACAACTGGGTATGAAGAAGGCCGGAAGTGTCAAAAAAAAAGGAGGATGTGATGTCACAGCTCGGCTGAAAACACGTCTTAGACAACATGTAGTTCAGGAAGGAACTGTCGTGTCTATGAAATACTTAAATATCTAAAAAGATGCATGCACGAACCCCAAGGATGTGTTTCTTGTTGCCAAAATTCATGAACACTAAAGTGTGGGTGTGGGTGTAGGTGTGTGTAATATAATAAAATAACACATTTTATTGAAAGCAGAAATGCATGGAAACATAATTACTGGAGGTGAAAATGGTTAAATAATTTTAAAATATATAGTCTTTATGTCTGAGTAGTCTTCCTTAAGTTCTGGTTTCCAATGTATAAAGACATGATTGTAATAATGATTCTAGTATGGGCTAATAAGGACCTCTCGTGGCTTGCCTTGTGAGGTCGGCAAGAACAAAGTAATTAGCGAATTTGAATATATATTTTTATATATAGACCATGACTACAATGCAAGTTGTATTCTGTACTTTTTGTGATTTTGTTTTGGACCTATAAATTGCAAAAAAAAACAAGACACTGGTGTTGGACTTCTGGTTTACTGGAACGGGGTTCAACTCCCTGCAGTGCCCTGCTCAATGTATTGTATTTACATGGTCTCATTATTATTTTTACAATTTTATTACAGTGTTTAATGAATAAAAGTTCTTGAAGCTTTGTGTAGGATAACACGTGCTGAGGAGTTGTCTTCTTGAAGGCTTGAACACTACTGGATGTCAGAGCCAGCCCTACTAGGGTGGGCTGGAAGAATGGCAGGGTGGGAAACTCCAAGTTTTTCATATGAAGCAGGGGATTTCAATCTTTTTGACACCAGGGCCCACTATTTATAAGGCATTTGAGCCACGGACAACCATCTGAGGACATCTATTGCTTTTGAGCACAATTCCAGCTGGATTCGGGAAAATAAACAGTCAAACATACAGATCAAAATGACCATTAATCTACTACATTGTCTAGTTGTGAAGACTTGGGCTAACTCACATGATGAATATTTTAACTCTTGACAGTGTAAAACGAAACCAAATGCATTTGGTTTCATTTCCTCAAAACGATGAAAAATGGTAAGGCTATAGCCTTGCTTTTTTTTTTTCTCGAAATTTCGACATCTTTCGAAAATCCTCAAAAATTCTCATGATGATGAAAAACGGCATGCTAGACCGTAAGGCTATAACCTTGCGTTTTTGCCAGGTTTCGTCATTTTTTATCATTTTTCGAAAATCCTCAAAACGATGAAAAGACGTAAGGCTAAGCCTTGCCTTTTTTCAAAATTTCGACATTTTCGAAAATGCTC
>CM076969.1:8440438-8442938 GCA_039105355.1 Benthosema pterotum
TGGAGAAAGTGCCCCTGGACGGGGCCTAGTGGCAGTGCTTGATTATGGGCGGTGCTGGTGGTAGTTCCAGCCCGGCCCCAAACCCCCTATACCGGCTGTATTTATTGTGAAATAAGTGCGAGAGAACATCGCTCATATACATATAATCTTTATTAATCAGTTTGAATGAGGGCAAGTGTCAATCAGCTATCGCCTTCTGCTTCCGCGGCCGTCCGCGGGGTCTCTTGGTAGCCGGAGCGCTCTGCGGTGCTGGCTCTGGGCTCCCCCAGGCCCTGAGCTCAGCTTCTGCGGGAGAGAGTAAAGGAACGCGAGTGACTCAAGCACTCGGAGACAGAACACATTGGAATACAGTGACTCATTTGGGGCTCACCTCCAAGGCGCCGGAGCGATACTCTTAGTACCGGCGCGCTGGACGATGCGGAAGCCGGCTGGCTGTTTCCCATGACCGCCCGGTCGATCAGATGCCTGGTGGCGATAGCCTCTTGGTTGGTCCTTCGGGCGACATAGAACCGGTTCCGTGTTGCGAGTGAATGTCCCATTGATTTGCTGACATCTGTCTGTTCCTCCTGGCTCAAGGTCCGATCGGCGGCTGTGGCGACGGCACTTCTGATGTGGGTCAATGTAGTACCGGGGCGGTTCAGAAGCTTGAGTACCTGCGCCTTAACGTGGGTCCCCATCTTCTCGAACGCGCGCCCGGTTGAGCTGAAGAAGAACGCTCCATCTTGTCGGGCGTAGCCGGCCATGTACCGCCGCTGTTGCAGGAAGCGGCGTAGCCATGTATATTCAGTATCTGTGAGCACAAGCCTCGCGGCTCCGTAGGTTCTGCGGGTCTTGTGGTGCTCTAAGCGAATGACATAGCGGCCGGGGCTCGCTTGGACGGCGGAGGACACATCCGTGTCCCGCATGTATACGAAGCACCCGCGCCGCAAGCCGCTCACTGTGGCGAGATAGGTGGCGAGGAGACCTGTGGCACAGTGAACAGTTGTCAGGCAGCCAGGGTCTTCTTCCAGCAGATCTAGTGCGGCTGGGATATGCCGTTTGGCCTCGGCGAGTAATTGTTGCAGCTCTGCCGGGGTCATCGTAAGTTCGGATTTTCGGTCCAGGGTTCGGTTCCTGTGTTGTGCGACGGCGTCGGCGAGCCCCTCACGCTCCATCCGGAGCCACCGTAGAAGCCGGTCCAGATCCGGCGCGGAGGGTATCGCGCACGCCGGCCCCCGCTCTTTGAGATAGTTCATGAATCTCCTCAGGTCGGAGATGTAGTTGAGAACGGTGGTCGGAGCCCAGCGCGAATTAATGACTTTAAAGAAGTTGAGGAAACGGCCGCGGTGGGTGATGCATTGAATACCCGCGGCCGGCGTGGGTGGCTCCGAACGGCACATGAAGTCAAGGAAGGCCCGGACATGTGTCACCCTTTGAGACATGTTCCGTACCCTCTGTTGGGTGGGCCTGGACGGCAGCAGATCTGCCCGAAAATCCTCCAGGAGTGAGGCTATATTGTGAGCTAAGTCGTCCCCCCTCTCCGTGCTGCTGTGGGACGTAAAACATAAACATATAAGCGAGACCGAATAACCAAACTATAAGTTAAAGTTAGGCTAGCGTAAGTCAAACTCAAACCCACCTTTGCGTGTGGTTGGTCGGCGTAGGCGGCGGTGCTGGACCTGCCGCTTCGCTGGTGATAACATCGTGATCGTCAGGTAGCATAGTAAACAAACAGGAGAGACACCCGGCGCTTCCGCGTTTAAGTGCAGGCGCGGCGGTGACGTGGTGGCGGTGACGTGGTCAACGCGCACCGCCACACACGCTGCGGCTCCGAGGGCAAGCTGCAGCGGGCTAGACACTTGCCGAGCACCCGCATACACGCGCGGCGCATGCGGGTGACGTCGTTTGTTGGTGGTGCATGGCCTCCAACTCCCAGAGGGGGGTTGGGGTGGAGGGAGTTGCCCGGCGAAAGCTGCACGGTATCCAGCCGAGTGGCCTCATGATTAGAGTGTCTGCCTTTGAACTCGGCTGCCCGGGTTCGACTCCCGGCCGGGGCATACCCAAATTCTGTAAACATGGGTCCGAGTGAATTCCAAAGCTTACCCGCCTTAAGCGGGACACGGTATAACTGCTCTACCGTCGTGCACGCCCACGCGGTAGCCCATAATAAGTAAGTAAAGTTCCGGCGCGGTGACACTTGGCCACCGCGGCCGATATCAAACGATGGCAGCAGTACGCTCGGCCGGCGGCGGTGGGGGGTGGTGGGTGGTGCATGGCCCCCAGAGGCATGGTCTCTGGGGGTTGGGTTAGAGTGAATGCCCCTGGACGGGGCCTGGTGGGTGGTGCATGGCCCCCAGAGGGATGCTCTCTGGGGGTTGGTTTGGAGAGAAGGCCCCTGTCTGGTGCACTTGGTACTGGCGGCAGTACCCTGGACAGACGGCCAGAGTTGTTGCAGTGTCCATCGGTATGGCCAGGGGCGCGGGCCCCGGCCAGAATTGTTTCAAAGTCCATCGGTATGGCC
>CM076969.1:8455438-8457938 GCA_039105355.1 Benthosema pterotum
AGTGTCTGCCTTTGAACTCGGCTGCCCGGGTTCGACTCCCGGCCGGGGCATACCCAAATTCTGTAAACATGGGTCCGAGTGAATTCCAAAGCTTACCCGCCTTAAGCGGGACACGGTATAACTGCTCTACCGTCGTGCACGCCCACGCGGTAGCCCATAATAAGTAAGTAAAGTTCCGGCGCGGTGACACTTGGCCACCGCGGCCGATATCAAACGATGGCAGCAGTACGCTCGGCCGGCGGCGGTGGGGGGTGGTGGGTGGTGCATGGCCCCCAGAGGCATGGTCTCTGGGGGTTGGGTTAGAGTGAATGCCCCTGGACGGGGCCTGGTGGGTGGTGCATGGCCCCCAGAGGGATGCTCTCTGGGGGTTGGTTTGGAGAGAAGGCCCCTGTCTGGTGCACTTGGTACTGGCGGCAGTACCCTGGACAGACGGCCAGAGTTGTTGCAGTGTCCATCGGTATGGCCAGGGGCGCGGGCCCCGGCCAGAATTGTTTCAAAGTCCATCGGTATGGCCAGGGGCGCGGGCCCCGGCCAGAATTGTTTCAAAGTCCTACAGTATGCCCAGGGGCGTGCGGTCCGTGCGGCGCGGTACATCACTCTTTATGCCCCGAGAGGGGTGCTTAAGGGTGGGTGCACATGTTCGAACGGAGCGCCGGGTGGTGGCTCTCGGCCGGGAGGGTGCCTGACCCAGGGCCTGGGCCTGCCCCCGCCCGGCGGGTCAGTGGGCCCTGGGCCTGGGCGGTGGCCTGGTGGTTGTGGTGCATGGCCCCCAGAGGCTGTCCTCTGGGGGGTGGGTTGGAGAACGTGCCCCTGCACGGAGGTGTGCCTGGAGCACTGGGTACTGGCGGCAGTACCCAGGACAGGCGGCCTGGTGGCGCCCTTCGGGGGCGGCGGCGTTCTGGTAGTGGTGCATGGCCCCCAGAGGTTCACCTCTGGGGGTTAGGTTGGAGAAAGAGCCCCTGGACGGAGGTCCTCTGGGGTCCATTTGGTGCGGGGCGCAGTACCCCGTGCGGCCGCCTGGTGGCGCCCTTCGGGGGCGGCGGCGTTCTGGTAGTGGTGCATGGCCCCCAGAGGTTCACCTCTGGGGGTTAGGTTGGAGAAAGAGCCCCTGGACGGAGGTCCTCTGGGGTCCATTTGGTGCGGGGCGCAGTACCCCGTGCGGCCGCCTGGTGGCGCCCTTCTGGGGAGGCGGCAGTCTGGTAGTGGTGCATGGCCCCCAGAGGTTCACCTCTGGGGGTTAGGTTGGAGAAATTGCCCCTGGACGGAGGTCCTCTGGGGTCCATTTGGTGCGGGGCGCAGTACCCCGTGCGGCCGCCTGGTGGCGCCCTTCGGGGGCGGCGGCGTTCTGGTAGTGGTGCATGGCCCCCAGAGGTTCACCTCTGGGGGTTAGGTTGGAGAAATTGCCCCTGGACGGAGGTCCTGTGGGGTCCATTTGGTGCGGGGCGCAGTACCCCGTGCGGCCGCCTGGTGGCGCCCTTCTGGGGCGGCGGCAGTCTGGTAGTGGTGCATGGCCCCCAGAGGTTCACCTCTGGCGGGTAGGGTTGGAGAGAGTGCCCCTGGGGTCCATTTGGTGCGGGGGCGCAGTTCCCAGTTTGGCCACAAGGCGGCGCCTGACCTCCAGCCCCCCCAGGGGGGGCGAGCGGCCGGCTCATGCCCGGCCGAGGTGCCTGCTTAAACGTGGAGTTTCCCCCTCTCCGCATGAGCAGCCTGGAGCTTCGCATGTGCAGCTCTCCCCCACGTGAAAGTGGCCGGAGCCCCGAGCTCCTGGGCTCTGCTTCCCTCTTCCCCCCTCTGTGCCCAAGGACCCCCAGAAGCCCCCGACTTGGGCCATTCCGTATGTAGGAGAGCGCTCCTCCGGCCCTTGCCGACCCCCGGGCGGCCCCCCGAGCCGCCCCGGGCCTGGAAAAAAAAAAAAATTTTGGGACCTCCAGAGCTCGCGCCGAGCACCCAGGCGCCGCGCCGTTTCTACCCAGGGAAGAGTGCCTGCTCGCTGGGTGCGAGTGCCTGCTCGCTGGGTGTGAGTCCTGGAAGTCCGAAAAAATCCGAAATATTTCTAAGCGCTCCTCCGGCCCTTACTGACCCCCGGCGGCCCCCAGAGCCGCCCCGGGCCTGGAAAAAAAAAAAAATTTTGGGACCTCCAGAGCTCGCGCCGAGCACCCAGGCGCCGCGCCGTTTCTACCCAGGGCAGAGTGCCTGCTCGCTGGGTGCGAGTGCCTGCTCGCTGGGTGCGAGTCCTGGAGGTCCGAAAAAATCCGAAATTTTTTCTAAGTGTCTGAGCGCCCCCGGTGCAGCCGGGAGGCTTCCCCGGCGCGGCCGGCACGCGTCCCCCGCGCGGCCCGCCCCCCCCGGGCGGCCGGCGGCCGGCGCCCGGCCCCCAGAGCCAGCTTCGGGCCCCGCAGCGCCAGAGTGGCCGGAGCCCAGGAGAGAGGGGAGAGGCGAAAGAGGGGGGAAGCCCAAAGCTCCTGGGCTCTCCCCCCTCTCCCCCCCTCTCCACCGGCAC
>CM076969.1:8467938-8515438 GCA_039105355.1 Benthosema pterotum
TCCTCCAGGAGTGAGGCTATATTGTGAGCTAAGTCGTCCCCCCTCTCCGTGCTGCTGTGGGACGTAAAACATAAACATATAAGCGAGACCGAATAACCAAACTATAAGTTAAAGTTAGGCTAGCGTAAGTCAAACTCAAACCCACCTTTGCGTGTGGTTGGTCGGCGTAGGCGGCGGTGCTGGACCTGCCGCTTCGCTGGTGATAACATCGTGATCGTCAGGTAGCATAGTAAACAAACAGGAGAGACACCCGGCGCTTCCGCGTTTAAGTGCAGGCGCGGCGGTGACGTGGTGGCGGTGACGTGGTCAACGCGCACCGCCACACACGCTGCGGCTCCGAGGGCAAGCTGCAGCGGGCTAGACACTTGCCGAGCACCCGCAATCTCAAGTGCTTACCACTGTAATGTAGTGACATCACAACATAGAGTAATAAAATGTACCGTAGAGGCTAACCTGGAGCGATAGCCCCGCCCCCTAGCCGTTCATTTCAATATAATTTGCTCAGTGGCGTTTGGAAGCACCCATAAGACCGCCGTAAGTGGCGTCTACTTCCGCATTTTTGCACTTCCGCAAAGTTGCGAAAATGCGGAAATGTTTTCTCCATGAACGCGCTCATGAACGAGCGCCAATGTTAAGCTCCAGGAGCACAGGGTTTCCTACTCATCAATGCCTGCAGTTCACCCTACAGCCACTAGGGACGGCTTCAACATTGGAGAGGCTCTCTGGGGATGTGCATCACACCTGCCCTAAGTCCTCCCTCTTTATCATACTGCTGTGGGTGTGGCTTCAGCTCGGATGGAACTCCACCCATCACCACCCACCAGGCAAACCAGGCATACCTAATGAACTGGTGGGGGTGCCCACATGAAAAAAAAAAAAAAAAAAAAAAAAGCATTTAACAAATATAGACAAAACAACAAGCTTCATAACACCTGATAATAATGCTTTGGTGTGGGAAAAAATCATGCCACTCCATCTTTAAATGAATCTAATTTAAGTGTGAATAGACCACATTAATGGGATGTTAATAAAACACTGTAAAGCAGTTGTTCATGTTTACAGTGTTTACTTGTTAATAAATACATTATAAATGGTTCATCTATATCCGTAGTACTATACTATATAGGCACTATACACTATTAATTTTATGAATCTTATACACTATTCACTTTATGCTGTTACAGTTGCACTTTACTGCTCTAGTCTGTTGCTGTCGTTGTTGTCACTACGTCACTTGTCGTTTCTTGTATTGTTTGTATTTGTCCTTTTTCTTATTGCACTGTCTGTTGTCTTATTGCACTGTGGAACAATGGAAATGTTATTTCATCCCTGTATATGCCCTGACATACACTGGAGTGACAAATAAAAAACCTTGAACCTTGAATTTAGTTAGGCCTCTGCCACAAAAGGTGGCCTTCGGTCTAGACAAATGTTCCCAAGTTATGTGGTGTAAGCCTACAGTAATACGATAAATGATAAGAAGTACAATCCAATGAAGTAAGACTCAAATAACAATTTCACAATAAGAGAAGCCATGCCCCTGACAAGGAACTGAAAACAACCATTATCAGTCGTACCACGAACAGGTCTCTTACTGAAATCCAGTAAGAGAACACTTTTTTGGGCAAAAAATAGCAGATCTATGCTCTGGTGACGTGTCGAGAGCTCGTAGATCTGCTATTTGCGGGGCACAATCCCACACTCTTAGCTGGCGGAGTGGAGATGTGGTGAAATGACATTGGATGTCTAAACAAATGGGTCCAATGCAAATTAAACACTGCTCTCAAGTTGAATGGGGAACTTGACATGGAAATGCGTGACATTTGCATTATTTCACCATAGCAAATGCTGCATGGTCTGGTTAAGGGCAGTTGTTTCACAGACGGGTAGGAAAGGGGCAATAATAATTCAAAAACTACCTTTGGTCCATTATTTCTCAACTTTCATAGTATTGGCAGTTGGCACAATATTGTGCTTTTACTGCTTTATATCATTTCAATCATTAATCGTTGCCTGTACAACAATGTATGGAACCAAATGAACCCTAACGGGTTCATTTGGTTCCATTTGTACACTCTCAGGAAAAAAAAAAGCGTCTAAACTCTAAAGAAATCCATTGACATGGTGAAAACACTTGTTGATGATGCCATCAAGGTATTTCACCATGTTAGTGACTTTCTTCAGACCTCCATTTCTTGGGAACACAGAATGGGGAGAACTTTTTTATTATCACATCCACCCAGCACCTCTAGGTTATACTAATGACTTATTAGATTATTGAACATGGGTGAAATTCTCATTTAAGGATCAGAGATTTGTGGAACGAGCAATATTCTACTGCTAAGTGTGCGTGTAGAGTGCCTACAAGAAAGTGCCAAAATGGAAAACGGTTGCCGTCCAACCCTTGCATTGATTTGCTTTGTAGATTGGATGATGGATGGAGGGGGGTGGGGGGGTCCCGTGCATGTAGGTGTGTCCGGTGTACTGTGTCATTAGAACAACATAACAGTCGGCCAGCCCTCGCCAGACTAACCAAGTCACCAAGGTACACTAGAGTGGATAAATCAGGACAACAACAGAACTCTGCCCTTTGCGAAAATGGTGAAGAGGAGCTCGTTCGCGACCCCCTTCTCCCTCTCCCTCTTATTCACCATCGGCGCTCTTCAATCGGAGGCGTTTGTCCCGGTGAAAAAGTTTCACCTCGTGCATCAGAGGACAAACTGGTTCGATGCTCGACAGCACTGCAAGGAGAGGTTCACCGACCTGGCCTCTGCTGGCGATGACAGAGACGGCCTGCTGACGTTTGTGAAGAGCAGAAGCAGAAACGGGTGGATCGGCCTGTACAGAGACCCTGAGAACGCATCTGTCTGGAGGTGGACTGGAGAAAGGTTGGACTGGTGCTTAAAGTGATTGAAACATTTAGTTAGTTAGTTAGTTATACAATGTTCGTTTATTTAAGGCTATATTGCTTTTACTATTCATTGATTGATTCATTGGTTGATTGATTTGTGTATATTTATTCATTATTAACAAGTAAACAAACAAACACAATATATACACAAACATAAACACAAATAAACACTATATATATATATATATATATATATATATATATATATATATATATATATATATATATATATATATATATATATATATATATATATATATATATATATATATATATATATTCATTGTTTATGTAAGGCTTTTACTATTCATTTATTTATTTGTGTGTTTGTTTGTTTGTGTATGAACAGTCTTGCAATATTACCCTTATCATTTTTATTTTATTTTATTTTATTTTATTTTATTTTATTTTATTTTATTTTATTTTATTTTTTATTTTATTTTTCATTTTACAGAGGAGATTCAAAAGCCCCAGCCTGGGCAAGCGGAGAGCCTGGTGAGCGTGACAACTGTGGCCTCCTAACGGTCAAAACGGGTGAGTTGTACGGCCTTCCTTGCTCCTGGTCCCGTCCATTCATCTGCGTCGCTGACAACGTGATCCTGGTGAAGGAGAACAAGACCTGGGAGGAGGCTCTGGAGCACTGCAGGGCCATCGGCAGCGACGGCTCCAGTCTGCACAGTCATTACCGCGACCACCTGTACGACCTGGTGAGCCTGCAGTCTGACCACCACCACCGCTACGCCAGGGACAAGATCCAGGAGGCCTCCACCAATGAGGTTTGAGGGGTCTGGGTTGACGGGACACATTGTGGCTATTAAGAGAGAGATTAAAGCCCCAGGAGTTATTTACTCCAGGGGCGGATCTAGGCATGGCCATGGGGGGGCAATGCCCCCCTAAATACCCAGTCTGCCCCCCCCCCCAAACACGATGCACAACAACCCAAGATATTCAAATTAAAGTGCGTATATTTAAAATGATGCGAAACACTAATACTGCTACTAACTAACTGCAGCTGTGTCACCACTAAACCAACAGCGTTTTATCATTGAAAACAGAAAACTCTCTGAGTCAGACCTTTAGCTTTATGCATGCTGCGTGTCTGTTGCAACTTCAACAACAACTGATGTTATTATTGATGCTTTACTTGACTAATAAAAGTCCTTTAACTGAAAATGGTTCATCGATGAAGCCACACCCATACCATATTCTCTTGCCCCTCCAACATGTTCTCTTGCCCCCCCAAACGGGACATGTTCATCCACCCCTGGTTTACACACAGACTTACTTATACTTACTAAGCTTACTTACTTGTGTGTGTGTGTGTGTGTGTGTGTGTGTGTGTGTGTGTGTGTGTGTGTGTGTGTGTGTGTGTGTGTGTGTGTGTGTGTGTGTTTGTGGGTGGGTGTGTGTGTGTGATGTGTCCACATTTGTGTCCCAAAATATTAACTTTTCACATTAACTGTACCCTATGTTCCTGTGGAGTTGCATCATTTACTTCACATGGGTGTGATTTTTTTTAACATATTGTTGCTGCTTGTCCGTGTGATATACTGAATACTGTTATTTTAAGGCAGGGGTCATCAAACTACGGCCCCCGGGCCGGACCCGGCCCGCCGCTCCATTTTACCCGGCCCTCTGAACAATTCCCGACGCATCCACCCACCCACGTTATTCCCCCGCGCAGCGCACATGACAAACCTCTCACGCAAAGTTGAGTCTGGTCTCTCTCTCTCTCTCTCCTCTCTCTCTCTCAGTCTCACAAACACAGTCAAGTGCGCTGAAACCAGCTGATCTGCAAGCTCACCAGGTTGCAAAATGCTCAAAACAGGTCCCATAACATGGTTTTCACCCGTGCAACTGTTTTTGATTTGTATGGTGAAAAATTTGCGACACGATCTCCGTTGGCTGGAAGGCAGCCAAGAAAATGAACAGCAGCCAGCTAAGGGAGACGACGGGTGCGCTATAGCAGAGAAGTTGCGACATTGAGGGGTCAGAAATTGAGCGCTCAAGCCAACGTGTTTGTTGCTAACTTGTCCCCATTCTCAATACAACTTTATGTAGAAGAGCCGCCATTAGACTGTCCGATGAAGTGAACAGAGTTGGCGTTACTCTGTCTGCACTCATGGTCCTGGGTGTCACTCACTTGTTTCATTTGTTCCACCTGCGTAGTCTCAGAAGCGCTTTGAATTGAACTAAAAGTGGGCTTATGATAAAAGCAAAACCTTCGTGACTCTTTTGCTTATTGATCAGCTGTTCAGTGCTGGTTAGCAATATGTGATGCTAGAGAACAGTGGCTCTCAAAGTGGGACGTCCAGCCCCCATCTAAATAATCACATGGACCCTTATTTAAAAAAAACAATGGACTCTCAGAGTTAAATTGAAAGAAATAAAAATAAAAATAAATGCGGTCAAAGAGAGAGAAAGACAGTCAGCTACAAGATCAATACTTTTTTTCTCCACCAAAATTATGTGCTTGAATAGTAGCCTACAAAATCGAAAATGTTTCAATGGTAATAAACAATAAGATTGTTCAAGCTATTATTGTGGTAATTGAACATTACAAGTAGGCTACAAGGCTTGAAAAAGACAAATTTGAGCAGACACAACCTCTCAAAGCTTCAGCTGAGCTAAACATTTATTGTTTAGCTCAGCTGAACCAAAACAATAAATGTTTACATTTAGGCACCCCTCTATGATCGTCACACTTTTTTCTGTTACAAACTGACCCGGCCCCCCATTGGGGAAGGGAAAAGTTATGTGGCCCTTGCTGGAAAAAGTTTGATGACCCCTGTTTTAAGGAGTGATATAGTGAATGCTGTCTCATTCATATACTGATGCCTCTAGTAGACTGCGGAGGGCGCCACTGTCATGCATATTTAATATGCTCCATTGCCAGGGTAACGGAGCTAGAACACAGACACACGCTACTCAGAGATCTGACCACTTAATGGAGTAGTGCTTTGCACGACTCAAAAATATCGGGCTCAAAATTAACAGCCACAGGCACAAGCTCAAATGTGCTGACATCACATTTGTGATGACGCTATATAGCCCAACGAGTTGGGGACAAACCAGGGACCCAAACTCAACATTTCTAGCATAAAACCTTAGTGGGGTGTAATCTCTGTGTAGGCTGCAAGGCTGCAGCCTACATGAGGATTTCAGTAAGATTTCACAGGGGCTGTGGGCCCGAATTAATTTGCTGGCCTGGGCCAGGAATTTAGGGTAGGGGAAAAAATCGCCCTTGCATAATAACTGAGAAACAATGAGTAGTGGTGGGGGATTCGGGGAACTATACATTACAATGGCATGTTTCCAATTTGTTAGACTTCATTAATTCAGCCTTTTGTTAACAAATGGCTCAAAACCTGTTTAACTGGTCCTGGAGACTGGAGGTGTGTATGGTCCCCAAAACAACAGGATGGCTAATGGCCCAGCACTGTTTCCACTAACCAGCCTCTCCCTTGTCTGGAGAGGCTGGGGGATAAAAGATTGCCCCAAAACAAATAAATATATTCACAATGCAATACATTGTCACCCATGTAGGCTGTGTCATGTATGTGTCACAATCACAGCCTACATAGCCTGGTCTAGCCCTCAATGATTTTGGCCTTGGCGGGGCGGGGGTGCCGTGGCATCCACACGGCGGAAGTGATGCGCTCTGATTTGATCTCACTAACATGTTGTCATCCCCGGCCCCGGCCCCTCCCCCTCCCGTCCACTGCTGTTTTATGTCACATCATTTAGAGCGACGCCCACCCCGGAAGGTTCACTCCCACTTGAAGGGCACTTTCCAACGTGCGTTAGTCCAGGCTTTCCGTTTTCGCGCAAGCGAACGAAAATGAAAGCCTGGGTGTCGAGGCTACAGCCTACATGATGATGGACACGCCCCTGCTTGGTGTACTCATTCAACATGCCAGCAAGGGTCCACATTCTGGCTAGACTACATATGTAGTAGTAACACTCGAGGGAATGCGGTTAATTTGACGTCCTTTGCTCTCCATGTCGTCACCCCATGCAGGTGTGGACAGCTCTGCGTTTCCTGGCCGGCCGGTGGCTCTGGGTGGACGGGGAACCACAGCCGTACCAGGACCTGCCACTGTGCCCCGCCTGGGGCCGGCACTGTGGAACCCTGCCCAAAGACACCAGCACCAAGTGGCAGATCAGGGACTGCATGGAGAGAAGGAACTTCCTCTGTGTCAAGTCTCAGAAAAAACAAGCATGAGGAATTGTAGGGCTTCACTGCAGGCACATATAATAGAAAATGTGTGGTAATTTATATAGACTCTAGACCAGGGGTGGGCGATTATTTTTCCCAAGGTACATAAAGTATTGTGGAGGACCAAGACTAAAGGTGAATGAACTAAAGTCTGCATAATAATTTCATTTCGAAATAAAAGTAAGCTTTTTGACACCAGGTCCCTCTATTTATTCAGAATTTGAGCCCCGGACCACCATTTGGTAACAATTTAGCCCCACCAGAAAACTAAAGATTTCTTTTAGAACGTAGTTTTGTCCACAATTCCAGGCTGGATTTCACAAACAAAACAGGCAAACACAGATAAAAAATGACCATTCTTTTACATTCTCTGGCTAATTCAGATGAATATTTTAACTCTTGAGAGTGTAAACATTTTTACGCTCTCAAAGAGTTCTGGTTAATCTGGTTAACCAACTTTCCATATTTAACTGGAACTCTCTCAAGGACCACTGATGGTCCCCGGACCACTGGTTGAAAACCACAGTCAGCAAAAGGGCCGCATTTGACCCCCGGGCCGCATAATGCCCAGGTATGCTCTAGACTGATTATATCTCTACTGTTGGCTGACACCAGCAAGCTACACAATGTTTTGCATGAGAGTGGTGTGAGGTTTTTTCTCCCCTAGGATGGATCTGGTTTTACGGCTTGTGATTGGTTGTCAGTGGAGTACAGGGAGTGCTGGGCTGTGTTTTGGTCCACACACAGGTGGTTATATACCTAAACCTAGCCTCGACACCCAGGCTTTCATTTTCGTCCGCCTTGCGCGAAAACGGAAAGCCTGGACTAACGCGCGTTGTAAAGTGGCCTTGAGGGGGGAGTGAACCGGGGTGGGCGTCGCTCTAAATGATGTGACGTAGAACAGCAGTGGACGGGCGTGGGAGGGGCCGGGGATGACGACACGTTAGTGAGATCAAATCAGAGCGCAGCACTTCCGCCGTGTGGATCCCACGACACCCCCGCCCCCCAAGGCCAAAATCATTGAGGGCTAGACCAGGCTAACCTAAACCTAACCTAACCTCAGTACCTAACCTTAATTAATAATAATGTCAAAAATATAAAATGTAAAGCTCCACCTGTGTGGGCGGTGCTTTAATTGGTTACTAGTAGCCGGTGGGGTAAAACAAGCGCTCCTTCCCAGATTCCACCTAGGAATAAAAAAAATGCGAGAGGGAGAGAGGTTCTGGAGTTGGCTGCTTTAGCAGACATGAGGGTCCAAAGGCTTAGATAGTACTTTTTAACACTTCACTGATCAACTGACTAACCAACACACAGACGTGAATGGTTTTCAATAGCATTGACTCATACAATACCTGACAAATGGAGGTAGCTGCATGTTTCTGCAGGACAGCGACGATGTGTGATATTATATACTGTAGGTGTGTCATAGATATGAAGAGCATATGGTTTCTCATCTCCATATCTCCATGTATTGTCAGTGTCAGCCGATGCATCGCATTTTGAGCTCTTGATCTGCTATTTTTTTTCTTTAACTTTCTTTTTTTTTTCTCTGAAAATTAACACTAGTGATGGGAGATTAATTGGCAAACACAACGGCAAAATGAGTATTTCTTTTTTTTAAATTAAGAATGACTGAAAATCAACTTTGGTAGCCTATATAATATAAGTTATCGACCGTATCCGATATGGATATCATCACATGGTTCATGGCTGAACCACTGCTGAAATGAAAGTGAAAGTGAGTGTCAACAATCTACAGACATCCTGGAGAGACCATAGCAAAAACTTGCATTTTGGAGCGATGTATATAGGTAAACTTGCACAAGACCCATTAGCCCCATTATGAGCTTATTTTGGGATCGGGAAAACAGCCATTAAGGAGTGTTTTCACAAAATAACACCTGGACCACTTTTTTCTAACAAATTAAGTGCAAATAAAGATAAAAAAATGGTGTGCAATTCTCCTTTAATTTCCACGTATGAAAAGACAGTGTGAATTATTTCATGGCCTGGCCTCCAGACTTCCTTTTATATTCTGTCAATGACACAATTAGTAGTAGTCAAAGTAATTTGCTACATTTGCTCTCTTTTGAATAATTCTGTGCATTTGGCACAGTCAAGCCAAACAATGGATAATGAATGATATGAATGATTTGTTTGTCTATTTGTGTCCTTCCTTTGGTCCTTTGACCACCTGTTTCTGTCCTAATGGTTGTTTTAAGGAAATCATCTTGGATTTCCTATACAAATAAACTTGGTTGCCTCCCTGGCTAATGTCTTTGAATTTGACCTTGCATAACAGATCAGTGGTTTTCAACCATTTTCATCCCAGGGCCCACTATTTATGCATCATTGGAGCCACGGACCAGCTGGGGTCTAGTCTCTTAGACCAACACTTTTTCAAAATAAAGGTTCTTCTACATTCTCCATTCAACTTCTTGTAAATGAAGTCATACTGTTACAGATGTTTAACAATCATTTAACTACCATGAAGATCTATAAGAGCCCATTTGGTTCCCAACTCCATTTAGCTGGGGACCACCTGGAACCAATGGAATTAAAAGACTATAGGGAAATGAACATCAATTATAGAATAAAAAAAAATAAAATAATGGGTGCTAATAAAAGCACTGTAAACCAGTTCATGTTTCTAACACACTGTTTAGTTGTTGATAAACACATATTACATGCTTTATAACTGTGTGTATTAGTTACTGTTCCCACTTTAAATGAAGGTGCTCTGCAAAGCACCTATACAAGTGTTGATAAAAGCACTGTAAACCATTTGTTCATGTTTCTTATTAAACAAAATAGCAGAGGCCTTCTGTGGCGATTCTAGACAACTGTAGGTCCGAAGGTCCGACCAACTGGACACCGGGCACTGCAGTCCCTGTGTTAAAACACGTGTCTCTAATTTGAAGTCGGTGGGACGAGACATTGACCTGAATATTATTACATTTATTAGATTTTTAGTCACTGATATCTAACACGTTATGAGTATATTAAGAAACACACATTACAATTTCCATAAGGCAGCGTAATAACGCCCGGCGTTAAACGCTCTCTTTATCGCATTGTTTTCTAAACACAAAACGCCGGTCCCATTAAAAATGAACTAGGAGGTGGAATTTGTTACTCGTCGTCTGTGTAGCCCCTAATTAATTCCTTTATATTGTAATGCTTTTATTGTGAAGGCAAACATTTCTGAATGTTCTACGTTCACACAGTCTGCTTATGACCGCGTGCAATGCAGTACACAGCTCACAACGCACCATGGACACAATGCATTGTGAGCTTGTAGAGTGAGCTATTTTCCATAATTAGGACCTATTTAAGTGGCACGCTGTGGTCCCTGGACCATGTGGCATATGTGTGTCCACAGGTGCACGTAGGTGTGGGTGTGTCCCATTGCATGTGGGTGTGGGTGTGTCCCATTGCATGTGGGTGTGTCCCACTGCATGTGGGTGTGGGTGCGTCCAATGTGGGTGTGGGTGCGTCCAATGTGGGTGTGGGTGTGTCCCATTGCATGTGGGTGTGTCCCACTGCATGTGGGAGCATGAAGGTGTAGTCTGTGGCTGTCATAAGTACAGCGTAACAGGCGGCTCCTCACCAGACTAACCAGGTCACACAGAGGACTAACAGCTACAGAGTGGGACATTCGGACAACAACTGAACTCTGTGCTGTGGCTTTCTCTGCTTGAACCCGACTTGCGAAAATGGCGAAGAGGAGCTCGCTCGTGAGCCCCTTCTCCGTCTCCCTTTTCCTCTTCCTCCCCGTCCTCGTCATCATGATCATCATTGGTGCTCTTCAATCGGAGGCGTCTGTCTTCCCCATAAAAACGTTTCACTTTGTGAATGAAAAGAAAAACTGGGCCGATGCTCGACAGTACTGCAAGGAGAGTTTCACTGACCTGGCCTCTGCTGGCGATGACAGAGACGCCCTGCTGACGTTTGTGGAGAACACACCCGGGTCGCATGGGTGGATCGGCCTGTACAGAGACCCTAAGGACGCTGCTGTCTGGAGGTGGACTGGAGAAAGGTTGGACTGGTGCTTAAAGTGATTGTGACAAACATTTTATTTACCGTATTGTCCTGAATATAAGTCAACTCCGGTTAGAAGTCGAACCACATTTTTCAAGACTCATTTGCAGAAAACGCTGAATGTCAATTAGTGCAGCACGAATATGCATAATACGACCCCCAATTACCCATTTAGGCCTGACCTATGGTTTCTGAAAAACTGTAAATATGGAAATATGTATCTATCAGCATAAAAAAAGTTTAATTCTGGAATACTGTACATACTGTACTTAATCCAAAAATGGATTCCCGGCCTGAAAGGGTTAAATATTTCATGTCTTATGTTCAGGCCAATAGGGTGTCTGGGGTATGTACTGTATGTGTGTATGCACAGTATGTATGTTTATTAGAGTATTCATTCATTCATTCATTCATTCATTCATTCATTCATTCATTCATTCATTCATTCATTCATTCATTCATTCATTCATTCATTCATTCATTCATTTATAAACAGTTGTGCATTTATTATTATTATTATTATTTTTTACAGAGGAGACGCTTCAAATGGCCCAGCCTGGGCAACCAACGAGCCACAAGAGAGTGAGAACTGTGGCGACCTCAGCCCCATGGGTAAGTTGTACGGCTTTAATTGCCTCCAGTCCCGTCCATTCATCTGCGTCAGCGTCACTGACAACGTGATCCTGGTGAAGGAGAACAAGACCTGGGAGGAGGCTCTGGAGCACTGCAGGGCCATCGGCAGCGACGGCTCCAGTCTGCACAGTCATTACCGCGACCACCTGTACGACCTGGTGAGCCTGCAGTCTGACCACCACCACCGCTACGCCAGGGACAAGATCCAGGAGGGCTCCACCAATGAGGTTTGAGGGTCACACACACACGCACACGCACACACACACACACACACACACACACACACACACACACACACACACACACACACACACACACACACACACACACACACACGCACACACACGCATGCAGACACACATACACACACATACAAAAGAAGAAATGAATGATTAATACAGATATTTTATATTCCATTTACAGACATTATCATAAAAGTCATAAACAATAACAACAATAACATCTGTATTTGTTCTGCTGACTGATATTGTCCTCCTAATATGTGAAGGGAGCATGCTTTTTAATTTACTGTTTTAATTCATTAAAAAAATACTGGTGTTGAGCCATGTGGCTACCTTCTTCAAATCAATATTAAAAAATAAATAAAAAATAAATGAAAACAGTACATTAAATACCTCTCACATATTAAGATAACAGTATCAGTCACCAATAAAAAGATTGGGCGTGTTGAGTAGTTTTTAAAGTGTTAAAGTGTTTAACAGCTAATACTAACTTTAATATCAACATTAACCTTATATTTTACAGCAGTAAGATCAATAAGGGATTTAAATGTATTCTAGGCAACTGTTTAGCCCAAAATCAAAATATACTGCATGTAGTTATATTTTTATGTTGCTTCTACTTGCTGCAGCTGTTTCCCTGCAGACAGACTACCAGACAGATGTCCAGAACATTATTGTTGTTACAAATCATGTTGTCGAATTGTTGTACTAAAATGTTGAAATTCAACACCTATGGGAAATCTTCATAAAAACCAGGCCAACATTCACTAACCATTAGAAGGCAAAACATGCAAAACTCCACTATGTTTTACGTTGCATGTGCCATGTCTAAAGGGGGTTTTCATGATCCTGCTGAATTCATTCCAAGCATTATAGTCTGGTGAGATTTCAGAAAAAAGGCCTCCTATAAGAGGTTAGGGGCATTTGGGGGTAAAAGTGGGGAACCAGTCCATTTTACACAATTCAAGGGTGCTGAATCCGAAAAAAATGGTTCCCAAGCAAAATTTTGAGTCCTTACCCCCCAAATCCAAGATTTGGGGGGGTAACCAAAGGTTTTTCAGACATAACTTGAAATGCATTGATTTTACGCCCCATAAGTGTATTGAACGTTAATATAAAGTTGGGCATTACGGACGATTTGGTACCAAGTACATGTCTGTATCTCTTACGGTTCTTGAGATACAGCATTTAGGTACTTTCACAGATTGAGGAGAGCAGGACATCTGTAACACTGATTCTTAAGTCCACCAAATGGTGATACAGGCGTGAAAATTGGTACACACACTCCTCAAACCCAACTATTTCCAAAAGTACTGCGTGTCCTGCAAAATTCCAAGATGGCAGCCACCAAAATCCAAGATGTCCGTCCAAAAATGTGGTTTTTCATTAATAACTCAAAATATGAAGATTTTAAGCCCCATACATGTATTGAACGTTAATATAAAGTTGGGCATTACGGACATTTTGATACCAAATACATGTCTGTATGTACTACGGTTCTTGAGTTACAACATATCGGTAGTGATGAGGAACCATAATGGTAACATTTTGGCACGTTTGACTCTTTTACTCAAAGATCCCTTTATCATCATGTCAACCATTTTCAGGAAACGGACCTACATCTGTCTGCTATCATAAACCACTTCAAGTTTTTTAATTGATGAAACGGGTCGGGAGTTATTAAACCGAACGTGAATGCTGTTTTAGTGTTAAATTTGCTGCGTATATTTTGCAAAGATAAGCCACCCAGAAATGTCTGTCTGTGCATCATCACACTGAGTCTGTCCTTCACAATAAGAGTACATGTGAACCGGACGCACCAAGTGTAGCATGTGCCATATAGTAATGGTATAATATGCTGTAAGTAAGTATGCTGTGTAATAGTGTAATAGGCTAATATGTGTAATAGCATAATACATGCACAATAGGCCAATAGTGTAATAGTGCAATAGTGTAATAGGGGTAATAGTGTAATAGTGTAATATGTGCAATAGGCTAATAGTGTATTATATACAATAACGTCATAGCGTAATAAGTACAGTAGGCTAATATGTGTAATAGTGTAATACATGGAATAGTGTCATAGGCTAATATCTGTAATAGTGCAATACATGTGCATTGGGTGAAAGTGTAATATATGCAATAGTGTAATAGAGCTAATAGTGTAATAGTGTAATATACCGTATTGTCCCGAATATAAGACGACTCGTTTATAAGACGACCCCCATTTTTCAAGACCCATTTACAGAAAAAAGAACATTGAATGTCAAATAGTATAGCCCCTGAATATAAGACGACTCTATTTTAGGGATATTTCCATTGGGAAAAAAATCATAGTCTTATATTCAGGCCAATAGGGTATGTGCAATAGGCTAATAGTGTATTCATATACAATAATGTCATAGTTTAATAAGTACAGTAGGATAATATGTGTAATAGTGCAATGCATGTGCATTAGGGTGATAGTGTAATATATGTAATAGTGTAATAGTGTAATATATGTGCAATAGGCTAATAGTGTATTATATACAATAACGTCATAGCGTAATACGTACAGTAGGCTAATATGTGTAATAGTGTAATACATGGAATAGTGTCATAGGCTAATATCTGTAATAGTGCAATACATGTGCATTAGGTGAAAGTATAATATATGCAATAGTGTAATAGGGATAATAGTGTAATAGTGTAATATATGTGCAATAGGCTAATAGTGTATTCATATACAATAATGTCATAGTGTAATAAGTACAGTAGGCTAATATGTGTAATAGTGCAATGCATGTGCATTAGGGTGATAGTGTAATATATGTAATAGTGTAATAGTGTAATATATGTGCAATAGGCTAATAGTGTATTATATACAATAGTGTGATAGTGTAATAATTACAGTAGGCTAATAAGTGTAATAGTGTAATATATGCAATAGTGGTATAGTGTAATAGCATAATATGTGTAATAATTTTGTAGTGTAATATGTGTAATAGGCTGATAAGTGCAATAGTGCAATATATGTACAATAGGGTAACAGTGTAATATATGTAATGGTGTTAGAGCAATATGTGTAATAGTGTAATTAAATTATACTATTTTTGCATATATTACACTATTACCCTAATGCACAAATATTGCACTATTGCACTATTAAACATTACCCCATAGCACTATTACATTATTACACTTATTAGCCTACTGTACTTATTACACTATAACATTATTGTATATAATACAGTAGCCTATTGCACATATATTACACTATTACACTATTATCTCTATTACACTATTGCATATATTACACTATCACCCTAATGCACATGTATTTCACTATTACACATATTAGCCTATGACATTATTCCATGTACTACACTATTACACATATTAGCCTACTGTACTTATTACACTATGACATTATTGTATATAATACACTATTAGCCTATTGCACATATATTACACTATTATCCCTATTACACTATTGCATATATTACACTATCACCCTAATGCACATGTATTTCACTATTACACATATTAGCCTATGACATTATTCCATGTACTACACTATTACACATATTAGCCTACTGTACTTATTACACTATGACATTATTGCATATAATACACTTTTAGCCTATTGCACATATATTACACTATTACACTATTATCCCTATTACACTATTGCATATATTACACTATCACCGTAATGCACATGTATTTCACTATTACACATATTATCCTATGACACTATTGCATATTACACTATTACCATATTGTACATATATTATGCTATTGCACGTATTAGCCTATTACACTATTACACTTATTAGCATATTATACCATTACTGTATGACACATGCTACACTTGGTGCATCCGGTTCACATTTACTCTTATTGTGAAGGACAGACTCAGTGTGATGATGCACAGACAGACATTTCTGGGTGGCTTATCTTTGCAAAATATACGCAGCAAATTTAACACTGAAACAGCATTCACGTTCGGTTTAATAACTCCCGACCCGTTTCATCAATTAGAAAACTTGAAGTGGTTTATGATAGCGGACACATGTAGGTCCGTTTCCTGAAAATGGTTGACATGATGATAAAGGGATCTTTGAGTAAAAGAGTCAAACGTGCCAAAATGTTACCATTATGGTTCCTCATCACTACCGATATGCTGTAACTCAAGAACCGTAGTACATACAGACATGTACTTGGTATCAAAATGTCCGTAATGCCCAACTTTATATTAACGTTCAATACATGTATGGGGCTTAAAATCTTCGTATTTCGAGTTATTAATGAAAAACCACATTTTTGGACGGACATCTTGGATTTTGGTGGCTGCCATCTTGGAATTTTGCAGGACACGCAGTACTTTTGGAAATAGTTGGGTTTGAGGAGCGTGTGTACCAATTCTCACGCCTGTATCACCATTTGGTGGACTTAAGAATCAGTGTTACAGATGTCCTGCTCTCCTCAATCTGTGAAAGTACCTAAATGCTGTATCTCAAGAACCGTAGGAGGTACAGACATGTACTTGGTATCAAATCGTCCGTAATGCCCTAAAATCAATGCATTTCAAGTTATGTCTGAAAAACCTTTGGTTACCCCCCCAAATCTTGGATTTGGGGGGTAAGGACTCAAAATTTTGCTTGGGAACCATTTTTTTCGGATTCAGCACCCTTGAATTGTGTAAAATGGACTGGTTCCCCACTTTTACCCCCAAATGCCTCTAACAATCACTTTTATCACAAATCCCACTAGTCTATTACTTTTGGAGATTTTTTCACGTTTTGGCCATAGCTCTTTCCAAAATGTGCTGACTGAGCACCAGTGATGGGCAGTAGCTTGTTACAAGTAGTAAGCTACATAGCTTAACTACATTTTCCCGTAACTTGTAGTGTAGCTTACTACATTTGTTCTGGGAATAGCTCGTAGTGAAGCTACACTACTTGTTTCGAGTAGCTTGTAGTGAAGCTACACTACTTGTTTCGAGTAGCTTGTAGTGAAGCTTATTTCGAGTAACAAGGATTGTAGCTTACTACATTTTTCCATTTTGGACACATAAAGCATGCTGAAATTGAGCATGCTGTGTTCTAATGTGTAGATGTTACCCCAACTTTGACCTGGGTGTTAAATCTCAACATTTTACATTTTATTAGACACCATTATAAACACATACAGTAGGTGAAGACATTTCTTCACTGATTTAGTTCCCATGTTATTGTAACTTTTCCCTAACTACTACTAATTAGGCATGGGATCGTTCACTCACCTCACGATACAATATTGATAATTAGGGTCCTGAATCGATTTATATTGTGGTTCAGTCAGGACAACTCAAGAAGGGTTTAATATTCATTTATTGAATATAAAATAAGCAATATATTTATCATGGTTTGGCGGATGAATTGGATCTGCTTTTTGGGTACTCAGATCAAGCGCAACAGTCCTGACCTTAAGGACTCCGAATCCCCCGTACCCAAAGGGCAGATCCAAATCTACAGGTGGTAGCTGGGGTGGAGGAGGGTTAGCAGCAAAATGATTAAGCATAAGCAGAACAGCAGTATCAGAGTGAGCAGCAGCAGCAGCAGCAAGCAAGCAGGAAGAGCAATACAAACTTACAGTTTAAATAGCCTGTGAGAGCCTGTGATTGGATGAAGTCAATCATGTGAATGTGATGCTGAGGCGGCCCTTTAAAGGGCCGGCAGCGACTGCACTGAGGTTTCCTGAATGAACTTGCTATGCGCTTGTCTATGACCAGCGCACCGCTCATTTCTTATTTATGCTGCTATTCGATTCGATATATCAATATATTCCATTTTTTCCTCCCACAAATGACTGTGCTTTTATTATTCCACCCATTTTCAAGATTTTTTCTGAGGGTGTACAAATTTGTACACCCTCAGAAAAAAGGTCCTAAAAGAAAAATGATCAACAAACACAACACAAACACAACTTGATGATGTCATCATCAAGTAAAATACACTACAGTAAAATGTTGAAAATGGCCGGAATTCTGCCATGACAAGTTCAATCAACTAGAACATTTTAAAGCAATTTCAAACAATATAAATAACAAAAAGTTCTTATTTTTTATATGAACAAATTAATGAATAGGTCTACATAATCATCAAAAAAAAAAATCGATTATGAACCTGACAATTCGATATGGATATCATGGCATTAAGAATTGCGATATATTGGCGTATGGATTTTTTTTGCCCACCCCTACTACTAATATTATTTGTAACGTAAAACCTTTGCAGTGATGCGCTGTAACTTGTTACAAGTAGCTAAGCTACATAGCTTAACTACATTTTCCTGTAGCTTGTAGTGTAGCTTACTACATTTGTTCTCGGAATAGCTTGTAGTTAAGCTACTCTACTTGTTTCAAGTAACAAGGAAAGTAGCTTACTACATTTCCCCACACACATTTTCGAATTCCACCCATTTTAATGGGTAGAAAACCTCTAATATACACCCCAAAACTTAGACATGCCACCATCATATGTTCAAACTCGCATTATTATTATAATGATTTTTATTTATATTATTTCATTATTATTAGTATTTATAAACTTGTACATTAAGTTGAGATGTATATTTATATGTATTTGTAGTGTTGATGTAGCAAGCTACTTTTGTCGTGTAGCTTGTAGTGTAGCTTGCTACAATGTTCCGGGGACAGCTTGTAGTGTAGCTTAGCTACATTTTTTTGAAAGTAACAAGTAGTGTAGCTTACTACATTTTCCCAGTAACTTGCCCATCACTGAACCTTTGATGTACTCAACAAGCCTGGTTCATTTGACCTCCTTTGCTCTCCATGTCGTCCTCCTGCAGGTGTGGACAGCTCTGCGTTTCCTGGCCGGCCGGTGGCTCTGGGTGGACGGGGAACCACAGCAGTACCAGGACCTGCCACTGTGCCCCGCCTGGGGCCGGCACTGTGGAACCCTGCCCAAAGACACCAGCACCAAGTGGCAGATCAGGGACTGCATGGAGAGAAGGAACTTCCTCTGTGTCAAGTCCCAGAAAAACAAGCATGAGGAATTGTAGGGCTTCACTGCAGGCACATATAATAGTAAATGTGTGGTAATTTATATAGACTCTAGACCAGGGGTGGGCAATTATTTTTCCCAAGGTACATAGAATATTGTGGAGGACCAAGACTTAAAGGTGAACTAAAGTCTGCGTAATAATTACATTTTGAGATAAAAGTAAGCTTTTTGACACCAGGTCCCTCTATTTATTCAGAATTTGAGCCACGGACCAGCATTTGATAACACTTTAGCCCCACAGACCCAAAACTAAAGATTTCTTTTTGTCCACAGTTCCAGACTGGATTTCACAAACAAAACAGGCAAACACAGATAAAAAATGACCATTCTTTTACATTCTCTGGCTAATTCAGATGAATATTTTAACTCTTGAGAGTGTAAACATTTTTACGCTCTCAAATATCTGGTTAACCAACTTTCCATATTTAACTGGAACTCTCTCATGGACCACTGATGGCCCCCGGACCACTGGTTGAAAACCACAGTCAGCAAAAGGGCCGCATTTGACCCCCGGGCCGCATAATGCCCAGGTATGCTCTAGACTGATTATATCTCTACTGTTGGCTGACACCAGCAAGCTACACAATGTTTTGCATGAGAGTGGGGTGAGTTTTTTTCTCCCCTAGGATGGATCTGGTTTTACGGCTTGTGATTGGTTGTCAGTGGAGTATAGGGAGTGCTGGGCTGTGTTTTGGGCCACACACAGGTGGTTATATGCCCAAGCCTAACCTAACCTAACTTCAGTACCTAACCTTAATTAATAATAATGTCAAAAATACAAAATGTAAAGCTCCACCTGTGTGGGCGGTGCTTTAATTGGTTACTAGTAGCCGGTGGGTAAAACAAGCGCTCCTTCCCAGATTCCACCTAGGAATAAAAAAAATGCGAGAGGGGGAGAGGTTCTGGAGTTGGCTGCTTTAGCAGACATGAGGGTCCAAAGGCTTTTGTCAGAAGCAGTTTTTAACACTTCACTGATCAACTGACTAACCAACACACAGACGTGAAGGGTTTTCAATAGCATTGATAAAATACCTGACAAATGGAGGTAGCTGCATGTTTCTGCAGGACAGCGACGATGTGTGATATACTGATATACTGTAGGTGTGTCATAGATATGAAGCGCAAATGGTTTCTTATCTCCATATCATGTATTGTCAGTGTCAGCCGATGCATCGCATTTTGAGCTCTTGATCTCCTATTTTTTTTTCTTTAACTTTCTTTTTTTTCTCTGAAAATTAACACTAGTGATGGGAGATTAATTGGCAAACACAACGGCAAAATGAGTATTTCTTTTTTTTTTTTTTAATTAAGAATGACTGAAAATCAACTTTGGTATATAATATAAGTTATCGACCGTATCCGATATGGATATCATCACATGGTTCATGGCTGAACCACTGCTGAAATGAAAGTGAAAGTGAGTGTCAACAATCTACAGACATCCTGGAGAGACCATAGCAAAAACTTGCATTTTGGAGCGATGTATATAGGTGAACTTGCACAAGACCCATTAGCCCCATTATGAGCTTATTTTGGGATCGGGAAAACAGCCATTAAGGAGTGTTTTCACAAAATAACACCTGGACCACTTTTTTCTAACAAATTAAGTGCAAATAAAGAAAAAAAACTTTTGGTGTACAATTCTTTAATTTCCACGTATGAAAAGACAGTGTGAATTATTTCATGGCCTGGCCTCCAGCCTTCCATTTATAATCTGTCAATGACACAATTAGTAGTCAAAGTAATTTGCTACGTTTGCTCTCTTTTGAATAATTCTGTGCATTTGGCACAGTCAAGCCAAACAATGGATAATGAATGATACATTTGTTTGTCTATTTGTGTCCTTCCTTTGGTCCTTTGACCACCTGTTTCCGTCCTAATGGTTTAAGGAAATCATCTTGGATTTCCTATACAAATAAACTTGGTTGCCTCCCTGGCTAATGTCTTTGAATTTGACCTTGCATAACAGATCAGTGGTTTTCAACCATTTTCATCCCAGGGCCCACTATTTATGCATCATTGGAGCCACGGACCAGCTGGGGTCTAGTCTCTTAGACAACACTTTTTCAAAATAAAAGTTCTTCTACATTCTCTATTCAACTTCTTGTAAATGAAGTCATACTGTTACAGATGTTTAACAATCATTTAACTACCATGAAGATCTATAAGAGCCCATTTGGTTCCCAACTCCATTTAGCTGGGGACCACCTGGAATCAATGGAATTAAAAGACTATAGGGAAATGAACATCAATTATAGAATAAAAAAAAAAATCATGGGTGCTAATAAAAGCACTGTAAACCAGTTCATGTTTCTAACACACAGTTTAGTTGTTGATAAACACATATTAAATGGTTTATAACTGTGTGTATTAGTTACTGTTCCCACTTTAAATGAAGGTGTGCTGCAAAGTACCTATACAAGAGTTGATACAAGCATTGTAAACCATTTGTTCATGTTTCTTATTAAACAAAATAGTAGCAGAGGCCTTCTGTGGCGATTCTAGACAACTGTAGGTCCGAAGGTCCGACCAACTGGACACCGGGCACTGCAGTCCCTGTGGTGTGGTGAAACACGTGTGTCTAATTTGAAGTCGATGGGACAAGACATTGACCTGTATATTATTACATTTATTATTACATTTATTAGATTTTTAGTCAGTGATTTTCTAAGAAACACACATTACAATTTCCATAAGGTCGCGTAATAATGCCCAGCATCACACACTCTCTTTATCGCACATTGTTTTCTAAGCACAAAACGCCGGTCCCATTAAAAATGAACTAGGAGGTGCGATTTGTTACTCGTCATCTGTAAAGCCCCTTATCCAAATTAATTCCTTTATATTATAATGCTTTTATTGTGAAGGCTCACACAGTCTGCTTAGAGGCTGCGTGATATGCAGTACACAGCTCACAACGCACCATGGACACAATGCATTGTGAGCTTGTAGAGTGATTTTCCGAGTAGGATATAGCCACCTATTTAAGTGGAGCACATGGATCGCGCCCCAGGGGTTGAGCAGCGCTGATGGAAGGCATATGTCCACAGGTGCACATAGGTGTGGGTGTGTCCCACTGCATGTGGGTGTGGGTGTGTCCAATGTGGGTGTGGGTGTGTCCCACTGCATGTGGGTGTGGCTGTGGGTGTGTCCCACTGCATGTGGGAGCATGAAGGTGTAGTCTGTGGCTGTCATAAGTACAGCGTAACAGGAGGCTCCTCACCAGACTAACCAGGTCACACACAGGAGCAACAGCTACAGAGTGCGACATTCGGACAACAACTGAACTCTGCGCTGTGACTTTCTCTGCTTGAACCCGAAGAAACAACTTGCCAAAATGGCGAAGAGGAGCTCCCTCGTGAGCCCCTTCTCCGTCTCTCTCTTCCTCTTCTTCCTCGTCATCACGATCATCATCGGTGCTCTTCAATCGGAGGCGTCTGTGTTCCCCATGAAAACGTTTCACTTCGTGAATAAGCCGAGAACCTGGTCCGATGCTAGACAGTACTGCAAGGAGAAGTTCACTGACCTGGCCTCTGCTGGCGATGACAGAGACGACCTGCTGATGTTTGTGGAGAACACACCCGGTCGCATGGGTGGATCGGCCTGTACAGAGACCCTAAGGACGCTGCTGTCTGGAGGTGGACTGGAGAAAGGTTGGACTGGTGCTTAAAGTGATTGCGACAAACATTTTATTTACCGTATTGTCCTGAATATAAGTCAACTCCGGTTAGAAGTCGAACCACATTTTTCAAGACTCATTTGCAGAAAACGCTGAATGTCAATTAGTGCAGCACGAATATGCATAATACGACCCCCAATTACCCATTTAGGCCTGACCTAATGTTTCTGAAAAAACTTGAAATATTTATCTATCAGCATAAAAAAAAAGTTTAATTCTGGAATACTGTACACACTGTACATAATCCAAAAATGGATTCCCTGCCTGAAAGGGTTAAATATTTCTAACATATTCAGGCCAATAGGGTGTCTGTACTGTATGTACTGTATGTGTGTATGTACAGTATGTATGTTTATTATAGTATTCATTCATTCGTTCGTTCGTTCGTTCGTTCGTTCGTTCGTTCGTTCGTTCGTTCGTTCGTTCGTTCGTTCGTTCGTTCGTTCGTTCGTTCGTTCGTTCGTTCGTTCGTTCGTTCGTTCATTCATTCATTCATAAACAGTTGTGCATTTTTTTTATTTTTTTTTTTACAGAGGAGACGCTTCAAATGGCCCAGCCTGGGCAACCAACGAGCCGGAAGAGAGTGAGAACTGTGGCGACCTCAGCCCCATGGGTAAGTTGTACGGCTTTAATTGCCTCCAGTCCCGTCCATTCATCTGCCTCAGCGTCACTGACAACGTGATCCTGGTGAAGGAGAACAAGACCTGGGAGGAGGCTCTGGAGCACTGCAGGGCCATCGGCAGCGACGGCTCCAGTCTGCACAGTCATTACCGCGACCACCTGTACGACCTGGTGAGCCTGCAGTCTGACCACCACCACCGCTACGCCCGGACAAGATCCAGGAGGCCTCCACCAATGAGGTTTGAGGGGTCTCACACACACACACACACACACACACACACACACACACACACACACACACACACACACACACACACACACACACACACACACACACACACACACACACACACACAGACACATACAAAAGAAGAAATGAATGATTAATACTGATATTTGATATTCCATTTACAGACATTATCATAAAAGTCATAAAACAACAACAACAACAACAACATCTGTATTTGTTCTGCGGACTGATATTGTCATCATATGTGAATGGAGCATGCTTTATAATTTACTGTTTTAATTAATTAAAAAAAAGTGTTATTCTTTATTGCACACTGGTGTAGAGCCATGTGGCTACCTTCTTCAAATCAATATTTTTTAAAAAAGAAATGAAAACAGTACATTAAATACCTTGGCCCTCTCACATAACTGATATTGTTATCCTAATATTATTAGGATAACAATATCAGTTAGGAATAAAAAGATTGGCATGTTGAGTAGTTTTTAAAGTGTTAAAGTGAAATGTCCCTTTAACAGCAACTCTAATATTAACATTAACCTCATTTTTTACAGCAATAAGATCAATAATGTAGTTATATTTTTTGGCCTTTCCCCCTTGCTTCTACTTTGATGCTGCAGCTGTTTCCCTGCAGACAGACACTTGCTTTTCCCTGCAGATGTCCAGAACGTTATTGTTGTTAACAAATCATGTTGTCAAATTGTTGTTCTAAAATGTTGAAATTCAACACCCATGGGAAATCTTCACAAAAAACAGTCCAACATCCACTATTACCATTACAAAACATGCAAAACATGCAAAATTCCAGTATGTTTTCCGTAGCATCTGACATGTGTAACTAGGGCGTTTTCATGATGCTGAATCCATTCCAAGCATTTTTTTTCACGTTTTGGCTATAGCCCTTTCCAAAATGTGCTGACTGAGCATATTCATGTTTTTAGCCCAAAGAGTTTTTCTCTGAGAAAAAGTAATGCTTGCAATGGATTCAGCATCATGTAAACTCCCTAGTTAGACACATAAAGCATGTGGAAATTGTGCATGCTTTGTGTTCTAATGTGTAGATGTTACCCTGACTTTGACCTGGGTGTTAAATCTCAACATTTTACATTTCATTATTAGACACCATTATAAACACATACAGTAGGTGTTCTGTCCTCGCTCACAGCGATGCTCGCTAGACAGACAGCTAAACAATCAACTAAGTTGTGAAGAAGAAAGAATTGACTCGGAAACTCCTCTTCTGTTTTAAACTTTAGTTGTGTAGATATGGATTTGTAAAACTGAAATAAGAGCACAGAGAAAAACAACAAACAAACAATCAGTACAGTATTCATACATGCCTACAAATGCTTTGCATACAAAAAACACAAATATTCACTGTAATGTCATAAACAAATGAGTAGCATCAATAAAACATCAAATTACAGCAAAAGAAAAACTTACAGGCATATATTTCACAGGGACTTCACAGGGGAGCAAACCGAGCTGTGTTGACTGTAGCTCAGCTTGCCTACTAATGAGCTAGAACAGGTGTGCTCCAAACTTATATAAAGAACATGCTGCCACCAGGGGGTGCTAACAACCTGAAAATAAAATACATGAACTTGAAAACTGTCTGCATACCAGTACACTCCCCGTCTGGTATAACTATATACCACATACAGTATACTGATCTACATTACTCAAAATAAGTACAGTATGTCTTCTTCTTTTTCTTCTCAGTGTTCTTTAGGAAGAAGAAGGACGAGTTCTGAAACTGGTCTTGAGTAGGTCTTAGCAGTCCCGTTCTTCACCACCTTGACTTCCACCTTCCTGACTTTACCATCGCTGCTGGGAATGGTCTTCACGATCAGTCCAGTGGGCCATTCATTTCGCTTGACTTGGCTGTCTTTTAGCAGCACAACATCTCCCTCTTGGATATTGCGCTTCTCATCAGTCCACTTTCTGCGAGGTTGAAGAGTGGACAGGTACTCTTGCCTCCAACGCTTCCAGAAAGCATCAGCAAGGCATTGGACTTGTTTCCATTGTTGCTTGTAGAGGTCTGTGAGATTGAAATCTCCCTGTGGAGCTGATGTTGGATCCATCTTCCTCGTCAGGAGCATTGCTGGTGTCAGGATGGTGGGTGAATCCGGATCAGACGACAGAGGAACCAGTGGTCTCGCATTCATAATTGCCATCACTTCTGCCATCAGCGTAGTAAGAACCTCATGGGTGAGACGAGTAGGTCCAGCTTGCATCAGCATACCGTCCAGGATGCGTCTTGCGACTCCGATCAACCTCTCCCAACATCCACCCATGTGTGATGAATGTGGAGGGTTAAAGGTCCAGGTGCAGCCTTCATCCAAAAGGTAGTTTCGTAATTCAGGGTCATCTGTCTTAATGTTCAGCTCCTTACAAGCACCAATAAAATTGGTTCCCCGGTCAGATCTGAGCTGTTTGGACGGACCTCGAATGGCGACAAATCTTCTAAGAGCGTTAATAAAGCTGGAAGTAGTCATAGACTCGATTACCTCTATGTGGACAGCTCTGGTTCCCAGGCAAGTGAACAGTACTGCCCATCGCTTGCTCTCCGCACTTCCTCCTCTGGTGCGACGCGTCGTGATCTGCCAAGGCCCAAATACATCCAAGCCAACTCGGGTGAAAGGTGGTTCAGTGCAGGCAAGTCTATCAGCTGGCAGGTCTGCCATTTTCTGATCCTCTGTCTTTCCTCTCAGTTTACGACAGGTGACGCAGTCATGGATCACATTAGAGATAAGTCTTCTACCTCCAATGATCCATACTCCAGCAGAGCGAAGGGCCCCTCGGTAAGATGACGACCTTGGTGGGCGACTCCTTCATGGTAATGGCGCACCAGCAGGGTAGATACGTGATGCTTCTTAGGAAGAATGTAGGGATGTTTTTCATCATCTGGAAGATCGGCTGCAGATATGCGACCTCCAACTCGCAGCAATCCCTGCTGGTCGATAGTGGGGTTCAACTTCCACAAGGGACCTTTCTTGGAGACTCCTTGCCCTTTTTCTAATCTGCTGATGTCCTCTTTGAAGATCTCTCTCTGCACACATCTGATGGCCGTGACTTTTGCTTGGGTTAGTTCGTCTTCAGGATTCAGGTTAGGGGCTTTGGAGTAGACTCTGGCAAGGTGAACAAGTCGTGCTATGCCTCGTATCATTCGTCTCCAAGATGAAAAGCGTTCAAAGCGCTGTGCGCTGAGATGTTCTCCAGACACCTCTGTCGAAAGGGTGACGACTTGTGGCCGGATCTCTGCATCTGCTTCGGGCTCCACAAGCTCAAATTCACTCACTGTCTCAAGTTCGGAGTCTCCTGCACTGGCTTGTCTCAGGAATGCAGGGCCATGGAACCAAGTGGTTTGTTCTAGAAGACATGCAGGAACAGACCTAGTGGCATGGTCTGCTGGGTTGTCATCTGTTGTAACATGAAACCACTGGTCAGGGCGTGTAGACTTTCGGATCCTGTTGACACGGTTGGCTACATAGACATGAAAACGCCGGGAGGTGTTATGGATGTAACCGAGGACAATCTTGCTGTCTGTGAAGAACCTCACAGCTTGGATGTCGAGGTCCAGCTCATCTGTAATCAGCTCTGCCATCTCAACGGCAAGGACAGCAGCACACAATTCCAGCCGTGGAATGGTGTGTGCTGGTCGTGGTGCTAATTTGGCCTTTCCCATCACAAATCCAAGGTGGGATTGTCCTGCAGAATCCACAACTCGTAAGTAAGCCACTGCTGCTATGGCCATTGTGGGAGCATCGCAGAAAACAATGATTTCTCTTTGCTGTGCTGAAGATAAGGACACAGGAACGTAGGGCCTCGGAATGCATAGCTGCTCCAGATCCTTCAACGACTCTTTCCAGGCTCGCCAGTATTGCTCCTTTTCAGGTGGGAGAGGATCATCCCACTCACACTGTTCGGAGGTAAGTTCTCGGATCAGGGCTTTCCCTTGTACGGTAATGGGAGCCACAAACCCAAGAGGGTCGTAGAGACTGTTAACTGTTGACAGAACACCTCGCTTGGTAAATGGCCTCTCTTCTGAAGACACTTTGAAGGTGAAACTATCAGACTCCAGGTCCCAGCTCAAGCCAAGACTTCTCTGGACAGGTAAAGGATCTGCTCCAAGATCCAAATCCTTAAGATCCTTTGCTAGATCTTCTGCAGCAAACGATTCCATGACGGCATGACTGTTCGAAGCTATCTTGTTGAGTCGGCCAACATTGCTTTGGTTCTCTTCAAGAGATCAACTGCCTCTCTTTCTGTGGGAAGTGAGGTCAATCCATCGTCGACGTAGAAGCTTCTGTTGATGTAATGCCTTGCATCCGTGCCATGCTTGTTTTCCCCAGCCTGGGCAGCCCTCCTCAGTCCATATATTGCTACGGCTGGCGACGGACTGTTTCCGAAAACATGGACTTTCATCCTGTATTCGACAATGTCCTTCTCAAGATCATTGTCCTGGTACCAAAGGAATCTCAGGTAGTCGCGATGGTCTTCTCGAACGATGAAGGAGTAAAACATCTGTTGAATGTCGGCAGTTATGGCTACAGGTTCTTTGCGGTAGCGCATGAGGACTCCCAACAGGGTATTGTTGAGGTCAGGGCCGCTTAACAGGACGTCATTCAAGGAGACACCTTCATGCTTTGCACTTGAGTCAAATACGACCCTGATTTGTCCTGGTTTTTGTGGGTGGTACACCCCGAATATTGGTAGGTACCAGCATTCCTCTTCATTCTGCAAAGGTGGTGCTCGTTCCGCGTGCTGACTCTCAAACATCTTCTGCATAAACTTGATGAAGTGCTCCTTCATTTCTGGCTTTTTGTCCAGCGTGCGTCGGAGAGTATGGTGACGTTTGAGAGCTTGGGCCCTGTTGTTCGGAAGTCTCTGGCGTGGTGACTGAAAGGGCAAGGGAGCAACCCAATTATTTGAGCCGTCTCTGAAAACCTCTCGATCCATGATGTCAAGAAAAGCCTCATCTTCAACAGAGGGAGCGAGCCGCTCATCATTCTTCGTCCTGTTGAAAACTGTAGTGCCGAGACTGTCTGTAGCCTCTTCCTGGCCTAGGCTGTAATCACAGTGTTGACGAGAATGGCTTGACTGCTGGGTAGAGCTAGACATGTTCTCTTTGACATGGATTGTGTTCGGACAAGGATTGAGGAACGATGACCTTCCGTTAAGCAGCAAGTTGGTCTTGTAGACTGTCAAACTTGTCGGCTTGTGAGCTCCTTTCAGACACACATCTCCTACTACAACCCATCCCAGGTCGAGGCGTTGTGCGTATGGAGCGTCATGTGGTCCATTGTGTTGTTCTCGCACTTTGTGGAGTCTCAAAGCATCTCTCCCTAAGAGCAGCAGGATCTGTGCGTTGGGATCCAATGGTGGAATCCTGTCAGCCACAGGTTTCAGGTGGGAGTACTGGCGTGCCACTTCTGGCAAGGGATTTCTGATCTGTCGTCAGGAATTAAATCACACTCCAACAGAGTGGGAAGAAGTACTTTGGTGCACCCATCCAGAGACTCAATCATGTAGTTCTGGGCTCTTCTTCCTGAGGTCTCCTTCACACCGGAGCATGTCTTTAGAGTGTAGGTCTCAGAGCTTCCTGTTATGCCAAAAACCTCAAAGAAGTTGGAACGTGCCAAAGAACGGTTGCTCTGGTCATCCATGACCACGTACATTCTGACTGCTTTTTCAGGATGTTCTGCAGGGTAGACTTTAGCAAGACATATTTTTGAGCAAGATCTTGGGCTGCTTTTTCTTCCACAGATCTCTGTACATTTGGATGTCACTGCAGTAGACGTCTCTTCTTCTTGCTCCCCGCCATGCTGTTCCAACACGGCAGAGGACTCTGTGTTTGCAGAAGCAGGGCTGGGTGTAGAGCAGTAACGTGCCTGTCACTATTACACTCCGCACATTTCGGTGTCACTTGGCAGTCCTTGGCCACGTGTTTTGTCGAAGCACAACATTTGAAGCAGTACCTGTTGTCCTTTAAGTAAGCTATACACTCATTAAGTGGCTTGCTTTTGAACGTGCGGCACTTACTAAGGGGGTGAGGTTTTTTGTGGAGGGGACAATATTTATCTGCATCCTCCTGTTTCTTGTCGGATGAGCTGGCGTTGTTAGCAGCAGTTTCACTTTCCACCTCTGTCTTTCTCACTGCCACATGAGGTCTGGTTTTCGCAGATTTTTCTGGCTTTGGGATGTTTGTAGGACCACTTGATGAGAAAGCGAAGCTTGGATCGTTTCTTGTCCTTGCTTGGTTGCGTATGAATTGTGAGAAAACTTGAAATGGTGGAAAGGAAACACTGTGTTGATCTTTGTATTGTGAACCAATAGTCATCCACTTTTCTTGTAGCCCATATGGCAACTTTTCCACGATTGGTTTGATGCCCTGAGCCGTGTCTAGGTATCTGAGCCCTTGCAAGTACCCATCCTCCTTAGCAAGCTCGAGTGCCAGAATAAGTCTCCAAGTTCTTGAAGTTTCACATTATCATTCTTTGTGATTTTAGGAAAAGCTTCAATTTGTCTGAATAGCGCTTCTTCTATCACTTCAGGGGCGCCGTAAGTTTCCTCAAGGCGTTTCCACACCATATAGAGACCGGCTGCTGGCTTATTGACGTGAACAGAACTAATTTGCTTTGCTTGTTCAGATGACCGTGGCCCTAGCCATTTGACCAGAAGATCTAGTTCTTCTTTAGCTGACAGGTTTAGGTCTTTGGTGAGACTAGTGAAAGAAGATTTCCATCCCCTGTAGGTCTGTGGGCAGTCATCAAATTGCTGTAGACCTGAGGCTACTGTCTCTCTGCGTATTAGATATTTCACCACATCTGGCATAGTAGAGGTCTCATTCGAAGAAGAAACTGGCTCATATTGCTTCAAGTTTGGCTTTTTAGTATCACCATACATGTTCGATTGTGGATGGTGTGCTGCAAACTGCTTGTTTGGCTCTTGTGGCGTATTTGGGTCGATTAGAGACTCAGTAAGCCGCTGTCTTGTTGGTGATGCCGAACCAAGCACATGAACTATGGTCTCTATGTGCTCTATTTCCTCTGCATTTTCAATTGCATTAGTATGCGAGTGTGTCTGAACATACTCACTAGTGCGCTGAGCAGGATCGGACGTGGGGACTCTAATGTCGGCTGTTCGGTAGGAGCGGGATTTGGCTTCTTCTAACTCCTCAGCAGCTTCGAGGACCTCTGCTTCTGCTGTGGCGGCCGCTGCTACTTTCTCTCGCTTCAGGAGATGTAATTGCGCCTCTAAATCCGCCTCCCTAAATGCTGACTCTGCAGCAAGTCGTGCCTTCTCTTTCATAACATTTGCTTCTTTTTCGGCATAAGAAACTGCTACTCGTGCAGCCTCTGCTTTTGCACGTGCTCGGATAGCCGCCTCACTGGCTGTTGTCCGATTAGAATGCCTTGAAGATCTACTACGTGCTTGTGAGGTTTTAGAGCCATCACATTTTGACCGTGTCTGAAGTGACTCATTATCAATACTGTCAAGGCGCTGCATGTCTTGTGCTTCTCCAACTGATTTTGAAGACATGTTGTATGCACTTGTTTCACTTCCAGTATGTAAAGTCTCTTGAGTCTTTAATGCCTTTTTTACTGTTCTGTCCTCGCTCACAGCGATGCTCGCTAGACAGACAGCTAAACAATGAACTAAGTTGTGAAGAAGAAAGAATTGACTCGGAAACTCCTCTTCTGTTTTAAACTTTAGTTGTGTAGATATGGATTTGTAAAACTGAAATAAGAGCACAGAGAAAAACAACAAACAAACAATCAGTACAGTATTCATACATGCCTACAAATGCTTTGCATACAAAAAACACAAATATTCACTGGAATGTCATAAACAAATGAGTAGCATCAATAAAACATCAAATTACAGCAAAAGAAAAACTTACAGGCATATATTTCACAGGGACTTCACAGGGAGCAAACCGAGCTGTGTTGACTGTAGCTCAGCTTGCCTACTAATGAGCTAGAACAGGTGTGCTCCAAACTTATATAAAGAACATGCTGCCACCAGGGGGTGCTAACAACCTGAAAATAAAATACATGAACTTGAAAACTGTCTGCATACCAGTACAGTAGGTGAAGACATTTCTTCACCAATTTAGTTCCCAGGTTATCGTAACTTTTCCCTAACTACTGCTAATTAGGGATGGGACGATTCACTCACCTCATGATACGATACAATATTGATAATTAATGGTCCTGAATAGATTCATATTGTGATTCTTAGTTATGCTGTGATTCGATTTGATATGTCAATATATTGCATTTTTCCCCCGCAAATGACTGTGCTTTTATTATTCCACCCATTTTCAAGATTTTCTGAGGGCGTACAAATTTGTACACCCTCAGAAAAAAGGTCCTAAAAGAAAAATCATTAACAAACACAACACAAACACAACTTGATGATGTCATCATTAAGTAAAATACAGTACAGTAAAATGTTGAAAATGGGCGGAATTCTGAACAATATGGACCATGACAAGTTCAACCAACTATAACATTTTAAAGCAATTTTAAACAATATAAATAACAAAAAGTTCAGTCTTTCTGACATGAACAAATTAATGAATAGGTCTACATAATCATAAAAAAAACTGACGATTCGATATGGATATCATGGCATTAAGAATTGCAATATAGTGGCGTATCGATTCCACCCCGACTACTAATAGCATTTCTAACGTAAAACCTTTGCTGTACTCAACAAACCTGCAGGGGTTAATTTGACGTCCTTTGCTCTCCATGTCGTCACCCCATGCAGGTGTGGACAGCTCTGCGTTTCCTGGCTGGCCGGTGGCTCTGGGTGGACGGGGAACCACAGCAGTACCAGGACCTGCCACTGTGTCCGGCCTGGGGCCGGCACTGTGGAACCCTGCCCAAAGACACCAGCACCAAGTGGCAGATCAGGGACTGCATGGAGAGAAGGAACTTCCTCTGTGTCAAGTCCCAGAAAAATGAATGATGAATTTTAGGGCTGGTCTTTTAGAGCATGGTGGTCATTTAGAGCATAGATATACAGTATATATATATAAGAAAGCTAGAAGTCTCGCCTGCGCTGCTGGCCAATCGGGAGTGACGTCGTTCACGGCGGCCATCTTCTGAGAGGAGAGCATAACATTATGTCTATGAGCATATACCTTTTAAATTATGATAACTTGCTTATTTTTCAACCGATTTTCAAACGGATTGGTTTGTTGTAAACGTTAGAGACCATATGATATATATATATATATATTTAAAAAAAAAGAAAAAAAAAAAAAAAGCAAAAAACATAGCCACGTCGATAACGTTCATAATAATGCAATCTGTTTGTAAACCCGTCAAGCTTTGAGCGAGTTACAGCTGGTTTTGTTTGGGCTGCCTTAGAGCATAGTGTATTGAGTACCTCTCACAAGATGGCCGCCGTGAACGACGTCAGAGGCTCCGCCTCAAGCCATCTAGCTTTCTATATATGTCTATGATTTAGAGTACTATACTATCTCTGCTATTGGGCAGAAACCAGCTAACTCCAAAATGTTTTTTTTTTGTTATTGATTGATTGAATTATTGAATAGTTTATTGATTGATTGAATAGTTCATTGGCAGAAAAGTATTTGGTATACAGGGTAAGTAAGTATACAGTACAGGTAGGGTCAAACACAGCCAAAGGGATCACAAAAAAAATAAAAAAAAAAATAAAATCCTTGTCGTCTACTTTCCATTCTGGTCCTATATACTTCATAATCATGACATGAGGATTACAACAATAGTTCAAATCATTGAGAGAGGTAAAATGACATGAACATGAAAGGGTTATAGGGGAATGGGGAAGTCACAATAGTAATGGGGTGGTAATTTCCTTACTTTTGGCCTGTTTTTAAAGGCCTCCAGGGATTTACTCTTTTTCAGAGAGGGAGTCAGGCCGTTCCACACTTGAGTGCTGTAGAAGGACAATTTGTTCCATGTTTGTTTTGAAGGTCAGTGGTAGCAGCAGGGGTGGATGTAACATTTCCTGAATGGGGGGGGGGGGGGGGGGGGGGGGTGATGAAGCCGCCCCATACCATTTCCGGTTACATTATATTAGGCAAGTAAAGCATCAGTAATAACATCAGTTGTTGTTGAAGTTGCAACAGACACACAGCATGCATGAAGCTAATATACTATAAGCATTTTTATTTGAAATATCTTGGGTTGTTTTGCATGCCAGCATGTTTGGTGGGGCAGACTGGGCATTTAGGGGGGCATTGACCCCCCATGCCCATGCCTAGATCCGCCCTGGGTACCAGATCATTGTTCTCGCTTCCTCGTGTGTTGTGGCTGTGAGAGTCACTAACATTTTTGAGGTAGTTATTATGATATGCAGGTAGCACAGGGCATAGAGGGTATAGTGGCATTGACAATTTGATATATGAGAGGAGATTAAGGGCTCCGTTTTCGTCACCGCTAAACCCCTTATCCCTTAACTTCTTTGCCTTTTTAAACTATTCAAAAAGGACATTTTTCAATAGTTTAAATGGCCAATCTACAAGCTCACAATGTGTCAATAGATTGGCATGTTGAACTATTCCAAAAAGTTTTTCAAAATAGTAAAAGAAAATGATAAGGGGTTTAGGATAAGGGGTTTAGATGGTAACGAAAATGGAGGTTGTGGAGGTGTCTGCTTTAGCTGTTGGCTGTTTTGCAGACAACTAGTCCGAGGGTACAATGGCATGGTTTTGTCAGTAGATGGTTTTGTCGAAGCACTTATACATACAATTCGTTATTATTTATTTTAACAACAACACACAGACGTACAGGGTGTTCAATAGCATTGACTCAAGAAAAAAACTATCAAATGGAGTTAGCTGGTTTCTGCCAGACAGTGACGAGATACATTGTGTGATCATTTATATAATCGTGTCATAGATATGCACGCAGTACATATGACTGCTTATCTCCATACATTCTATATCTTATTTTGAGCAGACATTCAATATGACAATATCCAATATCATTTTGAGCATTTGTTCTGCTATTGTTGCTATTTGTTCCATAACAAAACTGTTTAGTGCCGTAACAGCAGGAAAGAGGTCTTCACGGGTTGAAAAAAAAAGGTTCCAAAATTAATCTGTGACATATTAGCGATTACAACTCGTTCTCAAAATGTTTTCAAAAAGTTCAACTTAGGACCAAAGTGATTTTGTGTCTATTTTGTCTGAGATTTCTTTCAAAAATGTGATTATTAATGACATTCTGAGAGACCCAATCCAGCCAGGCAGACATAAATGTAGACTTTATGAAATATAGCCGATGCATTGACACATTTTATTATTAACACGCAAGAGAGAGAAAGTGAGAGAGACGCAGACAGACAGAGAGAGAGGTTCTATGCAGGCTGGAGTTTTAGCAGATACACGTCTTAGCTGAGTGGAATATTAACAGGTCTGAAGGTGCAAACACTAAACGCAACTAAAACGGCTTCTTCTTCTATTGCAGGGTTGGGCAATTAATTTTCAGCAAGGGGCAAGTGAGATACATAAAATATTGTGCAGGGCCAAGACTATAGGCTGAACTAAAGTCTGTGTAATATTAATTTAATTTCAAGATAAAAGTAAGAGTAAGACCAACCATTTCGACACCAGGGTCCTCTATATATTCAGTATTTGAGCCACAGAGGACCAACATTTTATGACAGTTTAGCCCCCTAGAGCCCAAAACCTAAGATTTATTTTGCTTTTGTCCACAATATCAGGCTAATTTCGCAAACAAAACAGGCAAAAATAGACCAGAAATGACCATTCTTTTACATTCTCTGATTGTATAGACCTGGGCTAATTCAGATGATGAATATTTAACTTTTGAGAGTGGACCCGCAAGGGTCCATTTGGTTTCATTTTTACGCTCTCAAAGAGTTACATCTGGTTAATCAACTTTCCATATTTAACTGGAACTCTCTCAAGGACCACTGATGGTCCCCGGACCACTGGTTTAAAACCCTTTCAGGGACCGGTCAGAGTCAGCCAAAGGGCCGCATAATGCCCAGGTATGTTCTATGGGGACCATTACTAGAATGCAACCGAATATTTGCAACAACAACATCTTTTCAGATACGCTTTGGTTTTACACATAATGACTGACAGGCCCGAGTTCCGAGAGGGACGTCCAATATCCTGACCCTGTCTGATTGATTATGATACCCCCTCCCCATTACACCCGAGTCTCGGGTCGACTCGGGTATAATTTCAGACACACCCGTGAAGACCTCTACAGCAGGGCCTCGCTCTCTGAGCACTCTTAAGTACAAAGATAATTATGTGAGCATCACAGCAGCAGGGATATTCACAGAGTTGAACGTGTGCATGACCACATTGCAACAACAAGAAGTGGTCATGGGCCAGTTGTTGAAATGACAACATTAATGATACTTGATAACGTCTCTCTTTTATTTGCTTTATTTCCACTTAATGTATGAAAAGACAAAGAGGAGTGCAATGTGATTTATTTTATGGCCTAATAGTGAAATGCAAATTGAAATGACACAATTTTTAATCGAAGTATTTTGCTACATTTGATTTATTTTGGAGCAACGGAAAAGTGACACATTTCAACGGACTCTCTTCTAGTTTCAGATTCTCATTTTAGTATAATGCTCATGTGTCTTTCCTTACAGAATGACTTTGGCCCCGACGGCCTGTTTCCGTCTTAATGGTTGTTTCAGGAAAATCAACTAGAATTTCCTTGTTTAAATTTGCTATACAAGTGAACTGGTTTGCCTGTCGATTTAATGCATTTTAATTTGGCTTCGAACTTAGAGTGACGATCCTGGATGAGAACATTTAGGCTTTATTTCCACATAAAAAGACAAAGACAAAGACAGTTAAATATTGAATTATTTTTTCATATTTATTGCTTGGCCTCGGCCAGGCTATAAATATGAATTGTGAGTTGAAATTTTTAATCAAAGTCATTTGCTATATTTGCTCTCTTTTGGATCAACGGAAAAGTGACCCATTTCAACCGAATCAACGGAAAATTACTTTTTCTGTCTGCATTTTAAGCTCTCTTTTTTCTATTGCGTTCATGTGTCTCTCCTCACAGTAATGAGTTTGGTCTTGATGGCCTGTTTTCCGTCCTGATGATTGTTTTGTGCAAATCATCCTGCATTTTCCTGGTTGTTTAAATTTGCTATACAAATAAACTCGGTTGCCTCTCGCATTGAATGCCTTTTAATTTGACCTTGCACTTGGATGGATCCTGGATGTCAGCTAAATGCACACACGGCCGGTATCATTTTCATTTATTTTGTCTTATTGTCGACAAACAGAACTTTATAGAACAGAGAACATTACAACAATGGCAAGTGGTCCTGGGCCAGTTGGTTAAAATAGCATCCACCCTAGAATACTGTACTCAACTTCATTTTTGTCACACCATCACTAAACCTGGGTAAATTTTACCCAATGTAAAATATTTAATAATAAAACTACTCATCACAATATATTAATGTACAGAAATACATTGCAACTTGGGGCACTTTTCTTTTATTTACTCTTCTATTTATTGTGAGTTTTCACAAAAAAAGAGACTAATTTGTGAATTCCCCCCAGTTCCGTAACTGCTAGCCTTTGCCGGGCCTCACCTGGGTGTGTGTGTGTGTGTGTGGGGGGGGGGGGGTTGAAAAAACGTGCATGTGCACACCAGGCGCGTATAGCGTGCGTCGGACATCAGCCTGGGCCAGTAGAAAATCCCCCCCCCCCCCCCCAAGTAGACGCAGATATCTAAGCCTGGCGATTTTGAGATAAAGCCATGGTAACATTCTTAATAAGTAATGCGAGAAAGAGAAGCGTGAATAAAACGTCAATAAAGTACACAATGCAATTATATATGTATAAGTATTTTTCGTTCATTCTCAAAATTTGTATTTACAAATACCTTTTATCCCCAGCCTCCATAGGCAAATAAAAAAGGTTTTTAGTGGAAATAGTGATGGGTGCGTGGCCCATTAACACCTTTTGTTGTTTTGGGGACCAACTTTGACACCTCCAGTCACCAAGACCAGTTAAACAGGTTTTGAACCACTTGATAACAAAAGGCTGAATTAAAGAATAGCGGGGCCGAGGCGTCAAGCCGTCTAACACCACCGATCGACCAACACTAGGCTACTCCTCATTCTGCCTGTCTGTCTGTTCCCCTGAATTCCCCTGTACTGTACCTCAGCCTGGGCCAGCAAAATAATTCTGGGCCGTGGCCCGCGTGGCCCAAATGACTCTACGCCTCTCGTGCACACGTGTTATTTTAAAATATTTCTGAAGGAATGAATTCTGTTGGGAACTTCTACCATGGTGCTAATATTCCTAAAAGCCCTGAGATTGGCCCTGTGAAGAAAACCATGATGTAAAAAAGCCCATTGTGGGTGAATGGAACTTTTCTCTATCACACTATGACCAAAGACAGGTGAAATCTAAAACCCGAAACCTTCCTGAAAAAAAAAAAAAAAAAAAAAAAAAAAAAACGTACTATTATGATGTCACACTGAGCACCATGACATCAGCAACATTATGAAAATTGCAAAAAAATATAATCATCTGGGTGAAAATCACCTGTGTTCAGAAAACATAATGTCAGGGGCGGATGTAACATGTCCCTTTTTTGGGGGGGGGGGGGGGGGGGGGGGGGGCAAGAGAACATGTTGGAGGGAGAAAATCGTATGGGTGCGGCTTCATGATGAAGCCGCAACCATACCATTTTCAGTTACAGGACTTTTATTAGACAAGTAAAGTATCAATAATAACATCAGTTGTTGTTGAAGTTGCAACAGACACGCAGCATGCATAAAGCTAAAGGTCTGACTCAGAGAGTTTTCTGTTTTCAATGATGAAATGCTGTTGGTTTATTGGTGACACAACTGTAGTAGCAGTAGTAGTGTTTCAAATCATTTTAAATATAAGCACTTTCATTTGAAATATCTTGGGTTCTTTTGCATGCCATCGTGTTTGGTAGGGCAGACTGACTGGGCATTTAGGGGGCATTGCCCCCCCATGACCATGCCTAGATCCGCTCCTGCCTCTGCCTACCAATGTTGCAATGGTCTAGGTCAGGGCATAGGCAACCTTAGACACGGCTTCCAACATTATGATCACTAATCAATGATTGTATGGACGGCTTATGGCCTGGTCTCTGCCTTAGCTTTGCCTTATTTGTTTGTTTTGTTTGAAGTTCTCTTTTATCGTCTGTCCCTGTGTCCTTCCTTGGTCTTAATGGTCCGTGTCCATCTTAATGATGGAGTTGTGCAAATCATCTTGAATTTCCTGGCTGTTTAAATTTGCTATACAAATAAACGTGAGTGCCTCGCAGGTTGATGCCCTTTAATTTGACCTTGCACTTAGATCCACCATCTTGGACTGCAGCGTCGGCTGTTAAAGGCCGGTATAGGCCGGTTCAACCCATGATGGACACTTATGGGTCCATTTGGTTTCTTGTTGTGCTCTCAAGAGTTAAATTATATATAATCTACACAATTAGGATATGTAGACAAAATGTTTTTTTTTTTTTTTTTTTTTTTTTTTAATGCGGACAAAAATATGATAATCCTTAGTTTTGCGTCCGAGAAACTAAACAAATCATCAAATAGTGGTCCGTGGCTAAAATGCAGAATAAATAGTGGGCCCTGGTATGAAAAAGATGGGAAACCTCTGGTTTACGTCATGACACTTCATCCTCACAAGTGGAAGCTGGACTTCTCTTCATAACATTACAACACCAGCCAATGTCACACTGTGCACCAAGCCCCATTGACTTCACTGCACTGTCTGGGGCTGCATTGAACTCAGTCTCCCAGAGGCCCTTGCGGTCACGTGATCGTCTCGATTCCTGTGGCCGTCATCGTGACCAGTAGAGATGTAGTGATACATTTTAACCCTCGATTGGAGTTTCTGACACCAGATTATACAGTAGTTCCTTACACCAGATTATAGCTGCAGCAACATTCTAGCTTATGACGCTAGATTCTACAGTAGTTTCCCACACTAGATTCTAGTTATTGACACTAAATTATAGTTTCTGATGCTAGGATCTACTTTTTGACACTAGAATCGAGTTTCCGATGCTAGAATTGAGTTTCTGATGCTAGAATCTAGTTCCTGACACTAGATTCTAGTTTTTCAGATAAATCTGTGTTCCTGTGTCAGTGATGCTAACATATTTCAAGCCACCAGAATTATCCATATTTGGCTGCAGACCCCCATCTGAAAACATGTTGTTCTAGGGATCCCCAGAAGCAAAGATTTCAGTTAAAAATGTTTGCTTCTGAAATAATGTATTCAAAGATTTGCAACACATTTTCACAATTTTTCAAAAATAGCAGAACAACAAGCTCATGTCGCGCCACTCGGTGGCGCGACATGAGCTTGTTGATCTGCTATTTTTTAACAGATAAAACACCAAAACGCGTTCAGGACACAGGGTTAACAGTGATTCGATATGTATCACAACGACACAATGCGATACGATTCAACGATTGGAAATCAAAAATGCATTAGCATTGTCTTAAACTAAGTGATTAAACCACTATTTTTGAGGTATTAATGCAATATTATAAAATTAAGTAATTAAGATAAGTCATCAAACCACTCTTTACTGTTTTATTTTTTATTTAAAAAAAAAAGCTAAATTTGATGTAGTATTAATGCAATTGATTATCTGCAAAGAAAACAATTTGATACCGATTATTTGCATTGCAAACTGCAAGGTTGCCAGTTTGAAGCCATAGTTCTTGAGCAAGAAATTGAATCCCTAATTGCTGCTGATGTACTGGTTGTACCTTGCATGGTTTCCACCGCCGTAGGTGTGTGTATCAATGTGTGTGTGAATGTTATGCACCATCTATGGATGAAGGCACTGTATAAATCCACCATTTACTACTGTATATACGCAGTGTTGGGACATGTGCACTACGTAACTTAATATATTACATAATATATTACCAAAATGCAGTAACTTGTAATGTAAATATATTACTTAACATAAAAATTCTAATATTATACTTTTCTTTCTGCATTACTGCATTACTTTCAATAGTACTCTCTGTTTCCTTACTTTCGTTGCAAGTGTTCTTGTAAAATTATCTTGACAACTGCAGAAGTTAAATAATTACTTATTTTCTATAATTTGTCATCAAATTATTTACTAGCTTTCATGAATTCAAGGAATAAATTTGTTTTTTCAAGTTGATTTCATACGGATTTGTCCAGATAGCCAAGTGCGCTTGCTTTATTGTAGGTATTCCACTGGCCTATGCAATATTTGATTAATAGTGATACTAAATATTTAATTATATAGGCCTATTTTGTAAAAAAAAAAAAAAAAAAAAAAAAAAAAAAAAGTTTTTAAGTAATATGTAATAGTAATATTAATATATTACACTTGCTCAGCCAGTAATATTGTAATATAATATATTGCTTTAAAATGACGGTAATAATTAACAAGTAATATATTAACAAGGTAAAGTAATATTCCCAACACTTTATATACGTATATACTGTATACTGTACTGAATTAGGGGAAGAAGGAGAAAAAAGTAACTCTAATGACAACTTCAAAACTACCATAACCTTGACATGGGGATTGAACCTGTGACTTCCCCGCCTCTAAGCGGCGGTCCCCCTCCCTGAGATCCCACTGGCATGCCCCGTGTGAGTGCAGGAGGTCGTAACAACAACGGTAATGTCAACGACATCTGTGAGACAGGAGGAAGACGTGGTGTGGGGACAATGTCACTCAGAGGTGACGTCTCCGTCCCTCTCGTAGGGTGGAACTTAACCAGCGGTCAAGACAGGGGCGGATGTAGCATTTCCCAATTGAAGGGGGCAGGAGAAAATGGTATGGGGGCGACTTCATCGGGCAAAGAAGCCGCCCCTCCCATAACATTTTTGGTTACGGGACTTTTATTAGACATTTAAAGGTAGGGGAAGTGATTTCACTTTTGTCAGATATCACCCACAAAAAAAAAAATCTGTTAAAATGCTCTATTATAAGGTGTGGAAACCATATATGGAGTTTCCCCCTCCCCACGTTAGCAGAGGAGCTAATTAAAGTTCCCCAGGTGGTGGCGAATTCTCCTCCAATCAGGATCGAGCAGCAGTTTCACATAGTGTAGCTACTGTTGGACGCCCCTAGTGCAATAGGCTGGTACTACACCATGAATTTCAAATCACTTACCCTACCTTTAAGCGTACATATTAACATCAGTTGTGGTTGAAGTTCCAACAGACACACAGCATGCATAAAGCTAAGGCCTGACTCAGAGAGTTTTCTGTTTTCAATGATGAAATGCTGTTGGTTTAGTGGTGACACAACGGTATTTAGTCAGTAGCAGTATAGTAGCGTTTCAAATCATTTTAAATATTAATACAATTTGAAATATCTTGGGTTGTTTTGCATGCACATTGTGTTTGGTGTGGCAGACTGGGCATTTAGGGGGGCATTGCCCACCCATGCCCATGCCTAGATCCGCCCCTCATGGGTCAAGAGGTCACCGTGGGGGAGGTACGACACCTATGGACGGGGAGCAAAGGTCAGAGGTCGCAGAGGAAGAAGCGAGCGGGAGGAGAGGTGATGTGTGCTTTGCTGTGACCGTAGAGTTTAGAGTGATAGGGAGGGAGGAGGTGGAGGAGGCAGGGGCGGTGGTGATAGAATGACCATCAGTATAGGTGTGTGTGTGTGTGTGTGTGTGGGTGTGTGTGTGTGTGTGTGTGTGTGTGTGTGTGTGTGTGTGTGTGTGTGTGTGTGTGGGGGGGGGGGAGTACAATGAGGGGAGAGGAGGTCTTGATGACAAGGTGACCTAGATACTTCATCCTCATACAGAGAGAGAGAGAGAGAGAGAGAAAAACTTATTTCGCTTGTTCATAAAGTGCATCCTCACCAAATATGGTTTTAAGACGGTTTCAGTGGTGCCTGAGGAATTCCACGAATTTTCAACAACTACGGTTATCAAGCGATAATTCCCAGTAGGCTGCTTATCAGCACCATCTTATCGAGAGGCATGTTGTCTGAGAGCCTACTCAGTGATAAGATGACTGATAAGATCTTATCCACTGATAACAGTCAAATCTGCTTGCGGTTAGGTTTAGGGGTAGGTTTAGAGAAGGGTGTAGCAATGTTTGTAGCAAAACCCTAGCCCCTGCCAAGAGTAACCCTAATTCTAAATCCCCGATGCTCAACCACCTCACAGATGGCGGTCTGTGAGGTTAGGTTGAGGGTCGGGCATTTAGGATTAGGGTTGCGGTTGGAGGGGTCTAGGGGTTTTGCGTCTCGGAACAATGGGAGTCTGCAGAGCATGGTCATTCTGAGACGAAAAAGTCCTGCTGATGACAACCTGATAACTGCGATCTTATCTACTGATACCGGTAGAATCCGCTGTCATATACCTTAGAGATGTTGTGTAAAAACAATTTTAAAAAAAGTCCCCCCATTCTGTGTTTCATATAGAAATGAGGAGCTGCGCAGTCCCGCTCCTTTCATGACAACGCCCACCGCCCAGAAATGAATTGCCCATTATATTTCTCTCATACACCTTTACCCCTGTTTCCCATATTCTTGCGCAAAGGTCGAGGCTGCCAACCCCGTGTTATACCCGTCTTTTGTGTTTAATAGTGTTTAATTCGCAGATTATTTAATGTTACGGTGAAAATCCATCATGATCGCCAACATGGGGTTAATGTTGTGGCTGGGTGTGATGATGAAAGCGGAAACCGAGCCGATGGTGTGCACGCAAGGGCATCTGGGAAACTGAGTTCAACACCGTCTCAAATGTAAGTCAATGGAGTGTCTTAAGCACCGTGGCCAGGAGAGGGGGGTGCAATGTTATGAATGAAGGCATGGTCCAGTGTGGACCATGTTAGTAAACAGAAAGCTAACAGCGATCAGTGATCCCAGTGTACTGTATCTTTGCACAATGGTCAAGCGTGAGGCTCAATATAAGTCTATGGGCCGGCACTCTATATGTCCGCGGCTTCTGTCTGCTGGCATAGATACAATAGCGGTTCGGTGCGATGTTTACCGTTTGGGAAGGGGGAAAAGGACTATTTCTAGCAAAAAAAAAGCAAAAAACACTTTGGCACTCCGCTACAAAGGTAATCATCAATTTCTGTGTAGGAGCATTAATAATTAACCTGACGACCGCGATCGTGTGTTCGTCCTTATCTGCTACGTTGTACATGCCACGGCTCAAGCCAGTGCAATCGGTTAAAACCCTTATTTTGAAGCGCCAGATCTCCTAAACAGGATGTGCGATGACGTCATGCTGTTTCTGGTGTCTTGACTAACCTGTCCTCTCACAATCTGAGCAAAAAGTTCCGGGTCAAAAGTCAGGAAGTGACGTCTAGCCCTAGTTGATTTACCCATGCGCCCACGACATTCAGGGGCAGATTCTCAGGAGAGGCTTTAGAATGCATTGGATTGAATGGGTTCGAATGGGACCAAAGAAAAGATGTCGCGGCAATTCTGTCCCAAATGAAAGTCAGCAATGGGATCTTTATCAGACGATGCGCTGGGACTAATAGTTGGATTAAAGAATGAAATCTACATTTCATCGTTTTCTGCGCCTTCGTCGTTACCGGCGGACTGGACAGAGTGCTACGCGCACGGCGACCGCGACTTCGGCGGTCCGGGAGTTAATATTAAAGCGGCCAAAGAGTTAAGACGATTGCGCCGCAGACGAAAGCCAGAGTAAACGATTTCAAAGTTTTGTTGAAAGTGAAATATCCCTTTTAGTTTAATGTGTAGAGGAAGATGAAAGAGAAGAGACGGGAGGGGTACAAGGGATGAGGGAGGCTTTAGGAAACACCCAGCAGTTTTCGACAGACTTGACGGAGGGGGATCAGTGCAGGGCCGCGCCGCCAGTTAAAGAGGGAGGGAAAGATCAGAACGTACAAAGTGAGGTTTAAAAAAAAAAAAAAAAAAAAAAAAAAAAAAAAACATGGTGACGACACAAAGCACCCTGTCATGTCCCCACACTCTGCAGAAGGTCACTAGAGGGAGGGATGGGGGATGTGGGGGGGTGATGATGGGGAGACGGAGACCTGTCATGTCTGCAGCAGCTACACCTCAGCTGTGTGACCCAGAGATCAGCAGCGCGCGTCCAACAAGGGGCGGATCTAGGCATGGGCAATTTGGGGAGGGCGGCAATGCCCCCCTAAATGCCCTGTCTGCCCCACCAAACACGATGGCATGCAAAACAACCCGAGATATTTCAAATTAAAGTGCTTACATTTTAAATGATGTGAAACACTACTACTGCACTAACTAAACTGCCTCAACCATTAAACCAAAACAGCAGTTCATCATTGAAAACAGAAAACTCTCTGAGTCAGACCCTTAGCTTTGTGCGTGCTGCGTCTGTTGCAACTTCCAACGACAACTGATGTTATTATTGATGCTACATTGCCTAATGAAAGTCCTGTAACTGAAAACGGTAGGGGTGCGGCTTCATCGCCCGTGACGCGAAGCAATGAAGCCGCACCCATACCATTTCACACCTGCCCTCCCCCCACATTTGGGAAATGCTACATCTGGTCCTGGAGATAGAGAGAGAGAGAGAGAGAGAGAGAGAGAGAGAGAGAGAGAGAGAGAGAGAGAGAGAGAGAGAGAGAGAGAGAGAGGGAGGTGGCACTTCCACCTCCCTGACACGTCCTCCTGAACCTCGCTGCGTGTCGAGAGGTCGCCAGACGAGGACGTGAGAATGAGGGAGAGAGGAGAGACCCGCCGCGTGTGGAGAAATGACACGTACAGCCTGTCATGTCACCCCTTTAGCTGGGTTCAACAGGTCACCGTTTTTCAGCCAGGGAGAGGGAGAGACGCAGAGAGAGAGAGAGAGAGAGAGAGACGCAGAGAGAGAGACGGGGACGGTAAAAGGGACACCGTCAGGCATGCGGGATGTGTGTAGACAAAACTCCTCGCTGTGTCAGACGGCCCAGACAGCAGGGTTGTAATAGTTAACTTAAAAAAAAAAAAAAAAAAAAAAAAAAAAAAAAAAAAAAAAAAAAAAAAAAACAACGAAAACGAGACTTTAACACTAGAAAGACTAAGGGGTTGTGAGGACCCCTTTTTGAGATTGGATTTTCTCTGCTTGTGATGGTCTGAAAAAGTTCCCCTTTGTTACGAAACCTTAGGAGTCTAGGGATGAGGTTTGCAACATGCAACATTTTAAAGCCAGGTTGTTGAACATTAACAGTGCAAATAATGGAGACAACACAGTTTAGAGTAAAACGTTGAGTACTTTTACTCTTTTTAGGCTATTTACAAATATATACAAAACGTAGGTCTGCACAAGCACACAACAGTAACACAGTTAAGCCACTATACCAGAGGACGCAGGTGTTGCCAAAATAACAAACAAAAGTAGCTAGGGAAAACAAAAGACAGACTAACTACCAACCTAGAAAATCAGTAATACTAAAGACTGCCTACCTAACTACTCTAACCAAAAGCAAGGTCAAAAATACATGTGGTGGCAACCACCCCTTCCTTACCTAGTGTGCATAACAATGAGCTTAGGTGGACAGGAGGCTTTTATACGCAGCAGGTGATGGTGATTGGATGAGGGTGGAGTCAAGGTAACAGGCTGATTAGTGGCAGATGAGGTGGTTGGTGACACCCTTCTCCATGACTTTTCCTAAATATGCAATTCAAGACATCTCTGTTTTGCTTTTCGTCTGTAATAATTTCTAAATGTGAATTTAGAAGTGATTCTACCTTCCACGACTGGTCATTGCGGTCCTGTGGACCCGTCGTCATCCTCCTCTCCCCACTAATCCTCAAACCGATGTAACATTTCCGAATCGGGGAGGGGGGGGGGGGGGGGGGGGGATCAGGAGAAAATGGTATGGGGGCGGCTTCATCGCCCGTGTCGATTCACATTGCACGCCCCCCCAAAAGTTATGATCGTTTAAAGAAATGCTTTTGAGCTCTCTTCTGAACGGCATGTAATGCATGTTGTCCAGCAGGGGGAGTTGTTTTACCAGGCTAGGCTGCTGGCACTGCAAAGTGAGAACTATACTTCAGCAGTACAAGGGTGTATAACCGAGAACTATACTTCAGCAGTACAAGGGTGTGTAACCGAGAGAACTATACTTCAGCAGTACAAGGGTGTGTAACCGAGAGAACTATACTTCAGTAGTACAAGGGTATGTAACTGAGAGAACTATACTTCAGCAGTACAAGGGTGTATAACCGAGAACTATACTTCAGCAGTACAAGGGTGTGTAACCGATAGAACTACACTTCAGCAGTACAAGGGTATGTAACTGAGAGAACTATACTTCAGCAGTACAAGGGAGTATAACCGAGAACTATACTTAGTTAATTATACATACTTACTTAAATTTAGTATTTGAAATTTAAATGCTATTTTCGTATGGTTTATTGATGCTCTGTAAATAAAAATAGCATCTTTCATAGCAAATGTCTTAATCTAAGCTACAAGTATAAAAACCAATAATGAAAAGTCATTAATATATTTTATAGCTATTCTTAATAATAAATATGACTTGTGTGATATACTGCAGTGTAGAAGTAACAGCTGTGTACGTAAACATGCGTGTGCCGCGCATGCGTGCGGTCTGCGACTGGTTGCACCGCGGCGCTCCGGCCCCCATGAAGTCACATTAAGTCCAATGCGGCCCCCACCCCAAATGACTTTGACACCACTGCTATAGCCGATATATCTGCCCATCACTATATGGAAGTGTTCTTCATTATACCAGCGGCCGTTACCAAACCAAACCATCCAGGACCAGACTGTTACTGTTACATTTGGGGAGGAGGGGGGGCCTCCATCTTAGATGGCCACGCACAATTGGAAACGGACGATTCTGGTATGATTTA
>CM076969.1:8517938-8522125 GCA_039105355.1 Benthosema pterotum
GTGCCAATCTATTAACACGTTGTGAGCTTGTAGACTGGCCACTTGAACTAACTAGTTTAAAAAGGGAAAGAAGTTAAGGGATAAGGGGTTTAGTGGTGACAAAATTAATGGTTGGCCCTGGTGTCAAAATGGTTGGTCTTACACAGACTTTAGTTCAGTCTTTACTCTTGGCCCTCCACCATATTTTAGATGTATCTTGTTTGGCCCCTTGGGATAAATAATTGCCCACCCCTGCACTAACCTATACCACGTACCGAGTTTGAGAAATCACTGTGCGCCTTGCAGTGTTGGGACATGTGCACTACGTAAATTAATATATTGCATAATATATTACCAAAATGCAGTAACTTGTAATATAAATATATTACTTAACTAAAACAATCTAATATATTATACTTTTCTTTCTGCATTACTGCATTACTTTCAATATTACTTTATGTCAATCTGTCTCATTGAAAAATGCTCTTGCGAAATCATATTGACAACTGCAAAAGTTGAATAATTACTTATTTTCTATCATTTGTCATCAAATGATTTATTCAGGAGTGACGTTTTTTTCAAGTTGATTTCATATGGATTTGGGCAGATAGCATGTGTGCTCTGCTTTATTGTAGGTATGCCACTGGTCTACGCAATATTTGATTAATAGTGATACTAAATATGTCATTATATATTTTGTAAAAATTGTTTTTTGTAAGTAATATGTAATAGTAATATTAATATATTACACTTGCTCAGACCGTAATATTGTAATATAATATATTGCTTTAAAATGAAGGTAATAATTAATAAGTAATATATTGACAAGGTAAAGTAATATTCCCAACACTGGCGCCTTGGAGCTGTCCAAAGGGAACAGCTGCTGCATCAATGCACTTCATCTCCTTATAGTCATTGTGGAAGACTAAGGCCTAGATTTTCGTCACCACTAAACCCCTTATCCCTTAACTTCTTTGCCTTAAAAAAAAAAAAAAAACATTTTTCAATAGTTAAAACGTCCAGTCTAGTAGCTCACAACGTGTCAATAGATTGGCATGTTGAATGATTCCAAAAAGTTTTTTCAAAATAGTAAAAAACGAAATAGGGATTGATTTGGCATAAGGGGTTTAGCATGTAAAGGAAATGGAGCCCTAAATGCTTAAAGGGGTACTTCACCCAAAAAAAAAACTTTTGGTCATTTTATGGTCTACTCAGCCTCATGTGAACACACCAGACAGTTTATAAGTTACTCCTTTCAGTATTTAGATATTTGTGTTCATTAGTCTGCCATTAGTCTGCCAGACCCAAACCCATTATAACTTAAAACTCCATTTTAACCATGACAGATTATTCGAAAACAACCCATCTTTTTTTCTGGTGACTGATATTGTCCTCCTAATACGTGAGAGGGCTGTGGAATTTCATTTACAGTTTTTATTTATTTTTAAAATATTGTTTTATTCATTTGGGTGGGCATTCCCAAATATGGAGGGGGCTACATTTTACAAAACAATATTTTAAAAATAAATGAAAACTGTAGATGCAATTCCACTGCCCTCTCACGTATTAGGAGGACAATATAAGTCACCAGAAAAAAGATGGGTTGTTTTCGAATAATCTGTCTGGGTTAAAATGAGTTTTAGTTTTAGTTATAATGGGTTTGGGTCTGGCAGACTAATGGCAGACTAATGAACATCAAATATCTAAATACTGAAAGGAGTAACTTATAAAACTGTCTGGTGTGTTCATTGAGGCTGAGTAGACCATAAAATGACCAAAAGTTTTTTTTTGGGTGAAGTACCCCTTTAAACATGTAGCTAGATGTAAGTGAACCTTTCAAACTGTTTTCTCAGCTCACAGTTTTTTGCAAGACATTACTCTATAATCCATACAGTATCTGAAAGACTGGTGGGTCAGCCCACATTGTAGCTGTGATATTCTGCATTCACATGACATGATAAAACAAAATGTGATCGTCTGAAATAATTGCAATTAGGTAATTATGTAATAATTGTGGCAGTCCTAAAGTGCGTAGGGTGCGCATGCGAGCGTGCGTGCGGGTCTGTGAGTGTGTGCACATGTGCGTGTGCACACACTCACACAGACCCGCACGCATGCGCGCACACATACACACACGCGCGCAATCCGCGCATGCGCCACGTGCCATAGTCACTTACATGCACCCTGCAGCTACGGCATACACACCCTATGCAAACACATGGTGGTTGGGGGCTGTGGGGTATCAGACAAGGCCAGCTTATGTACACACAGCTCATGTGGTTGTCTCTGTTTGATGTGCTCATGTCGGTGTGTGTGTGTGTGTGTGTGAGAGAGAGAGAGAGAGAGAGAGAGAGAGAGACAGAGAGAGAGAGAGGAGAGAGAGAGAGAGAGAGAGAGAGGCGGATCTAGGCATGGGGGGGGGGACTGCCCCACCAAACATGATGGCATCCAAAACAACCCAGATACCCAAGAAATTAAAGTGCTTCTATTTAAAATGATGTGAAACACTACTACTGCTACTAACTGACTACAGCTGTGTCACCACTAAACCAACAGCTATTTCATCATTGGAAGCAGAAAATTCTCTGAGTCAGGACTTAGCTTTTATGCATGATGCGTGTCTGTTGCAACTTCAACAACGACTGATGTTACTATTGATGCTTTACTTGACTAATAAAAGCCCTGTAACCGAAAATGGTATAGGTGCGGCTTCACCCCATGGTGCGAAGCGGACACGGGCGATTGAAGCCGCCCCCCATACCATTTTCTCATGCCCCTCCGACATGTTCTCTTGTCCCCCCCCCCCCCCCCCCCCCCCCCCTCCCCCCCCCCCCCCCCCCCCCCCCCCCCCCCCCCCCCCCCCCCCACATGGTACATCCCCCCCCTGGTGATGACTGAGAGAGAGAGAGAGAGAGAGAGGGGTGAGAGAGAGAGAGGAGAGAGAGAGATAGGAGGTGAGAGGAGAGAGAGTTGATGTGGAAGAGAGACTGAGAGAGAGAGAGAGAGAGAGAGAGAGAGAGATTGCTCTCTTACATGGATGTGTGCTTAGACTTTGTGCTTTGCATAGGCATATTTGCATAATTATTATTGTGTGTGTGCGTGCGTGCGTGTGCATGCGTGCATGCTGGGTGTGTGTGTGTGCGTGTTATTCTAAAATGGCTTTCATGTCAAACCTCCTGGGATTGCTTGCCTGCTTCAAAAGCTGCATGCAGCAGTCGTACCTGTGAAGGCACAGTGTGTGTGCGTGCGCACGTGTGTGTGTACGTCTGTGTGCATGTGTATATACAGTATATGGTGTACTGTATGAATAGCTCATACATATACTCTATAGTTATGGTGTAATAGCTTTGCATAATGTTTGTCTTCGTTGCGATTTGAGTTCTGTTCAAAGGCAATAACAACACAAGCGAATGGAGGCAGGGGCGGATTGGCACATATTCTCCCACCGGGACAATTTTGCCTTTGCCAGGCCACCCTGGGGAGGGGGGGGGCAGCTGGTTACCAGATGTAACTCTTTGAAGAGCGTAAAAATGAAACCAATTGGACCCTTGCGGGTCCATTTGGTTTCATTTTTGCACCCTCAAGAGTTAAAATATTCATCACGTGAATTAGCCCAACTTAGTCTACACAACTAGAGAATGTAGAAGATTAATGGTCATTTTGATCTGTATGTTCCAGGCGAGCATCTAGCACATTCTAGTGCATTTTGGTTAGTGCCACTATAGGGCATTTTGGATCTTGTCCTCCAGGCCACTAGGTGGTGCAGGCCACCGGGAAAACTCCCTGTACTCCAGATGGCCAATCCGCCCCTGAATGGAGGAGATGGAGGCACACACACACAGACTGTAGGACATCCCTTTTATGTTGGGTAATTGCAGTCGTCCCCTGCCTGTAATCTACACCCCCCAATTCCTTGCGTCTTTCTGCCTTTTTCTAGAACCCTTCCCTCCCTATCACCCGTCCTTTTCACCACGCCATTAGCCCCTTTTCTCCATAAATGGGTAAATTGTGCATTCCCGGTATATACAGTGCCTTTCCCAAGGAGGAGAGTTAGTGGGTTTCCGTCTCCATGTTAAATGTGGATATGTCATTTACAAAACTCTTGTAAAGTTTCACTTTCAGTCCTGATTTGTGGTGAGGGTCTATAGAACCATTTTGGTTCGAGTGGCCCGCACACAAATTAATATTTGGCCTGTAGGGGCGGTAAC
>CM076969.1:8522625-8585530 GCA_039105355.1 Benthosema pterotum
TATATATATATATATATATATATATATATATATATATATATATATATATATATATATATATATATATATATATATATATATATATATATACAGTGGTAAATGGTGGATTCATATAGCGCCTTCATCCATAGATGGTGCATAACATTCAGTTTCTTGCTCAAGAACTATAACTCTGGGTGTGTGTGGTGGGGGGGGGACTTGGCTTCAAACTGGCAACCTTGCAGTTACTTATCGTTTTTCAATGCAAATAATCGTATCGTTTATAGAAAAAAAAATTACACAGTAAAGATCGGTTTGATTACTTAAAGGTAGGGGAAGTGATTTCACTTTTGTCAGATATCACCCAAAAAAAATCTTTTCTGTTAAAATGCTCTATTATAAGGTGTGCAGACCATATATATATATATATATATATATATATATATATATATATATATATATATATATATATATATATATATATATATATATATATATATATATATATATATATATATATATATATATATATATTTCCCCCTCCCCCACGTTAGCAGAGGAGCTAATTCACCCACCACCTAGTTCCCCAGGTGGTGGGTGAATTCTCCTCCAATCAGGATGGAGCAGCAGGTTCACATAGTGTAGCTACTCTTGGGGGCCCCTAGTGCACCAGGCTGGTACTACACCATGAATTTCAAATCACTTACCCTGCCTTTAATTTTATAGTATTGCATTAATACCACATCAAATTTTGAACTTTTTAAGAGAAAAAAATAGTGGTTTAATTACTTAGTTTAAGACTTAGAATGACCTAATATCGTCCATGTATCGCATCGTAGCCTCAACCATGTATCGTGATTCGTATCGAAACGCTGTTAAATGTATCACTACACCTCTACTGGTCACGATGACGGACACATAAATCGAGGTGATCACGTGACCGCAAGGGCCTCTGGGAGACTGAGTTCAATGCAGCCCCATTGCAGTGAAGTCAATGGGGCTTGGTGTACAATGTGACAATTTATTCAGCATTTTAGCCACGGATCACCATTTGACGAGGAGTTTACAATTTACAATTTAGGCATTTAGCAGACGCTCTTGATCCAGAGCGACTTACAATGGTGAAAAGTTTACAATTTAATCTGGATTTACAATACATTTTACAACATACAATGAAGCGCTAAAACATTGTAATACTTTAGGCAACCTATATAAGTCATTGCAGCAAGTACTGTGGGTATATAATAGAAGTGCTATGGGCTATGGGCTGTTTAAATTCTCGGGCACAAAACTAAGGACAACAAAGGATTTCCAAGTTTTTGTCCACATTTTAGAAGAAAAAAAAACATTTTGTCTGCATATCCTAATTGTGTAGATTATATATAATTTAACTCTTGAGAGCACAACAAGAAACCAAATGGACCCATAAGTGTCCATTATGGGTTGAACCCCCCCCCCCCCCTGCAATCCAGGATGGTGGATCTAAGTCCAAGGTCAAATTAAAGGGCATCAACCTGCGAGGCACCCACGTTTATTTGTATAGCAAATTTAAACAGCCAGGAAATTCAAGATGATTTGCACAACTCCATCATTAAGATGGACACGGAGCATTAAGAGCAAGGAAGGACACAGACGATAAAAGAGAACTTCAAACAAAACAAACAAATAAGGCAAAGCTAAGGCAGAGACCAGGCCATAATGTTGGAAGCCGTGTCTAAGGTCGCCTATGCCCTGACCTAGACCATTGCAACATTGGTAGGCAGAGGCAGGGGCGGATCTAGGCATGGCCATGGGGGGGCAATGCCCCCCTAAATGCCCAGTCTGCCCCATCAAACACGATGGCATGCAAAACAACCCAAGATATTTCAAATGAAAGTGCTTATATTTAAAATGATTTGAAACACTACTACTGCTACTAACTAACTACAGTTGTCACTAAACCAACAGCATTTCATCATTGGAAACAGAAAACTCTCTGAGTCAGACCATTAGCTTTATGCATGCTGTTGCAACTTCAACAACAACTGATGTTATTATTGATGCTTTACTTGTCTAATAAAAGTCCTGTAACTGAAGATGCTATGGGAGCTGTTTGTCAGGCATATCCAAATATGGAGCTATTTAAATGAAAATGGTATGGGTCCGCACCCATACCATTTTCATTTAAATAGCTCCATATTTGGAGCGATGGCGATGAAGCCGCCCCCTACCATTTTCTCCTGCCCCCCCCCCCCCCCCCCAATTGGGAAATGTTACATCCGCCCCTGGGCAGAGGCCATAAAATAGTTCACATTGCATTTGTCTTTTCTTCTACATTACGTTTTCTGAATAAGGGGCGATTTTCACCCGGATGATTATATTTTTGCAATTTTCATAATGTCATGGTGCTCAGTGTGACATCATAATAGTACGGGTTTGTTTCTTCTCCAGGAAGGTTTAGGGTTTTAGATTTCACCTGTCTTTATAGTCATAGTGTGATAGAGAAAAGTTCCATTCACCCACAATGGACTTTTTTTTTCTTCATGGTTTTCTTCACAGGGCCAATCTCAGGGTTTTAGGAATATTAGCACTCCCAACAGAATTCATTCCTTCAGAAATATTTTAAAATAACATGCACGTTTTTCACCGATTTTGCCTGCTCATGATAACGCAACCCATAATACTCCCATTCAGAGACGTAGAGGTGAGGCCCAGCAAAGGCTAGCAGTTGCGGAACTAGAGGGAATTCATAAATTGTGACCTGATCCACCGAAATGAGTCACAGTGAGGCAAATTTCAAAATTGAGTTTTTGGTACCAATGGAAAGTGGAGAAAATAAGCTTTAAAATGATACTTAAACCAAAGCTGTATGATGGAATATCATGAAGATATGGCCATTTGAATTACGGCCTTCCATCCACCTTTTTTCGATCAAAAACCTGAGAAAATCACGTTTAAATTTTTTTTTGGTAATTTTTTGTGTAATGTCATTGAAATGTTTTTACAGTTAAAACTATAGTCCTATTTTAAAGTTAGATTTTTAAAAAGGCATCTGTACACATTAATTAAATGAATTAGACCAGAGTAAAAGACATTTTTTAACAAAATATTAATAACATATTTATTTAAATATACATTAAAAGAACTTTCATTTTCATTTTTAAAATCGGAAATATTGAGCAAAGCATACAAATACATACAACACTCTTCTGCTACAGAGAGGGTCTGCCAGTATCAAATCATGTGTGTGTGTGTGTGTGTGTGAGTGTGAGAGAGAGAGAGAGAGAGAGAGAGAGAGAGAGAGAGTGTGTTTATCAAATTTCACGTCTCTTCTTCTTAGCTGGGCAGGGAGAGGGACCGCTTTCTTCATCCATTCGTGGCTTTGGGCATGTGATGTCCTGCGTCTCCTCAGAGCAAAACTCCCGAAACTGTTCATACAGATATATCTGCCTTTTCAGATCCAGGCCAGGCGGTTTGACAGCTGGGGGTCTCTGGGTTGGTGGTGTGTCCTTCTGGAGCAGGCATATCCCTTGTTCTTCTGTGTCGGCGAAGGCTCTGCAGAAAACCCATCCGGGATGCTCACTGCTTATTCTGAAAAACATTTTTTTTTTTTTTTAAAGAAAAAAAAAATTGTTATAGAAAATTCATCCACTATCAGTACGCAGCAGTTGAAAATAAGGAATGCACAATGAACTCTTATAACAACACAATAACTGACAAACCTATAATGCTGGTATTTGGTTATGCCTGGGAGGAGTCTGAAGAATGGCCTCAAGAATGACTGCCAGTCACGCTGCTCCACCACAACTGTCCCATCTTCCCTGCCAACCAGTTGAGGGATGTTTATACCGGTCGCCGTGCTGCTCTCTACCACTTTAGCCAGATCGTCAAGGCAGGAGACCATGTGCCGGCGGTAAGACTGTTTGACCAGGCCAAAGGCCCAATCCGGCGCAAACTTTGTGTGGCCCACAATGAGGAAGTTCACAGAGATCGATTTGTGATGCCCATTTAAAACTCTCCATAATAAATACTGGAGGACAGTGTTGTTCTTGTTTTGCCCTACACAGTTGTCACAATGAAGCTGTACATGCTTCTCGCCCATGCCATACTCAGCAAAGAAGTGGTCAAGGAATGACACGACAGCATTGGGCCCTTTGGTTACACATACACTCTCATCTATAAGGTAGTTGACCTGCTTTGGGAGTGCCTCACAGCTAACTCCAAACAGGCCACATTTCCGCGGGGTCAAAAAGTACATGGGTCCAGGCTGTAGTGGATTGGAGGGGAAATGGACCTGCTGAGCGAAGTCGAAGGAATAATGCATCGTTATATCTCTGGAGCAAGGCTGAGAAGTGCTGAGGTTGTTGATGTCATGGTCTTTTACGGTGTCTTTGGCCTTCTGAACCATGTCCCTATACAGGGACCGTTCCAGCACAACTTTTCTGAGGTGGTCTTCCTGGCTCCTGCATCTCTCTGACTTCTCTACCTCAGTGAGATTGGCAGACTTGTAGATGGCTGTGTTGTTTTTCTGGCATTGCCAGCACAAATCAGTCATGGGCTTTGTCCGGATGATGTATGGCACCAGGGTCCTCCACAGGCGCCGGAAGGTCACAATATTCACAACGCGGTGTTCTGACAAAAAGGAAGTTGGGAAGAAAATCAATTTCAGCTCTAATGCAATACAGATGCATTTTAACTTTAAAACAGATCATCCTTTCATTTCAGTAAATAATGTCCATCATTTTAACTTAACTGCATAGACTGCATGTGTGAAATGGCAATGAAAAGTAAATAAGTTATAGTAAATAATACATACCTTCTGACTTCAGTGCTTGTTCATAAGCCCGAAACACTGTTCTCTTGGTGTAACTCGAGGGCAGCAGTTTCACATCAAAGCGTTTGTAGCCAGGGACGCGACCAGGAAGGACCATGGCATGCAGCTCTGCGAAGTTCACGATGAACGCCACCACGCGACAGATGTCGTCGTGGGTCAGCAGGCGCTTGTCTGATGCTTGACGGCCACCGGACTTCTTTTGACGGGGGACGAGACCATTTTCCTTGTAGTGCTTCAGTAACGCTGTCAGCTTATTTTGGCTAATGCTGAAATAAAATCAGTAGAGCTCTGTCACTAAAACGCACAACTCACTTTACTTCACTACATTTTCAAAAGAAATATTGTATGTTTTACTCCACTACATTTGAAATGAGCATGAAGTACATTTTACCTTGATGAGTGATGAATGCACTCAACTCTAAATCTATAAAACTAACAACTAACTAAGATTTTATATTCACTAGCCTGAACATACCATACCCTTTTATTATTTTTGTATAGAGGGTCTGGATCTGTATTATTTACAGTGTGAGGTGTGAAATTTGCCAAAGAAAGGATTGGATCTGATTTTACAGAAATTGCTTATCTTTAGTAGTACTGTATAATGATACCTTTATTTGCTTGGCCCACACACACACACACACACACACACACACACACACACACACACACACACACACACACACACACACACACACACACACACACACACACACACACACACACACAGGGGCGGATTGGCACATATTTTCCCACCGGGACAATTTTGCCTTTGCCAGGCCACCCTGGGGGGGAGGGCAGCTGGTTAACCAGATGTAACTCTTTGAGAGCGTAAAAATGAAACCAAATGGACCCTTGCGGGTCCATTTGGTTTCATTTTTACACCCTCAAGAGTTAAAATATTCATCATGTGAATTAGCCCAACTTAGTCTACACAACTATCGAATGTAGAAGATTAATGGTCATTTTGATCTGTATGTTCCAGGCGAGCATCTAGCGCATTCTAGTGCATTTTGGAAGTGCCACTGACTAGTGCATTTTGGATCTTGTCCAGCAGGCCACTAGGTGGCGCAGGCCACCGGGAAAACTCCCTGTACTCTAGATGGCCAATCCGCCCCTGCACACACACACACACACACACACACACACACACACACACACACACACACACACACACACACACACACACACACACACACACACACACACACACACACAGGAGTTGTTTCCTATTTTCTATTCATTCACATGTGAATATTTCTAGCCACATAAGATGTTAACATCATTTAGCCCTGCTTTAACACCACATTTCAGAAACTACACGGCCTGCCTGCCTGTTGTTAAAAGCTACTTACCAATGAAGAAACTTGAAGGTCTCACGACACACTCGTCTCCCATCCACGTAGTGCTCTGTCCTTTGGTGCTGTCGTTCTTGCTGCTCTTTTCGCTTGGAACAGCTGGTCATTTTGCTGTTATTGATATGACAGCTGATCTTCCCCAAAAGGACGAGATCTTTTTCGTATTCCGTCAAAGATGCCATGGACATACGGAGATCGTACACAGTCTCTTCATCAAATTGAAGGAAACAAGAAGCTCCATTGTGGAGTTTACAGCGAGAGCATCGAAAGCCACGGATTTTAGAAAGCTCTTCATCTCGACCGCTGCTAACATTCTCCACACATACGTCCTCACAGCTCACCACAACCCTGTTCACCTCATCAACATCAGTCACAGGTTGCTCATTTTCCTCATCTTCATCTTCATGAGAGGCGAATTCGCCGTCTCCTGTTTCCCCAATCTCCTCGACGTCGCTATCTTCCTCCTCGGATGGTATCGCATCATCTCCAAAAAAGTCGGTCATTAACGTTAGCCATTCTTGCTCGTGAGCAGCAGAGCTCAAGTTTGATGAACTGAGAGAGTTCAAAGCTTTAGCAACTTCACTTTCTTTTAATGTCATTCCAACAAAAGACTACAATAAGATCTCGCCTCAGATACAACTAAGTATTAAAAACACACGAAATAAATAAACGATGATAACGTTGACTGGATTTCTGACAAGATAACTACAGCTGCGCATTAACAGTACTAGTTTGACAGGAGGATGGCGGGACCAATCATTTGCACCGGTGAGGTAAACGTGCTTTTGTTTATACTTTTAAGCATTCCCATTGGTCTGCAAAGCCAGATGTGCTGGTGTAATTTGAGAAGTAATTCTTCTGTGGTGAAGGGAACGCAACCGCAACGTCAAGGGGCAGCAAATCGACAACAAAAGACATCTCAAATCCATCCAACTTGAACATAGATAGCCAACTTTAGTCAGCATTTGTCCTACTTTACTCTATTATGTGGGTTATGAAACTTGGTGAACTTGTTTTTCAATGTCGTTTCTTTTAAATGAGCAAAAAATAAAAAAAATGATTTTTCCACGTTTTTTCACAGTTATCGGCCTGTAGCTAAAAATAGAACGTTGCGACTTGCGACTCATTTCGCCAGAGCGGGTCAGAATTAGTCTTTTTTTGGTGAAAGGTCACGATAAATAGAAGAGTAAATAAAAGAAGAGTGCCCCAAGTTGCAATGTATTTCTGTACATTAATATATTGTGATGATTTTTTTTTTTTATTATTATTAAATATTTTACATTGGGTAAAATATACCCAGGTTTAGTGATGGTGTAACAAAAATAGTGGTGTATACAAAAAAGTGGTGTATACAAAAAAGTAAAGTACAGTATTCTAGGGTTGATGCTATTTTAACCAACTGGCCCAGGACCACTTGTCATTGTTGTAATGTGATGATGTATTTGAATAATCTCAGTTCTGTAAAGTTCTGTATATCGACGATAAGGCAAAAGAAATGAAAATTATACCGGCCGTATATGCATCTAGCTGACATCCAGTGCAAGTGCAAACACCCAAGTGCAAGGTCAAACTAGAAACAAAATTTCTAAGAAATTTTACTGTGTGCCTGCCACTCGCCAAGTGTGTGCAAACTTTTGCGGGAGTTGGCATGCTAACATGCTATGCTGACGTAGTAGCAAACCCTAAATAGTATCGACCAATCAGAATAGGGGGCGGGGGGTAAGTTACACTAATCAACGTCAGGGACTCATTACCCGAATCCAATGATGCCACCCATATGTATCTATGACATAGCATTGAGGAGTTATGGCAGGAAATAGTATCGACCAATCAGAAGAGGGGGCGGGGCTAAGTTACACCAATCAACGTCAGGGACGGGTCAGGGACGCCATACCGAGTCCAGTGCTACCACCCATATGTCTCTATGACATAGCATTGAGGAGTTATGGCAGGAAATAGTATCGACCAATCAGAAGAGGGGGCGGGGCTAAGTTACACCAATCAACGTCAGGGACGGGTCAGGGACGCCATACCGAGTCTAAGGCTACCACCCATATGTCTCTATGACATAGCATTGAGGAGTTAAGGCAGGAAATAGTATCGACCAATCAGAAGAGGGGGCGGGGCTAAGTTACACCAATCAACGTCAGGGACGGGTCAGGGACGCCATAGCGAGTCTAAGGCTACCACCCATATGTCTCTATGACATAGCATTGAGGAGTTATGGCAGGAAATAGTATCGACCAATCAGAATAGGGGGCGGAGCTAAGTTACACCAATCAACGTCAGGGACTCATTTCCCGAGACTTGCCAATGTGTGTGTGCGTGAGTGTGCATATGTGCTTGCGTGTGTGTGTGTATATGTGTGTGCGTGTGTTGCTGCATGCATGAATAACCAGTCGTGGCCCATAAGGTGACCTCAGAGAGGACCCGGACTATGTGTGTGCATGCGTATGCGCGCGTGCGTGCGTGTGTGTGTGCGTGTGTGTGTGTATGCGCGCGCGTGTGTGTGTGTGTATGCGCGCGCGTGTGTGTGTGTGTGGTTGTGTGTGTGTGGTTGTGTGTGTGTGGTTGTGTGTGTGTGTGTGTGTGTGTGTGTGTGTGTGTGCGCGCGCGCGTGCGTGCGTGCGTGTGTATGCGCGCGCATGTGTGTGTGTGTGCAAGTACACTATGCAGCAAAGCATAGACTGGAGAGGAGAGCATGTGTGTGCGTGTCTCTGCGCGCGTGTGGCTAGTGGCAGCCATCTAATTAGGGCCTAATCTGTTACACCTGTGTTCAGTGTGTCAGTACAGATACTATTGTCCATTAGTTTAAACAGGGAGTCTATGGGTAGCACTCTCTTGGAACAAAGGCCTCTCATGCAAAAAGTAAAACTCGTAAGCGTTTACTTTTTTCGATGTGGGCGCTACGACTTCGCAAGCTATGTTGTGTGCGATCGTGGTATTGGTACGACAAAAGACGTGGTCGTGAGAGCGATTTAAGAATTCGCGTTTGAAAACAAACGTCAAACGCCAAAATGCAGCACATTACAATGTAATTAATATGGGGACGGGAGGTCACGTCATCTCGCTCTGAGGCACGTAGCACCGGTTCTGTACCTGACTGGGCTTTGATGGTCACATTGGGTGAAAGGCGAGAAGTTTGTCTACAAAATGTCCGAAAACCATGCGTGTAAAGCGAATATTGTGGCCGTGAGGACGATTTGTTCGGTCATGACCCGAACCTCGAGACACTGCATCTCGCACTCTGTTTCACTCGCTCACTGGTCGTGCAAGCCTCTAAGCTCCGCTAAATTCTCGAACCATGCACACTTTGAACTGCGATAGCGGACAAACCGTGCAACATATTCGAATACCGCCTGAACCGTGACGAAGTCGAGAGGCGCGTCTGCTGTTTAAAGTTAAAATCGTGTTTCTACGCCACAGTGTGCCAGAGTAATGTGGCTCCAAATAAGCGCTTCTTTTTCTGATGTTTTTGGTGTGCCCCCATTCATTTCGAATGGGGATTTTTTGCGTCGTTTATTGCGAATTACGTTGGCACGGTAACGCGTATCGGAAAGAAAAGCACAAGCACATCTTTCCCGGCCGAGCCGCACGTTTTGATGTATATATTGCGGGGATTGTGCAAACCGTGCGGCCGGCCATAGCGGTCAAAATTTCGGATAGATAGATGATGGATTAAGTTGACGAATCACAACCTGTGTGCTTCTGCCATACTGGCAGGCACACAGAATTAAAAGGCATTCAATGCGAGAGGCAACCGAGTTTATTTGTATAGCAAATTTAAACAACCAGGAAAATTCAGGATGATTTGCACAAAACAATCATCAGGACGGAAATAGGCCATCAAGCCCAAACTCATTACTGTGAGGAGAGACACATGAACGCAATAGAAAAAAAAAGAACTTAAAATGCAGACAGAAAAAGTAATTTTCCGTTGATTCGGTTGAAATGTGTCACTTTTCCGTTGATCCAAAAGAGAGCAAATATAGCAAATGACTTTGATTAAAATTGTGTCATTTCAATTCACAATTCATATTTATAGCCTGGCCGAGGCCATAATATAAAAATAATACAATATTTAACATTTCACGTGTCTTTGTGTTTTCATATATGTTTTTATGGAAATAAAGCCTGAATCTTCTCATCCAGGATCGTCACTCTAAGTCCGAAGCCAAATTAAAATGCATTAAATCGACAGGCAAACCAGTTCACTTGTATAGCAAATTTAAACAAGGAAATTCTAGTTGATTTTCCTGAAACAACCATTAAGACGGAAACAGGCCGTCGAGGCCAAAGTCATTATGTAAGGAAGGATCATGAGCATTATACTAAAATGAGGACGTAAAACTAAAAAGACAGAGTCCGTTGAAACGTGTCACTTTTCCGTTGCTCCAAAAGAAAACAAATGTAGCAAAAAATTACTTTGATTAAAAATTGTGTCATTTCAATTCACAATTCACTGTTAGGCTATAAAATAATTCACATTGCACTCCTGTTTGTCTTCATCTTTTTAAGTGGAAATAAAGCAAATATAAGAGAGACGTTATCCATGCCGTGATGCTCACATAATTATCTTTGTACTTAAGAGTGCTCAGAGAGTGAGGCCCTGCTGTAGAGGTCTTCATGGGGTCCCCGTGTCTGAAATTATACCCGAGTCGACCCGAGACTCGGGTGTAATGGGGAGGGGGTATAATAATCAATCAGTCAGGATGGGAACGTCCCCCTCGGAACTCGGGCCTGTCAGTCATTATGTGTAAAACCCAAGCATATCTGAAAAGACCAATTCTACTGTGTGTTATACTGTCTGTTTTGTGGTTGTTGTTGTTGTTGTTGCATTCGGTTGCATTCTAGTAATGGTCCCCATAGAAGAAGAAGCCATTTTAGCTGCGTTTACTGTTTTCGCCTTCAGACCTGTTAATATTCCACACTCTCACTTTCTCTCTCTTGCGTGTTAATAATAAAATGTGTCAATACATCGGCTATATTTCATGAAGTCTACATTTATGTCTGCCTGGCTGGATTGGGTCTCTCAGAATGTCATTAATAATCACATTTTTAAAAGAAATCTCAGAGCAAGTCGGAATCAGACAAAATAGACAGAAAATCACTTTGGTCCTAAGTTGAACTTTTTGAAAACATTTTGAGAACGAGTTGTAATCAGTAATATGTCACAGATTAATTTTGGAACCTTTTTTTTTTTTTTTTTCAACCCGTGAAGACCTCTTTCCTGCTGTTACGGCACTAAACAGTTTTGTTATGGAACAAATAGCAACAATAGCAGAACAAATGCTCAAAATGATATTGGATATTGAATGTCTGCTCAAAATAAGATATAGAATGTATGAAGATAAGCAGCCTATGTACTGCGTGCACATCTATGAAACGATTATATAAATGATCACACAATGTATCTCGTTACTGTCTGGCAGAAACAAGCTAACTCCATTTGATAGGTTTCTCTTGAGTCAATGCTATTGAACACCCTGTACGTCTGTGCGTTATAAGTGCTTTTGACAAAACCATGCCATTGTACCCTCAGACTAGTTGTCTGCAAAACAGCCAACTGCTAAAGCAGACACCTCCACAACCTCTCATGCAATATATAAAGTCACAATGACACTTAGGGCTCCATTTTCGTTACCTTCTAAACCCCTTATCCTAAACCCCTCATCATTTTTTTTTTTTTTTTTTTACTATTTTGAAAAACTTTTTGGAATAGTTCAACGTGCCAATCTATTGACACATTGTGAGCTTGTAGACTGGCCATTTAAACTATTGAAAAATGTTATTTTTTAATAGTTTAAAAAGGCAAAGAAGTCAAGGGATAAGGGGTTTAGCGGTGCCGAAAATGGAGCCCTTAATCTCCTCTCATATATCAAATTGCCAATGCCACTATACCCTCTATGCCCTGTGCTACCTGCATATCATAATAACTACCTCAAAAATGTTAGTGACTCTCACAGCCACAACACACAAGGAAGCGAGAACAATGATCTGGTACCCAGGGGCGGATCTAGGCATGGGCATAGGGGGACAATGCCCCCCCTAAATACCCAGTCTGCCCCAACAAACATGCTGGCATGCAAAACAACCCAAGATATTTCAAATTAAATAGCTTATAGTGTAGTTAAAATTATTTGAAACCCTACTACTGCTAAGTAACTACCATTGTGTCAGACCTTTAGCTTTATGCATGCTGCGTGTCTGTTGCAACTTCAACAACAACTGATGTTATCGTTGATACCATTTTCGGTTACAGGACTTATATTAGGCAAGTAAAGCTACTTGCCTAATATAAGTCCTGTAACCGAAAATGGTATGGGGGCGGCGTCATCGCCCGTGGCGCGATACCACCCCCACCCCCATTCGGGAAATGTTACATCCGCCCCTGCTGCTACCACTGACCTTCAAACCAAATATGGAGTAAATTCTCCTTCTACAGCACTGCAACTAGTGTGGAACGGCCTGACTCCCTCTCTGAAAAAGAGTAAATCCCTGGAGTCCTTTAAAACGGGCCAAAAGTAAAGGAAATGACCACCCCATTACTATTGTGACTTCCCCATTCCCCTATAACCCTTTCATGTTCATGTCATTTTACCTCTCTCAATGATTTGAACTATTGTTGTAATCCTCATGTCATGATTATGAAGTATATAGGACCAGAATGGAAAGTAGACGACAAGGATTTTTTTTTTTTTGGTGATCCCTTTGGCTGTGTTTGACCCTACCCTGTACTGTATACTTACTTAGCCTGTATACCGATTACTTTTCTGCCAATGAACTATTCAATCAATCAATAAACTATTCAATAATTCAATCAATCAATAACAAAAAAAAAGCATTTTGGAGTTAGCTGGTTTCTGCCCAATAGAAGAGATAGTATAGTACTCTAAATCATAGATATACATCGAAAGCTAGATGACTTGAGGCGGAGCCTCTGACGTCGTTCACGGCGGCCATCTTGTGAGAGGTACTCAATACACTATGCTCTATGGCAGCCCAAACAAAACCAGCTGTAACTCGCTCAAAACTTGGTTTACAAACAGATCGCATTATTATAAACGTTATCGACGTGGCTATGTTTTTTGCTTTTTTTTTTTTTTTTTTTTTTTTTTAAATATCATATGGTCTCTAACGCTTACAACAAACCAATCCATTTGAAAATCGGTTGAAAATTAAGCAAGTTATCATAATTTAAAAGGTATATGCTCATAGACATAATGTTATGCTCTCCTCTCAGAAGATGGCTGCCAGGAACGACGTTGCTCCTGATTGGCCAGCAGCGCGGGCGAGCCATCTAGCTTTCTTATATATATCTATGCTCTAAATGACCACACATTTACTGCAGTGCAGCCCTAAAATTCATCATTCATTTTTCTGGGACTTGACACAGAGGAAGTTCCTTCTCTCCATGCAGTCCCTGATCTGCCACTTGGTGCTGGTGTCTTTGGGCAGGGTTCCACAGTGCCGGCCCCAGGCGGGACACAGTGGCAGGTCCTGGTACAGCTGTGGTTCCCCGTCCACCCAGAGCCACCGGCCAGCCAGGAAACGCAGAGCTGTCCACACCTGCATGGGGTGACGACATGGAGAGCAAAGGAGGTCAAATGAACCCCTGCAGGTTTGTTGAGTACAGCAAAGGTTTTACGTTAGAAATGCTATTAGTAGTATAGGTTGGGCAAAAAAATCGATACGTCACTATATCGCAATTCTTAAAGAGTAGGTATCACGGATATTTCCTTTAAAAACTAATGACGCATATCTATCAATGACCCCCTAAAGATGTCCAGAAAAAAAGTCGTTTCAGAAAAAATACAATATATAGGCAGAGTTGAAGAAAGAGTTGAGATCCCCCCTGCTTCCCTGAAAAGCAGTTGCATTCGGGAAAAGAGCCGAACGCGCCATCGCGTGACGTATACAGTGGTACGCTCGGCCAACTTCGGCGAGCAGGTCGTGCAGCTGAGCTTCCGGCTAAAGTTATCCACAGTAGCATAGCATAGCATAGTAGTAGGATAGCCTACCCAAATACAATACAATTAAATTATATTTGGCAGCGATCAGCTGCTTAGTTGTCATGATCTTCAAGATCACATGTGCGTTGGTGCATACGCACACACACGTTGCGATCGAGGTGCGACAATAATACTTTTATAGAGACTAACTATTAACTAATGTTCTTCTAGTTCCGTCGGAACCCCACTCTCTGCTCCGTCCCTCCGCTCCGAGATGGGAGCTGCACTAGAGGAAGCACAGGGTAGAGTGTAGGACCGCAACCCTGCTTTCTGGTCTCAACTCTGGGTTGTCATGCTTTATTTATAGATTTGTCTTTGTTTATAGAGATGAGCCTCGCACCGTCCCAAGTTGGATGTATGCCGTCTCTCCCTATCAGACCAGTTTTCCCCTCAAAGCTTTGCCAATGATTTATAAAGCCCATGTTATTATCTGGACACCACCTAGACAACCAGCGGTTGAATTGACTCATACGGCTATACATGTCATTGTTCATGTTTGGCAGGGGGCCAGAGAAAATTACGGAGTCCGACATTATCTTTGCGTATGTGCACACGGACTCAACATTGATCTTTGTGATCTCGGATTGCCGAAGTCGAGTGTCGTTGCCACCACAGTGAATTACAATTTTATCATAGCGTTTGTGTTTGCCTTTAGCCATAAGTTTTAAGCGTGATTCGATGTCGCCCGCTCTGGCCCCGGGGATGCAAGTGATTGTGGTCCCTGGCGTCTCTAACTTCACGTTTCTTACTATAGAACTACCAATAACCAGAGTTGTAGTCTTGACTGTCTTGTCGACCCGCGGCCGTTTGTATGGCGAGTCGACAGACTCACTGTCACTAATGGGTGTAGCAGTGAGTGGGGAAAAGCTGTTTGAAACGTGGAGTGGTTGGTGTCCCGTGTGCTTCTGTGTATGACTATGCTTCCTTCCAGTAACAGTCACCCAGCCGCCGTCACGATCTGATTCGTGGGGACCCCGATCAGCCGCGGTCCGCGGCTGACGGTGGCGTCCCTGTGTCCGGGTGCGAGCGGTGGGCGAGCTAGCCGCACCACCGCTAGCACTTTTAACCAGAGCCTCCAGCTCGATCAGCCTCTCCGTTAGCACAGAGATCGCATTGCATTTGTTACACAGACCCATCGTTCCAAAAGCAGTGGGGTCGTAACTATGCATGCGGCACTCGATGCACACGATAGGGCTAGAGCGAGAGGGGGGCTCGGGAGAGGATGCAGCCGCCGCCATCACAGCCCGGTACTAGCAGTAGCAGTAGCCGCTAAGCCGGTGCCACTGCTAGGTGGCTAGGCTATCAAGCCAAACAGCCAAGAAGAAGTTACTACATACATTAGAGTCTATGGGCTCGCGCAAGTACATGAACCACGTAACCAGACTATTTTCTGCCCCCTCAATATCGCAACTCTGTCTATTCCCCCCCCCCCCGTGGCCCGCTGCAACCAGCCTGGAGGTGACTCAAGAAAGACACGCCCCCCAAGCCTGTGTAGAAATGCGAGCCGTGCACAGCCGTGTTTCCCCGTAGATAATGCAAAAACGGCTGGCGGATTATTTACAAAAAATCTCGAGTGCATAGTATAGCGGTCCCTGGTCATGCTAACCAAAAAAGATTTTTATTTACTTCATTAACATGACGCTAAAATAATGGAATTCCGAGGAGTTTTTAACATGTGTTCCTAGAGGTGTGACGTCAGCGTGTTCTACTGGTGACGCGCTGTTTTGGCTCGGGCTTTTCCGAGCTGGTGGGAGGGGTTTTTCAGAAGAGTGGCCTCCGACCTGACACAGCATTGAAACGGCTTTATATAGCCATATGTTTGCATTTTCGAATGTTATCACAACTTTGTCATAGTTAAAATGAGAAAAAGTTGATATTAGCATGATACCCTGTCTTTAATGCCATGATATCCATATCGAATCGTCAGGTTTTTTGATGATTATGTAGACCTATTCATTAATTTGTTCATGTCAGAAAGACGGAACTTTTTGTTATTTATATTGTTTAAAATTGCTTGGTCCATATTGTTCAGAATTCTGCCCATTTTCAACATTTTACTGAACTGTATTTTACTTGATGATGACATCATCAAGTTGTGTTTGTGTTGTGTTGGTTAGCCTAATGATTTTTCTTTTATTTTCTGAGGGTGTACAAATTTGTACGCCCTCAGAAAAAATCTTGAAAATGGAATCGCAGCATAACTATTGTGATAAAGAATCACAATATGAATTGATTCTGGACCCTAATTATCACTATTGTATCGTGAGGTAAGTGAATCGTCCCATCCCTAATTAGTAGTAGTTAGGGAAAAGTTACGATAACCTGGGAACTAAATTGGTGAAGAAATGTCTTCACCTACTGTATGTGTTTATAATGGTGTCTAATAAAATGTAAAATGTTGAGATTCAACACCCAGGTCAAAGTCGGGGTAACATCTACACATTAGAACACAAAGCATGCACAATTTCCACATGCTTTATGTGTTTAACTAGGGAGTTTACATGATGCTGAATCCATTGCAAGCATTACCTTTTCTCAGAGAAAAACTCTTTGGGCTAAAAACATGAATGTGCTCAGTCAGCACATTTTAGAAAGGGCTATAGCCAAAACGTGAAAAAGAAAACAATGCTTGGAATGGATTCAGCATCATGAAAACCCCCTAGTTAGGCATGTCACATGGTACGGAAAACAGTGGAATGGTAATAATAATGGTAATAGTGAATGTTGGACTGTTTTTTGTGAAGATTTCCCATGGGTGTTGAATTTCAACATTTCAGACAACATGATTTTTTAACAACAATAACGTTCTGGACATCTGCAGGGCAAAGCAAGTGTCTGTCTGCAGGGAAACAGCTGCAGCATCAAAGTAGTATTGCTGTAAAACATGAGGTTAATGTTAATATTATAGTTGGTATTAGCTGTTAAAGGGACATTTCACTTTAACACTTTAAAAACTACTCAACACGCCCAATCTTTTTATTCGTAACTGATATTGTTATCCTAATATGTGAGAGGGCCACGGTATTTAATGTACTGTTTTCATTTATTTATAAAAAAAAAATATTGGCTTGAAGAAGGTAGCCACATGGCTCTACACCAGTGTGCAATAAAGAATAACACTTAAAAAAAAATATAATTAAATAATTATTAATTAAAAAGCACGGTCCATTCACATATGATGACAATATCAGTCAGCAGAACAAATACAGATGTTGTTGTTGTTGTTGTTTTATGACTTTTATGATAATGTCTGTAAATGGAATATCAAATATCAGTATTAATCATTAATTTCTTCTTTTGTATGTGTGTGTGTGTGTGTGTGTGTGTGTGTCTGTGTGTGCGTGCGTGCGTGCGTGCGTCAGACAATTGGACTCGAGTCCTATTGACTCGACTTGGATCAAGTCCAAGTCGCATTTTTGACTCGACTTGACTCGCTTGGGACGTAGGTAAAATACTTGAGACTCGGACTTGACTTGAGACAACCTGACTCGGCGACTCGTCCGAGTCATCGTCCGAGTCACCATTGCCGGGAGGCAACGGTGTGCAAATGAAACCAAATGAACCAGTCAGGGAGCTAACACGATCACCTATTTGCGGGGGTCCCGACCCACGGTCTGAACCACTGACGGGAGCGGAGCGGGGGTGAACGCCATTGCCATCTAGATCTAGTAGAAGACTTGCGACATTGAGGGGTCAGAAAACAGTGAACGGAGTTTGCAGTACTTCCCAGTTTCCACAACTCTCCAACTGTCTATTTCAGTAATTCTAATGAACGCCACGATATCACCCGCTTCGACCTCTATCCATCGATTGAATAGACACTTATCAACAGAAATGTTACGATCCAATCGTGCCGGTATAGCAGATATTCAGATACCCGCCGGGCAAGTAGATATTTTGTATTCATTGCATCGGTGGATCACGGATACTACTAGTAGGGCGGGGCGAAGGAAGTTTTACTGAAGTTATGGTTAGGGTTAGGTTAGGTTTAGGCATAAGTTTACTGAGGTTAAGTTTAGGGTTGGGGTTAGGTGTAGGCATAGCCTAGTTTTACTGGGGTTATGTTTAGGGTTTAGGATTAGGCTAGGGTTAGGGTTAGACGGTGCTTTATGCGGTAACTAACCCTAAACAAAACTTCAGTAAAACTATGCTTCGCCCCGCCCTACTAGTAGTATCCGTGATCCACCGATGCAATGAATACAAAATATCTACTTGCCCGGCGGGTATCTGAATATCTGCTATACCGGCACGATTGGATCGTAACATTTCTGTTGATAAGTGTCTATTCAATCGATGGATAGAGGTCGAAGCGGCTGAAGCTATAGGTTCACGCGTTTATTGATTGATAGATTGATTGAGTGATTGGAGACAGGCATGTAGAGTGAGCAAGCACAAAAGACTCTGATCAGGCCATACACCACAGCAGCCACACTACACCACACACAGAAACAAACACTGCTACTGCTGAGCGACAACCTCGTCCTCGTCTGCACAACAATCACCAAAGGTTGTCAAATTTGCTTTTAAAAACTTCCATTCTGATGGGAAACGGAGGATGGCCAAACAACAGAAAACAATATCACTCACCACTGTCACGAACGCTGATTTGGGCTCCTGTATGTCCGTATGTGACTGGCTGCATAAATAATCCATCATCCATCCATATAGAAACTAGAAAGGCAGCAATCCATCTTCCAAAATTCTCACTTCTCATAACATGTATCCAGTTGTTGGGGTTAAAACCTCACTCCACGCAACCTCCACCTAAAATAGTTATTCATTCCTTCCCTTTCCACCGGTACGTTCTTCTCGCTAAATAGTTTTATTTAGTCCAGTTATTATTTCGCCAGCTCTGCTTTCCATCCCACCAAAACAAATGCACGTGTAGTCATAGACTCAGTGTTGCCAACTTCACGCATTTGACACTATATTTAGCTTTTTTTCCCAGACCCCCCTAGCGCCAAAATGATTGAAAAACTCAAGGTGATATTCACTACTAGTGCTTTTATAGTGAGCTGGGTTGAAAAACACTGCTCTAGCTCCTTGTAGTGCGTTTTGGAAGTGCCACTAGTGCATTTTGGATTTTGGCAGTTGGCAACTGAGTGTAGTACACTAGTAGGTAGCTAACTTAGTGCCTGATGAAAAATGAACACTATGTTAAATTAATGATCCGTGTGCGTGCAGGTATGCCTGCTCTACAAAATGCTACACAAGCACAATTGTACTGTAACTCTCATCTCTATTAATACATTTTTTCTTTCATTCATATAATTCAAGTTACACTGCAACAAAACTGATAACTGATAAAACTGATATATTTTTTTTTACATTTGACCGTAGGAAGTTGTAACCTGTGACTTGACTTGAAAACCAGTGACTTGACTTGAAAACATTGTGACTCGACGCGACTTGAAACAACCATGCGACTTGACTCGACTTGACTCGCCCAACTGTGTGGACTCGACTTGACTTGACTCGCCCCCAACCTAAAAAAAACTTGACTTGCTTGAGACTTGGGACCAAATGACTTGTGCTTGCTTGAGACTCGGCTCGGAGGGACTTGTGCAATTGTCTGACGTGCGTGCGTGCGTGCGTGTGTTTGTGTGTGTGTGTGTGTGTGTGTGTGTGTGTGTGTGTGTGTGTGTGTGTGTGTGTGTGTGTGTGACCCCTCAAACCTCATTGGTGGAGGCCTCCTGGATCTTGTCCCTGGCGTAGCGGTGGTGGTGGTCAGACTGCAGGCTCACCAGGTCGTACAGGTGGTCGCGGTAATGACTGTGCAGACTGGAGCCGTCGCTGCCGATGGCCCTGCAGTGCTCCAGAGCCTCCTCCCAGGTCTTGTTCTCCTTCACCAGGATCACGTTGTCAGCGACGCAGATGAATGGACCCGGCCAGGAGCAATGATAGCCAATCAACAGACCATCGGAACGGAGATTGCCACAGTTGTCCCTCTTTCCCGGCTCGTTGGGTCCCCAAGCTGGGTCATTTGAAGCGTCTCCTCTGTAAAAAAAAAATGCACAACTGTCTATGAATTGATGAATGAATGCATACATACATACATACTGTACATACACACATACTGTACATACCCCAGACACCCTACTGGCCTGAGTATAAGACATGTTAGAAATATTTAACCCTTTCAGGCCGGGAATCCATTTTTGGAATATGTACAGTATGTACAGTATTCCAGAATTAACTTTTTTTTATGCTGATAGATAAATATTTCAAGTTTTTTAGAAACCTTAGGTCAGGCCTAAATGGGTAATTGGGGGTCGTATTATGCATATTTGTGCTGCATTATTGACATTCAGCGTTTTCTGCAAATGAGTCTTGAAAAATGTGGTTCGACTTCTAAGCGGAGTTGACTTACGTATATTCAGGACAATACGGTAAATAAAATGTTTGTCACAATCACTTTAAGCACCAGTCCAACCTTTCTCCAGTCCACCTCCAGACAGAAGCGTCCTTAGCGTCTCTGTACAGGCCGATCCACGAATACCGCAAGGGTGTGGGTGATGTGTTCTTCATGTTCTTCACAAATGTCAGCAGGGCATCTTTGTCATCGCCAGCAGAGGCCAGGTCAGTGAACTTCTCCTTGCAGTACTGTCGAGCATCGGCCCAGTTTTTCTTTTCATTCACGAAGTGAAACGTTTTCATGGGGAAGACAGACGCCTTCGTTTGAAGAGCACCGATGATGATCATGATGACGAGGAGGAAGAGGAAGAGGGAGACGGAGAAGGGGCTCACGAGCGAGCTCCTCTTCGCCATTTTCACAAGTTGTTTCTTCGGGTTCAAGCAGAGAAAGTCACAGCGCAGAGTTCAGTTGTGTCTAATGTCCCACTCTGTAGCTGTTAGTCCTCTGTGTGGCCTGGTTAGTCTGGTGAGGAGCCGCCTGTTACGCTGTACTTATGACAGCCACAGACTACACCTTCATGCTCCCACATGCAGTGGGACACACCCACACCCACACCCACATACAATGGGACACACCCACACGCAATGGGACACAGCCACACCCACATTGGACACACCCACACACCCACACACCTATTGCATGTGGGTGTGGGTGTGTCCCACACCCACATGCAATGGGACACACCCACATTGGACACACCCACACCCACATGCAATGGGACACACCCACACCCACATGCAATGTGACACACCCACACCTACGTGCACCTGTGGACACACATATGCGATCCACGTGCCCCAGGGACCACAGCGTGTCACTTAAATAGGTGGCTATATCCTACCTATGGAAAATAGCTCACTCTACAAGCTCACAATGCATTGTGTCCATGGTGGGTTGTGAGCTGTGTACTGCATATCACACAGTTTGACATGCACCATATAAAGTAGGCAGAGTGCTTTGGCTTTGAAAATCATTGCGCCTGACAACCGACAGGGCGGCGCCGAGGTGCGTTTCTTGGACATGGAGAGCAAAGGACGTCAAATTAACCGCCTCCCCTTGAGTGTTACTATATATCAGGGGTGCCCGCACTTTTTTGACTTGAGAGCTACTTTCAACATGACCGGCTCAACAAGGTCTACACGACAAATAAGTGATTGTTCCATTACTGAAAATCCATTTCAATCCATTTCATGTGTGATATTGAGCACTTCTGCTTTGTTAAGATAATCCATCCCACCTCACAGGTGTGCCACATCAAGATGCAGATGTGACATCATGGTTAGTGCACAGGTGTACCTTAGACTGTCCACAACAAAAGGCCACCCTGAAATGTGCAGTTTTCTTTTGCCTTATTGGGGGTATGGGACTCCGAACCAGTCAGTATCTGGTGTGACCACCATTTGCCTCATGCAGTGCAACACATCTTCTTCGCATAGAGTTTATCAGATTGTCAATCTTGGCCTGTGGAATGTTGGTCCACTCCTCTTCAATGGCTGTGTGAAGTTGTTGGATATTGGTGGGAACTGGTACGAGCAGTCAAAATGGTAATAATGTGGTAATAATGTGTTATTACCATTTTGACAGTGTGTACCAGTTCCCACTAATATCCAGCAACTTGACAAAGCCATTGAAGAGGAGTGGACCAACATTCCACAGGCCAAGATTGACAATCTGATAAACTCTATGCGAAGAAGATGTGTTGCACTGCATGAGGCAAATGGTGGTCACACCAGATACTGACTGGTTCAGAGTCCCATACCCCCAATAAGGCAAAAGAAAACTGCACATTTCAGGGTGGCCTTTTGTTGTGGAGAGTCCAAGGTACACCTGTGCACTAACGATGATGTCAAACATGCATCTTGATGTGGCACACCTGTGAGGTGGGATAGATTATCTTAACAAAGCAGAAGTGCTCAATATCACACATTTAGGCAGATTTGTGAACAATGTTTGAGAAAAATGGTTATATTGTATATCTGGAATGAATTTTAGGTCTTTAAGTCCGTCCCCTGAAAAATGGGAGCAAAAACAAAAGTAATGCGTTTATATTTTTGTTGAGTATATACAGGTATATATATATATATATATATATATATATATATATATATATATATATATATATATATATATATATATATATATATATATATATATATATATATATATATATATATATATATATATATATGTGTGTGTGTGTGTGTGTGTGTGTGTGTGTGTGTGTGTGTGTGTGTGTGTGTGTGTGTGTGTGTGTGTGTGTGTGTGTGTGTGTGTGGTAGTAAATGGTGGATTCATATAGCGCCTTCATCCATAGATGGTGTATAACATTCATTTTCTTGCTCAAGAACTATAACTCTTGTTTTGCAATGCAAATAATCGGTATCGAATCGTTTATAAAAAAAATAATAAAACAGTAAAGATTGGTTTGATTACTTAGCTTAATTACTTAATTTTGTAGTATTGCATTATTACCACATCAAATTTCAAACTTTTTAGGAGAAAAAAAAATAAGACTATAGAATGACCTAATATGGTTCATGTATCGCATCGTAGCGTCAACCATGTATCGTGATACGTATCGAATCATCACTACACCCCTACTGGTCACGATGACGAACAAGTAAATCGAAACGATCACGTGACCGCAAGGGCCTCTGGGAGACTGAGTTCAATGCAGCCCCAGTGCAGTGAAGGCAATGGGGCTTGGTGTACAGTGTGACATTGGCTGGTGTTGTAATGTTATGAAGAAGTCCAGCTTCCACTTGTGAGGATGAAGTGTTATGACGTAAACCATGTGGTTTTCCATCTTTTTCATACCAGGGCCCACTATTTATTCTGCATTTTAGCCACGGACCACTATTTGATGATTTGTTTAGTTTCTCGGACGCAAAACTAAGGATTATCATATTTTTGTCCACATTTTAGGAAAAAAAAAAACATTTTGTCTACATATCCTAATTGTGTAGATTATATATAATTTAACTCTTGAATGAATATCATGGGTTGAACCGGCCTATACCGGCCTTTAACAGCCGACGCTGCAGTCCAAGATGGTGGATCTAAGTGCAAGGTCAAATTAAAGGGCATCAACCTGCGAGGCACCCTGCACGTTTATTTGTATAGCAAATTGAAACAGCCAGGAAATTCAAGATGATTTGCACAACTCCATCATTAAGATGGACACGGAGCATTAAGACCAAGGAAGGACACAATAAGGACAGACGGTAAAAGAGAACTTCAAACAAAACAAACAAATAAGGCAAAGCTAAGGCAGAGACCAGGCCATAAGCCGTCCATACAATCATTGATTAGTGATCATAATGTTGGAAGCCATGTCTAAGGTCGCCTATGCCCTGACCTAGACCATTGCAACATTGGTAGGCAGAGGCAGGGGCGGATCTAGGCATGGTCATGGGGGGGCAATGCCGCCCTAAATGCCCAGTCAGTCTGCCCCACCAAACACGATGGCATGCAAAAGAACCCAAGATATTTCAAATGAAAGTGCTTATATTTAAAATGATTTGAAACACTGCTACTGCTACTAACTAGTTGTTGTAGTTACAGTTGTGGCACCACTAAACCAACAGCATTTCATCATTGAAAACAGAAAACTCTCTGAGTCAGACCTTTAGCTTTATGCATGCTGCGTGTCTGTTGCAACCTCAACAACAACTGATGTTATTATTGATGCTTTACTCGGCTAATAAAAGTCCTGTAACTGAAAATGGTATGGGAGCTGTTTGCCAGGCACATCCAAATATTGAGCTGTTTAAATGAAAATGGTATAGGTGCGGCTTCGTCGCCCGTGGCCGAAGCGACACGGGCGATGAAGCCGGCCCCCCCTACCATTTTCTCCTGCCACCCCCCAATTGGGAAATGTTACATCCGCCCCTGGGCAGAGGCCATGAAATAGTTCACGTTGCACTTGTCTTTTCTTCTACATTACGTTTTCTGAACACAGGCGATTTTCACCCGGATGATTATATATTTTTTGCAATTTTCATAATGTTGCTGATGTCATGGTGCTCAGCGACATCATAATAGTACGGGTTTGTTTCTTCTCCAGGAAGGTTTCGGGATTTAGATTTAGATTTCACCTGTCTTTATAGTCATAGTGTGATAGAGAAATTTGTTTTCTCCAAGTTTTTCTTCATGGTTATCTTCACAGGGCCAATCTCAGGGCTTTTAGGAATGCAGGGCTTGACACTAACACTTGCCCGCTTGCCCGGGGCAAGTAAAAAATGGTGGGGCAAGTGAAGACTGCTACCTGGTTGCCCGATCGGGCAAGTGTGCAACTTAGTGCACTATAACACAACACAAGATAAATCTGTCTTGAAGGCAGTCATTGCACTCTGCCTCTGGGTCTTTCCCTGCTTTCTAGATATCCACAATTCCAGGCTGGATTTGGGAAACAAAACAGGCAAATTAACACATCAAAATGACCATTAATCTTCTACAGTGTAGACCTGGGCTAATTAAGATGATGAATTTTAACTCTTGAGAGTGTAAAAATGAAACCAAATGGACCCGCAAGGGTCCATTTGGTTTCATTTTTACGTTCTCAAGAGTTACATCTGGTTAACCAACTTAACTTAACCTGGAACCTGGTGGGCAAGTGACCATGACCTGAGGGCAAGTAGAACCTGACTTGCACTTGCCCGATGGGCAAGTGCCTCGGAGACCTGAGTGTCAACCCCTGGAATGTTAGGACCAAGGGAGAAGTTCACAACAGAATTCCTTCCTTCAGAAATATTTTAAAATAACACGTGTGGACCAGGGTTATAATAGTTAACTAAAACTAACTAAAAAAACGAAAACTAAAATTGCAAAAAACATTTGAGTTAACTAAAACTAATCAAAAATGAATGCAAAAAAACGATAACTAAACTAAAACTGTAATGTGGGTTCAAAAACTAACTAAAACTAACTGAAATTATACACAAAATACCCTTAGTTTTAGTTTTTATAAAGCTTTTAAATCCAAAATGTGTTGGTGACCAGCATGACGAGGAGATGCTTCTAGATCTTCTATCCACTACTGAGTTCCATAAACACTGGGGGTAAAAATTGTGTTCTTGTGGGAGAGTGCAATCATCCAACCTACTAAGAAACTCAAAGCAAGGGTTGAATACCAACCGTTTACTACTTTGGCATTTCTTTTTAATCCTATACCTGACAACCAAGGCACAAAAAAAATAAATAAATTATATATATATATATATATATATATATATATATATATATATATATATATATATTATATATATATATATATATATATATATATATATATATATATATATATATACTAAAACTAAAATTATAGCTAAACTAAAACTAAGTAAAAAAATGCCAAAATAAAAACTAAATAAAAACTAGCAAAACCGCTCTAAAAACTAACTAACCAAATTAGAAAGTAAAATGTCAAAACTAACTAAAACTAAACTAAAATGAAAAATCCATAACTATAATAACCCTGGTGCGCACATGCACGTTTTTCACCGATTTTTTCCCCCTCATGATAGCGCACCCCCCCCCCCCCCCCCCCCCCCCCTTCCACCCGTAACCCTCTCATTCAGAGGCATAGAGGTGAGGCCCAGCAAAGGCTATAGCAGGCGGAACTCGGGGGAATTCATAAATTTGTCTTTCTTTTTGTGAAAAGTCACGATAAATAGAAGAGCGTCCCGAGTTGCAGTGTATTTCTGTATGCTAATATATTGTGATGAGTTTTTTTTTTTTATATATTATTATTATTAAATATTTTACATTGGGTAAAATATACCCAGGTTTAGTGATGAGTGTAACAAAAATAAAGTTAAGTACAGTATTCTAGGGTTGATGCTGTTTTAACCAACTGGCCCAGGACCACTTGCCATTGTGGTAATGTGATGATGTATTTTGAATAATCTCTGCTTTAGGGGGTAAAGTTCTGTATGTCGACAATAAGACAATAAGACAAAAGAAATGAAAATGAAAATGATACCGGCCGTGTGTGCATTTAGCTGACATCCAGGATCCATCTAAGTGGAAGGTCAAATTAAAAGGCATTCAATGCGAGAGGCAACTGAGTTTATTTGTATAGCAAATTTAAACAACCAGGAAAATGCAGGATGATTTGCACAAAACAATCATCAGGACGGAAACAGGTCATCAAGACCAAACTCATTACTGTGAGACACATGAACGCAATAGAAAAAAGAGAACTTAAAATGCAGACAGAAAAAGTAATTTTCCATTGATTCGGTTGAAATGTGTCAATCACTTTTCCGTTGATCCAAAATAGAGCAAATGTAGCAAATGACTTTGATTAAAAATTGTGTCATTTCAACTCACAATTCATATTTATAGACTAGCCCGAGGCCAAGCAATAAATATAAAAAATAATTCAATATTTAACTTTTCACTTGTCTTTGTCTTTTTATGTGGAAATAAAGCCTGAATGTTCTCATCCAGGATCGTCACTCTAAGTTCGAAGCCAAATTTAAAGGCATTAAACCGACAGGCAAACCAGTTCACTTGTATAGCAAATTTAAACAAGGAAATTCAAGCTGATTTTCCTGAAACAACCATTAAGACGTAAACAGGACGCGGGGCCAAAGTCAAGGAAGGACACATGGTACTAAAATGAGGACGCAAAACTAAAAAGACAGAGAGTCCGTTGAAATGTGTCACTTTTCCGTTGCTCCAAAAGAAAACAAATTACTTTGATTAAAAATTGTGTCATTTCAATTCACAATTCACTATTAGGCCATAAAATAATTCACATTGCACTCCTCTTTGTCTTTTCATCTTTTTAAGTGTAAACAAAGCAAATACAAGAGAGACGTTATCAAGTATCATTAATGTTGTCATTTCAACGACTGGCCCATGACCACTTCTTGTTGTTGCAATGTGGTCATGCACACGTTCAACTCTGTGAATATCCCTGCTGCTGTGATGCTCACATAATTATCTTTGTACTTAAGAGTGCTCAGAGCCCGAGGCCCTGCTGTAGAGGTCTTCACGGGGTCCCCGTGTCTGAAATTATACCCGAGTCGACCCGAGACTCAGGTGTAATGGGGAGGGGGTATCATAATCAATCAGACAGGGTCAGGATATTGGACATGTCCCCCTCGGAACTCGGGCCTGTCAGTCATTACTGTATGTGTAAAACCCAAGCGTATCTGAAAAGAGGTTGTTGTTGCAAATATTCGGTTGCATTCTAGTAATGGTCCCCGCATAGAACATACCTGGGCATTATGCGGCCCTTTGGCTGACTCTGACCGGCCCCTGAAACGGTTTTAAACCAGTGGTCCGGGGACCATCAGAGGTCCTTGAGAGAGTTCCAGTTAATTATGGAAAGTTGATAAACCAGATGTAACTCATTGAGAGTGTAAAAATGAAACCAAATGGACCCTTGCGGGTCCACTCTCAAAAGTTAAAATATTCAATATCTGAATTAGCCCAGGTCTATACAATCAGATAATGTAAAAGAATGGTCATTTCTGGTCTATTTTTTGCGAAATTAGCCTGAAATTAGCCTATTGTGGACAAAAGCAAAATAAATCTTAAGTTTTGGGCTCTGGGGGGCTAAACTGTCATAAAATGTTGGTCCTCTGTGGCTCAAATACTGAATATATAGAGGACCCTGGTGTCGAAATGGTTGGTCTTACTCTTACTTTTATCTTGAAATTAAATTAATATTACACAGACTTTAGTTCAGCCTATAGTCTTGGCCCTGCACAATATTTTATGTATCTCACTTGCCCCTTGCTGAAAATTAATTGCCCAACCCTGCAATAGAAGAAGAATCCGTTTTAGCTGCGTTCAGTGTTTCCGCCTTCAGACCTGTTCCACTCAGCTAAGACGTGTATCTGCTAAAACTCCAGCCTGCATAGAACCTCTCTCTCTGTCTGTCTGCGTCTCTCTCACTTTCTCTCTCTTGCGTGTTAATAATAAAATGTGTCAATGCATCGGCTATATTTCATGAAGTCTACATTTATGTCTGCCTGGCTGGATTGGGTCTCTCAGAATGTCATTAATAATCACATTTTTGAAAGAAATCTCAGAGGAATCGGACAAAATAGACACAAAATCACTTTGGTCCTAAGTTGAACTTTTTGAAAACATTTTGAGAACGAGTTGTAATCGGTAATATGTCACAGATTAATTTTGGAACCTTTTTTTGTTTCAACCCGTGAAGACCTCTTTCCTGCTGTTACGGCACTAAACAGTTTTGTTATGGAACAAATAGCAACAATAGCAGAACAAATGCTCAAAATGATATTGGATATTGAATGTCTGCTCAAAATAAGATATAGAATGTATGGAGATAAGCAGTCATATGTAGTGCTGCTACCTATGACACGATTATATAAATGATCACACAATGTATCTCGTCACTGTCTGGCAGAAACCAGCTAACTCCATTTGATAGTTTTTTTCTTGAGTCAATGCTATTGAACACCCTGTACGTCTGTGTGTTGTTGTTAAAATAAATAATAACGAATTGTATGTATAAGTGCTTCGACAAAACCATCTACCGACAAAACCATGCCATTGTACCCTCAGACTAGTTGTCTGCAAAACAGCCAATGCTTTATGACATTTTCGTTACCATCTAAACCCCTTATCCTAAACCCCTTATCATTTTTTTTTACTATTTTGAAAAACCTTTTGGAATAGTTCAACGTGCCAATCTATTGACACATTGTGAGCTTGTAGACTGGCCATTTAAACTATTGAAAAATGTTCTTTTTTAATAGTTTAAAAAGGCAAAGAAGTTAAGGGATAAGGGGTTTAGCGGTGGTGAAAATGGAGCCCTTAATCTCCTCTCATATATCAAATTGCCAATGCCACTATACACTCTATGCCCTGTGCTACCTGCATATCATAATAACTACCTCAAAAATGTTAGTGACTCTCACAGCCACAACACACGAGGAAGCGAGAACAACGATCTGGTATCCAGGGGCGGATCTTGGCATGGGCATAGGGGGATAATGCCCCCCCTAAATACCCAGTCTGCCCCAAACATGATGGCATGCAAAACAACCCAAGATATTTCAAATTAAAATGCTTATAGTATATTTAAAAGTGTTTGAAACCCTACTGCTGCTGAGTAACTACCATTGTGTCAGACCTTTAGCTTCATGCATGCTGCGTGTCTGTTGCAACTTCAACAACAACTGATGTTATTACTGATGCTTTACTTGCCTAATATAATGTAACCGAAAATGGTATGGGGCGGCTTCATCATACCCCCCCCCTCCCCATTCGGGAAATGTTACATCCGCCCCTGCTGCTACCACTGACCTTCAAAACAAACATGGAGCAAATTCTCCTTCTACAGCACTGCCACTCAAGTGTGGAACGGCCTGACTCCCTCTCTGAAAAAGAGTAAATCCCTGGAGTCCTTTAAAACGGGCCAAAAGTAAAGGAAATGACCCCCCCATTACTATTGTGACTTCCCCATTCCCCTATAACCCTTTCATGTTCATGTCATTTTACCTCTCTCAATGATTTGAACTATTGTTGTAATCCTCATGTCATGATTATAAAGTATATAGGACCAGAATGGAAAGTTTTTTTTTTTTTGGTGATCCCTTTGGCTGTGTTTGACCCTACCCTGTACTGTATACTTACTTAGCCTGTATACCGATTACTTTTCTGCCAATGAACTATTCAATCAATCAATAAACTATTCAATAATTCAATCAATCAATAACAAAAAAAAACATTTTGGAGTTAGCTGGTTTCTGCCCAATAGCAGAGATAGTATAGTACTCTAAATCATAGACATACATAGAAATCTAGATGGCTTGAGGCGGAGCCTCTGACGTCGTTCACGGCGGCCATCTTGTGAGAGGTACTCAATACACTATGCTCTATGGCAGCCCAAACAAAAACAGCTGTAACTCGTTCAAAACTTGACGGATTTACAAACGGATTGCATTATTATGAACATTATCGACGCGGTTATGTGTTTTGCTAAATTTTATTTTTTTCTGAAAAATATAATATAATGGCTCTGTGTATGTGGGCGTCTCTGACGTTTACAACCAACCAATCCGTTTGAAAACCGGTTGAAAAATAAGCGAGTTATCATAATTTAAAAGGTATATGCTCATAGACACAATGTTATGCCCTCCTCTCACAAGATGGCCGCCGTGAACGACGTCGCTCTCGATTGGCCAGCAGCGCGGGCGAGCCATCTAGCTTTCTTATATATATCTATTTCTGGGACTTGACACAGAGGAAGTTCCTTCTCTCCATGCAGTCCCTGATCTGCCACTTGGTGCTGGTGTCTTTGGGCAGGGTTCCACAGTGCCGGCCCCAGGCTGGACACAGTGGCAGGTCCTGGTACAGCTGTGGTTCCCCGTCCACCCAGAGCCACCGGCCGGCCAGGAAACGCAGAGCTGTCCACACCTGCATGGGGGGACGACATGGAGAGCAAAGGACGTCAAATTAACCCCTGCTGGTTTGTTGAGTACAGCAAAGGTTTTACGTTAGAAATGCTATTAGTAGTAGGGGTGGGCAAAAAAATCGATACGCCACTATATCGCAATTCTTAATGCCATGATATCCATATCGAATCGTCAGGTTTTTTGATGATTATGTAGACCTATTCATTAATTTGTTCATGTCAGAAAGACTGAACTTTTTGTTATTTATATTGTTTAAAATTGCTTTAAAATGTTATAGTTGGTTGAACTTGTCATGGTCCATATTGTTCAGAATTCTGCCCATTTTCAACATTTTACTGTACTGTATTTTACTTGATGATGACATCATCAAGTTGTGTTTGTGTTGTGTTTGTTAGCCTAATGATTTTTCTTTTAGGACCTTTTTTCTGAGGGTGTACAAATTTGTACGCCCTCAGAAAAAATCTTGAAAATGGAATCGCAGCATAACTAAGAATCACAATATAAATTGATTCTGGACCCTAATTATCAATATTGTATCGTATCGTGAGGTGAGTGAATCGTCCCATCCCTAATTAGCAGTAGTTAGGGAAAAGTTACGATAACCTGGGAACTAAATTGGTGAAGAAATGTCTTCACCTACTGTATGTGTTTATAATGGTGTCTAATAAAATGTAAAATGTTGAGATTCAACACCCAGGTCAAAGTCAGGGTAACATCTACACATTAGAACACAAAGCATGCACAATTTCCACATGCTTTATGTGTCTAACTAGGGAGTTTACATGATGCTGAATCCATTGCAAGCATTAGCTTTTCTCAGAGAAAAACTCTTTGGGCTAAAAACATCATACCTGTCATCATGAATGTGCTCAGTCAGCACATTTTGGAAAGAGCTATGTCCAAAAAGTAAAAAAAAAAAAAAAAATCTGCAAAAGTAATGCTTGGAATGGATTCTACATCATGAAAAACCCCTAGTTAGACATGCCACATGCTACGTAAAACATAGTGGAATTTTGCATGTTTTGCCTTCTAATGGTTAGTGAATGATGGCCTGGTTTTTACGAAGATTTCCCATGGGTGTTGAATTTCAACATTTTAGTACTCTAACACTATACAGTAGTGTTGTACAATACAGTAAGTTTTGATGTTGGGCTAAAAAGTGGCCTAGAATACCTTTAAATCCATTATTGATCTTATTGCTGTAAAAAATGAGGTTAATGTTAATATTAGAGTTGGTATTAGCTGTTAAAGGGACATTTCACTTTAACACTTTAAAAACTACTCAACACCCCCAATCTTTTTATTGGTGACTGATATGGTTATCTTAATATGTGAGAGGGCCAAGGTATTTAATGTACTGTTTTCATTTATTTATTTTTCAATGTGCAAGAAAGAATAACACTTTTTTTTAAATGAATTAAAACAGTAAATTAAAAAAGCGTGCTCCATTCACATATTAGGAGGACAATATCAGTCAGCAGAACAAATACAGATGCGTGTGTGTGTGTGTGTGTGTGTGTGTGTGTGTGTGTGTGTGTGTGTGTGCGTGCGTGCGTGCGTGCGTGCGTGCGTGCGTGTGTGTGTGACCCCTCAAACCTCATTGGTGGAGGCCTCCTGGATCTTGTCCCTGGCGTAGCGGTGGTGGTGGTCAGACTGCAGGCTCACCAGGTCGTACAGGTGGTCGCGGTAATGACTGTGCAGACTGGAGCCGTCGCTGCCGATGGCCCTGCAGTGCTCCAGAGCCTCCTCCCAGGTCTTGTTCTCCTTCACCAGGATCACGTTGTCAGTGACGCTGACGCAGATGAATGGACGGGACTGGAGGCAATTAAAGCCGTACAACTTACCCATGGGGCTGAGGTCGCCACAGTTCTCACTCTCTTCCGGCTCGTTGGTTGCCCAGGCTGGGCCATTTGAAGCGTCTCCTCTGTAAAAAAAAAATTAAAAAAATGCACAACTGTTTATGAATGAATGAATGAACGAACGAACGAACGAACGAACGAACGAACGAACGAACGAACGAACAAACGAACGAACGAATGAATGAATACTATAATAAACATACATACTGTACATACACACATACAGTACATACAGTACAGACACCCTATTGGCCTGAATATGTTAGAAATATTTAACCCTTTCAGGCAGGGAATCCATTTTTGGATTATGTACAGTGTGTACAGTATTCCAGAATTAAACTTTTTTTTTATGCTGATAGATAAATATTTCAAGTTTTTTCAGAAACATTCAGGTCAGGCCTAAATGGGTAATTGGGGGTCGTATTATGCATATTCGTGCTGCACTAATTGACATTCAGCGTTTTCTGCAAATGAGTCTTGAAAAATGTGGTTCGACTTCTAACCGGAGTTGACTTATATTCAGGACAATACGGTAAATAAAATGTTTGTCGCAATCACTTTAAGCACCAGTCCAACCTTTCTCCAGTCCACCTCCAGACAGCAGCGTCCTTAGGGTCTCTGTACAGGCCGATCCACCCATGCGACCCGGGTGTGTTCTCCACAAACATCAGCAGGTCGTCTCTGTCATCGCCAGCAGAGGCCAGGTCAGTGAACTTCTCCTTGCAGTACTGTCTAGCATCGGACCAGGTTCTCGGCTTATTCACGAAGTGAAACGTTTTCATGGGGAACACAGACGCCTCCGATTGAAGAGCACCGATGATGATCGTGATGACGAGGAGGAAGAGGAAGAAGGAGACGGAGAAGGGGCTCACGAGCGAGCTCCTCTTCGCCATTTTCACAAGTTGTTTCTTCGGGTTCAAGCAGAGAAAGTCACAGCGCAGAGTTCAGTTGTTGTCCGAATGTCGCACTCTGTAGCTGTTGCTCCTGTGTGTGACCTGGTTAGTCTGGTGAGGAGCCTCCTGTTACGCTGTACTTATGACAGCCACAGACTACACCTTCATGCTCCCACATGCAGTGGGACACACCCACAGCCACACCCACATGCAGTGGGACACACCCACACCCACATTGGACACACCCACACCCACATGCAGTGGGACACACCCACACCTATGTGCACCTGTGGACATATGCCATGTGCTCCACTTAAATAGGTGGCTATATCCTACTCGGAAAATCACTCTACAAGCTCACAATGTCCATGGTGCGTTGTGAGCTGTGTACTGCATATCACGCGCCTCTAAGCAGACTGTGTGAGCCTTCACAATAAAAGCATTATAATATAAAGGAATTAATTTGGATAAGGGGCTTTACAGATGACGAGTAACAAATCCCACCTCCTAGTTCATTTTCAATGGGACCGGCGTTTTGTGCTTAGAAAACAATGTGCGATAAAGAGAGCGTGTGACGCCGGGCATTATTGCGCGGCCTTGTGGAAATTGTAATGTGTGTTTCTTAGAAAATCACTGACTAAAAATCTAATAAATGTAATAATAAATGTAATAATGTACAGGTCAATGTCTTGTCCCACCGACTTCAAATTAGACACACGTGTTTCACCACAGGGACTGCAGTGCCCGGTGTCCAGTTGGTCGGACCTTCGGACCTACAGTTGTCTAGAATCACCACAGAAGGCCTCTGCTACTATTTTGTTTAATAAGAAACATGAACAAATGGTTTACAGTGCTTTTATCAACACTTGTATAGGTACTTTGCAGTACACCTTCATTTAAAGTGGGAACAGTAACTAATACACACAGTTATAAACCATTTAATATGTGTTTATCAACAACTAAACAGTGTGTTAGAAACATGAACTGGTTTACAGTGCTTCTATGAGCAGAACATTCTTTTTTTATTCTGTTATAATTGATGTTCATTGCCCTATAGTCTTTTAATTCCATTGGTTCCAGGTGGTCCCCAGCTAAATGGAGTTGAGAACCAAATGGGCTCTTATAGATCTTCATGGTAGTTAAATTATTGTTAAACATCTGTACCAGTAATTTACAAGAAGTCGAATAGTGAATGTAGAAGAACTTTTATTTTGAAAAAGTGTTGTAGAGACTAGACCCCAGCTGGTCCGTGACTCCAATGATGCATAAATAGTGGGCCCTGGGATGAAAATGGTTGAAAACCACGTTATGCAAGGTCAAATTCAAAGACATTAGCCAGGGAGGTAACCAAGTTTATTTGTATAGGAAATCCAAGATGATTTCCTTAAAACAACCATTAGGACGGAAAGTGGTGAAAGGACCAAAGGAAGGACACATGTGCACAAAAAGACAAACAAATGTATCATTATCCATTGTTTGGCTTGAATGTGCCAAATGCACAGAATTATTCAAAAGAGAGCAAACGTAGCAAATTATTTTGACTACTAATTGTGTCATTGACAGAATATAAAAGGAAGGCTGGAAAATACGTGGAAATTAAAAGAGAATTGCACACCATTTTTTAAATCTTTATTTGCACTTAATTTGTTAGAAAAAAGTGGTCCAGGTGTTATTTTGTGAAAACACTCCTTAATGGCTGTTTTCCCTTTCCCAAAATAAGGTCATAATGGGGCTAATGGGTCTTGTGCAAGTTCACCTACATACATCGCTCCAAAATGCAAGTTTTTGCTATATATGGTCTTTCATTTCAGCAGTGGTTCGGCCATAAACCATGTGACAGCTGAATCACTGCTGTACCAAAAGTGAAAGTGTGAGTGTTAACACACTACTGACATGGTGGGGAGACAATATTTAGCAGAAAATTGCATTTTGGAGCGATGTATATAGGTGAACTTGCATTAGACCCCTTAGCCCCATTATAAGCCTATTTTGGGAGAGGGGAAACAGGCATTAAGGAGTGTTTTCACAAAATAACACCTGGACCACTTTTTTCTAACAAATTAAGTGCAAATAAAGATAAAAAAAAAAAAAAAACCTTTTGGTGTGCAATTCTCCTTTAAGCAAATGAAAGAAAGTTAGCCATTGCCATTGTTGTAATGTTACTCTCCATAGGTTCAGCAGTATCCCTGCTGTTGATGCTCACATAATAATTATGTGAGCATCAACATGATGCTCACATGATGAGATAATTATTATCTCATAGCAGGGCTGCCCAAAAGATATAGATGGTGATCTACCAGTAGATCAAAAAACGTTAAAGTTCTTAGGTTTGGCTGCAAGAAGCTATACATCACGAACTGTCAACTCAAACTTCAAATGCTGTTTTCAAATGTTAGTAATAGCATATTATACAAGAAAACCTTTTAATTCTCCCCCTCTATTTTTCATTATGAGTGCATTATTCTTAAGCACTATAACATTAAGTAACACCATCACCAACTATTTCAAAGCTCAAACTTTCTAGGGAGGCTTGACATGGATTTTCAGTAATGGAACAGTCACATTTTTGATGTCTAGATCTTGTTGAGCCGTTCAGTTTGAAAGTAGATCTCTAGTCAAAATGTGTGGGCACCCCTGTGTGAGCAACCCTGAGTGTGGCGACACTGAGAGTGAGACACTTTGGCCGATATCCATATCGGATACGGTCGATAACTTATATTATATACCAAAATTGATTTTCAGTCATTCTTAATTAAAAAAAAGAAATACTCATTTTGCCGTTGTGTTTGCCAATTAATCTCCCATCACTAGTGTTAATTTTCAGAGAAAAAAAAGAAAGTTAAAGAAAAAAAATAGCAGATCAAGAGCTCAAAATGCGATGCATCGGCTGACTCTGACAATACATGGAGATATGGAGATGAGAAACCATATGCTCTTCATATCGATGACACACCTACAGTATATCAGTATATCACACATCGTCGGTGTCCTGCCAAAACCAGCTATACCTCCATTTGTCAGGTATTTTATCAATGCTATTGAAAAGTGTTAAAAACTGCTTCTGACAAAACTAAGCCTTTGGACCCTCATGTCTGCTAAAGCAGCCAACTCCAGAACCTCTCCCCCTCTCGCATTTTTTTATTCCTAGGTGGAATCTGGGAAGGAGCGCTTGTTTTACCCCACCGTTTACTAGTAACCAATTAAAGCACCGCCCCACACAGGTGGAGCTTGCTTTACATTTTATATTTTTGCCATTTTTATTACTATTAGTGAAGGTTAGGTACTGAGGTTAGGTTAGGTTAGGTTTAGGCATATAACCACCTGTGTGTGGACCAAAACACAGCCCAGCACTCCTTACTCCACTGACAACCAATCACAAGCCGTAAAACCAGATCCACCCTAGGGGAGAAAAAACTCGGCCCACTCTCATGCAAAACATGTTGTAGTTTGCTGGTGTCAGCCAACAGTAGAGATATAATCAGCAGAGTCTATATAAATTATCACACATTTCTATTATATGTGCCTGCAGTGAAGCACTACATTTCATCATGCTTGTTTTTCTGGGACTTGACACAGAGGAAGTTCCTTCTCTCCATGCAGTCCCTGATCTGCCACTTGGTGCTGGTGTCTTTGGGCAGGGTTCCACAGTGCCGGCCCCAGGCGGGGCACAGTGGCAGGTCCTGGTACTGCTGTGGTTCCCCGTCCACCCAGAGCCACCGGCCGGCCAGGAAACGCAGAGCTGTCCACACCTGCATGGGGACGACATGGAGAGCAAAGGAGGTCAAATGAACCTCTGCAGGCTTGTTGAGTACATCAAAGGTTCAGTGATGGGCAAGTTACTGGGAAAATGTAGTAAGCTACACTACTTGTTACTTTCAAAAAAATGTAGCTAAGCTACACTACAAGCTGTCCCCGGAACATTGTAGCAAGCTACACTACAAGCTACACGACAAAAGTAGCTTGCTACATCAACACTACAAATACATATAAATATACATCTCAACTTAATGTACAAGTTTATAAATACTAATAATAATGAAATAATATAAATAAAAATCATTATAATAATAATGCGAGTTTGAACATATGATGGTGGCATGTCTAAGTTTTGGGATGTATATTAGAGGTTTTCTACCCATTAAAATGGGTGGAATTCGAAAATGTGTGTGGGGAAATGTAGTAAGCTACTTTCCTTGTTACTTGAAACAAGTAGAGTAGCTTAACTACAAGCTATTCCGAGAACAAATGTAGTAAGCTACACTACAAGCTACAGGAAAATGTAGTTAAGCTATGTAGCTTAGCTACTTGTAACAAGTTACAGCGCATCACTGCAAAGGTTTTACGTTACAAATAATATTAGTAGTAGGGATGGGCAAAAAAAATCCATACGCCAATATATCGCAATTCTTAATGCCATGATATCCATATCGAATTGTCAGGTTCATAATCGATTTTTTTTGATGATTATGTAGACCTATTCATTAATTTGTTCATATCAGAAAGACTGAACTTTTTGTTATTTATATTGTTTGAAATTGCTTTAAAATGTTCTAGTTGATTGAACTTGTCATGGCAGAATTCCGCCCATTTTCAACATTTTACTGTAGTGTATTTTACTTGATGATGACATCATCAAGTTGTGTTTGTGTTGTGTTTGTTGATCATTTTTCTTTTAGGACCTTTTTTCTGAGGGTGTACAAATTTGTACACCCTCAGAAAAAATCTTGAAAATGGGTGGAATAATAAAAGCACAGTCATTTGTGGGAGGAAAAAATGGAATATATTGATATATCGAATCGAATAGCAGCATAAATAAGAACCACAATATAAATCGATTCAGGACCCTAATTATCAATATTGTATCGTATCGTGAGGTGAGTGAACGATCCCATGCCTAATTAGTAGTAGTTAGGGAAAAGTTACGATAACCTGGGAACTAAATCAGTGAAGAAATGTCTTCACCTAATGTATATTTAATATACTGTTTTCATTTATTTTTATTTTATTTTTTTATATTGATTTGAAGGTAGCCACATGGCTCAACACCAGTATTTTTTAAATGAATTAAAACAGTAAATTAAAAAGCATGCTCCCTTCACATATTAGGAGGACAATATCAGTCAGCAGAACAAATACAGATGTTATTGTTGTTGTTATTTCTTATGACTTTTATGATAATGTCTGCAAATGGAATATAAAATATCAGTATTAATCATTAATTTCTTCTTTTGTATGTGTGTGTATGTGTGTCTGCATGTGTGTGTGTGTGTGTGTGTGTGTGTGCGTGTGTGTGTGTGCGTGTGCGCGTGCGCGTGCGCGTGCGTGCGTGCGTGCGTGCGTGTGTGTGTGTGACCCTCAAACCTCATTGGTGGAGGCCTCCTGGATCTTGTCCCTGGCGTAGCGGTGGTGGTGGTCAGACTGCAGGCTCACCAGGTCGTACAGGTGGTCGCGGTAATGACTGTGCAGACTGGAGCCGTCGCTGCCGATGGCCCTGCAGTGCTCCAGAGCCTCCTCCCAGGTCTTGTTCTCCTTCACCAGGATCACGTTGTCAGTGATGCTGACGCAGATGAATGGACGGGACTGGAGGCAATTAAAGCCGTACAACTTACCCATGGGGCTGAGGTCGCCACAGTTCTCACTCTCTTGTGGCTCGTTGGTTGCCCAGGCTGGGCCATTTGAAGCGTCTCCTCTGTAAAAAATAATAATAATAATAATAAATGCACAACTGTTTATAAATGAATGAATGAATGAATGAATGAATGAATGAATGAATGAATGAATGAATGAATGAATGAATGAATACTCTAATAAACATACATACTGTGCATACACACATACAGTACATACCCCAGACACCCTATTGGCCTGAACATAAGACATGAAATATTTAACCCTTTCAGGCCGGGAATCCATTTTTGGATTAAGTACAGTATGTACAGTATTCCAGAATTAAACTTTTTTTATGCTGATAGATACATATTTCCATATTTACAGTTTTTCAGAAACCATAGGTCAGGCCTAAATGGGTAATTGGGGGTCGTATTATGCATATTCGTGCTGCACTAATTGACATTCAGCGTTTTCTGCAAATGAGTCTTGAAAAATGTGGTTCGACTTCTAACCGAAGTTGACTTATATTCAGGACAATACGGTAAATAAAATGTTTGTCACAATCACTTTAAGCACCAGTCCAACCTTTCTCCAGTCCACCTCCAGACAGCAGCGTCCTTAGGGTCTCTGTACAGGCCGATCCACCCATGCGACCCGGGTGTGTTCTCCACAAACGTCAGCAGGTCGTCTTTGTCATCGCCAGCAGAGGCCAGGTCAGTGAAACTCTCCTTGCAGTACTGTCGAGCATCGGACCAGGTTCTCAGCTTATTCACGAAGTGAAACGTTTTTATGGGGAAGACAGACGCCTCCGATTGAAGAGCACCGATGATGATCATGATGACGAGGACGAGGAGGAAGAGGAAAAGGGAGACGGAGAAGGGGCTCACGAGCGAGCTCCTCTTCGCCATTTTCGCAAGTCGGGTTCAAGAAGAGAAAGCCACAGCGCAGAGTTCAGTTGTTGTCCGAATGTCCCACTCTGTAGCTGTTAGTCCTCTGTGTGACCTGGTTAGTCTGGTGAGGAGCCGCCTGTTACGCTGTACTTATGACAGCCACAGACTACACCTTCATGCACACATGCAGTGGGACACACCCACATGCAATGGGACACACCCACACCCACATGCAATGGGACACACCCACACCTGTGGACACTCATATGCCACATGGTCCAGGGACCACAGCGTGCCACTTAAATAGGTCCTAATTATGGAAAATAGCTCACTCTACAAGCTCACAATGCATTGTGTCCATGGTGCGTTGTGAGCTGTGTACTGCATTGCACGCGGTCATAAGCAGACTGTGTGAACGTAGAACATTCAGAAATGTTTGCCTTCACAATAAAAGCATTACAATATAAAGGAATTAATTAGGGGCTACACAGACGACGAGTAACAAATTCCACCTCCTAGTTCATTTTTAATGGGACCGGCGTTTTGTGTTTAGAAAACAATGCGATAAAGAGAGCGTTTAACGCCGGGCGTTATTACGCTGCCTTATGGAAATTGTAATGTGTGTTTCTTAATATACTCATAACGTGTTAGATATCAGTGACTAAAAATCTAATAAATGTAATAATATTCAGGTCAATGTCTCGTCCCACCGACTTCAAATTAGAGACACGTGTTTTAACACAGGGACTGCAGTGCCCGGTGTCCAGTTGGTCGGACCTTCGGACCTACAGTTGTCTAGAATCGCCACAGAAGGCCTCTGCTACTATTTTGTTTAATAAGAAACATGAACAAATGGTTTACAATGCTTTTATCAACTCTTGTATAGGTACTTTGCAGCACCTTCATTTAAAGTGGGAACAGTAACTAATACACACAGTTATAAACCATTTAATATGTGTTTATCAACAACTAAACAGTGTGTTAGAAACATGAACTGGTTTACAGTGCTTTTATTAGCACCCATGATTTTTTTTTTCTATAATTGATGTTCATTTCCCTATAGTCTTTTAATTCCATTGATTCCAGGTGGTCCCCAGCTAAATGGAGTTAAATGGGCTCTTATAGATCTTCATGGTAGTTAAATGATTGTTAAACATCTGTAACAGAATGACTTCATTTACAAGAAGTTGAATAGAGAATGTAGAAGAACTTTTATTTTGAAAAAGTGTTGTCTAAGAGACTAGACCCCAGCTGGTCCGTGGCTCCAATGATGCATAAATAGTGGGCCCTGGGATGAAAATGGTTGAAAACCACTGATCTGTTGTGCAAGGTCAAATTCAAAGACATTAGCCAGGGAGGCAACCAAGTTTATTTGTATAGGAAATCCAAGATGATTTCCTTAAACCATTAGGACGGAAACAGGTGGTCAAAGGACCAAAGGAAGGACACAAATAGACAAACAAATGTATCATTCATTATCCATTGTTTGGCTTGACTGTGCCAAATGCACAGAATTATTCAAAAGAGAGCAAACGTAGCAAATTATTTTGACTACTAATTGTGTCATTGACAGAATATAAAAAGAAGGCTGGAGGCCAGGCCATGAAATAATTCACACTGTCTTTTCATATGTGGAAATTAAAAGAGAATTGCACACCATTTTTTAAATCTTTATTTGCACTTAATTTGTTAGAAAAAAGTGGTCCAGGTGTTATTTTGTGAAAACACTCCTTAATGGCTGTTTTCCCTATCCCAAAATAAGGTCATAATGGGGCTAATGGGTCTTGTGCAAGTTCACCTATATACATCGCTCCAAAATGCAAGTTTTTGATATGGTCTCTCCTAAAGATCTCAACGGGCCTGAAAATGAAGGCCCGGCCCTACCCGGCCCTACTAAATGGAATAGATTTTAGGCCCTACCCGGCCCTAAACTGTCGGGGTTGGGCAAAATTTGAGAATTCGCCACAGATTAAAATTGAAATGGCAATCAGCACCATCTTCATAATAGGTAAATACAGAAAATAACTATTATTCTTACTATATTAAAATAATCCAATATATATTATTTTTTCATGGGGCCTGAGGCCCTACCCGGCCCTATTGATTAGGATAGATTTTCGGCCCTACCCGGCCCTAAATGTCGGGTCGGGCCTGTTCGGGTTCGGTTCTGGTCGGGTTCGGGCAGAGTTTGAGAACTCTAGTCACCCTCTCCACCATGTCAGTAGATTGTTGACACTCACTTTCACTTTCATTTCAGCAGTGGTTCAGCCATGAACCATGTGCCACGCCTACACCTTTTGAGACAGCTGAATCACTGCTGTACCAAAAGTGAAAGTGAGTGTTAACACACTACCGACATGGTGGGGAGACAATAAATAGCAGAAAATTGCATTTTGGAGCGATGTATATACAGTAGGTGAACTTGCATTAGACCCTTAGCCAAACAAAATAACACCTGGACCACTTTTTTCTAACAAATTAAGTGCAAATAAAGATTAAAAAACTTTTGGTGTGCAATTCTCCTTAAAGCAAATGAAAGAAAGTTAGCCATTGCCATTGTTGTAATGTTACTCTCCATAGGTTCCGCAGTATCCCTGCTGTTGATGCTCACATAATTATCCTATAGCAGGGCTGCCCAAAAGGTAGGTGGTGATCTACCAGTAGATCACACTGGCCATGCCGGTAGATCACATGACAGTCCCCCCAGCACTTGGACCCTTATACGTTGTAGATCTGTAACTCTTGAGAGCCTTAAAACGAAACCAAATGGACGGGTCCATTTGGTTTCGTTTTACCGTCTCAAGAGTTAAATTATATTTAAACATCTCAATTACGTAATTTTCAAGAGTCAACACAATTAGAAAATGGAGAATAATTGTTATTTTGACCAACGTTTTGCCAGTTCTCTTTCCCAATTGTGGACAAAAACGTGAAAGTTCTTAGTTTTGGGTGCAAGAACCTAAACATCATGAACTGTCAACTCAAACCTCAAATACTGTTTTGAAATGTTATGTTATACCTTTCAATTCTCCCCCTCTATTTTTCATTATAAGTGCATTATTCTTAAGCACTATAACATTAAGTAACACCATCACCAACTATTTCAAAGCTCAAACTTTCTAGGGAGGCTTGACATGGATTTTCAGTAATGGAACAGTCACATTTTTGATGTCTAGATCTTGTTGAGCCGTTCAGTTTGAAAGTAGATCTCTAGTCAAAAATGTGTGGGCACCCCTGTCCTGTAGTTACAGTGCCCAGAGTTCTGCTGGTTTGTACCACTATAAACTAGGTGTGTGGCGATGAGACACTTTGGCCGATACCCATATCGATGCCGTCGATAACTGTAAAATGAGTATTTCTTTTTTAATTAAGAATGACTGAAAATCAACCTTGGTATATAAATACCAAATCGTGGCCCCCATGGGATAAAAAACATTAACTATTTTTAAACTGAAGAGCTTATTCTATGTGTTTTAAATGTTTAATTCTTGTTATAGAGGTATACAAGTACCGTATACATTATACAAGTATAATGTATTCATCCATATTTGGCTCATTAGACAGGGTTCCTTTTAAGAATAATGCACTTATAATGAAAAATAGAGGGGGGGTAATTGAAAGATTTTCTTGTATAATATGCTATTACTAACATTTGAAAACAGTATTTGAGGTTTGAGTTGACAGTTCGTGATGTTTAGCTTCTTGCACCCAAAATTAATTACTTTCACGTTTTTGTCCACAATTTGGAAAGAGAACTGGCAAAACGTTGGTCAAAATAACACTTGTTCGCCATTTTATAATTGTGTTGACTCTTACGTAATTCAGATGTTTAAATATAATTTAACTCTTGAGAGTGTATGGACCCGTAAGGGTCCGTTTGGTTTCGTTTTACCACTTTCAAGAGTTACAGATACATAAGGGGTCTATGCTGGGGGGACAGTCATGTGATCTACCTGCATGTCACGAAAGTTGATTTTCAGTCATTCTTAATTAAAAAAAAGAAATACTCATTTTGCCGTTGTGTTTGCCAATTAATCTCCCATCACTAGTGTTAATTTTCAGAGAAAAAAAAGAAAGTTAAAGAAAAAAATTAGCAGATCAAGAGCTCAAAATGCGATGCATCGGCTGACACTGACAATACATGGAGATATGGAGATGAGAAACCATATGCTCTTCATATCTATGACACACCTACAGTATATCAGTATATCACACATCGTCGCTGTCCTGCCGAGTGCAGCTACCTCCATTTGTCAGGTATTGTATGAGTCAATGCTATTGAAAACCATTCACGTCTGTGTGTTGGTCAGTTGATCAGTGAAAAGTGCTTCTGACAAAACTATATAAGCCTTTGGACCCTCATGTCTGCTAAAGCAGCCAACTCCAGAACACTCTCTCCCTCTCGCATTTTTTTATTCCTAGGTGGAATCTGGAAGGAGCGCTTGTTTTACCCCACCGGCTACTAGTAACCAATTAAAGCACCGCCCACACAGGTGGAGCTTTACATTTTATATTTTTGACATTATTATTAATTAAGGTTATACTGAAGTTAGGTTAGGTTAGGCTTGGGCATATAACCACCTGTGTGTGGACCAAAACACAGCCCAGCACTCCCTGTACTCCACTGACAACCAATCACAAGCCGTAAAACCAGATCCATCCTAGGGGAGAAAAAAACCTCACCCCACTCTCATGCAAAACATTGTGTAGCTTGCTGGTGTCAGCCAACAGTAGAGATATAATCAGTCTAGAGCATACCTGGGCATTATGCGGCCCGGGGCCAAATCGGCCCTTTTGCTGACTGTGGTTTTCAACCAGTGGTCCGGGGGCCATCAGTGGTCCATGAGAGAGTTCCAGTTAAATATGGAGTAAGTGGATAAGTTGGTTAACCAGATGTAACTCTTTGAGAACCTGTGAAAATGTTTACACTCTCAAGAGTTAAAATATTCATCTGAATTAGCCAGAGAATGTAAAAGAATGGTAATTTTTTTATCTGTGTTTGTCTGTTTTGTTTGTGAAATCCAGCCTGGAACTGTGGACAAAACTATGTTGTAAAATAAATCTTTAGTTTTGGGTCTGTGGGGCTAAAGTGGTGGTCCGTGGCTCAAATTCTGAATAAATAGAGGGACCTGGTGTCAAAAAGCTTACTTTTATCTCGAAATGAAATTATTACGCAGACTTTAGTTCACCTTTAGTCTTGGTCCTCCACAATATTTTATGTACCTTGGGAAAAATAATCGCCCACCCCTGGTCTAGAGTCTATATAAATTACCACACATTTACTATTATATGTGCCTGCAGTGAAGCCCTACAATTCCTCATGCTTGTTTTTCTGGGACTTGACACAGAGGAAGTTCCTTCTCTCCATGCAGTCCCTGATCTGCCACTTGGTACTGACGTCTTTGGGCAGGGTTCCACAGTGCCGGCCCCAGGCGGGGCACAGTGGCAGGTCCTGGTACAGCTGTGGTTCCCCGTCCACCCAGAGCCACTCGCCGGCCAGGAAACGCAGAGCTGTCCACACCTGCATGGGGACGACATGGAGAGCAAAGGAGGTCAAATTAACCCCTGCAGGCTTGTTGAGTACATGAGTACAAAGGTTCAGTGATGAGCAAGTTACTCAGAAAATGTAGTAAGCTACACTACTTGTTACTTGCGAAAAAATGTAGCTAAGCTACACTACAAGCTATCCCCAGAACATTAGAGCAAGCTACACTACAAGCTACACGACAAAAGTAGCTTGCTACATAAACACTACATAATACATATAAATATACATCTCAACTTAATGTACAAGTTTATAAATAATAATGAAATAATATAAATAAAAATCATTATAATAATAATAATAATCTAGGGCCGGGTTTGAACATAGGATGGTGGCATGTCTAAGTTTTGGGATGTATATTAGAGGTTTTCTACCCATTAAAATGGGCGGAATTCGAAAATGTGTGTGGGAAAATGTAGTAAGCTACTTTCCTTGTTACTTGAAACAAGTAGTGTAGCTTCACTACAAGCTATTCCGAGAACAAATGCAGTAAGCTACACTACAAGCTACAGGAAAATGTAGTTAGGCTATGTAGGTTAGCTACTGCTACAAGGCAACTTACTGCGCATCACTGCAAAGGTTTTACGTTACAAATGCTATTAGTAGTAGGGGTGGGAAAAAAAATCAATACGCCAATATATCGCAATTCTTAATGCCATGATATCGATATCGAATCGTCAGGTTCATAATCGATTTTTTTTTATGATTATGTAGACCTATTCATTAATTTGTTCATATCAGAAAGACTGAACTTTTTGTTATTTATATTGTTTAAAATAGCTTTAAAATGTTCTAGTTGGTTGAACTTTTCATGGTCCATATTGTTCAGAATTCCGCCCATTTTCAACATTTTACTGTACAATATAAATCTATTCAGGACCATTAATTATCAATATTGTATCGTATCGTGAGGTGAGTGAATCGTCCCACCCCTAATTAACAGTAGTTAGGGAAAAGTTACGATAACCTGGGAACTACATTGGTGAAGAAATGTCTTCACCTACTGTATGTTTATAATGGTGTCTAATAAAATGTAAAATGTTGAGATTCAACACCCAGGTCAAAGTCAGGGTAACATCTACACATTAGAACACAAAGCATGCTCAATTTCCGCATGCTTTATGTGTCTAAAATGGAAAAATGTAGTAAGCTATAATCCTTGTTACTCGAAACAAGTAGTATACCTTCACTACAAGATACTCGAAACAAGTAGTGTAGCTTCACTACGAGCTATTCCCAGAACAAATGTAGTAAGCTACACTACAAGTTACGGGAAAATGTAGTTAAGCTATGTAGCTTACTACTTGTAACAAGCTACTGCCCATCACTGGTGCTCAGTCAGCACATTTTGGAAAGAGCTATGGCCAAAACGTGAAAAAATCTCCAATGGAATGAATTCAGCAGGATCATGAAAACCCCCTTTAGACATGGCACATGCAACGTAAAACATAGTGGAGTTTTGCATGTTTTGCCTTCTAATGGTTAGTGAATGTTGGCCTGGTTTTTATGAAGATTTCCCATAGGTGTTGAATTTCAACATTTTAGTACAACAATTCGACAACATGATTTGTAACAACAATAATGTTCTGGACATCTGTCTGGTAGTCTGTAAAAATATAATAAAAATAACTACATACAGTATGTTTTGATTTTGGGCTAAAAAGTTGCCTAGAATACCTTTAAATCCTTTATTGATCTTTGTGGCAGTTCGGCCTGCCACTGCCTGAACTCATACGCACACACACACATTCACACTCACACGCACACACACACACACCCTTTACCCCACATGTTAGCCAGGTAGCTTGTTGAACTGTTTGGTGGGTGCACACACTGAGCAAACTATAACATCACTCCTGTGCTATTTTTTCATGTTGTTTTCCCTTAAGTGGAGCCCAGTTACTTAGGTTATTTGCTTATTATTTTCTGTGATTTTTGTTGTGTTTTGTACCATGTTTGACTTTTGTTTCTGTCTCACCAGAATGTTCCCTCCTGGGCAGTGGCAGGCAAACCAGAGCTGTGTTTGGGGCAGGCCTATATAGTGCCCAACCAGAAATCGGAGAACATGATTGGTCCCTGAAGTTGGGCCAATCCATCTGTGTGTGCAGTTGTGTGTATATAATATGAATATTTATGGTCAAACTCACCTTTTGAAACTCCTTAATAGTTAATGTCATGATGTGGTTTGTTTTATTAAATTTACAATGTCTCTGGACATTTTGGGTACAAACTGGGGGGGGAATTAAATTCCCATTCAGTTGGTAGGGTCTAGTGGGTGGGGCCTAGCCCTTTAAAAGGCAGCTGCCACTGCCCAAGAGTTCAGTTGAGTAGAGTGTTCTGAACCTGAAGGACCTCAGGCCAACCTGGCCAGTTTGGCTGTAAATACCGTCTGTCTTGCTTGCTGTTCCTGTCTGCATCATCTTCAAACACTGAGGTGAATAAACACTTTGATGGTACCACGGACTCCGCCTAGTACTTTTGATAACTTTTGGGTATTTTGAGTATTTTTCATTGACTGAGTACTTTTTTGAACATTATGGTATTTTGAGTATTTTCCCTGAACTGAGTATTTTGAGTAATTGAGTATTTTTACTTAAGTATTTTTACTTGAGTATTTTCTTTCCTACTTGACTATTTTTTTCGTCATTTGAATATTTTTGGAGTACTTTTTGCTACTTTGGACCCTAATTGAAACTTTTACGGGAGTATTTTGAGAACTAAAACCGAGTGCCTTCGCCCGCATTACTCTCACTCAGGGCAGAGTGTGACAATCTTACTGCTGTAAAAAATAAGGTTAATGTTAATATTAAAGATAGTATTAGCTGTTAAAGGGACATTTCACTTTAACACTTTAAAAAATACTCAACACGCCCAATCTTTTTATTGGTAACTGATATTGTTATCCTAATATGTGAGAGGTATTTAATATACTGTTTTCATTTATTTTTATTTTATTTTTTTATATTGATTTGAAGGTAGCCACATGGCTCAACACCAGTATTTTTTTAAATGAATTAAAACAGTAAATTAAAAAGCATGCCCCTTCACATATTAGGACAATGGGTGCAATTCTCAATCGCCTTGGTGTAGCCAGGTATGGTGTAATTCCTCTCATTGGCTGCATGGCAGCAAATCAGGTGTGGGTCCGTGCTCATTGGCTGCATGGCAGCAAATCAGGTCTGCGGCCTTGGTCTAGGCCAAAAGCCTATACCACCAGGCCTGGGCCTACCAAATAATTGTTCATAATAATTAAAACCAGTCATCAAGAGCTTCAACTCATGATGAACAAAGCCGGGAGTATAGTAACATTTTTAATTGGGGGGTCAGGTGATTTCTGAACCTTTTGAATTGCAGATTTTAATTATTCTGCGTAATTATTTGGTAAGCCCAGGCCCAGGCCTGGTGGTATAGGCTTTCGGCCTACGACTGAGGCCCCAGAGCTGATTTGCTGCCATGCAGCCAATGAGGAGACTTACACCATACCTGCTACACCTCAGCGATTGAGAATTGCACCCAATATCAGTTAGCAGAACAAATACAGATGTTGTTGTTTTTTATGACTTTTATGATAATGCCTGTAAAAGGAATATCAAATATCAGTATTAATCATTCATTTCTTCTTTTGTATGTGTATGTGTGCGTGCGTGCGTGCGTGCATGCGTGCGTGTGTGTGTGTGTGTGTGTGTGTGTGTGTGTGAGACCCCTCAAACCTCATTGGTGGAGGCCTCCTGGATCTTGTCCCTGGCGTAGCGGTGGTGGTGGTCAGACTGCAGGCTCACCAGGTCGTACAGGTGGTCGCGGTAATGACTGTGCAGACTGGAGCCGTCGCTGCCGATGGCCCTGCAGTGCTCCAGAGCCTCCTCCCAGGTCTTGTTCTCCTTCACCAGGATCACGTTGTCAGTGACGCTGACGCAGATGAATGGACGGGACTGGAGGCAATTAAAGCCGTACAACTTACCCATGGGGCTGAGGTCGCCACAGTTCTCACTCTCTTGTGGCTCGTTGGTTGCCCAGGCTGGGCCATTTGAAGCGTCTCCTCTGTAAAAAATAATAATAAATGCACAACTGTTTATAAATGAATGAATGAATGAATGAATGAATGAATGAATACTCTAATAAACATACATACTGTGCATACACACATACAGTACATACCCAGACACCCTATTGGCCTGAACATAAGACATGAAATATTTAACCCTTTCAGGCCGGGAATCCATTTTTGGATTAAGTACAGTATGTACAGTATTCCAGAATTAAACTTTTTTTATGCTGATAGATACATATTTCCATATTTACAGTTTTTCAGAAACCATAGGTCAGGCCTAAATGGGTAATTGGGGTCGTATTATGCATATTCGTGCTGCACTAATTCAGCGTTTTCTGCAAATGAGTCTTGAAAAATGTGGTTCGACTTCTAACCGAAGTTGACTTATATTCAGCGTTTTCTGCAAATGAGTCTTGAAAAATGTGGTTCGACTTCTAACCGAAGTTGACTTATATTCAGGACAATACGGTAAATAAAATGTTTGTCACAATCACTTTAAGCACCAGTCCAACCTTTCTCCAGTCCACCTCCAGACAGCAGCGTCCTTAGGGTCTCTGTACAGGCCGATCCACCCATGCGACCCGGGTGTGTTCTCCACAAACGTCAGCAGGTCGTCTTTGTCATCGCCAGCAGAGGCCAGGTCAGTGAAACTCTCCTTGCAGTACTGTCGAGCATCGGATCAGGTTCTCAGCTTATTCACGAAGTGAAACGTTTTTATGGGAAGACAGACGCCTCCGATTGAAGAGCACCGATGATGATCATGATGACGAGGAGGAAGAGGAAAAGGGAGACGGAGAAGGGGCTCACGAGCGAGCTCCTCTTCGCCATTTTCGCAAGTCGGGTTCAAGAAGAGAAAGCCACAGCGCAGAGTTCAGTTGTTGTCCGAATGTCCCACTCTGTAGCTGTTAGTCCTCTGTGTGACCTGGTTAGTCTGGTGAGGAGCCGCCTGTTACGCTGTACTTATGACAGCCACAGACTACACCTTCATGCACACATGCAGTGGGACACACCCACATGCAATGGGACACACCCACACCCACATGCAATGGGACACACCCACACCTACGTGCACCTGTGGACACTCATATGCCACATGGTCCAGGGACCACAGCGTGCCACTTAAATAGGTCCTAATTATGGAAAATAGCTCACTCTACAAGCTCACAATGCATTGTGTCCATGGTGCGTTGTGAGCTGTGTACTGCATTGCACGCGGTCATAAGCAGACTGTGTGAACTTAGAACATTCAGAAATGTTTGCCTTCACAATAAAAGCATTACAATATAAAGGAATTAATTAGGGGCTACACAGACGACGAGTAACAAATTCCACCTCCTAGTTCATTTTTAATGGGACCGGCGTTTTGTGTTTAGAAAACAATGCGATAAAGAGAGCGTTTAACGCCGGGCGTTATTACGCTGCCTTATGGAAATTGTAATGTGTGTTTCTTAATATACTCATAACGTGTTAGATATCAGTGACTAAAAATCTAATAAATGTAATAATATTCAGGTCAATGTCTCGTCCCACGACTTCAAATTAGAGACACGTGTTTCAACACAGGGACTGCAGTGCCTGGTGTCCAGTGTGTCGGACCTTCGGACCTCCAGTTGTCTAGAATCACCACAGAAGGCCTCTGCTACTGTTTTGTTTAATAAGAAACATAAACAAATGGTTTACAGTGCTTTTATCAACACGTGTAGGTACTTTGCAGCGCACCTTCATTTAAAGTGGGAACAGTAACTAATACACACAGATATAAACCATGTAATATGTGTTTATCAACAACTAAACTGTGTGTTAGAAACATGAACTGGTTTACAGTGCTTTTATTAGCACCCATGATTTTTTTTATTCTATAATTGATGTTCATTTCCCTATAGTCTTTTAATTCCATTGGTTCCAGGTGGTCCCCAGCTAAATGGAGTTAAATGGGAACCAAATGGGCTCTTATAGATCTTCATGGTAGTTAAATGATTGTAAAACATCTGTAACAGTATGACTTCATTTACAAGAAGTTGAATAGAGAATGTAGAAGAACTTTTATTTTGAAAAAGTGTTGTCTAAGAGACTAGACCCCAGCTGGTCTGTGGCTCCAATGATGCATAAATAGTGGGCCCTGGGATGAAAATGGTTGAAAACCACTGATCTGTTATGCAAGGTCAAATTCAAAGACATTAGCCAGGGAGGCAACCAAGTTTATTTGTATAGGAAATCCAAGATGATTTCCTTAAACCATTAGGACGGAAACAGGTGGTCAAAGGACCAAAGGAAGGACACAAATAGACAAACAAATGTATCATTATCCATTGTTTGGCTTGACTGTGCCAAATGCACAGAATTATTCAAAAGAGAGCAAACGAGCAAATTACTTACTAATTGTGTCATTGACAGATTATAAATGGAAGGCTGGAGGCCAGGCCATGAAATAATTCACACTGTCTTTTCATACGTGGAAATTAAAGGAGAATTGTACACCAAACGTTTTTTTTTTTTTTTTTAATCTTTATTTGCACTTAATTTGTTAGAAAAAAGTCGTCCAGGTGTTATTTTGTGAAAACACTCCTAATGGCTGTTTTCCCGATCCCAAAATAAGCTCATAATGGGGCTAATGGGTCTTGTGCAAGTTCACCTATATACATCACTCCAAAATGCAAGTTTTTGCTATGGCTTCTCCAGGATGACTGTAGATTGTTGACACTCACTTTCACTTTCATTTCAGCAGTGGTGCAGCCATGAACCATGTGATGATATCCATATAGGATACGGTCGATAACTTATATTATATACCAAAGTTGATTTTCAGTCATTCTTAATTAAAAAAAAGAAATACTCATTTTGCCGTTGTGTTTGCCAATTAATCTCCCATCACTAGTTAGGGCTGGGACGATATTGGTCCCTCACGATACGATATAGGTGCCGATATTAGGCCTTCGATAATGAATATATCATGATATTTGATATATTGCGATATTTGCGATATATCAATATATTGCATGAAATTCATCAACGATATATTACTGTAACTGCAGCTGAAAAACAAAAACTAAAAACAATAAATGAATGAATAAAAAACTAAAAGGTAAAAATCAGAACTTACTAATGTATATCCTCAGTTATTTTATCTTCGCTTGTATCTGTCTCAACTGATTCTCATACTGGGCTTTTTGTTTTTATCTTGTGTTTGTTTTCTTGGGAATGAAGCAGCTATAGGAGTCATTTAAACATTTTAGTTCTGTGACCCGTTTTTCCTCCCGGATCATCAAATATCGGATCATCAAATATCACAATATTTGCTGAGGAATATACGATATATATTGCGGGAGGAAGTATATGATATTATCACGATAACGATATTTCAGCACACCCCTATCACTAGTGTTAATTTTCAGAGAAAAAAAGAAAGTTAAAGAAAAAATTTAGCAGATCAAGAGCTCAAAATGCGATGCATCGGCTGACACTGACAATACATGGAGATATGGAGATGAGAAACCATATGCGCTTCATATCTAGGACACACCTACAGTATATCAGTATATCACACATCGTCGCTGTCCTGCAGAAACATGCAGCTACCTCCATTTGTCAGGTATTGTATGAGTCAATGCTATTGAAAACCATTCACGTCTGTGTGTTGGTTAGTCAGTTGATCAGTGAAGTGTTAAAAAGTACTATCTAAGCCTTTGGACCCTCATGTCTGCTAAAGCAGCCAACTCCAGAACCTCTCCCCCTCTCGCATTTTTTTTATTCCTAGGTGGAATCTGGGAAGGAGCGCTTGTTTTACCCCACCGGCTACTAGTAACCAATTAAAGCACCACCCACACAGGTAGAGCTTTAAATTTTATATATTTGACATTATTATTAAAGGTAGGGTAAGTGATTTGAAATTCATCGTGTAGTACCAGCCTGGTGCACTAGGGGCGCCTAACAGTAGCTACACTATGAGAACCTGCTGCTCGATCCTGATTGGAGGAGAATTCGCCACCACCTGGGGAACTTTTATTAGCTCCTCTGCTAACATGGGGGAGGGGGAAACTCCATATATGGTTTCCACACCTTATAATAGAGCATTTTAACAGAAAAAAATTGTTTGGGTGATATCTGACAAAAGTGAAATCACTTCCCCTACCTTTAATTAAGGTTAGGTACTGAAGTTAGGTTAGGTTAGGCTTGGGCATATAACCACCTGTGTGTGGCCCAAAACACAGCCCAGCACTCCCTGTACTCCACTGACAACCAATCCGTAAAACCAGATCCATCCTAGGGGAGAAAAAGACCTCACCCCACTCTCATGCAAAACATTTTGTAGCTTGCTGGTGTCAGCCAACCGTTAGAGATATTATCAGTCTAGAGCATACCTGGGCATTATGCGGCCCGGGGGCCAAATCGGCCCTTTTGCTGACTGTGGTTTTCAACCAGTGGTCCGGGGGCCATCAGTGGTCCATGAGAGAGTTCAAGTTAAATATAAGTAAGTTGGGTACCCAGATGTAACTCTTTGAGAGCGTAAAAATGAAACCAAATGGACCCTTGCGGGTCCATTTGGTTTCATGTTTACACTCTCAAGAGTTAAAATATTCATCTGAATTAGCCAAAGAATGTAAAATAATGGTCATTTTTTTATCTGTGTTTGCCTGTTTTGTTTGTGAAATCCAGCCTGGAACTGTGGACAAAACTACGTTGTAAAATAAATCTTTAGTTTTGGGTCTGTGGGGCTAAAGTTGTGGTCCGTGGCTCAAATTCTGAATAAATAGAGGGACCTGGTGTCAAAAAGCTTACTTTTATCTCGAAATGAAATTATTACGCAGACTTTAGTTCACCTTTAGTCTTGGTCCTCCACAATATTTTATGTACCTTGGGAAAAATAATTGCCCACCGCTGGTCTAGAGTCTATATAAGTTAACACACATTTACTACCGGTATTATATGTGCCTGCAGTGAAGCCCTACAATTCCTCATGCTTGTTTTTCTGGGACTTGACACAGAGGAAGTTCCTTCTCTCCATGCAGTCCCTGATCTGCCACTTGGTGCTGGTGTCTTTGGGCAGGGTTCCACAGTGCCGGCCCCAGGCGGGGCACAGTGGCAGGTCCTGGTACTGCTGTGGTTCCCCGTCCACCCAGAGCCACCGGCCGGCCAGGAAACGCAGAGCTGTCCACACCTGCATGGGGACGACATGGAGAGCAAAGGAGGTCAAATGAACCTCTGCAGGCTTGTTGAGTACATCAAAGGTTCAGTGATGGGCAAGTTACTGGGAAAATGTAGGAAGCTACACTACTTGTTACTTTCAAAAAAATGTAGCTAAGCTACACTACAAGCTGTCCCCGGAACATTGTAGCAAGCTACACTACAAGCTACACGACAAAAGTAGCTTGCTACATCAACACTACAAATACATATAAATATACATCTCAACTTAATGTACAAGTTTATAAATACTAATAATAATGAAATAATATAAATAAAAATCATTATAATAATAATGCGAGTTTGAACATATGATGGTGGCATGTCTAAGTTTTGGGATGTATATTAGAGGTTTTCTACCCATTAAAATGGGTGGAATTCGAAAATGTGTGTGGGGAAATGTAGTAAGCTACTTTCCTTGTTACTTGAAACAAGTAGAGTAGCTTAACTACAAGCTATTCCGAGAACAAATGTAGTTTGTAGCTACACTACAAGCTACAGGAAAATGTAGTTAAGCTATGTAGCTTAGCTACTTGTAACAAGTTACAGCGCATCACTGCAAAGGTTTTACGTTACAAATAATATTAGTAGTAGGGATGGGCAGAAAAAATCCATACGCCAATATATCGCAATTCTTAATGCCATGATATCCATATCGAATTGTCAGGTTCATAATCGATTTTTTTTGATGATTATGTAGACCTATTCATTAATTTGTTCATATCAGAAAGACTGAACTTTTTGTTATTTATATTGTTTGAAATTGCTTAAAATGTTCTAGTTGATTGAACTTGTCATGGCAGAATTCCGCCCATTTTCAACATTTTACTGTAGTGTATTTTACTTGATGATGACATCATCAAGTTGTGTTTGTGTTGTGTTTGTTGATCATTTTTCTTTTAGGACCTTTTTTCTGAGGGTGTACAAATTTGTACACCCTCAGAAAAAATCTTGAAAATGGGTGGAATAATAAAAGCACAGTCATTTGTGGGAGGAAAAAATGGAATATATTGATATATCGAATCGAATAGCAGCATAAATAAGAACCACAATATAAATCGATTCAGGACCCTAATTATCAATATTGTATCGTATCGTGAGGTGAGTGAACGATCCCATGCCTAATTAGTAGTAGTTAGGGAAAAGTTACAATAACATGGGAACTAAATCAGTGAAGAAATGTCTTCACCTACTGTATGTGTTTATAATGGTGTCTAATAAAATGTAAAATGTTGAGATTTAACACCCAGGTCAAAGTTGGGGTAACATCTACACATTAGAACACAGCATGCTCAATTTCAGCATGCTTTATGTGTCCAAAATGGAAAAATGTAGTAAGCTACAATCCTTGTTACTCTTCACTACAAGCTACTCGAAACAAGTAGTGTAGCTTCACTACAAGCTACTCGAAACAAGTAGTGTAGCTTCACTACGAGCTATTCCCAGAACAAATGTAGTAAGCTACACTACAAGTTACGGGAAAATGTAGTTAAGCTATGTAGCTTACTACTTGTAACAAGCTACTGCCCATCACTGGTGCTCAGTCAGCACATTTTGGAAAGAGCTATGCAGGATCATGAAAACCCCCTTTAGACATGGCACATGCAACGTAAAAACATAGTGGAGTTTTGCATGTTTTGCCTTCTAATGGTTAGTGAATGTTGGCCTGGTTTTTATGAAGATTTCCCATAGGTGTTGAATTTCAACATTTTAGTACAACAATTCGACAACATGATTTGTAACAACAATAATGTTCTGGACATCTGTCTGGTAGTCTGTCTGCAGGGAAACAGCTGCAGCAAGTAGAAGCAACATAAAAATATAACTACATGCAGTATATTTTGATTTTGGGCTAAACAGTTGCCTAGAATACATTTAAATCCCTTATTGATCTTACTGCTGTAAAATATAAGGTTAATGTTGATATTAAAGTTAGTATTAGCTGTTAAACACTTTAACACTTTAAAAACTACTCAACACGCCCAATCTTTTTATTGGTGACTGATATTGTTATCCTAATATGTGAGAGGTATTTAATGTACTGTTTTCATTTATTTTTTATTTATTTTTTAATATTGATTTGAAGAAGGTAGCCACATGGCTCAACACCAGTATTTTTTTAATGAATTAAAACAGTAAATTAAAAAGCATGCTCCCTTCACATATTAGGAGGACAATATCAGTCAGCAGAACAAATACAGATGTTATTGTTGTTATTGTTTATGACTTTTATGATAATGTCTGTAAATGGAATATAATGTATTAATCATTCATTTCTTCTTTTGTATGTGTGTGTATGTGTGTCTGCATGCGTGTGTGTGTGTGTGTGTGTGTGTGTGTGTGTGTGTGTGTGTGCGTGTGCGTGCGTGCGTGCGTGTGTGTGTGTGCGTGTGCGTGTGTGTGACCCTCAAACCTCATTGGTGGAGGCCTCCTGGATCTTGTCCCTGGCGTAGCGGTGGTGGTGGTCAGACTGCAGGCTCACCAGGTCGTACAGGTGGTCGCGGTAATGACTGTGCAGACTGGAGCCGTCGCTGCCGATGGCCCTGCAGTGCTCCAGAGCCTCCTCCCAGGTCTTGTTCTCCTTCACCAGGATCACGTTGTCAGTGACGCTGACGCAGATGAATGGACGGGACTGGAGGCAATTAAAGCCGTACAACTTACCCATGGGGCTGAGGTCGCCACAGTTCTCACTCACTTGTGGCTCGTTGGTTGCCCAGGCTGGGCCATTTGAAGCGTCTCCTCTGTAAAAAATAATAATAATAATAATAAATGCACAACTGTTTATAAATGAATGAATGAATGAATGAATGAATGAATGAATGAATGAATGAATGAATGAATGAATGAATGAATGAATGAATACTATAATAAACATACATACTGTGCATACACACATACAGTACATACCCCAGACACCCTATTGGCCTGAACATAAGACATGAAATATTTAACCCTTTCAGGCCGGGAATCCATTTTTGGATTAAGTACAGTATGTACAGTATTCCAGAATTAAACTTTTTTTATGCTGATAGATACATATTTCCATATTTACAGTTTTTCAGAAACCATAGGTCAGGCCTAAATGGGTAATTGGGGGTCGTATTATGCATATTCGTGCTGCACTAATTGACATTCAGCGTTTTCTGCAAATGAGTCTTGAAAAATGTGGTTCGACTTCTAACCGAAGTTGACTTATATTCAGGACAATACGGTAAATAAAATGTTTGTCACAATCACTTTAAGCACCAGTCCAACCTTTCTCCAGTCCACCTCCAGACAGCAGCGTCCTTAGGGTCTCTGTACAGGCCGATCCACCCATGCGACCCGGGTGTGTTCTCCACAAACGTCAGCAGGTCGTCTTTGTCATCGCCAGCAGAGGCCAGGTCAGTGAAACTCTCCTTGCAGTACTGTCGAGCATCGGACCAGGTTCTCAGCTTATTCACGAAGTGAAACGTTTTTATGGGGAAGACAGACGCCTCCGATTGAAGAGCACCGATGATGATCATGATGACGAGGACGAGGAGGAAGAGGAAAAGGGAGACGGAGAAGGGGCTCACGAGCGAGCTCCTCTTCGCCATTTTCGCAAGTCGGGTTCAAGAAGAGAAAGCCACAGCGCAGAGTTCAGTTGTTGTCCGAATGTCCCACTCTGTAGCTGTTAGTCCTCTGTGTGACCTGGTTAGTCTGGTGAGGAGCCGCCTGTTACGCTGTACTTATGACAGCCACAGACTACACCTTCATGCACACATGCAGTGGGACACACCCACATGCAATGGGACACACCCACACCCACATGCAATGGGACACACCCACACCTACGTGCACCTGTGGACACTCATATGCCACATGGTCCAGGGACCACAGCGTGCCACTTAAATAGGTCCTAATTATGGAAAATAGCTCACTCTACAAGCTCACAATGCATTGTGTCCATGGTGCGTTGTGAGCTGTGTACTGCATTGCACGCGGTCATGAGCAGACTGTGTGAACTTAGAACATTCAGAAATGTTTGCCTTCACAATAAAAGCATTACAATATAAAGGAATTAATTAGGGGCTACACAGACGACGAGTAACAAATTCCACCTCCTAGTTCATTTTTAATGGGACCGGCGTTTTGTGTTTAGAAAACAATGCGATAAAGAGAGCGTTTAACGCCGGGCGTTATTGCGCGGCCTTGTGGAAATTGTAATGTGTGTTTCTTAATATACTCATAATGTGATTAAAAATCACTGACTAAAATAAAATAAATGTAATAATGTACAGGTCCATGTCTTGTCCCACTGACTTCAAATTAGAGACGTGTGTTTTAACACAGGGACTGCAGTGCTCGGTGTCCAGTTGGTCGGACCTTCGAACCTACAGTTTTCTAGAATCGCCATAGAAGGCCTCTGCTACTATTTTGTTTAATAAGAAACATGAACAAATGGTTTACAGTGCTTTTATCAACACTTGTATAGGTACTTTGCAGTGCACCTTCATTTAAAGTGGGAACAGTAATAATATAATATAATATGTGTTTATCAACAACTAAACAGTGTGTTAGAAACATGAACTGGTTTACAGTGCTTTTATTAGCACCCATGATTTTTTTTTTCTATAATTGATGTTCATTTCCCTATAGTCTTTTAATTCCATTGATTCCAGGTGGTCCCCAGCTAAATGGAGTTAAATGGGCTCTTATAGATCTTCATGGTAGTTAAATGATTGTTAAACATCTGTAACAGAATGACTTCATTTACAAGAAGTTGAATGGAGAATGTAGAAGAACCTTTATTTTGAAAAAGTGTTGGTCTAAGAGACTAGACCCCAGCTGGTCCGTGGCTCCAATGATGCATAAATAGTGGGCCCTGGGATGAAAATGGTTGAAAACCACTGATCTGTTGTGCAAGGTCAAATTCAAAGACATTAGCCAGGGAGGCAACCAAGTTTATTTGTATAGGAAATCCAGATGATTTCCTTAAAACAACCATTAGGACAGAAACAGGTGGTCAAAGGACCAAAGGAAGGACACAAATAGACAAACAAATCATTCATATCATTCATTATCCATTGTTTGGCTTGACTGTGCCAAATGCACAGAATTATTCAAAAGAGAGCAAATGTAGCAAATTACTTTGACTACTACTAATTGTGTCATTGACAGAATAAAAAGGAAGTCTGGAGGCCAGGCCATGAAATAATTCACACTGTCTTTTCATACGTGGAAATTAAAGGAGAATTGCACACCGTTTTTTATCTTTATTTGCACTTAATTTGTTAGAAAAAAGTGGTCCAGGTGTTATTTTGTGAAAACACTCCTTAATGGCTGTTTTCCCGATCCCAAAATAAGCTCATAATGGGGCTAATGGGTCTTGTGCAAGTTCACCTATATACATCGCTCCAAAATGCAAGTTTTTGCTATGGTCTCTCCAGGATGTCTGTAGATTGTTGACACTCACTTTCACTTTCATTTCAGCAGTGGTTCAGCCATGAACCATGTGATGATATCCATATCGGATACAGTCGATAATTTATATTATATAGGCTACCAAAGTTGATTTTCAGTCAGTCTTAATTAAAAAAAGAATATCATTTTGCCGTTGTGTTTGCCAATTAATCTCCCATCACTAGTGTTAATTTTCAGAGAAAAAAAGAAAGTTAAAGAAAAAAATTAGCAGATCAAGAGCTCAAAATGTGATGCATCGGCTGACACTGACAATACATGGAGATATGGAGATGAGAAACCATATGCGCTTCATATCTAGGACACACCTACAGTATATCAGTATATCACACATCGTCGCTGTCCTGCGGAAACATGCAGCTACCTCCATTTGTCAGGTATTGTATGAGTCAATGCTATTGAAAACCATTCACGTCTGTGTGTTGGTTAGTCAGTTGATCAGTGAAGTGTTAAAAAGTACTATCTAAGCCTTTGGAGCCTCATGTCTGCTAAAGCAGCCAACTCCAGAACCTCTGCCCCCTCTCGCATTTTTTTTTTATTCCTAGGTGGAATCTGGGAAGGAGCGCTTGTTTTACCCCACCGGCTACTAGTAACCAATTAAAGCACCGCCCACACAGGTGGAGCTTTACATTTCATATTTTTGACATTATTATTAATTAAGGTTAGGTACTGAGGTTAGGTTAGGTTTAGGTATATAACCACCTGTGTGTGGCCCAAAACACAGCCCAGCACTCCCTGTACTCCACTGACAACCAATCACAAGCCGTAAAACCAGATCCATCCTAGGGGAGAAAAAACCTCACCCCACTCTCATGCAAAACATTTTGTAGCTTGCTGGTGTCAGCCAACAGTAGAGATATAATCAGCATACCTGGGCATTATGCGGCCCGGGGGCCAAATCGGCCCTTTTGCTGACTGTGGTTTTCAACCAGTGGTCCGGGGCCATCAGTGGTCCATGAGAGAGTTCCAGTTAAATATGGAAAGTTGGTTAACCAGATCTTTGAGAGCGTAAAAATGTTTACACTCTCAAGAGTTAAAATATTCATCTGAATTAGCCAGAGAATGTAAAAGAATGGTCATTTTTTTATCTGTGTTTGTCTGTTTTGTTTGTGAAATCCAGCCTGGAACTGTGGACAAAACTATGTTGTAAAAGAAATCTTTAGTTTTGGGTCTGTGGGGCTAAAGTGGTGGTCCGTGGCTCAAATTCTGAATAAATAAAGGGACCTGGTGTCAAAAAGCTTACTTTTATCTCGAAATGAAATTATTACGCAGACTTTAGTTCACCTTTAGTCTTGGTCCTCCACAATATTTGATGTACCTGGAAAAATAATCGCCCACCCCTGGTCTAGAGTCTATATAAATTACCACACATTTACTATTATATGTGCCTGCAGTGAAGCCCTACAATTCCTCATGCTTGTTTTTCTGGGACTTGACACAGAGGAAGTTCCTTCTCTCCATGCAGTCCCTGATCTGCCACTTGGTGCTGGTGTCTTTGGGCAGGGTTCCACAGTGCCGGCCCCAGGCGGGACACAGTGGCAGGTCCTGGTACTGCTGTGGTTCCCCGTCCACCCAGAGCCACCGGCCGGCCAGGAAACGCAGAGCTGTCCACACCTGCATGGGGACGACATGGAGAGCAAAGGAGGTCAAATGAACCTCTGCAGGCTTGTTGAGTACATCAAAGGTTCAGTGATGGGCAAGTTACTGGGAAAATGTAGTAAGCTACACTACTTGTTACTTTCAAAAAAATGTAGCTAAGCTACACTACAAGCTGTCCCGGAACATTGTAGCAAGCTACACTACAAGCTACACGACAAAAGTAGCTTGCTACATCAACACTACAAATACATATAAATTATACATCTCAACTTAATGTACAAGTTTATAAATACTAATAATAATGAAATAATATAAATAAAAATCATTATAATAATAATGCGAGTTTGAACATATGATGGTGGCATGTCTAAGTTTGGGATGTATATTAGAGGTTTTCTACCCATTAAAATGGGTGGAATTCGAAAATGTGTGTGGGGAAATGTAGTAAGCTACTTTCCTTGTTACTTGAAACAAGTAGAGTAGCTAACTACAAGCTATTCCGAGAACAAATGTAGTAAGCTACACTACAAGCTACAGGAAATGTAGTTAAGCTATGTAGCTTTAGCTACTTGTAACAAGTTACAGCGCATCACTGCAAAGGTTTTACGTTACAAATAATATTAGTAGTAGGGATGGGCAAAAAAAATCCATACGCCAATATATCGCAATTTTTAATGCCATGATATCCATATCGAATTGTCAGGTTCATAATCGATTTTTTTTTGATGATTATGTAGACCTATTCATTAATTTGTTCATATCAGAAAGACTGAACTTTTTGTTATTTATTAAGGGATCAAGCAGTCCACGAAGTGGACTTGATCCCTTCTTGTTTCTGTCTCTTTTTTCTTCTTC
>CM076969.1:8591030-8593530 GCA_039105355.1 Benthosema pterotum
GAGCAGGCACTCGCACCCAGCGAGCAGGCACTCTTCCCTGGGTAGAAACGGCGCGGCGCCTGGGTGCTCGGCGCGAGCTCTGGAGGTCCCAAAATTTTTTTTTTTTTTCCAGGCCCGGGGCGGCTCGGGGGGCCGCCCCGGGGTCGGCAAGGGCCGGAGGAGCGCTCTCCTACATACGGAATGGCCCAAGTCGGGGGCTTCTGGGGGTCCTTGGGCACAGAGGGGGGAAGAGGGAAGCAGAGCCCAGGAGCTCGGGGCTCCGGCCACTTTCACGTGGGGGAGAGCTGCACATGCGAAGCTCCAGGCTGCTCATGCGGAGAGGGGGAAACTCCACGTTTAAGCAGGCACCTCGGCCGGGCATGAGCCGGCCGCTCGCCCCCCCTGGGGGGGCTGGAGGTCAGGCGCCGCCTTGTGGCCAAACTGGGAACTGCGCCCCCGCACCAAATGGACCCCAGGGGCACTCTCTCCAACCCTACCCGCCAGAGGTGAACCTCTGGGGGCCATGCACCACTACCAGACTGCCGCCGCCCCAGAAGGGCGCCACCAGGCGGCCGCACGGGGTACTGCGCCCCGCACCAAATGGACCCCACAGGACCTCCGTCCAGGGGCAATTTCTCCAACCTATCCCCCAGAGGTGAACCTCTGGGGGCCATGCACCACTACCAGAACGCCGCCGCCCCCGAAGGGCGCCACCAGGCGGCCGCACGGGGTACTGCGCCCCGCACCAAATGGACCCCAGAGGACCTCCGTCCAGGGGCAATTTCTCCAACCTAACCCCCAGAGGTGAACCTCTGGGGGCCATGCACCACTACCAGACTGCCGCCTCCCCAGAAGGGCGCCACCAGGCGGCCGCACGGGGTACTGCGCCCCGCACCAAATGGACCCCAGAGGACCTCCGTCCAGGGGCTCTTTCTCCAACCTAACCCCCAGAGGTGAACCTCTGGGGGCCATGCACCACTACCAGAACGCCGCCGCCCCCGAAGGGCGCCACCAGGCGGCCGCACGGGGTACTGCGCCCCGCACCAAATGGACCCCAGAGGACCTCCGTCCAGGGGCTCTTTCTCCAACCTAACCCCCAGAGGTGAACCTCTGGGGGCCATGCACCACTACCAGAACGCCGCCGCCCCCGAAGGGCGCCACCAGGCCGCCTGTCCTGGGTACTGCCGCCAGTACCCAGTGCTCCAGGCACACCTCCGTGCAGGGGCACGTTCTCCAACCCACCCCCCAGAGGACAGCCTCTGGGGGCCATGCACCACAACCACCAGGCCACCGCCCAGGCCCAGGGCCCACTGACCCGCCGGGCGGGGGCCCAGGCCCTGGGTCAGGCACCCTCCCGGCCGAGAGCCACCACCCGGCGCTCCGTTCGAACATGTGCACCCACCCTTAAGCACCCCTCTCGGGGCATAAAGAGTGATGTACCGCGCCGCACGGACCGCACGCCCCTGGGCATACTGTAGGACTTTGAAACAATTCTGGCCGGGGCCCGCGCCCCTGGCCATACCGATGGACTTTGAAACAATTCTGGCCGGGGCCCGCGCCCCTGGCCATACCGATGGACACTGCAACAACTCTGGCCGTCTGTCCAGGGTACTGCCGCCAGTACCAAGTGCACCAGACAGGGGCCTTCTCTCCAAACCAACCCCCAGAGAGCATCCCTCTGGGGGCCATGCACCACCCACCAGGCCCCGTCCAGGGGCATTCACTCTAACCCAACCCCCAGAGACCATGCCTCTGGGGGCCATGCACCACCCACCACCCCCCACCGCCGCCGGCCGAGCGTACTGCTGCCATCGTTTGATATCGGCCGCGGTGGCCAAGTGTCACCGCGCCGGAACTTTACTTACTTATTATGGGCTACCGCGTGGGCGTGCACGACGGTAGAGCAGTTATACCGTGTCCCGCTTAAGGCGGGTAAGCTTTGGAATTCACTCGGACCCATGTTTACAGAATTTGGGTATGCCCCGGCCGGGAGTCGAACCCGGGCAGCCGAGTTCAAAGGCAGACACTCTAATCATGAGGCCACTCGGCTGGATACCGTGCAGCTTTCGCCGGGCAACTCCCTCCACCCCAACCCCCCTCTGGGAGTTGGAGGCCATGCACCACCAACAAACGACGTCACCCGCATGCGCCGCGCGTGTATGCGGGTGCTCGGCAAGTGTCTAGCCCGCTGCAGCTTGCCCTCGGAGCCGCAGCGTGTGTGGCGGTGCGCGTTGACCACGTCACCGCCACCACGTCACCGCCGCGCCTGCACTTAAACGCGGAAGCGCCGGGTGTCTCTCCTGTTTGTTTACTATGCTACCTGACGATCACGATGTTATCACCAGCGAAGCGGCAGGTCCAGCACCGCCGCCTACGCCGACCAACCACACGCAAAGGTGGGTTTGAGTTTGACTTACGCTAGCCTAACTTTAACTTATAGTTTGGTTATTCGGTCTCGCTTATATGTTTATGTTTTACGTCCCACAGCAGCACGGAGAGGGGGGACGACTTAGCTCACAAT
>CM076969.1:8603530-8828960 GCA_039105355.1 Benthosema pterotum
AAGTCTGCGATCGGTCTTGTGGGTGCCGGTGGAGAGGGGGGGAGAGGGGGGAGAGCCCAGGAGCTTTGGGCTTCCCCCCTCTTTCGCCTCTCCCCTCTCTCCTGGGCTCCGGCCACTCTGGCGCTGCGGGGCCCGAAGCTGGCTCTGGGGGCCGGGCGCCGGCCGCCGGCCGCCCGGGGGGGGCGGGCCGCGCGGGGGACGCGTGCCGGCCGCGCCGGGGAAGCCTCCCGGCTGCACCGGGGGCGCTCAGACACTTAGAAAAAATTTCGGATTTTTTCGGACCTCCAGGACTCGCACCCAGCGAGCAGGCACTCGCACCCAGCGAGCAGGCACTCTGCCCTGGGTAGAAACGGCGCGGCGCCTGGGTGCTCGGCGCGAGCTCTGGAGGTCCCAAATTTTTTTTTTTTTTCCAGGCCCGGGGCGGCTCTGGGGGCCGCCCGGGGGTCAGTAAGGGCCGGAGGAGCGCTTAGAAATATTTCGGATTTTTTCGGACTTCCAGGACTCACACCCAGCGAGCAGGCACTCGCACCCAGCGAGCAGGCACTCTTCCCTGGGTAGAAACGGCGCGGCGCCTGGGTGCTCGGCGCGAGCTCTGGAGGTCCCAAAATTTTTTTTTTTTTCCAGGCCCGGGGCGGCTCGGGGGGCCGCCCGGGGGTCGGCAAGGGCCGGAGGAGCGCTCTCCTACATACGGAATGGCCCAAGTCGGGGGCTTCTGGGGGTCCTTGGGCACAGAGGGGGGAAGAGGGAAGCAGAGCCCAGGAGCTCGGGGCTCCGGCCACTTTCACGTGGGGGAGAGCTGCACATGCGAAGCTCCAGGCTGCTCATGCGGAGAGGGGGAAACTCCACGTTTAAGCAGGCACCTCGGCCGGGCATGAGCCGGCCGCTCGCCCCCCCTGGGGGGGCTGGAGGTCAGGCGCCGCCTTGTGGCCAAACTGGGAACTGCGCCCCCGCACCAAATGGACCCCAGGGGCACTCTCTCCAACCCTACCCGCCAGAGGTGAACCTCTGGGGGCCATGCACCACTACCAGACTGCCGCCGCCCCAGAAGGGCGCCACCAGGCGGCCGCACGGGGTACTGCGCCCCGCACCAAATGGACCCCACAGGACCTCCGTCCAGGGGCAATTTCTCCAACCTATCCCCCAGAGGTGAACCTCTGGGGGCCATGCACCACTACCAGAACGCCGCCGCCCCCGAAGGGCGCCACCAGGCGGCCGCACGGGGTACTGCGCCCCGCACCAAATGGACCCCAGAGGACCTCCGTCCAGGGGCAATTTCTCCAACCTAACCCCCAGAGGTGAACCTCTGGGGGCCATGCACCACTACCAGACTGCCGCCTCCCCAGAAGGGCGCCACCAGGCGGCCGCACGGGGTACTGCGCCCCGCACCAAATGGACCCCAGAGGACCTCCGTCCAGGGGCTCTTTCTCCAACCTAACCCCCAGAGGTGAACCTCTGGGGGCCATGCACCACTACCAGAACGCCGCCGCCCCCGAAGGGCGCCACCAGGCGGCCGCACGGGGTACTGCGCCCCGCACCAAATGGACCCCAGAGGACCTCCGTCCAGGGGCTCTTTCTCCAACCTAACCCCCAGAGGTGAACCTCTGGGGGCCATGCACCACTACCAGAACGCCGCCGCCCCCGAAGGGCGCCACCAGGCCGCCTGTCCTGGGTACTGCCGCCAGTACCCAGTGCTCCAGGCACACCTCCGTGCAGGGGCACGTTCTCCAACCCCCCCCCAGAGGACAGCCTCTGGGGGCCATGCACCACAACCACCAGGCCACCGCCCAGGCCCAGGGCCCACTGACCCGCCGGGCGGGGGCCCAGGCCCTGGGTCAGGCACCCTCCCGGCCGAGAGCCACCACCCGGCGCTCCGTTCGAACATGTGCACCCACCCTTAAGCACCCCTCTCGGGGCATAAAGAGTGATGTACCGCGCCGCACGGACCGCACGCCCCTGGGCATACTGTAGGACTTTGAAACAATTCTGGCCGGGGCCCGCGCCCCTGGCCATACCGATGGACTTTGAAACAATTCTGGCCGGGGCCCGCGCCCCTGGCCATACCGATGGACACTGCAACAACTCTGGCCGTCTGTCCAGGGTACTGCCGCCAGTACCAAGTGCACCAGACAGGGGCCTTCTCTCCAAACCAACCCCCAGAGAGCATCCCTCTGGGGGCCATGCACCACCCACCAGGCCCCGTCCAGGGGCATTCACTCTAACCCAACCCCCAGAGACCATGCCTCTGGGGGCCATGCACCACCCACCACCCCCCACCGCCGCCGGCCGAGCGTACTGCTGCCATCGTTTGATATCGGCCGCGGTGGCCAAGTGTCACCGCGCCGGAACTTTACTTACTTATTATGGGCTACCGCGTGGGCGTGCACGACGGTAGAGCAGTTATACCGTGTCCCGCTTAAGGCGGGTAAGCTTTGGAATTCACTCGGACCCATGTTTACAGAATTTGGGTATGCCCCGGCCGGGAGTCGAACCCGGGCAGCCGAGTTCAAAGGCAGACACTCTAATCATGAGGCCACTCGGCTGGATACCGTGCAGCTTTCGCCGGGCAACTCCCTCCACCCCAACCCCCCTCTGGGAGTTGGAGGCCATGCACCACCAACAAACGACGTCACCCGCATGCGCCGCGCGTGTAATGCTATACCCTTGCGCTTTTGCCAGATTTCGTCATTTTTCGAAAATCTTCAAAATGATGAAAAAACGTAAGGCTATAGCCTTGCGTTTTTTTTTCTCGAAATTTCGACATTTTTTCGAAAATGCTAAAAAATGCTCAAAACGGTGAAAAATGGCATGCTGAGCAAGACTGTAATGCTATACCCTTGCGCTTTTGCCAGATTTCGTCATTTTTCGAAAATCTTCAAAATGATGAAAAAACGTAAGGCTATAGCCTTGCGTTTTTTTCTCAAAATTTCGACATTTTTTCGAAAATGCTCAAAAATGCTCAAAACGGTGAAAAACGGCATGCTAAGACTGTAATGCTATACCCTTGCACTTTTGCCAGATTTCGTCATTTTTCGAAAATCTTCAAAATGATGAAAAAACGTAAGGCTATAGCCTTGCGTTTTTTTTTTCTCGAAATTTCGACATTTTTTCGAAAATGCTAAAAAATGCTCAAAACGGTGAAAAATGGCATGCTGAGCAAGACTGTAATGCTATACCCTTGCGCTTTTGCCAGATTTCGTCATTTTTCGAAAATCTTCAAAATGATGAAAAAATGTAAGGCTATAGCCTTACGTTTTTTTTCTTGAAATTTCGACATTTTTTCGAAAATGCTCAAAAATGCTCAAAACGGTGCAAAACGGCATGCTGAGCAAGACTGTAATGCTATACCCTTGCGGTTTTGCCAGATTTCGTCATTTTTCGAAAATCTTCAAAATGATGAAAAAACGTAAGGCTATAGCCTTGCGTTTTTTTTCTCAAAATTTCGACATTTTTTCGAAAATGCTCAAAAATGCTCAAAACGGTGAAAAATGGCATGCTGAGCAAGACTGTAATGCTATAAACTTGCGCTTTTGCCAGATTTCGTCATTTTTCGAAAATCTTCAAAATGATGAAAAAACGTAAGGCTATAGCCTTGCGTTTTTTTTCTTGAAATTTCGACATTTTTTCGAAAATGCTCCAAAATGCTCAAAACGGTGCAAAACGGCATGCTGCGCAAGACTGTAATGCTATACCCTTGCGCTTTTGCCAGATTTCGTCATTTTTCGAAAATCTTCAAAATGATGAAAAAACGTAAGGCTATAGCCTTGCGTTTTTTTTTTCTCGAAATTTCGACATTTTTTCGAAAATGCTAAAAAATGCTCAAAACGGTGAAAAATGGCATGCTGAGCAAGACTGTAATGCTATACCCTTGCGCTTTTGCCAGATTTCGTCAATTTTCGAAAATCTTCAAAATGATGAAAAAACGTAAGGCTATAGCCTTGCGTTTTTTTCTCAAAATTTCGACATTTTTTCGAAAATGCTCAAAAATGCTCAAAACGGTGAAAAACGGCATGCTAAGACTGTAATGCTATACCCTTGCGCTTTTGCCAGATTTCGTCAATTTTCGAAAATCTTCAAAATGATGAAAAAACGTAAGGCTATAGCCTTGCGTTTTTTTTCTCGAAATTGCGACATTTTTTCGAAAATGCTCAAAAATGCTCAAAACGGTGAAAAACGGCATGCTGAGCAAGACTGTAATGCTATACCCTTGCGCTTTTGCCAGATTTCGTCATTTTTCGAAAATCTTCAAAATGATGAAAAAACGTAAGGCTATAGCCTTGCGTTTTTTTTTTTCTCGAAATTTCGACATTTTTTCGAAAATGCTAAAAAATGCTCAAAACGGTGAAAAATGGCATGCTGAGCAAGACTGTAATGCTATACCCTTGCGCTTTTGCCAGATTTCGTCATTTTTCGAAAATCTTCAAAATGATGAAAAAACATAAGGCTATAGCCTTGCGTTTTTTTCTCAAAATTTCGACATTTTTTCGAAAATGCTCAAAAATGCTCAAAACGGTGAAAAACGGCATGCTGAGCAAGACTGTAATGCTATACCCTTGCGCTTTTGCCAGATTTCGTCATTTTTCGAAAATCTTCAAAATGATGAAAAAACGTAAGGCTATAGCCTGGCGTTTTTTTTTCTTGAAATTTTGACATTTTTTCGAAAATGCTCAAAAATGCTCAAAACGGTGAAAAATGGCATGCTGAGCAAGGCTGTAATGCTATACCCTTGCGCTTTTGCCAGATTCCGTCATTTTTCGAAAATCTTCAAAATGATGAAAAAACGTAAGGCTATAGCCTTGCATTTTTTTTCTTGAAATTTCAACATTTTTTCGAAAATGCTCAAAAATGCTCAAAACGGTGAAAAACGGCATGCTGAGCAAGACTGTAATGCTATACCCTTGCGCTTTTGCCAGATTTCGTCATTTTTCGAAAATCTTCAAAATGATGAAAAAACGTAAGGCTATAGCCTTGCGTTTTTTTTCTCGAAATTTCGACATTTTTTCGAAAATGCTCAAAAATGCCCAAAACGGTGAAAAACGGCATGCTGAGCAAGACTGTAATGCTATACCCTTGCGCTTTTGCCAGATTTCGTCATTTTTCGAAAATCTTCAAAATGATGAAAAAACGTAAGGCTATAGCCTTGCGTTTTTTCTCGAAATTTCGACATTTTTTCGAAAATGCTCAAAAATGCTCAAAACGGTGAAAAACGGCATGCTGAGCAAGACTGTAATGCTATACCCTTGCGCTTTTGCCAGATTTCGTCATTTTTCGAAAATCTTCAAAATGATGAAAAAACGTAAGGCTATAGCCTTGTGTTTTTTTTTTCTCGAAATTTCGACATTTTTTCGAAAATCCTCAAAAATCCTCAAAACAATGAAAAACGGCATGCTGTTCTTTATTATTCTTTATTCGGATCCCCCATTAGCTTCCACATAGTGGTCGCTAGTCTTCCTGGGGTCCACAAAAAATGTACACAAAAACAGAAATTGAAAGTTAACAGACACATCAAGTTAATAGCTAAAACGGTGAGTATCAATCGACACAATGTTCACAGAAAAATAATAAAATACGAGAATAATAAGATACAGGGATAAAACAACATCTATGAAAGACTCATCAGTTCATGTTTAAGAAACTTTTTAAAAGCGTATTTGCTTCTGGTTTGCCTTAGGATCAAAGGGAGCGTATTCCAAGTTGAAAAAGTTCTATAAAGAACAGTTCTTACCATACTATGATGGTTGTGTTTTGGCACCACAAGATACCCAGAGCTAACTGATCCAGTATAACGCTCATGACAGAAGCCTGTATATAGTAGCTGTTCATGAAAGAAGTGTGGTGTGTTGTTCCAAATAACATTATGCATAACATCAAAAGACAGTATTTTAGTTTTACCTTTACAGTTAACCATGACAATTGTCTATGCATCTCAACTGTGTTGGTACGGAAAGAACACTTAAAAACCAATCGAGCTGCTCTGTTTTGAGCGATTTGGAGTTTCTTTATATGTTTCTCAGCTGCACTTGACCAAATAACCGGACAATAGTCCAGGTGTGATAAGACTAGTGACCGTACAACATTATTCATGACAGGATGTGGAACATATGCAGAGCATTTCCTTGAGATTGCAATGCCCCTTCCCATTCTCGAAACAATATGATCAATCTGATCAGACCACGTCAATAAATTATCTATTTTAACGCCAAGCAATTTGACCTTAGTTACCTGCTCAACTGATGTCCCGTCTATGAACAAGTCAAGTGCAGTAGCACTAGCAAGAGCTAGCAAGAGCTTATTTATTCACTGTGCAAGACAGTAAGGCTATAGCCTTGTGTTTTTGTCAAGTTTCGTCATTTTTTCGATAATCAAAATCAAAATTTCAAGATTTTTCAAAAATCCTCAAAACGATGAAAAACGGCATGCTGTCCCTGACCGTTAGACTATGCCTTGCATTTTTGTCATTTTTCAAAAATCTTCCAAAATTCTCAAAATGATGAAAGACGGTAACCCTATAGCCTTGCATTTTGCCAGGTTTTATCATCTTTCTAAAATCCCAAAAAATCCTCAAAACGATGAAAAACTATAATGCTATAGCCTTGCGTTTTTTTCGAAATGTCGAATATTTTCGAAAATCTTCAAAAATCCTCAAAATGATGAAAAACGGTAAGGCTATAGCCTTGTGTTTTTCGAAATTTCGATATTTTTCGAAAATCCTCAAAACAATGAAAAACGGAATGCGGGGCAAGACCGTAAGGCTATAGCCTTCCATTTTGCCAGGTGTCGTCATTTTTCAAAAATCCTCAAAATTATGAAAAATCGTAAGGCTATAGCCTTGCGTTTTTTCAAAATTTCCTTTCTGAGGATTTTTGAAAATGTCGAAATCACAGAAAAAGGCTATAGTAGATGGTCTCGGACGACATACTATAGTATGCCGTTTTTCATCGCTTTTGAGGATTTTTGGAAAAATGTTGATATCGAAGAAAAAGCATAGGCTATAGTACATGGTCTCGGACAACATATAGTATGCTGTCTTTCATCGTTTGAGGATTTTTGAAAAAAAGTCGGAATCGCAAAAAAAGCAAAGGCCATAGTACATGGTCTCGGACGACATACTATACTATGGCATTTTTCATCGTTTTTGAGGATTTTTGAAAAAAAAAATCGAAATCAAAGAAAAAGCAAAGGCTATAGTACATGGTCTCGGACGACATACGATAGTATGCTGTATTTCATCCCTCGAGGATTTTTGAAAAAATATCAAAACCAAAAAACAAACAAACAAACAAACAACAGGCTATATAGTACGCGGTTGTGTACAGCATGCCGTTTTCCATCGTTTTTAGGATTTTTGAGGATTTTTGAAAAATGTCAAAAAAAAAAAAAAAACAGCATAGTATGATGTTTTTCAGTTTTCGCCGAAAACTATACGGTCCTGCACAGCATGCCGATTTGAAAAATGTCTAAATTTCAAAAAAACGGCACAGTATAGCAAAAGATGTTGTTTTTGTCAGTTTTCCGACGATTTTCAAAAATTGACGAAACCTTGCAAAAATGACAGGCTATCATACACGGTCTTGCACAGCATGCCATTTTTCATCCTTTTTAGGATTTTTGAGGATTGTAGAAAAATGTTCAAATTTCGAAAAAATGCCATTGTATAATATGTCATTTTTTGCTGTTTCGCAGCATGCCGATTTGAAAAATGTCTAAATTTCCAAAAAACGGCATAGTATAGTATGTTGTTTTTCTCAGTTTTCCGGCGATTTTCAAAAAATGGCAAAAACTGGCAAAAAATTAACACGGTCTTGCACAGCATGTCGATTTTTATTGTTTTGAGGATTTTTAAAAAATGACGAAATCGAGAAAAATAACGACAACGATTAGTATGATGTTTTTTGTCGTTTGGCGATTTTCAAAAAGTGATGAAACTTGGCAAAAAAGGACAGGCTATAGCACATTGTCTCAGACGACCTGCTATAGTATGCCATTTTTCGACAGCTTTTAAGGATTTTCGAAAAATGTTGAAATCGAGAATTTTCGACATACTATATAGTGGTACAATATCGAAGAAAAACAACAGGCTATAGTATCAGTTTTTGAGGATTTTCGAAAATCGCGGAAAAACAACATACTATAGTAAGCTGTTTTTCATTGAGGATTTTCCAAAAAATACGAAACCTGGGGAAAACGACAGGATATAGTATATGGTCTTGGTGTATGGAAGGATCAGATTGAGTGACTCAAAGGGTGAGACCATGCAGTCCTGCCATATAGTCTGTCGTCAAAAAGGATGCTTTTCATTTATTTTTATATCATCGAAAACCATGAAAAACAGCATATAGTAGATTGTTTGTTTCATTAATAGAAATGGCAACAAGAAGTTAAGATTTTTATACTTGCTGAAAGAGTGAGTTTGAGACCTTCAGCATACAAAGACAAAGGAGCGTATTTTGAATAATCACTTCTAATCACGGGACAATTATTGGTTTTCATCTACAAATCAAATAATGTATCAGAACACTATTTTCTATTTTTTGTTTGTTTTATTGGAAGTGGTTCGAATAATATAAACAAGAACAATATTCAGTACAAACACAAAAACATAACCCCTTGAACAAAGCTGTAAAGATGCTGCAAACATGTCCATTCAATCATAAACAACAAAGTACATTTCCAAGTGATGTCATAAGCTAAAGTAGTTGTCATCACTGACAACAGGCAGGCTACTGAGCAACCTGACCGCTCAGAGCAGCGATTTTTCAGTTGCCATCTGAAATAAAGCAGCGGGGTAGGGAAGGAGCGCTTGCTTTACTCTGCCCTGAGTTTATGTTTAGGGTTGGGCTAGGGTTAGACGGTGCTTTATGCCAGTGGTTTTCAACCTTTTTGACACCAGGGACCACCATTTATTCAGCATTTGAGCCACGGACCACCATTTGATTACATTTTCACCCCATAGACCTAAAACTAAAGAATTCTTTTGGTTTTGTCCACAATTCCAGGTTGGATTTTGCAAACAAAACAGTGTAGGCTTTTTAATTAAGTGGTGCTAATTCAGATGAATATTTTAACTCTTGAGAGTATAAAAAATGAAACCAAATGGACCCGCAAGGGTCCATTTGGTTTCATTTTTACATTCTCAAGAGTTACATCTCGTTAAACAACTTTCCATCATTTAGACTGGGGACCACCTGGAACCCTCCCAAGGACCACTGGTGGTCCCCAGACCACCTGTTGAAAACCCCTGCTTTATGCGGTTACTAACCCTAAACATAACGTGCTTCGCCCCGCCCTACTAGTAGTAGCCGGCAGGGTAAAACAAGCGCTCCTTCCCAACCCCGCTGCTTTATTTCAGGTGGCAACCAAAAAAAAATCGCCTCAGAGCACACAACAGAAAGCTGTCTCCACACTTGGCTTGTGTGCTAACCGTGTTTTCTTTTCGGACCGAGTTGTGACGTGACATCCTGCTTTTTTAAAATGGCTATCAATGGGAACTTCCATGTGGTATTTTCGGCGACGGAAGGCTTTTCCTGCAAGCTATCCATCGCTGAAAATTCAAGATGGAAGTTCCCATTCACACCCATTGAAAAAAAGCAGGATGTGACGTCACAGTTCTGCTGAAAACACAGGCAGTACACAAGCCAATTCTGTAGAGGCTGGATTAGAAGTCCTATCATTGACATTCTTTATGGAATCCTTATTATTATACTGTACATACTCCTTCGTTTCTTTCGTGGTAAGCCAGTAGTTTTCCCAACAAGGTCCATTCTTTATTCTGCATTTGAGCCACAGAGCACCTTTTGGTAAATTTTAGCCCTGCAGACCCAAAACTAAAACATTATGTCCACATTTCCATATTGTGTTGATGTTGGTATACAGTAAAAGCAAAAACAACCTGGCACACTTTTATAAAAAATAATTCTTCTACATTTTCAAATTGTGTAAGTTGTAAATTAACTTAAAGTAATGCAGATGTTTAGCAAATAACTAACTTGAGTGTAAAATTCTACACTCAAGAGTTAAAGATCAATAAAGGACCCATTTGGTTCCAAGTAGCAACTATCCATTTAGCAGTGGACCACCTGGAACAAAATATGTTGGTCCAGGGACCCCGCCCCCTCCCCAAAAACAAAAAGCAAAGATTTGAATTAAAAAAAAGTCACTGTGTGTGATATCAAAGATCTGCGCAACACCTGTTATTTTTCATTAAAATAACAGTTTTTAAATGCAGGCAGTTTCATCTTTACAATTATCTTGCCATTAAGAGACATTGATTTTTGAAGGGAAATTACTTTTTTTGCTGTTTGACAGTGACGTCATCGTAAACCGGTGTTGAAACACAGACCAGTATCTCCGGCCCTCGACAATTTTTCTATTTTGGCCCACTCTGTATTTGGGTTTGACACCCTTGGCTTACATGCTACCTGTGTGCAGTCTGTTTGTATGCTATACAAATAATTGGACTATTGGGACTATGGAACGACTGAATAGGAGTCAAAGTCTTTTTGTTCAAATAATAACCACTGGCACCACCGGAAAATGTATCTCCAATAAGATACTATTGTCTTCAGGAGCGTTTAAATCCAGGCTTCTTTCCAAATTTGCCTTTTTTGTCCTTGTTCTTCTTAAAGTTTCCAAAGTGACCGTCCTTGTCCTTCTTCCGCTTTCCTCCCTGTGCTGTGACATCACTTCCTCCTTCTGGAAGAGGTTTCCTTTTCTTGTCACTGAGAAAGAAAGAAAGATATCACAGCATAAATCAGGGCTGGGCAGTTATTTTCCCCAAGCGGCCAAATGAGATACGTAAAATATTGTGGAGGACCAAGACTAAAGGCTGAACTAAAGTCTGCGTAATATTATTTTAATTTCAAGACAAAAGTAAGAGTAAGACCAAACATTTTGACACCAGGGCCCTCAATTTATTCAGTATTTGAGCCACAAACAAAACAGGCAAACATAGATCAAAAATGACCATTCTTTTACATTCTCTGGCTAATTCAGATGAATATTTTAACTCTTGAGAGTGTAAACATGAAAGGGTCCATTTGATTTCATTTTTACGCTCTCAAAGAGTTACATCTGGTTAACCAACTTTCCATATTTAACTCTCAAGGACCACTGGTGGTCCCCGGGCCGGTCAGAGTCAGCCAAAGGGCCACATCTGCCCCCCGGGCCGCATAATGCCCAGGTATGGCATAAATGCAACCGTAACACCCAGGATTCCAACCCAGTTCTCTGGATCAACCTACTGTGAATCTCAACGATTAGTCTCAGATTGTAGTCAACGTAGCTTAATTCACATTTAGTTCACTTATTTAGTTTTAGTCGATGAAATCCACATCGGGTGAAAAAATGAAAAATGTCAGATCAGGAATGTCTGATTAAAAACACCTGTCTGACCCGAGAACCAGATTCTACGAAAGAGAATGGAAAAGATTTCAAACTATTTCAAAATAGGTCCCAGAAGCTCAGATGGAAAAGAACAGACTGTACATCACTGGTGCCTACACTTTCAAAATGAGCGTCTCAACAAGATCTACACATCAAAAATGTGATTGTTCCATTACTGAAAATCCAATCCCCTAGAAAGTTTGAGCTTTGAAATAGTGGTGATGGTGTTACTTGCTGTTATAGTGTTTAAGAATAATGCACTTATAATGAAAAAAGAGGGGGAGAATTGGTGCTGCATAATGCATACGCTATTACTGATGTTTGAAAACAGTATTTGGGGTTTGAGTTGACAGTTTGTGATGTTGAGTTTAGTCTCTCGCACCCCAAACTAAGAACTTTCACGTTTTTGTCCACAATTGCGAAAGATTACTGGCAAAACGATGGTCAAAATAACAATTATTCTGCATTTTCTAATTGTGTGGACTTGAAAATTACGTAATTCAGATGTTTAAACATAATTTAACTCTTGAGAGCGGTAAAATTAAACCAAATGGACCCGTAGGGGTCCATTTGGTTTCATTTTAACGCTCTCAAGAGTTACAGATCTATAAGGGTCCATGTGCTGGGGGGACTGTCATGTGATCTACCTGCATGGTCTGTGTGATCTACTGGTAGATCACCATCTACCTTTTGGGCAGCCCTGCTGTACATATTCAAAGCACACGTGGTTCAAGATTCAGATCTACAAGCTCGTACTACTGCACTCAGTGCTGCGATATATGCTTGTAGAGCTGCTATTTTTCAACAGCAAAAGTAAACAAAAATAATAAATACAAAAGTGCAATTAATCAAACATTCAATTAATGGCACAGCCTTCATTTGTACATCCAGACCAAGCTGTTGCTACAGAATCATCCTGGCCCGGGTGGTTAGCACTTAATCTGCTAGTGCTAAACTAGCCAGACACCCTGCCGAAGGTTCAATTCCCGAGCTTTGCCAGTCTTTGCCTTGTGACACTCCCCATCTCTCTCCCCTCCTGTTTGTCTACTGTTACTTACTGTATCAATTAGTCTTGGGCAATATACCGTTATTACCGTTTATCGCAATATTGGAAATCAATACCGAGTAATATCGTTGGGTCTATAAAAAAATATTGAATACCGAATATTGTCAAATACCGACACTATACTGTATTCTATTAAAATCTGAGCAATGACTTTTAATTGTAACTATACAAACAATTTTCATGTTACAGACATGCTGAAAATAGCCCTTATTTGGGCTAGGCTTTTTGGAAACAATGTATTTCCAACTCCAGTTTTTCCCTATTTAGGCTGCTTGAACAGCAGAGCACTGACCCCTCAATGTCGCAATTCTGAGAACTAGGTGACTGGTGGAATGTGTCCGACTCTAGCCTCGATCTCCAGGCTCTCATCCGCGCTGCGACATAAGAGCCTTGATTCACGGTGCTCCAAAGCCACTGACCGAAGTCGGGACACCGGTTCGTTAACTTCCGCCGGAAGTTGCCATTAGTCACGATGCGGTGCTCCCGAAAATGAATACCCCACGGAAACATTTTATTTCTCCCTTTGTGCCCGCAAAGCTGTTGTAAATGTTTAAAAAATGAAATCGTGCACTTTGCACACTTTTATAACTGCTTTGTTCGTTAGAATCGTTTTTTTCTGTCATAGTGAGGACTGAACAGGGTTGTTTCTCTGGGGACTGTAAATACAGTCACTTCTGCAACTAACATCTCAAAAGCCCACCGTGTAACCAGGGTGGGTGAAACGTGTCCGACTCTGATTGCACGCTATTGCCATCTAGTGGTCAATACCGGTAATATTGAATATCGAGCTAATTAACATGTTATTATCAATACCGATATTAAAAAAAAAAAATCAATACCGCCCAAGACTAGTATCAATAAAAGGCATAAAAAGGCCCGAGTCAGTTGGTTGGTACCTCTTTATGCTGACGACAGCCGTGGCTCCTCCATGCTTCAGGGCCTGGTTCCATTCCTCCTCATCACCACGGATCTTGTACCTGAAATTAAAAAATACACATAGACATAAATAAGCATTACAGCTACAATTTAACCCTCTCCTGTCTATTTTTTCCCCCACACTATTTTTTCTCAATTTAATCCACTTGGAGGGGAATCTTTCAAAATTAAGGTGGAAGAGTGCCATGTGAGGGAGATCTCATGAAACCCCGAATATCTCCCCCTAAAACTGGTTCCATTACTACATTGCTAATGCACTGATCTCTCTTTAGAAGCATTAAAGAAAACCAGATGCATGATAGATATCTTTTAAAGTGGTGCTAATACATACATACAGTACATGCATACAGGAGTGGTGTTAGCAGTGTTAACACCACTCCTGTATGCATGCACAGTATGTACTGTACTGTATGTACGTACAGTATGTATACATAAGTGTCTGTGCTGCAACCCCAAAAATGGCCAGTAGAGTGCGCACACACAGTACACAGAGGCCAGGGTGTACAGTACAACGCCACTCACTTCAGACCGGTTTGATAAAAAATGTATATCGATAGATTTCATATTAAAAGGTAGGGTAAGTGATTTCACTTTTGTCAGATATCACCCAAAAAGATTTTTTTCTGTTAAAATGCTCTATTATAAGGTGTGCAGATCATATATGGAGTTTCCCCCTCCCCCACGTTAGCAGAGGAGCTAATAAAAGTTCCCCAGGTGCAGGGTGAATTCTCCTCCAATCAGGATCGAGCAGCAGGTTCACATAGTGTAGCTACTCTTGGGTGCCCCTAGTGCACCAGGCTGGTACTACCCCATGAATTTCAAATCACTTACCAATGTTTAATGATAAAAAAAAATCAAAATAAATAAAAAATAAGATACTGACATACAGTAATAACTCAATAAGGAATTATCTGAACCTGCTGAGAATCTGTAAGATTCATTCACAAGATGTAGATTATGTATACCGGTAATATACTGTAGATAAAATGCTGTAGTGACCTGAAAATATCGACCACCTCTAATAACCACTACAATCCATTAGATCAGGGTGGGACATGGCAACAACAGGGGCCTGTGGGTTGATGTGTGACGTCATCACATCAACTGTGAGGCACCAGGGTCCACTCCTGGGCTAGGTCTGCAGCTGGATCCTACTCATTAGAAGCCATCTCATTCCTCCATACTCACTGTTCCAGGTCCAACTCCTTCACTTTCTCCACATCCTGCTTGTGCTTCTCGTTAAACTCCTTGGCGGCTTCATTCTGAAGAAGAAAAGTGATAAATGTTAGCAATCATTTCTCAAAGAACAAATGCGCATAAAAGAAAAACAAAGTTAGCTAGTACAAAAGTAAAAGATTTGAAAAGTGAAGGCAGGTGCGTAGTACCAGATCATCACTGAGGCTTCGGACGGTGGGCTCCATGCTGACGTCTTTACAAGCCACCATGTCTGCCTCGATGGCTTGTTCTTGGATGTGAGTGAAGATCTACCAAAGAAAATTTAAAAAGGAAAAAAATGTTACCAACTAATCGACTCCATTGTGGATTGTGTCCTCTTTAATTTCACCTTTCGTGAATAAAAAGAAGATAGTCATGATAATAATATTAATACCTGCACAATTTTCCGAATGAGGCGATTGAAGAGCCCCATGAGCTGAGAGCTGGGAAGCTCAATCTCCTTCTCCAGGGTTTCTACTGACTTGTGCTGCAGACCAACACCCAGCAGCAACGCCTGGACAGATGGAGGAACAATACACACCAAGTTCAAGTTAAAGAGTCAAACATAACATTATATAGCAGTCTGCAGTATATAGCAGACTCACACCGCTCTGTCAACTAATATAATGAATGGTGTTCGACTATCTTTTTTCACTAAATTGTTTGAAAGTTGTTTTACACCCCTGAGCCACTGCTGCCTCACATTAGACGTGATGACTAACCCCAAAACACAGGTGCCTAATATGTGACTAAAGTACAGATTAAAAACCAAACTCACACACTGCGCTGCAGACAGAGAGACGTCTCCCAGCTGTCTGAGGAAGAAGATGCGCGCGGCGGCGGGGATGAGGTCCATGACCAGGTGGTAGTCCACCATGCTCCTGGAGTACAGCTCCAAACGCTTCAGGTCGTATGGACTGAACTGGGCCAGGAGCTCCGAGCTGCTGAGAGCTGAGAGGAGGAGGAGCATTACATTACATTACATTGCATTACATTACATACAGAGTGAACTGGGCCAGGAGCTCTGAGCTGCTGAGAGCTGAGAGGAGGAGGAGGAGCATTACATTACATTACATTACATTACATTACATTACATACAGACTGAACTGAGCCAGGAGGAGGAGCATTACATTACATTACATACAGACTGAACTGGGCCAGGAGGAGGAGCATTACATTACATTACATACAGACTGAACTGGGCCAGGAGGAGGAGCATTACATTACATTACATACAGACTGAACTGGGCCAGGAGGAGCATTACATGGGTCAGACTCACAACCTCTGGCAGGGGGGACTGATCTAAGTACCAAAGTCCCACAGATCAAAACTCCCATTAGTCCGAACAGGTGCTGGAAATCCACTATCAGCTGCGACGAGCTTGATGCGGTTATGGTGAGGTTTGTGGTAAAAGACTTTAATGTTTTGTATCTTACAACATTATGTATGAGTACAATACAGAGAATGTTTGCATTCGCCATCTTTGTTGAAGGAGTCTATAGGTCGGAGATAAATAATCTTAATTATCTTTCATAGTGGTTTAAACCCTGTGGAAATGTTGTATTAAGTTTTAAAATCCATTGTTTTTCTGCAAACTTCCTCTCTCCCTCTGTCCATGTTTGATTGGTTCTAATCCGCACACTTCCATTGCCCCAATTCCATGTCCCATAAAATGTTCTACTATTAGCGACATCTCTTTGGCATTTTTTATGTTATATCTATGTTGGTTAAGTCTATCCGCTATTGTGTTTCTGGTTTCCCCTACATATTGTAACTTGCATTTGTTGCATGTGATTAGATAGACACAGTTTTTTGTGGACGCTGTAATGTTTTGTTTTATCCCTATCATGATTTTCGTTGATCTATTTTTCACTAGTGGTTTGGGTTTAAAGTAATCTGGGCTTTAAGGGTTCTATTTGTTCCTTTAAGTTTGCTGTGGACTAGGTAATCTTTTAAGTTTTTATTTTTTCTGTAGGCAGGTATTATTTTGTATCCCTCTAGTCAAGTGGATCTTCTGCCCTTCTTGTAAAGTTTCTTTTGATCCTCATGCTAGCTATTTTGCTTAATGTTGAATATGTGGTTACTAGAGCAATGTGGGGTCTTTCATCCCTCTCTTTCACCTCTCGAAAGGTGTCAAAGGTTTTTCTTAGAAAGGTCCATGTGTAACCCCGTTGTTTTAGGGCATTAAATAGAGTTTTACATGCTAATTTAAAATCGCTTTGTTGTGTACAGATGCGACTGAATCTTAGAAGTTGTGATTTCACTATGCCTCTGTAGGTGTGTGGTGGGTGGAAGGATGTTTTATGTAAATGTGTGTCTGTTTCTTTAAAGTAAACTTTAAGATCCAGTTTCCCGCTTGTGCTAAAGTTTGGTCCTTTGAATACTGTAACATCTAGGAAATATTTTTTTTCTGTGGTGATCTATCTATGGTGATCTGATCTATGGTGTGTGTTTAATATATTAATGAATTCTTGGAACTCTTGTTCTGAATGAGTCCATGTTCCAAAAAATGTCGTCGAGGAACCTGAAATATTGTGTGGGTCTAAGTCTACATTTTTTAGAGCTGTTTCCTCCCATAGAGCCATGTAAATGTTTGCATATGAAGGAGCAAATCGTTTTCCCATAGCTGAACCCTTTGTTTGAAGATAAAATTTATTGTTAAATTGAAAGTCATTCTTGGTCAGATTTAGAGGTAGTAATTCTAGTAATTCTGCATCTGGGCGCTCACTGTCTGGATATTTCTTGAACATTTCCTTTACCACCTGTAGTCCGGCGTCTGTCTCTATGTTTGTGTACAACCCTACCCCTCTCTAACCGTAACCCTAACCGTAACCCTAGTAGACACACTGGTGTGTGTGTGTGTGTGTGTATCTTACCCCTGCTCTCCTCCTTAGCGTTGCGGTTCTGCAGTATGTTCAGAGCCAGGCTGTCTGTCTGTGTGTGTGTCTGTGTGTGTGTGTGTGTGTGTGTGTGTGTGTGTGTGTGTGTGTGTGTGTGTGTGTGTGTGTCTGTGTGTCTGTGTGTCTGTGTGTGTGTGTGTGTGTGTGTGTGTGTGTACCTCTGCTCTCCTCCTTGGTGTTGCGGTTCTGCAGTATATTCAGAGCCAGGCTGGGACTGAAGCTGCTGAACTGGTAGGACAGCAGAGACAGGAACCGTCGACGGAAGTCTGGATGGACCATGAATGAATGAACACCACATAATGACTGCTCTGTTAATGCCACCATACTGTATACCAGCGGTGCCAACACTTTTTTGACTCAAGAGCTACTTTTAAAATGGCTTAAGATCTACACATACAAAAAAATCCATTTCAAGGACCCCAAGAAAGTTTGACTTTGAAATAGTGGTGATTGTGTTACTTACTGTTATAGTGTTTAAGAATAATGCACTTATAATGAAAAATAGAGGGAGAGAATTGGAAGGTTTTCTTGTATATGCCACCACTAATGTTTGAAAATAGCATTTGGGGTTTGAGTTGACAGTTTGTGATGTCTCTTTGATGTCTCTTTAGTCTCTTGCACCTCTTTAGTCTCTCTTTAGTCTCTTGCACCTCTTTAGTCTCTTGCACCCAAAACGAATAAGTTTCACGCCTTTGTCCACAATTGGGAAAGAGACCTGGCAAAACGTTGGTCAAAATAACAGTTATTCTCCACTTTCTAATTGTGTGGACGCTTGAAATCACGTAATTCAAATGTTTAAATATAATTTAACTCTTGAGAGTGTAAAATGAAACCAAATGGACCCGTAAGGGTCCATTTGGTTTCATTTTAACGCTCTCAAGAGTTACAGATCTATATATTTTAGGGGACTGCCACATGATCTACCTGCATGGCCTGTGTGATCTACTGATAGATCACGATCTACCTTTTGGGCAGCCCTGGAATAGAGTCTTCATTTGTATCATCAGTAACAACTGCGAAGGAGGTAGGTAGGGAAGGTGCCAGAGTTCTTTTCAAATGTGAGTAACAGTAACTTGTTTTACTTTACAGACAGAATAAGAGTGGACAAATCAAAGCCAGAAGAGCAGAGAGCTCACCTTTCCAGAAGAGAGACAGCCACTGGCCTTCCTCTGAGCCCTGAGACGTGTTCAACTCCTTCAGCATCACACACGAGTGTTCCCCTGTCAGCTCATTCTACACACCAGAGCAAATCACATCAATACACAATGCATCACCACACCAATCCATGATAGAAAACCAGAACACAACACCCCATACATGATATAAAAACAGATCACAACCTAAGCCAGGGGTGCCCAAAAGGTAGATCGTGATCTACCAGTAGATCACACAGACCGTGCAGGTAGATCACAACAGTCCCCATAGATCTGTAACTCTTGAGAGCGTTAAAACGAAACCAAATGGACCCGTTTCATTTTACACTTTCAAGAGTTACACCCTCAAACGTCCACGCAATTAGAAAATGGGAGAATTACTGTTATTTTGACCAATGTTTTGCGAGTTCTCTTTCCCAGTTGTGGACAAAAGTGTGAAAGTTCTTAGTTTTGGGTGACTAAACTCAACATTAGAGACTAAACTCAACATTACTGTCAACTCAAACCCCAAATTCTGTTTTCAAATGTCATTAGTAGCATATACAAGAAAACCTTCCAATTCTCCCCCTCTATTTTTCAATTTAAGCGCATTATTCTTAAACACTATATTTCAAAGCTCAAACTTTCTAGGGGGACTTGAAATGGATTTTCAGTAATGGAATGATCACATTTTTGATGTGTAGATCTTGAGACGGTCATTTTGTAAGTAGCTCTCAAGTCAAAAAAGTGTGAGCACCCCTGAAGTGTTTATGGTGACAAGGCATATTTCACTTACTGGTGTCTGTCGCAAATAGACGGGGGTGAAGCCAGCCCTTTTCCAGAATCTGCCATGATGAACAAAAATAGACTTTTAAAGGAGACATACATTGTTGTTAAAGAGAGATTTCAGGTTGTTTTCAGTAATAAATAAAGCTCTTGTAATTCGTCACATCACATCCAGAGAGATGTATTAATCTTGCATTTCAACCTGGATATCCTATTTTTGGGATATCTTTTATATCCTTTCATTATAAACAATATGCTGAAAAAACAAAGTGTTCATTTGCTGCCACTCTCTGTACAGGATTACAACAGTTCCAAAAGAATAAGTAAAATATTTATTTTTCTGCTGGGACAGAAAATCCAGGAATCCCAATATTTTGTTATTGTTATCAACCAACACAAATCACGATTAGACATTATGAAACAATAATTGTATTAAAGGGGAATTCCACCCATTTTCAAAATTTTCCTGAGAGGATACAAATGTGAACCAAATGGACGCTAGCAGGTCCATTTGGTTCCATTTGTACCCTCCCAGGAAAAAGGGGTCTGAAAGAATAATCATTAACATGGTGAAATACATCTTGATGACGTCATCAGATGTATTTCACCATGTTAATGATTTTTTCAAACCTCCATTTTTTTTTAGGAAATACAGAATTGGGGGACTTTTTATCATGTCCACACAACATCTCTAAGGTATATTAACACACCCAGTGCCAGCCCTTTTTCATATTTTTTGAGGTAGCTAGTGCCAGCGATTTTCATCTAAAAGTCATATTTCATATTTCGGTCCATGTTTCCCGTCAGACAAGTTATTTGGTGACACACTTCCGGTTTCCGGTTGGTCCGTCCCTTATTATGGTCCGTTCTAAATGGAATATGCGGTCGCTGCTCGCTGCTGTTATCATTGGGATCGTATCAAACCAGCGACGGTAAGCGACGTAGAGAGATGTAGATCAACCTAAGAGGCATCGGTCATAACTATTTTTAATAATGATAAGAAAGACGTAGCTCTACTGCCATGGCAAAAAAACTGTTAATGACATATTAAAATGCAGAAAATGGATGGAGTTCCCCTTTAATAGTTTAATTTTTGACCGGCCATAAGGGACCTTGGCCTCAGGTGTTGGGTGAGGGCGACATGGCGGATCCCACACCAGAACGTAATGTTTTACTCCACGGGTGGAGGAGAAGCCAAACAAACACTGACTTGAGCAGCTGTGAGGTGAGTCCGTAGGAGACTCCCAGGTAGTCCAGTCTCTCTGCCCTCCTCTCACTCAGCTTCAGCAGCAGGGGGGGCAGTTCTCTCCTGGGAGCTACCACCTCTTCTAGTAGACTGACCGCCTGACAGGGAACAAATAACATCCATTACTTAACACAGGGGTAGAGAACCTTTTGGCTGAGAGAGCCATGAACGTATTTTTAAATGAAATTCTGAGAGAGCCATACAATTTTTTAAAACCTAAAATGTACATTTGTGCATTTTATGTAAATTCAACCTAAGGTACAGTTTCTGAGTTGAGGTACAGTAGTGTGAGTTATTTTTCCTCGTCCTTTTTTGTCTTTTAGCAATCTTCTCAAAAGGGTTTCTTTTTAGTTAAACGCGCTTAGTCTGTTGTACAGAACTTTTTGAACATGCGCACATCGGCTGCTATTCTTGACAGCAGAACAAAGTACGGCAAACAGTATCTGAGTCTGCCTCATCTGCGTTGCCTATGCGATTGATAGATTGGATACACAACAAGTGTATGTTTGCCACTTTCCCACTGAAATCTGTGAGCCAGATGCAGACATGAAAAGAACCACATCTGGCTCCCGAGCCATAGGTTCCCTACCCCTGACTTAACGTTTAGCTAGCAATACTGTCAGACTACTACCCAGAACTTATTCTCAGGCAGCAGCAGCCCAGCTCATGGAGTTAATATCACAGATTCTAAGAAGGGCCTGACCATTGAGGGCTTTCAAACTAAGCAATAAAATCAATTCCAGAACTAATAGATAACAGCTAATATGCTAACTCTGTGTTGTAAAAAGCCTGGCAGCAGCGATATGCATCAGTCGCAGAATATCTTTTGCTTACAGATATCCAAACACAGTGCAGTGCAATGCACTACTCTCTTTTGAGGCTCAATATCCCAGTAGTGGCACATGTCCAGTCTGCCTTAAAGTGGAAACCTCACTGCTGACAGTGGTGATCTCTACATGCAGTGAATATATGGTGAATGAACAGATTACTGTACCTCACTGCTGACAGTGGTGAACTCTACATGCAGGGTTAGTGATTTATCGTAGAGCTCTGGGGTATGAAGGAGCGCTTGTTTTATCCGCCGGCTACTACTAGTAGGGCGGGGCGAAGCATAGTTTTACTGAGGTTATGTTTAGGGTTAGTTACCGCATAAAGCACCATCTAACTCTCACCCTAACCTAACTCTAACCCTAAACATAACCCCAGTAAACCTAAGCTATGCCTATACCTAATCCTAACCAACAAAGTGGCACACTGTATTCTATCTGTGGGAATTAACAACCGGGAACAGCAGACAATGGAAACAGGACGCAAGACCATGAGATCGGCAGTCCTAGCAGCACAAGAAACCTTCCCTACCACACGGGTGCACGTGCCAATGATCAACTACTCAGAAAACCTCAGAGCAGAAGAAAAGCGAAACCTGGACAGCCTGAACCAGGCAATAGAAACACAAAACCACCTACCAAAATTGGATGAACGGGACTTCAGGACAGGCCGGGACAACATACACTGGACAAAGGAAACTGCACAAGCAATGCTAGACAACTGGATGTTGAGTTTAAACTAAATAGCCCCAGAGACCAAGACAGGCCGGGGCATTCAAACAAGAGCATAATTAATTTATCCAACTACTTTCGACCAGACCAACACCAGATAGATCTACTGGAAAAAGGACTATCATTTGTCCCAACCCTGGATATATACAAACAGCAGAAGAACAAACTAAGAAGAGATATCTCAGATTATCACCGAAGACTTAAATTAGCTTCTCATTTTGGACCAGGAGACGAAAGAGAAATCCCGCCATTTCAGCCAAGTTCCAATTGGGAACCACCAGCAGAGTCACTCCCCCAGAACCTGAAACAATTAATCCAAGAAGACACACAGACAATGGAGAGGCTACCAGGACACATCAAAGAAAAGGACAACCTCAACATAGAACAGGTAAGAGCCTTAAGAGCACTAGCTAGAAACAAAGACATAGTCATTAAACCAGCAGACAAAGGGAGCTCAATTATCATAATGGACAGGCAACAATACCTACTGGAGGGAGAGAGACAACTCAACAATCCTGACCATTACAGACCATTAGCACAACCAATATATAATCAGACAGCCATAGAAACCAAAGAGATTATAGAGAGATTAAGAGAAAAAAAGTACATTAACTACAAACAAGCTAAGTACCTAATAGGGCGGGACACCCCACGTGCACGGATCTTTTATCTATTACCAAAGATTCATAAAGATCCTAGCACATGGACTATACCGTACGAGATCCCACCAGGAAGACCAATTGTATCAGACTGTAATAGTGAGACGTATCACTCTGCTGAATATATTGAGCATTTCCTAAACCCTCTGTCTATAAAACACCAATCTTACATAAAGGACACTTACGACTTTGTTGAAAAAATCAAAGCCATAACTGTACCGCAAAATGCAATTTTATTTTCCATTGACATAGACAGTCTGTACACAAACATAGAGACAGACGCCGGACTACAGGCGGTAAAGGAAATGTTCAAGAAATATCCAGACAGTAAGCGCCCAGATGCAGAATTACTAGAATTACTACATATAAATCTGACCAAGAATGACTTCCAATTTAACGATAAATTTTACCTTCAAACAAAGGGAACAGCTATGGGAAAACGGTTTGCTCCTTCCTATGCAAACATCTACATGGCTCTATGGGAGGAAACAGCTCTAAAAAAGTGTAGACTTAGACCCACACAATATTTCAGGTTCCTTGATGACATCTTTGGAACATGGACTCATTCAGAACAAGAGTTCCAAGAATTCATTAATATTTTAAACACACACCATAGATCAATTACAATCAAATACGCTACAAGCACAGAAAAAATTGATTTCCTAGATGTTACAGTATTCAAAGGACCAAACTTTAGTACAAGCGGGAAACTGGATCTTAAGGTTTACTTTAAAGAAACAGACACACATGCACTTTTACATAAAACATCCTTCCACCCACCACACACATACAGAGGTATAGTGAAATCACAACTTCTAAGGTTCAGTCGCATCTGTACACAACAAAGCGATTTTAAATTAGCATGTAAAACTCTATTTAATGCCCTAAAACAACGGGGGTACACAAGGACCTTTCTAAGAAAAACCTTTGACACCTTTCGAGAGGTGAAAGAGAGGGATGAAAGACCCCAAATTGCTCTAGTAACCACATATTCAACATTAAGCAAAATAGCTAGCATGAAGATCAAAAGAAACTTTGCAAGAAGGGCAGAAGATCCACTAGAGGGGTACAAAGTAATACCGGCCTACAGAAAAAATAAAAACTTAAAAGATTACCTAGTCCACAGCAAACTCAAAGGAACAAACAGAAACCTCCCTAAAAGGCCAGATTACTTTAAACCCAAACCACTAGTGAAGAATAGATCAACGAAAATCATGATAGGGATAAAACAAAACATTACAGCGTCCACAAAAAACTGTGTCTATCTAATCACATGCAACAGATGCAAGTTACAATATGTAGGGGAAACCAGAAACACAATAGCGGATAGACTTAACCAACATAGATATAACATAAAAAATGCCAAAGAGATGTCCATAATAGTAGAACATTTTATGGGACATGGAATTGAGGCAATGGAAGTGTGTGGATTAGAATCCAATCAAACATGGACAGAGGGAGAGAGGAAGTTTGCAGAAAAACAATGGATTTTAAAACTTAATACCACATTCCCACAGGGTTTAAACCACTATGAAAGATAATTAAGATTATTTATCCCAGACCTAGATAGACTCCTTCAAGGAAGATGGCGAATGCAAACATTCTCTGTATTGTACTCCTACATAATATTGTAAGAGACAAAACATTGAAGTCTTTTACCACAAACCTAAACTTAACCTCAGTAAACCTATGCCTAAACCTAACCTAACCCTAACCATAACCTCAGTAAAACTTCCTTCGCCCCGCCCTACTAGTAGTAGCCGGCGGATAAAACAAGCGCTCCTTCATACCCCAGAGCTCTACGATAAATCACTAACCCTACATGCAGTGAATAAACTGTACCTCATTGCTGACAGTGGTGATCTCTACATGCAGTGAATAAACTGTACCTCACTGCTGACAGTGGTGATCTCATTCTCTACATGCAGTAAACATGGTGAACTGATTACTGTACCTCACTGCTGACAGTGGTGATCTCTACATGCAGTAAACATGGTGAACCGATTATTGTACCTCACTGCTAACTCTACATGCATTGAATATATGGTGAAATGATTACCGTACCTCACTGCTGACACAGAGGTGATCTCTACATGCAGTGAGTATATGGTGATTACCGTACCTCACTGCTGACAGTGGGGATCTCTACATGCAGTAAACATGGTGAACTGATGATGACTGTACCTCACTGGTAACAGTGGTGATCTCTACATGCAGTAAACATGGTGAACTGATCGTACCTCACTGGTGACAGTGGTGATCTCTACATGCAGTGAACATGGTGAACTGATCATACCTCACTGGTGACAGTGGTGATCTCACTGTTGGTGTGAGCATTCTCGTCCTCTGTGGGGAACTTTCCCTCGTAATACATCTGCAGCGCCTGGAGAGCTCTGGAGCCATAACCCATCTGTTGGTTACATACAGTACACGGAGGTCATTCACAATGCAAACGTACAAGCACTGAGGCATGGTCTCTGTCCCCAACACTAACACTAACACTAACACTAACACTAACACTAACACACGCACACGCACACGCACACGCACACGCACACGCACACGCACACGCACGCACGCACGCACGCACGCACGCACGCACACACACACACACACACACACACACACACACACACACACACACACACACACACACACACACACACACACACACACACACACACACACACACACAGCTTACCCCCTGGTAGTCAGGATTGACAGCGATCCGCACCACTCTTGCTCCAGACAGACCAGCAAACTCTGGGTCTTGGAACTGCAGACAGAAGGACAGAAGTATGGAGACTCAACACGGTTATCTAAGGCAACAAAGTTTAATGCACACCTTAGAGTCTCTGGGACGGGTGCGTCGGCAGGCAAAAAGCTATGATCAGGATAAATGTACCAATGTACATATAGAGGCCCGCACACAGTCTATACTTGCAAAAACCTTTATTGAGGAAACGTTTCGGTCAAGCAACCTTCTTCAAGCATCTGGTGCATCTGATGCTTGAAGAAGGCCGCTTGACCGAAACGTTGCCTCAATAGATTTTTTTGCAAGTATAGACAGTGTGCGGGCCTCTATGTACATTGGTACATTTATCCTGATCATAACTCTTGAGAGTATAAAACATGAAACCAAATGGACCCTTGCGGGTCCATTTGGGTCCAGGGGGAGACAGTTTAAAGACCAGGATTACAGCATGTCCCTAGCGGGAATCAAACCCAGGAACTTCTAGCTGTGAGGCGAAAGCACTAACCACTGTGCCACCATGCCGCTAGCATGTTTTATTTCTGAGTGTACTACTACGTGACCGAGGGAACACCAGTACCTGTTCTGATATGGTCCAGGGGATGAGGTCACCAGAAGCCTTCTTCCCTCTGGACAGACTGTTGAGGATGGACTGACGAGAGATTTCTCCCTCAAGACAAACCTGACCGAAAAAAAAGAAGAAAGGTAAATGTTGGGGTTAGAATCAGTGGTGAAAGTGGGGGCGCACAGGAGGTATCAAAATGTTAAAATATAATACAGTAAGTTCTGCTCCATTCTCAAAATCCTTTGGTTTCCAAAGCAGTAATTTATTCTGAGGGTAAAAAGCTGTTTAATGTGTGCTTTTTTTAATGTAAATTAGACGGGAACCCCTAGTGGTAGTTTTACCCTAGTTGACGGGAACCCCTACAGGGGTTCTGTACAGTATGTGCAGTATCAAAAAATTGATGGTGTTACACAATAATTTGAATTTTTTTCAATACACTTAGGTAAGTATTTCAAAGACATTTTTAAAATCGGGATAGTCTACAATGGGTTAATTTGCTTTATGGGGAAAACAGTTATGATATCTTTAGATGAAGACATTGTACATTGCAAGAGACATTTGCACTAATGATTTAAGACCTGATGTGTTTGTATTGTGTTGGCATACTGTAGCAAAATGCATTTTTTATGCATTTTAGAGCTATAGGACGGTCTGACCTCCAAATTTTCCGTCCATAGGGGCGTCGCGGACGCTTGTTTCTGATAGCTCCGGCAAACACTCCTAACCACTATCACCAAATCATAAACTTACATTCTTTTTGTCCCGATTTTGTCCCCAAGTTACATTTTATAAACAACATAAACCATGACAAGTTGAATACACAAAACATGTAATCTGAAAAAAAAAAAAAAAAACTAACCTAAAATTAGTGATGTCCCGATACCTCTTTTTGTCCCTTTTCATCATATCGGCAAATACTGTATGGGTATCGGAAAAGTATCAGTATTGGCCCTTATCTGTCATTATCGGGTCGAATATTGGCAAATATGTGATCAGACAAATAATATGTGTCTGATCACATATTATGTGATCAGTGATCAGACACAGGGGTAAGGGGTTGACACCATGGCAGTAAAATGTTGGGTCATGTGGTGGTTTGCTTTGGAGTTTCCCAAGTGCACATTAAAGAGAGGACTACTGTATGTTATTCCCAGTTGGTGACTTCATATAAAAAGTATTTTTTCTATTGTATGTTATTATATATATTCTTCTCTGGTATTGGTATTTGGTATCGGTATCGGATAAGACAAAAATTGTGGTATCGGATCGGAAATGAAAAAGTGGCATCGGGACCCTACCTAAAATGTGTGTATTGCACACAGAGCATAGTAGCCTATTTAAGATTGGTAGACGTCCAACCTACGACGCCAGTAATGAATCACTCTGTGCTCGATACATAAGCCTCGCGGCCGTCCTACCCTCTCCTATGACGGCAGAACGCGGCTTTTGGCGTCGTGTTACAACGTGGACGAGAGCTACGCTGTAGAGGAGCATCACCATGGTAACCAGAGATGCCAGTGGAAGAGGTGGATCCAGCCGGCGTCGCCTGCTTTATGAACTATGTTGGGCTTCTGTTGCAACTGCGACGGACCACGCCTACTGCTCTCGTCCTGTCCAAGGCCTAGACATGGAAACTTAAATCCCCTATTACCTGCACCACGGCCAGGACCTCAGGCAGGGCGTTCTGTGTGGGGGGGACAGGGGGCAGCAGACAGAAGAGGTGGTGGGCCGGGGCATCAGACAGCATCTGGAGGTCGTTGGGGGAGTTCTGGAAGACAGGCAGACAGACACTAACATGGTGAAAAAGGCCTTCTATAGCAGTGATTTCAACTTTTTTTTTTCGTCTCAGGGACCACCATTTATTCAGCATTTGAGCCACGGACCACCATTCGAGGACATTTTTTTCAGCCCCGCAGACCCGAAAACGAAAGATTTATTTTGCTTCTGTCCATGACCATTCATCTTCTAGTTGTGTAGACTTGGACTGACTCACATGACGCATATTTTAACTCTTGAGGGCGTGAAAATGAAACCAAATGGACCCACCAGGGTCCATTTGGTTTCACTTTTATGTTCTCAAGAGTTACATCTGGTTAAACAACTTAGCTAGGGACCACCTGGAACCCTCTCAAGGACCACTGGTGGTCCCCGGACCACTGGTTGAAAACCACTGTGCTATAGCAGTGTTTTCAACTATTTTTTCTCGCCCATTCTTTATTCTGCATATTTGTGCCACGGACCACCAATTGATGATATTTAGCCGCTTGTACCCAAAAACAAAAAAGAATATTTTGTTATCGTTGGATGAGAGGTTGATCGACGTAACAATTATTCTACATTCTATAATTGTGTAGAGACTTCTTGGAAATTAAGTAGGATTACTTACAGATTACAGACAGACAGTAACATTAAACCAAATTGACCTGTACAATCTCAAAAGGTAATGATCTATCAGGGTCCAATTGGTTACCAACACTCCATCATTAGGCTGGAAACCACCTGGATGCCCTTGTGCATTTCCTCCAAAAAAAATCTTGAATTATATTTTATTTTTTATGTTACGATTATGAATCGTTATGAATTAATCAGACCGGCAGATAGCCCCGATACGTTCCCTCAATACTCTACGCTCACTCTGTAGCTCCGAGATGAGGTCACGAGTCGAGCTTCGAAATCGCCGTTCAGACACGGCGCATGGTTTCCACAATACACGATTCTTACCTGTTTCTGCACATGTAATCCAAACAGTGAAGGACCCTACGCACGTATAACTAGGTTAACATTATGTACGGACGAGAAAATCCAACCCGAAACTAGAACACAGCACTTATATCTCTGCTTTTGTCAAACAGTTTTATGTTTTCGTCGCCATGTTGCCGCACATTACTGCCCCCTCTGGCCAGATTGTTATGTTGCATTGCAATCCATGCATAGAATATGACCAGAGGGGGGCAGTAATGTGCGGCAACATGGCGACGAAAACATAAAACTGTCTGACAAAAGCAGAGATATAAGTGCTCTGTTCAAGTTTCGGGTTGGATTTTCTCGTCCGTACATAATGTTAACCTAGTTATACGTGCGTAGGGTCCTTCACTGTTTGGATTATATGTGCAGAAACAGGTAAGAATCATGCATTGTGGAAACCATGCGCCGTGTCTGAACGGCGATTTCGAAGCTCGACTCGTGACCTCATCTCGGAGCTACAGAGTGAGCGTAGAGTATTGAGGGAACGTATCGGGGCTAACCGGCAGATTGCCGAGAAACAACCATCACCTTCAAGCTGCAGTGGTTGAGCGGAAAAAATAGTGAAAAAAACTCCTGGTGGAAAATCTGGTTCTTTTTAGCTTGTGAGTTGGGGCAAAATTGGTTGACAGGCGCCAGAGATAAAACCCTCGTTTTTCACCATTTTTCCTCCTATGATAAGAGTCCTCCTTCCTTCCTAGAAAGGACCATTGGTAACCAAATGGACCAACTCTTAACTCTTGAGATCAGCATGAGAGACTCAAAATGAAACCAAACGGACCCGAAAGGGTCCGTTTGGTTTCATTTTACGCTCTCAAGAGTTAAATCATATTTAACCATCTAATTAGCTAATTTTCAAGAATCTACACATTTACAAAATGTAGAAGAATTGCTATTTTGACCAACATTTTGTCAGTTATTTCTCCTAAATTAGTCTGAGAGATCTCACCTTATAGTGTGATGCTACATACAGGGCCATCAGTCTCTGCAGGAAGGCCTCAGATGCCTTGTGATAACAGAAGAGTGTGTCTCTGTTCACATAGTATCTGTCAATTTGCTGTTAAGGTCAACAAACACCACACCACTAGATACACAACAAACAGCCTAATATGGAGGATAATTATTATAGTGATTGCAACAGGTAGTTATGGGTCTATTTTTTTGTCCAGGAGCAGCAGCAGCAGCACAAAAACAGAACAAACAATTCCATGTCACAGAGAGATTAAAGGGGAACTCCGCCCATAACATTTTAATATGTCATTAATATACCTTAGAGATGTTGTGAGGACATGATAAAAAGTTCCCCCAATTCTGTATTTCCTAAAAAAGTAGGTCTGAAAAAAATCATTAACATGGTGAAATACATCTGATGACATCATCAAGATGTATTTCACCATGTTAATGATTTTTTCTTTCAGACCCATTTCTCCTGAGAGGGAAGTTTGCATGTTCTCCCCGTGTCCCCTAGGGTAGATACCTTCACAAAAACATGCTGTAATGCTGGGCTCTAAACTGCCTCCCCCTGGCTATCCGGGGCGCCTGATGGAGGGGACAGGAAGTGGAACTGGTTGGAATAATGTGTTCCTTCCACACGCTACGTCCAACAAGGGGAACTCCCCCCTGTCAGGTGTAAAGAAGGCAACTCCTCAAGCATTGAAGGAAGCATAAGGCCAGTCCGCTGCTTCCCCAGGTTCGTGGAGGGTGTGCGGAGCCCAGGATCACATTAGGAATTGGCACTTGGTGGAAAAATGGGTTTACAAAACTTGCTCATAGGCATCAGCGGGTAGAGCAAAGGATACAGCTCACAGGCCTGTGGCAGTGGACATCCTGAGATGAGCCTGGGGATGTTCATACAGTCCAGACAGAGCAGCTCATTCAGCCACTTCTCTACAGGGTCTCCCATGGAGTAACGGATCGACTCGTGCAGCGTCACCTCGTGCAGCGAACGGGCTGGGGAGTGAAGGGAGTAAAACACAGTCAAGTTCAAGTTCAAGTCTCATTTTATTTCGTCTCCCGTAGGAGAAATTTGTCTTGGAGACAGGACCACAGCTGCAAACACAAGACAACAGACAAAAAACAAACCAAAAAACAACACAATACAGGAACAGATAACATATACACCCTAAGTGCTTACCCCTTTGTCAGAAAAATGGCTATCTATTTAACAGTTTTATAGAGAGGTAAAATTGAGTGTTTATACCTGTTGTGTTTGCACTGTGGCGTCCTATACCTTCTACCTGATCTCATTAACTCATATTCTGAATGAAGAACATGTGAGGGGTCAGAGCCTAGCTTGACTTAACAGTCACGTGTCACGTCTGCCTAATACACACAAATACTTACTTTACCATTTTCTTCTACCTTCAATTTAACTGTTGTTGTTGTTTTTTCCCCCCAGAAATCTGCATTTTTGTCGAGGCACTAGAAGATCTAGGGGTTTTCTCAACCAGTGGTCCAGGGGACCACCAGTGGTCCCTGAGAGGGTTCAAGGTGGTCCTCAGCTAAGTTAGTTAACCAGATGTAACTCTTGAGAACGTAAAAAATGAAACTAAATGGACCCCTGCAGGTCCATTTGGTTTCATTTTTACACTCTCAAGACTTAAAATATTCATCATATCTGAATTAGCCATTTTGGAGTGTATGTTTTGCTTGTTTTGTTTCCCCAAATCCAGCCTGGAATTGTGGACCAAAGCAAAAATAAATCTTTAGATTTGGGGTCTGTGGGGCTAAAATATCCTCAAATGGTGGTCCTCTGTGGCTCAAATACTGAATAAATGGTGGGCCCTTGAAAACCACTGCTCTAGAGGGTGACTTACCGGCAGACAGCCTGGCTGTGTTGCTGCTCTTGTTCTCTGCTGACAGGTTCTGTTGGCTGTCTGCACTCTGCTGTCTCAACTGTTGGATCAGCTTGAGGGAGAGAGAGCGTCCTGTACCTTCATACCTGCACCAGGGTTATAATGATTAAACGGGAAGTCCATCCATTTTCAACATTCTAATATGTCATTAGTATACCCTAGAGGTGTTGGGTGGACAAGATAAAAAAAAGTTCCCCCATTCTGTGTTCCCAAGAAATGGAGGTCTGAAGAAAACCACTAACATGGTGAAAAATCTTGATGACATTATCAAGATGTATTTTCACCATGTTATGATGAATTTTTTTTTTAGACGCTTCTTTTTTCTGAGAGTGTACAAATGCAACCAAATTAACCCGTTAGGGTTCATTTGGTTTCATTTGTACGCTCTCAGACATCTCGCTTCAGAGATAGCACTTACCCTGTAGCTATTAGACACTTGAACCTGTCTCGCTAGTTTACAGTTGTAACGATGCATGTATGTAACAACATGCAATGCATATAGCACTTTAAAACATATGTAATTCCTATGCTGCTGGTCTTTGCACTGTAATGTCTTCTTGTTGTCTTTTGTTTATATGTTGTCTGTACATGTTGAGCATGAACCGAGACAAATTCCTATCAACTTCTGTTGACATGGCAATAAATTTCTTGAATCTTGAGAAAAAAATGTTGAAAATGGATGGAATTCCCCTCTAACTAAAACTAACTAAAAAACAAAAACTAAAATTCAAAAAAACATTTCAGTTAACTGAAACTAATGAAAACTAAAAATGAATGCAAAAAACGATACTTAAACTAAAACTGTAATGTGGGTTCAGAAAACTAACTAAAACTAACTGAAATTATACCCAAAATACCCTTAGTTTTAGTTTTTTTTTATAAAGCTTTTAAATCCAAAATGTGTTGGTGACCAGCATGAGGACTACGGAGTTCCATAACACTGGGGGTAAAAATTGTGTTCTTGTGAGAGAGTGCAATCATCCAGTCTACTAAGAAACTCAAAGCAAGGGTTGAATACCAACTGTTTCCTACTTTGGCACATTTTTAATCCTATACCTGACAACCAAAGCACAGAAAAAAGAAAATAACTAAAACTAAATATTTTCACCAAAATAAAAAACTAGCAAACCTGCTCTGAAAAGTAACTAACTGAATTAGAACATATAATGTCAAAACTAACTCAAACTAAACTAAAATGAAAAATCCATAACTACTGTATAATAACCCTGACCTGCACACGTTAGACAGCATGAGTCAGCAACGGCAACTCGGAGACACAATTCCACCAGCTAGAATAGACTAGTGGCTAGAGTTCTCAAAGTCTGCAGGCCTAAAAGCTATGCTAATCAGCAGGGCCGGGCCGGGTCGGACCTCGGGCTCTTTTCTGTATTTACCTATTATGAAGATGGTGCTGATTGGCATTTCACTTTTACTCTGTGGCAAATTCTGAAATTTTGACCAAAGCCGACAGTTTAGGGACAGGTTGGGCCTAAAATCTATTCCATTTAGTCAGACCGGCCTGATCAGTTAGAGCCGGGCCTTAATTCTCAGGCCCCTGGAGACCTCTACCAGTGGCTCTCAAACAGTTCATGAAGCAGGGGCGGATGTAATATTTCCCAATTGGGGGGGGCAGAAGAAAATGGTATGGGGTCGGCTTCATCACCCGTGGCGTGAAGCGACACGGGTGATGAAGCCGACTCCATACCATTTTCAGTAGTGTTTCAAATACTTTTAAATATAAGCACTGAAATATCTTGGGTTGTTTTGCATGCCACCATGTTTGGTGGGGCATTGCCCCCCCATGCCTATGCCTAGGCCCGCCGCTGTCATGAAGCAGTAGGTCCACACTACCCCCGCCACTCCCCCCATTTGAAAGTTTGCAGTGCCAGGGAACCCCATATAAAATGAGTTGTTTATTGTTAGTTTAGAGCACAATACTGTATGTACAGTGTAGGGAGGTATTTATTTCACTTTATGGCAAAACTATAGTGACATAAATACTGTGCAGGTTGGTGCCTTGCACGGTTTAGCTTGAAAAAAAAAAAAATTGCTCAATATCCCAGTAGTGGCTTGCATGTGTGTGAATGGGTGAATATAGCAATTTGCCAACGTTGTGTCCGTCTGTACTTTTGTAAACTGTTAAAAATAAATTGGATGAGAACTCCCTAGCCTAGACCCAACTTAATCCTGTCAGAATCATGAGTGAACATGGTGGTGGTACTGACCCGTTGATGGTGGAGGCCATGAAGACCAGGTAAGGTCCCAGGAGAGCCTTGACCAGGGGCAGAGGGATGGCTGCAGCCTCGTCTATCACTAGGAGCTCTGCCTGGCCCAGTTTCACCGCATCGGTGGGGTGGATGTACTGTAAACAGACACACAGACGCACAGAAGTTTAGCCTTTGCACACACATGTGAGGTTGTCTTGCTAGTGCAGGGCTGCACTAGCCGGTGGTAGATGGTGATCTACCAGTAGATCACACAGACCGTGCATGTAGATCACATGACAGTCCCCATAGATCTGTAACTCTTGAGAGCGTTAAAACGAAACCAAATGGACCCGTTAGAAAATGGCGAATAATTGTTATTTTGACCAATGTTTTGCCATTTCTCTTTCCCACTTTGTGGACAAAAGCGTGAAAGTTCTTAGTTTTGGGTGCAAGAGACTAAACTCAACATTACAAACTGTCAACTCAAACCCCAAATACTGTTTTCAAACGTCAGTAGTAGCAAAACCTTCCAATTCTCCCCCTATAGTTTTCATTTTAAGCCCATTATTCTTAAACACTATAACAGAAGGTACACCATGATCACCAACTATTTCAAACCTCAAAATTTCTAGGGAACGTTGAAATGAATTTTCAGTAATGGAACAATCACATTTTTGATGTGTAGATCTTGTTGAGACGCTCATTTTGAAAGTAGCTCTCAAGTCAAGTGTGGGCACCCCTGTGCAAGTGCAAGTGCTACAGGCTAAGATATAGTTTGAAGAGGTGGAAGATTGGGAGTGAATCTGCAGTTTTGATTGCAATGTGATCAGATCTTTCATTAAATGTGTGATATTTGCACTAAATAAATAAGTAAATAATCCCACCATCTTGAGAAGGCAGTGGAAAGAAATCGAATTTGCTCATTATAGAAGCAAAAGAGAACTCTCAGATGATGAGTCAGAGTCACATATTCTGCTGCGTAAAATGTGCTGTTTGAAAAGGAGTTTACCTGAATGGTCTGACGATGCTCTTTGAAGATGTTGACCCGTACCACTGCCTTGTTGAAGTCTGGATTCAAAGACTGGATGATTTCATAGTCCAGATGCTCCTACAAACATGATGAAAAGCAAGTTGATATACACTCATATCAATGACATAGAAATCATTGCTTTTTTTTTGTTTTGTTTTATGAAAAACAGCTTTTTCTGACAATGTTTTTTGTAAATGTTTCGAATAATAATTCAAGACAAAATGTACTGTAGGAAACAAGGGGACTTTTGTAATATTGCTGTATGACACCTGGCAGTGTTGTTTTTTCGAGAATATTTTGATTTAGTCTTAGTCTTTTCAATAAGGCATATTTACCGTAGTCTTTTAGTCCCATTTAGTCTTCTGAAATTCATTTTTTTTTTGTTTCCTTTTTCCATTAGTCTTAGGTTATGATTCAGTCTTCGCCTTAGTCTTAGTCTTTTGAAAACATGCATCTTTTAGTCCCATTTAGTCTTTTGAAAATCATTTTTTTGTTAGTCTAGTCTTAGTTGACTAAATATCAAAAACCTTAGTCGACTTTAGTCTTAGTCGACAAAAACAACACTGGCACCTGGGCCATCTCAAAGTTAACCTGACTCCGCCAGATGGGGACAGCAGAGAGGAGGGGAGTCAGGTCAACTCAAAGTAGCCCTGGTCTAAACACAGGACTCTCACTGTCTGCAATGAGGGGTTTGTACTGGAATCATTATCACTCACCTCTCTTAATCCCCATAATGTTTTACACCAATGCATTAATTATGTTTATGGTGTATATGTTTAATATAACCTACCTGATACTGAAGGGCATCAAAACCTTTGAAGAGGAACTCAAACATCGTGTGCAAGTTGTCAGGACTGGGTGACGTCACAAAAATGTTGGAGTATCTGAAAAACGGCAAAACACAAAAACACATACTTTTAACAATCGTATTGAAGTTCATGTCAAGGACCCCAAGTGCCCCGGATTTAATCTCATCTCCCTTTATACGCAATTAGAGCATCTAGCATTTGGGAAGTGGCGTTCCCACGCTAAAGTTGCTATTTTCGTTACATTCCCATTTCCCTTAAAATAAATTAATTATTAAATTATGCATAGGTGTGGTTTGGGCGTTTTTAGCTTTCATCCAATCCGTGTTGGTCTTGCCATTGCCTTTAATTCATCCCATATCCATTTCCCTTATCCCTAGTGCTATGCCTACTCCCAAGCCTGCAGCCAGGCTGCCTGAATGGGGTTAAAGGGGAACTCCACCCATTTTTTCTGAGAAAAAAAAAAACATGTTAGTGGTTTTCTTCAGACCTCCATTTCTTGGGAACGCAGAATGAGGGAACTTTTTTTTATCATGTCCACCTGGCACCTCTACTAATGTTGAAAATGGGTGGAGTTCCCCTTCAACCCATTGTAGACTATCCCGATTCTAAAAATGTCTTTGAAATACTAACCTAAGTGTACTGAAAAACTTCAAATTATTGTGTAACACCATCAAATTTTTGACATTTTTTGATACTGTACATACTGTACAGAACCCCTATAGGGGTTCCCGTCAACTAGGGTAAAACTACCACTAGGGGTTCTCGTCTACTATGGGTTAAGGAGATGCTTTCGTACCCAAAGGCCACGGCTCCGGCCACAGCCAGGCCCAGAGCGGCAGATTTTCCTCGTCCACGTGCAGCGGTCAACGCCACAGTGCTCCTCAGGGTCTTCTCAGAGATGGCTTCGATGAACTTCAACACCGCTTTGGCCTGGAAAACAGACAGTCATCTTTGGTTTTGGACTTCATGCTAACACAACCGCAGGGGTTGACACTAAGGTCTCTGAGGCACTTGCCCATCGGGCAAGTGCAAGTCAGGTTCTACTTGCCCTCAGGTCATGATCACTTGCCCCCCAGGTTGCAGGTGGTCCCGAGTTAAGTTGGTTAACCAGATGTAACTCTTGAGAACGTAAAAATGAAACCAAATGGACCCTTGCGGGTCCATTTGGTTTCATTTTTACGTTCTCAAGAGTTAAAATTCATCATCTTAATTAGCCCAGGTCTACACTGTAGAAGATTAATAGTCATGTTGATGTGTTAATTTGCCCGTTTTGTTTCCCAAATCCAGCCTGGAATTGTGGATAGCTAGAAAGCAGTGAAAGACACAGAGGCAGAGTGCAATGACTGCCTTCAAGACAAATTTATCTTGTGTTGTGTTATAGAGCACCAAGTTGCACCCTTCCCGATCGGGCAACCAGGTAGCGGTCTACACTTGCCCCACCATTTTTTTTACCTACCCCGGGCAAGCAGGCAAGTGTTAGTGTCAAGCCCTGAACCGTTTTAACACGATGTGTGTCACCCAGTGGACAAAAGATGTGGTGCTTGGTAGGGATGTCCCGATACCGATACCAAAGTATCGGATCGGCTCTTTTGTCCCTTTTTTATAATATCGTATCGGCATACACTGTATGGGTATCGGAAAAGTATCAGTATTGGCCCTTATTTGTCATTATCGGGTCACATATTGGCAAATATGCCTGTCTAACCAGTGATCAGACACAGGGGTAAGGGGTTGACACCATGGCAGTTAAATAAAATGTTGGGTCATGTGGAGTTTGCTTTGGAGTTTCCCAAGTGCACATTTGAGAGAGGAGTATGTTATTCCCTGTTGGTGACTTCATATAAAAGGTACTTTTTCTTTTGTATGTTATTATATTATATATATTCTTCTCTGGTATCGGTATTTGGTATTGGTATCGGCTAACACAAAAATTGTGGTATCGGGATCGGATTGGAAATGAAAAAGTGGCATCGGGACATCCCTAGTGCTTGGGGTACCATTTGATGAGAAGCAGGGCTTGACACTAACACTTGCCCGCTTGCCCGGGGCAAGTGAAAAAAATGGTGGGGCAAGTAAAGACCGATCGGGCAAGTGTGCAACTTGAAAAACTGGATTTGGGAAACAAAACAGGCAAATTAACATACAGATCAAAATGACCTAATCTTCTACATTCTCTAGTTGTGTAGACCTGGGCTAATTAAGATGATGAATTCTAACTCTCTCGAGAGTTACATCTGGTTAACCAACTCAACTGGGGACCACCTGGAACCCTCTCAGGGACCACTGGTGGTCCCCGGACCACCTGTTGAAAACCCCTGGTTTAAAGCACCCAAGGAAGTAAACTTAAATGCAAAATTTACAATACATTTTTGGGGGGGCAAGTGACCATGACATGAGGGCAAGTAGAACCTGACTTATACTTGCCCGATGGGCAAGTGCCTCGGAGACCTTAGTGTCAACCCCTGAGAAGCAATTCCATTATGACCCTGAGTGAGATTGAGCTCCTCACTGGAAGGCAGTGATGTTGCAACAAATAAAACTGCTTACAAAACAAGCTCAGATGGATTGCTCACCCACTGAGGTGAACCATTAGTATTAGACTGACCCCATTTATTGCAGGATAGGAGCAATACAACGACAGAACAGAGGTAGATCTCCTAACCTGGTCCATAGTTTTGCATCCGTCCACCAACACGCCCACAGGCTGTGTGTCCTGAAGAGACTCCTTTAGATCTCTCAGCTCCTGTTCCAACGGGGACAGACCTTCGTCCTGAGACACATCGCACACATACAAACACAAGATCAGATCAATCATATTATGATACGAGACACGTCACCATATACATACTGTAAACAGGAAATCTGTGAGGTAGAACCCTTACCCATTGTGTCCTGTCTAGTTTCTGAATAACATAATATGCAAAGATTTCACCACGTTTTCACGATTTTTCAAAAATAGCAGAGATACAAGCTCATAGCGCGCCACTCGGTGGCGCGCTATGAGCTTGTAGATCTGCTATTTTTCAACAGTTAAAACATAATGCTTAGAACACCAAAACGCGTTCAGTACACTAAGGGTTAAAGGGGAAGTCCACCCATTTTCAACATTTTAATATGTCATTAGTATACCCTAGAGCAGTGGTGGGCAATTATTTTTCCCAAGGGGCCAAATGAGATACATAAAATATTGTGGATGGCCAAGACTAAAGGCTGAACTAAAGTCTGTGTTGTATTAATTTAATTTCAAGATAAAAGTAATAGTAAGACCAACCATTTTGACAACAAGGCCCTCTATTTATTCAGTATTTGAGCCATGGACCAACATTTGATGACATTTTAGCCCCACAGATCCCAAAACTAAAGATTTCTTTTAGTTTTGTCCACAATTCCAGGCTGGATTTCACAAACAAAAACAGCAAACATAGATCAAAAATGACCTTTCTTTTACATTCCTGGCTAATTAATATTTTAACTCTTGAGAGTGTAAACATGAAACCAAATGGACCCGCAAGGGTCCATTTGGTTTCATTTTTACACTCTCAAAGAGTTACATCTGGTTAACCAACTTTCCATATTTAACTGGAACTCTCTCAAGAAGCACTGGTGGTCCCCGGACCGCTGGTTGAAAACCACAGTACCCTTTCACAGCCCGGTTAGAGTCAGCCAAAGGGCCGCATTTGGCCCCGGGCCGCATAATGCCCAGGGATGCCCTAGAGGTGCTGGGTGGACATGATAAAAAAGTTCCCCCATTCTGTGTTCCCAAGAAATGGAGGTCTGAAGAAAAACACTAACATGGTGAAACATCTTGATGACATCATCAAGATGTAGTTTCACCATGTTAATGGATTTCTTAGACGCTTCTTTTTCTGAGAGCGTGCAAATGCAACCAAATGAACCCGTTAGGGTTCATTTGGTTGCATTTGTACGCTCTCAGAAAGAATGTTGAAAGTGGGTGGAATTACCCTTTAACACAATGATCATGGTGGATACTGGATACCATGTTTTTTATTGATACAAAAGTGTGTATTTGGGGCAATGTCATTCATGTATACACTCAATGAAGACAAGGCAAAAATGAAACCATATGGACCCACAAGGGTCCATTTGGTTTCATTTTTACGCCAATCTGTTTTTACGCTAATCTGTAAAATCTGTATGATGGCACCAAGGCTCCAAGGCACCAAGGCCAAAATACTTTTTTAGTCAACTAAAGCAACTGTACGGTAGATGTAGTTTACGATATTTAGCCAGACTAAAACTCCACTCTTTGCCAGAAGCTACCTGTGTTTTGGGAGGAACAGGTTTGATGTTTGCCATGTGGCTGGAGATGGGCAGGATGTTGAGCTGGTCGTCGATCACAACGCATGTCTTACACGATGCCAGAGACAGGATGAACCTGAACACATCATACAACCAAAAGAGATATTTCACATCGTAGTAATAATAATAATAATAATACATTTAATAAACAAAATAAATCAATAACAGGGAGCTATACTTTACCTCTCATTGAATCTTCCCACAACATCCTGATGTGCTTCGGTCCTGTATCGAGAATGAACGTCCTAGGACCAACGGTAAAGGTTACAATACTTCAGCAACATTTTAACCCTTTATGTACTGAACGCATTTTGGTGTTCTAAGCATTATGGTATACCTTTAGCTCAGGGGTCGGCAACCCAAGATGTTGAAAGAGCCATTTTCAACCCAAAATTAAATTCAAAATCTGTCTGGAGACGCATTTTATTCTTTTTTTCCTGAGAGTGTGCAAATGTGAACCAAATGGACCCTGGCGGGTCCATTTGGTTCCATTTGCACACTCTCAGAAAAAAGGTCCTCAAAGAAAAATCATTAACATGGTGAAACATAACCTTTGTTCAGAAATGTTTCTAAAAAAATTAAGGAGTTTTACAGAACTCCATTTCTAGTCCACACAACATCTCTAATGTATATTAATGACATAGTAAACTGAATAAACTGTTGAAAATGGGTGGTTCAGATTGAAAGCTCCACCTCTGATAACTGCTGGGCTTTATTGACATGGCCAAGTGCTACTTTAACTGGCAATTGTCATACAGCGCAAAACGTTTTGGGTGACTGAAATGTTTATATTATGTTGGTGTGGATCACCCCAGTGTGTGTATGTAATGATGCTACAGCCACTGAGCCACTAGGGCTGTGTTCTGGAGCCGCATGTGGCTCCTGAGCCGCAGGTTGCTGACCCCTGCTTTAGCTATTGAAAAATATCAGATCTACAAGCTCATAGCTCGCCACTGAGTGGCGCGCTATGAGCTTGTAGGTCTGATATTTTTTAATATTTGAATATATTATTGCGGAAGCAAACATTTTTAACGCAAATCTTTGCTTCTGGGGGATCCCTGTGACATGTTTTCAGAAGGGGGTCCAAATGTAGATTATTCTGGTGGTCCTTGCCATGAAATCTATGCTTCTGACACAGGAACAGATTCTTATCAGAAAAAAAAAATAGATTTGAGAGTCACTAACTAGGATCTAGCGTCTAGAACTAGAATCTAGTGTCAAAAAACTAGAATGTAGTGTCGGTAACTAGAATCTAACATTCTAGTTTAGTCTTGTAATTAAAAAAAAATGCTATCACTTTTAAACATGGAATCCCTATCCCTATGTTGGTGAAATTATCCCCAAATTAGCAAGTAAATAATGGATGCAACTAGCTCAGCTGCTCAACACATCATGTTGCTTACCATAGTCATAGTGTACAACTGCTTCAAGGAGTTCATGGTCCTGAGCAGGATGACCACGATGCCTCCTCCCTCAACAGTCTCCACCGTTCTGGCCAGCAGGTTGGGGGTGAGAGCTTCAAAGTCCTGCAAACGAGTTAATGGGAATGCATCACAACCACAGACTCAACCAGTGTTGCCAACTTGGCGCATTTGTCACTGTAGGAGCCGAATTATAATGGGCCATCTCATTGACATTATTTATATGTGCAATGACTAACATGTCCCTTTGTCACCCTCTGCAGACCAACACACCCTCTGCAGGGAGAGGAAAGAGGAAATAAGTACCTGGCCATCAGGTGGCCAGGTGTAGTTGATTGGAGGTTCACAGCTTTTTACGTCTGGTTTTTGTTCCTGCTATACCTCCTATATCTAAGTTACATTTTTATTTTGTTTTCTACAGTTACAATAAACCCTTTTGAGTTCAACTTTAACCATCGCCTGGACATTCCTCATTTTCATTTTTTCTACATGTTTGAGAACAAAGCCAGTCAGTTACAAAAAGGGGATACTCTCAATCAGCTACCAAGGACCATACAGTCACTATATTTAGCTTTTTTCCAGACCCCCCTAGCACCAAAATTAGTGAAAAACTCCTGGTGGAAAATCTGGTGCTTTTATACTGGTGAGTTGGGGCGAAATTGGTTGACAGGCGCCATTTTTCCTCGTATGATAGAGTCCTCCTTCCTAGAAAGGACCATTGGTAACCAAATGGACCCTTATAGATCTGTAACTCTTGAGATCGTCAAGATGTTGACTCGTACGACCACACTTCAGTAAAACTATGCCCAATCATGAACGTATTTCCAAGCCAGTATTCCAATCACCCTCAAAAGAGGCACAGTCAGTAGTAGTACACACACACACACACTCACTCACACACACACACACCTGTAAGACACACATGCCGTATGTGTTTCCCAGGATCTTATGCGTCTCGTTGTAGTAGCAGTAGCGGATGTTTGTGGCGGCGATGAACAGTTCAAATGGATCGTCCTGGTTTAAGCTCAGCATTCCCGTCTTGATCTTCTTCTGCAGATGCTTCATTCGCTTCTTTCTGTTGCTGTTGATGCACGACACACACACATTTTAGTTCTTTATTTGAATCCACAAATTACATTAATTTACAGGGAAACAAATATAACGGGGCTGACAGTTCATGTTCACTTAAGGATACACATAGCACCTCCTCCTCCACACAGACAAACTGCCTATAACAGCCGATACAGAGCAGAATTTAGTGAGTTGCTTAGCTTTGCTCTTTGTTGTGCCAGCTATTCGTAGGCCACTCACAGTCAATTCATGCACATGGCCCAGGCTTCCAAATATCAATATGGCAAGTCTACATCGATATCCTAGACCCGTCATAATTCCAAGTAATGGTTGATACTCTGAGATTTTATCCTGGAATGCCTGCTCCATGTACGAATCAAAGACATAGCCCACCTCCAAAATCAAAACCTCCTTGTGAACAAAAACAACATCAGGTGTATATGGGAACACACGCACACACGCGCACGCACGCACACACGCACACACAGATATGGACAGCACAAAAATGTTTTGTTTACCTGCTGAATCCAAGCTCTTTCTTGTAGCACCAGAGGACAGATGGCCGTGCTCTGACCGTGGCTTTAGACAACATGTGATGCAGAATGACCACCTGGGAGGGAGGGAGGGAGGGAGAGAGAGAGAGACTTAGGCCACTTTTACATGGAGACGGTCACCGTCGAAAAAGAGCCGTTTAGTTTTCATTTTTTATACCCTCTTTATCCCCCTCTATTTGTTGTCACCCATTCTCTTTCATTCAAGCGCCATTGGACTGGCCCCATGAAGTGAACAGAGTTGGTGTAACTCTGTCTGTTTCCAAGGCTCTGCTCCTAGCAGCTGGAGTCTCGCGCATGTAAACAAACTTATAACGTGAGCCATGCGTGAGCTGGACGTCCCACATCTTCGTTTTCAGAGTTTTGCATCGCTTACGGTCTTTAGGTGAAAGCGGGAGATGCAGAGCGTTTTCAACCTTTTTCACTTTGTTGCGTTTTCACCTCACGAAAACGCCGTCTTCGCCAGAATGGACCCCCACAAACGGCTATAAATGATTAAGTTTTTAATGAAGCCCTTTTCCGTGTAAAATTGGCCTTAGAAATAGTACATACCTGTAGTTCAGTATTATGTTTCCAGAACATTCTGTTCTTTAGTTATTAGCAGTTGAATAAATTAACAAAAGTAAAAGTTATCATTATTAAACACATTCACAAGTTTTCCCACAAGAGATCCACAAGCAGCTCACATTGCATCGCAACGATCTTCTATTTCAGGGGTTTTCAACAGGTGGTCCGGGGACCACCAGTGGTCCATGAGAAGGTTCCAGGTGGTCCCCAGGCTAAATGATGGAGAGTTGGTTAACCAGATGTAACTCTTGAGAATGTAAAAATGAAACCAAATGGACCCTTGCGGGTCCATTTGGTTTCATTTTTACACCCTCAAGAGTTAAAATATTCAGCATGTGAGTTACCACCATTTAATTAAGAAGTTTACACTGTTTTGTTGGCAAAATTCAGCCAGGAATTGTGGACAAAATCAAAAGAATTCTTTCATTTTAGGTCTTTGGTGTGAAAATGTAATCAAATGGTGGTCCGTGGCTCAAATGCTGAATAAATGATGGTCCCTGGAGTCAAAAAAGGTTGAAAACCGCTGTTCTATTTTCAAAGTCTTGTAAGATCTCTGCGGCATTAAGAAGAAGTGTTTCAGGGATGTGCGATCTATGAAGGACAGGCACTGACCTGGTCTTTACCGCGGTCTCCCACCACAACAAACAGGCTGCGCTGGTGAAGAGCCACGCCGTTCTCGATCTGAACACGGATCCTGTTGTCCACCTTCTTACGTACTGTAGCCATGGTGTCTTCTAGTGCTGCTGAATGAACAACAGTTTAATTAATGGGGATATTTCTGGTATCTCTGGCCAACAGCTCCACTGAGGTAAGAATATGGATAAGGAAACATGCCATTTATATGTACAAAGTCGTTTTTCATGGCTACACCGTATGAGGCTATATGGTTAAATCAAATACAGTTCTGACAAATACATTAAAACAACACAGCATGGCTGGAACACACAATACAACTCTTTGTATGTTTGAGACATGAATTTAATACAGAATGGGTTATAGCAGACCATCAGTGGTCCCCAGCAGGAACAATGGAAAGTTGGTTAACCAGATGCAACTCTATGAGAGTTAAAATGTTCATCAGCTGAATTAGCCCAACTCTACACAGCTAGAGATATATATGTTTGCCTGTTATGTTTCCGAAATCCAGCCTACAGTTGTAGATCAAAACAGAAGAAATCTTTGGGATTTGGGCATGTGGGGCTAAAATGTTATCAAATAGTGGTCCGTGGCTCAAATGCTGAATAAATAGTGGGGACTGCTATGAAAAAGGTTGAAAACCACTGGGTTATAGAACCAGAAAAGGCACAAACACTTTCTTGTTTACATCAGAGTTCTCCATTTTGAATTCATCAGAACAGTCCAATCATCTTAACATGTAAATACACATAAAGGCTTACCCTCGTTGCTGTTATAAACACTGTAACGTTGGGTTTATAGATGTAAATCCAAGTAGACGCTTTGCAGAGTAACTAAAGTGCTGCCATGATGCTTCTGACAACTCCCTCACGTGGGCGCGACACTGCTTCATGGAGGACCCCGAGGATGACGTCATACACTACGCGACACTCCAAACATGATTTCCCAAATTTCGCCGGACTTTTTTTTTATTATTATTATTATTATTATTATTATTATTATTATTATTATTATTACCCCTATTGTATTTTGCGTCCACAACGCTTATCAACTCCTGCTGGTGCACACACCAAACTTCCGCGCCCCATGGTGCAGACTGTGGGGCCGTGAAAAATCACCGGTTGGATTCTAAATTTCTTCTGTGTCCCCCTCTGCGTGTGGCATCCACTAGTTCGCCCATCAATCCCACAGATTAGTTTTTATTCCATTTTATTCATTTGTTTGTATTTAGGGTCATTTTCTGCAGTTCAAGCATACTTCCACAGGGTGGCAGGCTATTTCCAAAACTATTGGAAGTGCACGTGTGCACTTCCAATAGTTTTGGACAACACTACATAGCCAGCTCTACCCGATATAAAATGTATTTTGCAGATCTATTTGGACAATCCACACACTTTAAAGATCTAAATGGCCCTTCTGCATGTTTTGGAGATCTAATTGGTCAATCCATACCTTTCACAGATCTAATAGGCACAGATCTAATATGTTCTCACACCTGGCGGGCCCAGGCAAGACTCGGGTGCACAGGCTGTACCTGTGTACCATATTAGACTCCATCCGACTCCAACACACTAGCTCAGCTCTAGAAGGCTATGCTATAGGCTCTGTCAGGGTGCACAAGGCAGAACTCTACCATGGTCTAGAAATGTCCATTTGAAACTACTCGTCGTGCACACAAAACTAGTGTCTATGCACACAGTGTTTAGTTGCAATTGTGTGAGTACATACAGGGCTGACAACAGCTCAGCACAACCCAACATACTCTATTAACGCAGTGAACAACTAGTACAGCCCTTCCTGGTGTGATCCATTTTCTTATAGCAGAGTACTACACCCCCTGGCCTTGTCAATTCTACCACTAGGCAGGACTAGGCCAGACTTGGGTGCCCTACACCTGTTCTAGAAATACTCAATAAATGGTCGTGCACACAGAAATGTTGCCCGTGCACACATCGTTTAGTTGCAATGGTGTAAGTACATACAGGTCTGACAACAGCCTAATAGAGCCCAGTATGTCCAGCAAAGCCCCCCAAGGGCATCTTAACCAGATCCATCCCATTATAGTCCAGTAGTACACTCTCTTCTAGTCCGTGGACACCTGGTGGGCCCAGGCAAGACTCGAGTGCACCAGGCTGTACCTGTGTACCGTATTAGACTCCATTAGACTCCAACACACTAGCTCAGCTCTAGAAAGCTATAGGCTCTGTCAGGGTGCACAAGGCAGAACTCTACCATGGTCTAGAAATGTCCATTTGAAACTACTCGTCGTGCACACGAAACTAGTGTCTATGCACACAGTGTTTAGTTGCAATTGTGTGAGTACATACAGGGCTGACAACAGCTCAGCACACCCCAACATACTCTATTAACGCAGTGAACAACTAGTACAGCCCTTCCTGGTGTGATCCATTTTCTTATAGCAAAGTACACCCCCTGGCCTTGTCAATTCTACCACTAGGCAGGACTAGGCCAGACTTGGGTGCCCTACACCTGTTCTAGAAATACTCAATAAATGGTCGTGCACACAGAAATGTTGCCCGTGCACACATCGTTTAGTTGCAATGGTGTAAGTACATACAGGTCTGACAACAGCCTAATAGAGCCCAGTATGTCCAGCAAAGCCCCCCAAGGGCATCTTAACCAGGTCCATCCCATTATAGTCCAGTAGTACACTCTCTTCTAGTCCGTGGACACCTGGTGGGCCCAGGCAAGACTCGAGTGCACCAGGCTGTACCTGTGTACCGTATTAGACTCCATTAGACTCCAACACACTAGCTCAGCTCTAGAAAGCTATAGGCTCTGTCAGGGTGCACAAGGCAGAACTCTACCATGGTCTAGAAATGTCCATTTGAAACTACTCGTCGTGCACACAAAACTAGTGTCTATGCACACAGTGTTTAGTTGCAATTGTGTGAGTACATACAGGGCTGACAACAGCTCAGCACACCCCAACATACTCTATTAACGCAGTGACAGTGATGGGCAGTAGCTTGTTACAAGTAGCTAAGCTACATAGCTTAACTACATTTTTCCGTAACTTGTAGTGTAGCTTACTACATTTGTTCTGGGAATAGCTTGTAGTGAAGCTACACTACATTTTCGAGTAGCTTGTAGTAAAGCTACACTACTTATTTTTAGTAACAAGGATTGTAGCTTACTACATTTTCCCGCACACATATTCAAATTCCGCTCATTTTTAATGGGTAGAAAACCTAAAATATACATCCCTCTAATATACATAATACACATCTGTTGATATTATTTTATTATTATGATTATTATTCAGAAAGTTGTACATTAAGTTGAGATATATATGTGTATCATGTAGTGATGATGTAGCAAGCTACATCAAGCTACTTTTGTCATGTAGCTTGTAGTGTATCTTGCTACAATTTACTAGGGATAGCTTGTTGTGTAGCTTAGCTACATTTTTTCGAGAGTAACAAGTAGTGTAGGTTACTACATTTTCCCTGTAACTTGCCCATCACTGCGCAGTGAACAACTAGTACAGCCCTTCCTGGTGTGATCCATTTTCTTATAGCAGAGTACACCCCCTGGCCTTGTCAATTCTACCACTAGGCAGGACTAGGCCAGACTTGGGTGCCCTACACCTGTTCTAGAAATACTCAATAAATGGTCGTGCACACAGAAATGTTGCCCGTGCACACATCGTTTAGTTGCAATGGTGTTAGTACATACAGGTCTGACAACAGCCTAATAGAGCCCAGTATGTCCAGCAAAGCCCCCCAAGGGCATCTTAACCAGATCCATCCCATTATAGTCCAGTAGTACACTCTCTTCTAGTCTGTGGACACCTGGTGGGCCCAGGCAAGACTCGAGTGCACCAGGCTGTACCTGTGTACCGTATTAGACTCCATCAGACTCCAACACACTAGCTCAGCTCTAGAAGGCTATGCTATAGGCTCTGTCAGGGTGCACAAGGCAGAACTCTATCATGGTCTAGAAATGTCAATTTAAAACCACTCGTCGTGCACACGAAACTATTGTCTATGCACACAGTGTTTAGTTGCAATTGTGTGAGTACATACAGGGCTGACAACAGCTCAGCACACCCCAACATACTCTATTAACATGGTGAATACCTAGCCCAGCCTTTCCTGGTGTGATCCATTCTCTTACAGCATAGTATACCCTCTGGCCTTGTCAATTCTACCACCTGGCAGGACTAGGCCAGACTTGGGTGCCCTAGACCGCAATGCATTATGCCCTAAAAGACTCAAACATGTTGTTTTCAGATGTAGCAGGCTGTGCCAGGCTCCAACAGGCTTTACTATGCTATAAAGGCAATTCTGTATGGTGGACTAGAATTACTTAATAAGACTATTGGTCGTGCACACGGAACTGCTGCCCGTGCACACATCGTTTAGTTGCAATGGTGTGGGTACGTACACGGCTGACAACAGCCTAATAGAGCCCACTAGAGTCCAGCAAAGCCCCCCGCCAAGGGGATCTTAACCAGATCCACCCCATTACAGTCCAATAGCTGTAGGAGGCTGTGCCAGGCTCCAACAGGCTCTACAAGCTTTACAAGGCAAATCTGTATGGTGTTCTAGAAATACTCAATAAATGGCCGTGCACACAGAAATGTTGCCCGTGCACACATCGTTTAGTTGCAATGGTGTAAGTACATACAGGTCTGACAACAGCCTAATAGAGCCCAGTATGTCCAGCAAAGCACCCCAAGGGCATCTTAACCAGATCCATCCCATTATAGTCCAGTAGTACACTCTCTTCTAGTCCGTGGACACCTGGTGGGCCCAGGCAAGACTCGAGTGCACCAGGCTGTACCTGTGTACCGTATTAGACTCCATCAGACTCCAACACACTAGCTCAGCTCTAGAAAGCTATACGCTCTGTCAGGGTGCACAAGGCAGAACTCTACCATGGTCTAGAAATGTCCATTTAAAACTGCTTGCCGTGCACACGAAACTATTGTCTATGCACACAGTCTTGCAATTGTGTGAGTACACCTAGTCCAGCCCTTCCTAGTATTATCAATTCTCTTACAGCATAGTACACCCCCTGGCCTTGTCAATTCTACCACCAGGCAGGACTAGGCCAGACTTGGGTGCCCCAGACCGCAATGCATTATGCCCTAAAAGTCTCAAACATGTTGTTTTCAGATGTAGCAGGCTGTGCCAGGCTCCAACACGCTTTACTGTGCTATAAAAGGCAATTCTATATGGTGGACTAGAAATGCTGAATTGGTTATTGGTTGTGCACACGGAACTACTGCCTGTGCACACAACGTTTAGTAGCATAGTAGCAATGGTGTGGGTACGTACACGGCTGACAACAGCCTAATAGAGCCCACTAGAGTCCAGCAAAGCCCCCCGCCAAGGGAATCTTAACCAGATCCATCCCACAATAGTCCAGTAGCTGTTGGAGGCTGTGCCAGGCTCCAACAGGCTCTACTAGGCTGTACAAGGCAAATTTGTATGGTGTTCTATAAATACTCAATAAACCTATTGGTCGTGCACACAGAAATGTTGCCCGTGCACACATCGTTTAGTTGCAATGGTGTAAGTACATACAGGTCTGACAATAGCCTAATAGAGCCCAGTATGTCCAGTAAAGCCCCTCAAGGGCATCTTAACCAGATCCATCCGACTATCGTCCAGTAGCTGTAGGAGGCTGTGCCAGGGTCCAACAGGCTCTACAAGCTGAACAAGGCAAATCTGTATGGTGTTCTAGAAATACTCAATAAATGGTCGTGCACACAGAAATGTTGCCCGTGCACACATCGTTTAGTTGCAATGGTGTAAGTACATACAGGTCTGACAACAGCCTAATAGAGCCCAGTATGTCCAACAGAGCCCCTCAAGGGCATCTTAACCAGATTCATCCCACTATAGTCCAGTAGTACACCCTCCTCCAGTCCGTTCTCACACCTGGTGGGCCCAGGCAAGACTCGGGTGCACCAGGCTGTACTTGTGTACCGTATTAGACTCCATCAGACTCCAACACACTAGCTCAGCTTTAGAAAGCTATAGCTCTGTCAGGGTGCACAAGGCAGAACTCTACCATGGTCTAGAAATCTCCATTTAAAACTACTCGTCGTGCACACAAAACTATTGTCTATGCACACAGTCTTTAGTTGCAATTGTGTGAGTACACCTACTCCAGCCCTTCCTGGTATGTTCCATTCTCTTACAGCATAGTACACCCCCTGCCCTTGTCAATTCCACCACCAGGCAGACTTGGGTGCCTAGACCGCAATGCATTATGCCCTAAAAGGCTCAAACATGTTGTTTTCAGATGTAGCAGGCTGTTTCAGGCTCCAACAGGCTTTACTATGCTATAAAAGGCAATTCTGTATAGTGGACTAGAAATACTTAATAAAACTATTGGTCGTGCACACGGAACTACTGCCCGTGCACACAATGTTTAGTAGCACTGGTGTGGGTACGTGCACAGATGACAACAGCCTAATAGAGCCCACTAGAGTCCTGAAAAGCCTCCCACCAAGGGAATCTTAACCAGATCTATCCCACTATAGTACAGTGCATTGCGGTCTAGGGCACCTAAGTCTGGCCTAGTCCTGCCTGGTGGTAGAAATGACAAGGCCAGGGATTGTACTATGCTGTAAGAGAATGGAACACACCAGGAAGGGCTGGACTAGGTGTTCACTGTGTTAATAGAGTGTGTTGGGGTGTGCTGGGCTGCTGTCAGCCCTGTATGTATTCACACAATTGGAACTAAACACTGTGCATAGACAATAGTTTCGTGTGCACGACGAGCAGTTTTAAATGGACATTTCTAGACCATGATAGAGTTCTGCCTTGTGCACCCTAACAGAGCATATAGCATAGCCTTCTAGAGCTGAGCTAGTGTGTTGGAGTCTGATGGAGTCTAATACAGTACAGCCTGGTGCACCGGAGTCTTGCCTGGTCCCGCCAGGTGTGAGAACAGACTGGAGGAGGGGGTACTACTGGACTATAAAGGGATGGATCTGGTTAAGATGCCTTTGGGGGGGGCTTGCTGGACTATAGTGGGCTCTATTAGTTTGTTGTTTTAGTAGTATGTACTTGCCTTTATGTACTTACACCATTGCAACTAAACGCTGTGTGCACGGGCAGTAGTTCCAAGTGCACGACCAATAGTTTGGTCGTGCAGATTTGCCTTGTACCGCCTAGTAGAGCCTGTTGGAGCCTTGCACAGCCTCCTATAGCAGCTGGACTATAGTGGGACTGGTTAAGATTCTCTTGGTGGGGGGCTTTGATGGACTCTAGTGGCCTCTATTAGGCTGTTCTCAGCTGTGTACGTACCCACACCATTGCTACTAAACGGAGTGTGCACGGGCAGTAGTTCTGTGTGCACGACCAATAGTTTTATTGAGTATTTCTAGTCCACCCTACAGAATTGCCTTTTACAGCCTAGTAGAGCCTGTTGGAGCCTGGTACAGCCTGCTACAGCTGAAAACAACCTGTTTGAGTCTTTTAGGGCATAATGCATTGCGTTCTAGGGCACGCAAGTCTGGCCTTGTCCTGCCTGGTGGTAGAACTGACAGGACCAGGGGGTGTACTATGCTGTAAGAGGATAGATCACACCAGGAAGGGCTGGACTAGGTGTTCACTGTGTTAATAGAGTATGTTGGGGTGTGCTGGGCTGTTGTCAGCCCTGTATGTATTCACACAATTGCAACTAAACGCTGTGTGCATAGACAATAGTTTTGTGTGCACGACGAATGGACATTTCTAGACCATGATAGAGTACTGCCATGTGCACCCTGATAGAGCCTATAGCATAGCCTTCTAGAGCTTAACTAGTGTGTTGGAGTCTAATACGGTACAGCCTCGTGCACCCGAGTCTTGCCTGGGCCCGCCAGGTGTAGAACGGATTGGAGGAGGGGGTACTACTGGACTATAGTGGGATGGATCTGGTTAAGATGCCCTTGGGGGGGCTTTGCTGGACTCAGGTAGAATTGACAAGGCCAGGGGGTGTACTATGCTGTAAGAGAAAGCTGGGCTGTTGTCAGCCCTGTATGTATTCACACAATTGCAACTAAACGCTTTGTTTTGTGTGCACGACAAATGGACATTTCTATACCATGATTGTGAGTTCAAAAGCCTGAAGCAGTAAGCTTGACTCCAAAAACAGTAATCCAGGTCCACAAAGAATGAAGGTTTCAACTGTTTACTAGCAAAAAAGTCAGGCGTACAAAAACAGAAAAAACAACAAACATTCAAATAAAAGGTGTTCAAAGTAGTCCAAAGTAGTCAAATATTTTCAAGGTTCTTTCATAAGTTACTATTTTGTCTGGTTACTATCCTCTTTCTGTGGTTACTATTTTCTTTCTGTGGGTCAAAAAACTGTTTCTGCTCCCACTCAAGCTTCCAGCACTGAACTGACTAATTAGAGCCTGACATACAGCTGCTGCAAGCCAGCCTCAGTAAGCTGGTTAAGTGGCTACACACTCTTATAGGCTGAACCTCAATTGGCTCATTTACACCCTAGGCAGCACACACAGTGTAAACAAGACACGCCCTTCTATACACACACACACAGACATTGGGTGCAATTCCAGATCGCTTGGTGTAGCCAGGTATGGTGTAAGTCCTCTCATTGGCTGCATGGCAGCAAATCAGGTTTGGGGCCGTGCTCATTGGTTGCATGGCAGCAAATCAGGTCTGGGGCCTTGGGTAGGCCGAAAGCCTATACCACCAGCCCTGGGCCTGAGCTTACCAAATAATTACCCAGAATAATTAAAACCTGCAAGTCAAAAGGTTCAGAAATCACCTGACCCCCCCAATTAAAAATGTTACTGCACTCCCCTGCTTTGTTCATCATGATTTGAAGCTCTTGATGACTGGTTTTAATTATTCTGGATAACTATTTGGTAGGCCCAGGCCCAGGCCTGGTGGTATAGGCTTTCGGGCCTACCTCAAGGGCCCAGACCTGATTTGCTGCCATGCAACCAATGAGCACGGCCCCAAACCTGATTTGCTGCCATGCAGCCAATGAGAGGACTTACACCATACCTGGCTACACCAAGCGATCTGGAATTGCACCCATTTTCAGTTCCAAATATGGCTCTAACAATGATAGAGTACTGCCCTGTGCACCCTGATAGAGCCTATAGCATAGTCTTCTAGACCTTAACTAGTGTGTTGGAGTCTGATGGAGTCTAATACGGTACAGCCTATTGCACCCGAGTCTTGCCTGGGCCCGCCAGGCGTGACAACGGACTGGAGGAGGGGGTACTACTGGACTATAGTGGGATGGATCTGTTTAAGATTAAATATGTAAAAGATTTGGATTGACCAATTTGATCTGCAAAATACGCGGATGGGACAATTAGATCTGTAAAAGGTGTGGATGGACCAATTAGATCTGCAAAATATGCAGAAGGGCAAATTAGATCTCCAAAACAAGCGGATGGGCCAATTAGTACCTGTAAAAGGTGTGGATTGACCAATTAGATCTACAAAACATGCAGAAGCGTCAATTAGATCTGTAAATGCTGTGGATTTACCAATTAGATCTCCAAAACATGCGGATGGGCCAATTACATCTGTAAAAGGTGTTGTTTGGCTGTACCAGGAAGTAACTGTGCTATGAATTAGAAATGTGCATGGATAACTATTGCTTGTGGACATGAACTTTGCAAGTGCACACAAGAGATCTGTAAAATGTGTTGTTTGACTGTATCAGGCAGTAACTGTGCTATGAACTAGACATGTGCATGTAAAACTATTGCTTGTGGACACAAACTATGCAAGTGCACACATTGATCTCTGCTGCCCCCCGTTGACAAAAAACAGTCAGCACAGCCGTGTGCACTTACAGGAGTCATACATGACTCGTGTACGTGAAATTTTGTGCACTTGCCATAGTTGCTTGGTGAAATGCACTTGACAAGTTTTTCGCAAGAAATTTGTGCACAAACCCAAGCTCTAATATGGGGAACTCCCTGCCGTGCACGCAAAATACAATTGTTACCCTTATTATTATTATTATTTTTAATATTATTATCCGTTATCTGACTAAATTGTCATGCAACATTTGTTTAGCAACATTCAATCATTATAGGAATAGGTCCTTTTACAAAACAAAAACAGTGCAGAACAAGGCATTTGCAATGTGTTTGAACAGCAAAAGTATTGCTTTTCCCAAGTGCGACATCTAGTGGCAGGATATTGACACACATACAGTATATATACTGTATATACATACACATACATACATATACACAGATTTGTGCAGATTTTTTCCCCACAATCGCAGTATTTGTAACATTAATGCATTAAATGGGCTGGTTAATTTGACGGTTGAATTTAATTACTTCATGTGCTGCTCAGTGTCTTATTATAATAATGCATCTTTATGACTGGAGTAGAACATTTCCTCCGAGATGTAGTGGAGAGAAAGTATTTTACCCAGAAGAAAAATGAAAGCAACTCAAAATTGTAAATGTGTGCTTTTCCAACCACTGCTGGTTCTCTAGTTACAATGAGATGTCAGATTTTTTTTTACCGATATTCAACACCCCGATATTGTCCAGCTCTTAATTTCCGATAGCGATATCACCCAATAGATATATGCAAATAATACAATTAAAGAGTATCCAGTGATTTTTGGAAATCTCCCAACAGACCAACAGCGCACGCACCAAGGCCTGCCCCTATTCATTTTTCAAGCCTTTATCAGACTATAATATTGGGGTGGCTATAAATACCCACATCACTTTAAATCGATTGCAATTGGGTGATCATGACATTGTTGGTATAAAATAAAATGTTCCAAGCCTGGGTATGCAACACATCTTTATTGAAACTGAAGCCACACCAATTTACAAACCAAGGAAACAAGCTTTGTAAAAATAATAAAATGTTTTTGTTTTCTTTTTCGTTTTTTTCCGAACCCAAATAAACAACAAAAAAATAGGGGTGGGTGGGAGGGCTGCAGACAGGAGTCCGAGCGATTGGACCAGCGGTATTGCAGATGATTATGTTGTGTTTTCCGTACAAAAAAAAATAACTTAGAAGTCTTTCAAGTTTACAGGAATATGCGAACACAGGCTCGGCTAAGAAAAAAATAAAAAATAAAAACAATGACAGGACTTTTACAGCTTGGCTTGTGTTTAGACACACATTATCAAAGCAGGAATACTTTGATCAACGGAGTCCATTAAAAAAAATGAGACCAGTGAAGGGAGAAAACAAAAACAAAAAACAGAACAGAACATTGAGTTTTCTGGGGCAGATGCATTCTGGATGTGCGAATTATCAGTGGTGATTTTGTGAAGGCAACAGGAAGAGTGGGCACTAATGAAAAGTGGGCACCTCAATTTAAATTGCCATTTTTTTCCCTAGAATTTTACAAATACGATATTTGAAAGCAAAGTCATAATTCCTCCTGTCTGTCACTCCGACAGAACTCAATTTGAGAATAAATCACTATCATTGTGATAGATTAGTTCTTTTCACAGTTCCTGGCAAGTAAAAAAAAGAAAGAAAGAAAAAAAGAAAAGAAACTGCCTGTTTACCATTGAATAAAGCTGAAGAGGTGCAGGCAGTCTTTTCCAAAATCTAAAGACAAGTGACTCTGATAATGACTATCCCCAGTTAAGGACATGGATTCCAATTTGGGTCTAATATTTTTTTGCAATTGCAACAAATTGCTACCAAACCCTTTTATCCAATCCTTTTGGGCATGAACAAGATGAAGGATACATTTTTGGTATGATGTACTGTGCGTAACAGTTCATGCCATGTGTACTTTACTTATTTAAGACCCTGTTTTCGTTTTTATGTGTATATCATCTTGGACAAAATGGCCAGTCTTAAATCAAGGTGCCCACTGGTCCTTAGTGTCCAGTTCTTCTTGTGTCCGTTGTGAGTTAGTGGGTTAGTCACAGTCAATAGGAACAGTGGCCGTTCAGGAGCGCATGGCCTGTCCGGTGCTGCCCCGAGGGGCTCCTCCTCTGGGGCCCTGGCTGGCTCCTCGCTTGTAGTTGCTCTGCTGATAACCGTCCTGGAGGGGGACACACAGATACAAGCATTATGACATTGGTTGGGGACAGGGTCGGATTGACCATTGGGCGTACAGGGAGGTCTCCCGGTGGGCCACGACCCGTTAGGGGGGCGGTGGTATCACGGTATGATTAAAAGCACTGGTTTTCAACCTTTTTGATCCCAGGGCCCACTATTCATTCAGAATTTTGAGCCACGGAGGACCACCATTTGGTGACATTTTAGCCCCAACAGACCCCAAAACTAAAGATTTATTTTGCTTTTTGGTCCACAATTCCAGGATTTGGGAAACAAAACAGTCAAAATGACCATTAAAAACAGACATTTCCTAACTAGACTTGGGCCAATTTAGATGAATATTTTAACTCTTGAGAGTGTTAACATGAAACCAAATGGACCCGCAAGGGTCCATTTGGTTTCATGTTTACGCTCTAACATGAAACCAACTATACCAGGTAGAATAGGTCCATCACGGGCTGGTTGTGGTGGGCCGGTCTAGGCCAAATCACGCTAAAAATATCCGGGACGATTTTTTTCGCCCAGTCCACCACTGTTGGGGGGAGGCCTGCTGTTATTGGGCAGTAGCAGCTGTGATTGACAGTTCTCGTTCTGCAACTATCCATAAATCTAAACCTAACCTCAGTAGGACTATGTCTAAACCTAACCTCGATAAGCAGAAGAGTTGCGACATTGAGGTTTCGGAAAAGAGCCTGGGCACATGGTTCATGTAGTCACACGATCCGACTCGAATGCATTTAGTAACTTCCAGCTGTCACTATTCATTCAACTTCAACCGCCATTGTACTGGCCCAATGAAGTGAACAGAGTTTGTGCAACTCCGTATTTCTAAGGTTCTGGTTAAAACTATGTTTAGCTCAGCTGAGGTGGGATCCATAATCACACGTTGTATTTTACATAGGCTAATTGTATTTTAACACATTTATGTTTGCCATTCAAAAATAGCAGATTCTACAAGCTGCCATTTACTACATCTGCTATTTCTGATATTTATACAGATTTTATATAAATGGGAGGTCCACAACTACATACCTATATCATTTTAGTACATCCTTGACATGAAAAGGTTTGCAAAAACATTGCATTGTGTATCTCCTTTGATTTGAGAACAAGGACAATGCAATCTGTAAATGTAATGTCTCATGGCAAGCATCCCAACTATATGGTTCACCATTCTGTTTTATAGTTGTGGACTCTGCCACTTCAGTTACTCATTACTAGGTTTTTATTTATAGTTCTTTATAGTATCTTTATAGTTCCACTTGGTGCGGATGGCCTCTATCCCCAGGTCTTCTAGTCAAAGCTGTTCACCCATTTTGACCTGACTAGACTATAGTTTATGATGAGACTCTAATTTCTGTCTAGATTCTAGTTTTTGAGACTACATTCTAGTTTTTGACGCTAGATTCTAGTTCCTGACAGTATAGATTCTAGTTTTTTGGTGCTAGATTCTAGTTTCCAATGCTAAAATTTAGTTTTTTGTCACTAAATTCTACTTTCTGAAAATGGATTCTAGTTTTTCTGGGGGGAAAAAAAATCTATGTTTCTGTGTCAGTGATGCTCCTTTCATGCCGAGGACCAACAGAATTACAGTATCTATATTTGGCTGCGGACCCCCATCTGAAAACATGTTCTAGGGACCCCCAGAACCAAAGATTTGAGTTAAAAACGTTTGCTTCGGAAATAACATATTCAAAGATTTGCTCCACGTTTTTTCAAAAATAGCAGAGATACAAGCTCATATCGCGCCACTCGGTGGCATGCTATGAGCTTGTAGATCTGCTTTTAAGTCATACCCAGTGGTATTTGCTGTTGGGGTAATTCTAGGTAATAAATAAATAAACATCTCTCATACCCGCTGGTAGTTGCCGTTTGGGTAATCCCGGGGTGCGCTGAACTGAGTCTGTCCATATCCAGAGTTTGGAGTGTTGGCGAAGGGAGGTCTGTAATCATAACCACCTGCAAGGCAAGGATTGGAACATTTACATTACAATGCATTTGTTCAGATGTGGTAATAAAAGCAAGGAAAAGGTAAAAAAAAAGGTAAAGGTAAAAACTCTAGTCTTACCTCTGAAACTGTTAGATGAGCCTCTGTAGCCGTTGATCATTCCCCTGGCGTTGCGCGGTCCACCGCGGGACATTCCCCTGCTGTTGTAGAAGGACTGTGGTCTGCCAAAGGCCGGGTTCTGCTGGGACGCCCCAGGATGGCCTGCAGGCTGGTCTTGGGAATGGAAGGCACCAACTACTGAAAAACATTAGAGTGGTGGTTTGCAACCGTTTTCATGCCAAAGCCCATTAGTAGAGACAGACTTCTTGTAAATTTGTTTTCCTTTATTTTATACTATCAAGAGTTAAAGACTGAATAAGCCAACAGGCTACCAACTTCCCAGTAGCCTACATCTTTGCAGTCAAGCAGGCTATCTGATCATGATCACGCTGAATTTACAATTCATTTACAATTAATTAATGACTCACCAATAGGCATGTAACGATACACTAAACTCACGATATCACGATATGAGGTTCACGATACGATTTTTCACGATATTTAATAAAACATATTTCCAGACAAATGAGACTTTTTCCTCAAAGAAATCCAGTATTTTCTCTCTCTCTCTCTCTCTCTCTCTCTCACACACACACACACACACACACATACACACACTTTGCTGTGAAGCAAAATTTGAAGCAGTGGAGCTATGAGCTAGTAAATATGGTATTGGTTCGCAAAGACCTAGCAGTCCTTGTGGGGGTTTAAGGGGGTCCCCAGGTAAATTCATGATTATGAATTTATATCTGATATAACTATTTATTATTTAACAATTTTAATCTATCAAAAAAATTGAAAACAGCCAATCTACAAGCTCACAAACAACAAATATGTTTCAGATGGGGTCTGCAGTTAAATACATATAGCTACATATAGGCCTAGGGGTCCTTGAGTAAGCATATCATGGAAGACATTTGCTTTTGGGCTTTTTAAGGCAAAATAGGAAAAGCTTTGTCAACACTCAACAGCCTTCTAGAGTAGACAAAAAAGGCAACAAAAAAACAAAAACTCATGTTCAGGAGAGGCGGACGACACACACACACACACACACACACACACACACACACACACACACACACACACACACACACACACACACACACACACACACACACACACACACACACACACACACACACACACACACACACACACACACACACACACACACACACACACACACACACACACACACACACACACACGGTGAAGTCACTGTACAGGTCTACTGGTAAGGTGGGTCCTCAACGTCCTCACTATGTTGTTTGTTTGCTATAAATCGACCAGCGTTTTACAGAAAGCTCAATGGGATTGAACTTTTTAAAACTCGCGCGCGTGCACGAAACGAGCACACGCGTGCAACAAAAATCAGTGACGCAGGCGTTTATCGACCGGCGTTAAACGCTCTCTTGAACGCGGGTCGTTTTTTGAACTTTTGTGCTCAAAAACGCCGGCCCCATTGAGAATGAATCAGAATGGGCGATTTATTCCTTGCCGTCTGTAAGCCCCTTTAGCCAAATCATTGAGAAGCATTTTTTTTTGTTTACCATAGTTTTTTGTCAATCCACAAAAGCAATTAGTGTGATTTAGCTCTTCTCCCTCCTGGCTCCAAAACTATGGAATGAAGTTCCCACCGCAATCAGAACCACAGACTCACTACCTATCTTCCGCCGCAGTCTGAAAACACACCTCTTCAGAGTCCAACTCAACCCATAGCAGTTGTATTACATACCAACCCATAGTACTTGCTGCAATGACTTATATAGGTTGCCTAATTTATTCCAATGTTTTAGCGCTTCACTGTATATTGTAAAATGTATTGTAAATCTTGATTAAATTGTAAACTTTTCACCATTGTAAGTCGCTTTGGATCAAGAACGTCTGCAAATTGCCTAAATTGTAAATTGTGATTAAACATTTAAATACATTTTGTTGCATAACGTCAGCCTCAGCGTATGAAAAAAAAAAAAAACTAAAACTAGCCGGTCTGCTACAGTACAGTTCAACTGTTGCACAGCTGCTCACTCACCAGACTGCAGCTGCTCTGACGGCATGTCCACCTGCTCCACGGGGAGAGGCTGTGATTGGCCGTTGAAGCCCTGGCTGTAACTGTTCTGGTATTGGCTGGCCGGGGTCAAGGCCTCCGTCTCATTGGCTGGAGGGACCGGGGCGTTGAGGTTGAAGACCTGGGTGGGACCAAACAAAACAAAGAGCCGGATTGTTTCAAAATGGAGAGGCAGATACTGGTGGCCTTGGTGGGCTCAAGAGTAGACCATGTATACCGGCTAGAGCAGCAACTCTCAACGCTAGGGAACAGATTTAGAAGAATTTGTATCAAAATATAGAATCAAAAACACTGACCCTGTTTTGTTCAACTATTTAGTACATTTTCAACTGTGTTTAAAATAAAATTTTAAAACCTTTGAAATTACATCCAAATACATCGATTTGTGAGGGATGTCCTTGACACACTTGGCAGGCACTACAGAGCCACTGCCACGCCATACAATGTCTGCAAGAGGTCAGGATTCATGTTTTTTTTTTCTTATTTAAAGAAAGAAACAAAAAAAATGCAAAAGCAGGGTGAAGTCTAAAGTCGCCTACAATGCATGACGGCTTTAGATTATCCATAAAAGTAGCAGCAGGCCTTGTTATTTATCTATTGAAAAAGTCAGCTATAACAAGGCAACATGCAAGCAGACGCCTCCCTCAAAATGAAATATAAGAACCATGACCCACTTTAATAATAACTTATTATAATTATATAATACAGCACCGTTTCTCAACATAAGGTCGGCAACTGCCAAGGGTGTAAATGGACACTTAATTGTCCATTAAATTAACATTCATGATTCGACAGTGTAGAGGGTTTATGATCCATCACCAAGTGCGGGTGATAATTATGTTATTCCATTTCGTTTTTTCGGTCTGGTTTGTAGTCATCAGGCCTGAACCCCCAAAAACCAGCCTTACCAAAATAATTCCCTGCATCATAATGTTAGGGCCTACCGCAAACAAGCCTTCATGCAAGCCTTCATGTGCACATCCACCTTGATTGTACAGGTGTTCTGCTGGGCAAATCTGCCTGACGCGCCTCCTACGGCGCCTTGGGCCAGCTGCAGGGTCATCAGCCGGGGACCACCGCTCATTGGTGTTTCGCTCTCTTTAACCCCGGAACGCCTCCTGGTGGCGGAGCGGTGGCAGGGACGTCTCCCTACCACCCCCTGCAGCTGACCCATTTCACTGCCTTGACCCCCAGTTTTTGTCCCTTCTTCTCAGCCACAGCCAGAAGCTTCCTTTTTCAGCTTCCTCCGCGAGGGCCTTGGTTGCCCTTCTGAGCTTGGCTCCTGTTGCTCCCACGTCTCGAAGTAGCCTTGCTGTTGATGTGCTGACAAAGCCCCGGCAGCCTACTTCCACGGGGTAGATGGTAGCCGACCAGCCTGCCTCCCTGCACTCCGCAGCCAGATCCGTATACTTGGCTGCCTTCCTCTCGTAGGCGGCTTGGATTCCCTCCTCCCAGGGAATGGTGAGCTCTATGAGCATGACGGACCTGGTAGCAGCCGACCACAGTACAATGTCTGGCCGGAGTGACGTGGTCGTGATCTCCCGGGGGAACTGCAGCTGTTTTCCGATGTCGGCCCTCATGCTCCAGTCCCTTGCCTGAGAGAGGATGCTCCGGGGGCCTCGTCGGCTGGTGTCTCCGCTGCCTTCCCCTGGTCTCACGAACCTGACAGGGAGCTGCTTGGTTGTGGGTTTGTTGTTGGCCTCTTGCCTGCAGCTCTCAAGGACTTCAGCAAGCTTCGTCAGGACTTGGTCATGCCGCCATCTGTAGCGCCCCTGCGTCAGTGCGACCTTGCAGCCCGACAGTAAGTGCTGTAGGCTGGCGTTAGGTGCACTGCACAGGGGACAACTCTCTTCCTTACCAAACCACTGGTGGAGGTTTCTGGGGCATGGTAGGGTGTCGTATGTTGCCCTGAGCAGAAAGCTGAGTCTGGCTTGTGGCATCTTCCACAGGTCGGCCCAGCTGAGGGGTCTCCTGATCGTTCCTTCCCAGGTGGTCCATCTTCCTTGGCGACCTTGTGACACAGCCTTGATGGTGTACTGTTCCTGGTTCGCCCTTGACACCTCCTCCACTACCATGGCTTTCCGTTCCCTCTTCGTAGCCTGGGACCAGAGGCGCGGAGAATCGCCCCATCCAAGCCCCGCTCTCCCTACCTGCGTCCTGCCAACGATCTCCTGATGTTGGAGTCTGCCGATGGCCTTGGCAACCTCTGGGCCTGCTTGCCACTTCCGACCTGTTCGGGTGGGGACATCTGCCTGCCTCACAGTAGGGTCTGAGGATTCCTTCAATTCAAGCACCAACCTGGCCTTCTCCTGTTTGTAGCCCAGGGTAATGGACTGGATCGGCAGCTGCAGTGAAGTTTCCCCAAACAAACCTGCATCTGAGAAGCCGCGCGGTAGCCCCAGCCACTTCCGAATGTAGGAGTTGGCTAGTCTGTCCAACCCGTTGACGGTCGAGGATGGAATCTCACACATCTTCAGTGGCCACATGATCCTTTGGTACAGCGTGAAGTTGTAGCACCACAGCTTGTACTTTCCGGGGAGCTGGCTTTTGCTGATGTTTGTCAGGCCTTCTGAGAGTTGCTTCCGTGCTGCCTTGCCTGCATGCTTGTCCGACAGGTCTGCATTGTACTGCCTCCCCAGGCTTTGGATGGACTGGTTGGCCAGTAGAGGGATTTGCTCACCTCCTGCGACGAAGATGGTACTGTCGTTCCTGATGCCTTTGCGCAAGGAGAGACTCCTTGATTTGGAGGGTTTTATCTTCATCCTTGCCCATGTCACCAGTTCGTCCAGCCTCTTCAGGCACCTTCTTGTGCATGGGGCCGTCTGCAGCACCAGAGTGACGTCGTCCATGTAGCTTCGGAGTGGTGGAAGCCTCTGCCCTGTCTGCAGCCTTATCCCTCCTACGGTTTGGCGGGCTCCGCGGAGGATGATCTCAAACGCTGCAACGAACAGGACTGGGGAGATGGAACACCCCATGGCGATGCCAACTTCCAGGTGCTGCCACCCTGTTGTAAAGTCCTGGAGGCTGAAACACATCTGGAAATCCCTGAAGTAGCTGGTCACCAGGTTGTTGATGGGGCCGGGGACGTAGAAGAACTCCAATGCAAACTGGATGAGCTTGTGAGGGACAGATCCGTAAGCGTTGGCGAGGTCAAGCCACACCACATGGAGGTCGCTCTTCTCCTGCTTGGCTCTCTGGATCTGCCCCCAAATCATCGAGGAATGCTCCACGCACCCTGGAAAGCCTGGCACTCCAGCCTTTTGGCAGCTGGTGTCGATGTAGCCATTCTCTGTGAGGTAACAAGTTAACCTCTTGGCCATGACTCCAAAGAAGACCTTTCCCTCAACGTTCAGCAGTGCGATGCTCCTGAACTGACTGAGGTTACGGGACTCCTGCTCTTTTGGAATGAACACTGCCACTGCTCTTTGCCACTCTGATGGTATGAGTTGGTTCTTCCATGCTGTGCTCATGAGCTTCCACAGGCATTTCAGAACTTGGGGACAGTTCTTGTAGAGCTTGTAGGGAATGCCATTCGGCCCTGGGGCTGATGCAGACCTTGCTTTCCTGACAACAGCTCTTACCTCACTCAGCCGAGGAGGGGAGCTGTCGAACTGTGTGGTTGGCGGAGGTGGAGGGGGGACATATCCAGGCGAACCTAACGGATCGTTCCTCTTTGGGTCGCTGTATTGGCTCCTGACATGCTGCTCGATTTCCTCCTTGGTGGCTTCCAATTTCCCGCTTCTCTTCTCCTCCAGAAGCTGGCGGGCGTGCTTGAAGGGATTCCTCATGAAGCTAGCTCTTTCTTTCTCCTTTCTTTTCCTCCGCCTGCGAATCCGTTCTGCTCTTCGCAAGCAAGCCAACTTGTCTCTCACCTCCTCCCACAGCACCTTCAGGCCTTGCCTCTCCTCCTCCGATGCTTTCCTCCACTGCCTGCGGAGCTGGCGCCGACTTCGCACCAGGGCCTCGATCTCGGCCTCCCTCCTCCCCTTTCTTGGAGGGTGGTTCTGCTGCTTTTTCGTGAGACTTCCAAATCTGGCCTTGCACTCTTCGTACAGGATGTCTCCGAAAAGATTAAGCTTCTGATCCACTTTACCACGCAGCGAGTGCTCAAGCACTAAACTGAGGTCTGAGTCCAGCTTCTGCCACGTCTTCGCGTCACTTGCTTTGGGCCACTTGATGACGCTCTTTCTTCCTGGCTCTCTCTTTTCTGTTTGCTGGGTGGCTGGGGGACTGAGCGATCTTACTTCTGCATGCTCACCTGCCAGGGGGGTACTGCTTCTCAGAGAGGGAACTTCCTCCTCCGTCTGCACGCCAACACCAACGTTAGGACCCTCGGCTCTGTGGTTCTCTCCCCGGCTGGGGGTCCTGCTTGTCTTATCTGCCGGAGCAGCGCAAGGATGTTGTATGCCTTTCTTCTCACTCTCCACCTTCTTTCTCCCCTGGTGAATTCGCAGGCCCCTGTAGGTGGTCACTTTCCCCCATCCACACCTGCACAATCTGAAGGTCTTCATCTCGTTGTCTATGTCCGTTCCGTTCGTTTCCGTGTAGTCAGTCCTGTTAGGCCCATCTTGCATCCCGCCTCTCGGAGGGCCTTCGGGTTGTCTGTTCCACATTTAACACACAGACCGCTGAAGTCGCGCTCGTCGTTTTCTTACCGTGGGATAACACACACCGAAGACGCGGATGGCGCAGAACACGACGAAATGTAGATTTCATTCTTTAATCAATCTATTAGTCCGAGCGCATCGTCTGATAAATATCCTGTTCCCCACTCTCATTTGGGACAATGGCCGCGGCCATTTTAATTTTTTTGTCCCATTCACACTCATTCAATCCAAAGCATTCTCCTTCCAGTTGTCGTTGGCACACGGGTGGATCAATTGTTGCTAGACGTCACTTCCTGACTGTTTAGGAGAACATGCGATCGCGGTCGTGTGTTAATACAGAAGTGAGAGTTCTTCTGGGTGCTACAAAACGCCACTGATCAACTTGCATTGTAAATTAATAGTACAGGGGGGGGACTGTTTGTCCTTACCGTCTGCATGGACTGGAATGGCGCTGCGTTGACGTTGATCCCACCGCTGTGGGTGGGAGGAGGAGGGGCTTTGGAGACCGTCTGGAACACCGGCGGCGTCTGTGAGACCACGGGGGGGAGCGACGTGGAGGGAGGGGGCTGCTCTGAGCCCAACGACATGGAGGGCTGAGGAATCACACACACACACAGGTCACCTGTTATCTCTCCTACTACATCAATGCAGTACGGAATTGTGCCCCCAATCTTATTCAACGACAAAACATTGGGGACAAAGTCTAGGGGTCTGAGAGGGTCTGAAATGTTATCAAATGGCGGTCCGTGGCTCAAGAGCTCAAATAAATAACGGCCCGGTGAAAAGGGTTGCAACCCACTGCTGCTATAAGCTGCTGTTAGCTACTGTGCATCTGCTGTGCATTTCCTTCCTAGTGGTGCCTTGGGTTAGCTCAATTTGGGCCACCACTAATATGAGGTGTCCACCAATGGGATAGTGTCCAGCCAGCCCCATCCTGCCCCTCAGACCTTGTCTAGACCCTCGGGAGGCCCCCGTAGAGGTCCGCACCAATGATTCACCACGCACAGGGCTTGACACTAACACTTGCCCACTTGCCCAGGGCAAGTAAAAAAAAATGGCCGGGCAAGTGAAGACTGCTACCTGGTTGACCGATCGGGCAAGTGTGTGACTTAGTGCTATAACACAACACAACATATATTTGTCTTGAAGGTGGTCATTGCGCTGTCTCTGCGTTTTTCCCGGGTTTCTAGCTATCTCTCCTATCCCTCTCCCAGGTCCATTTGGTTACAAACTATCATTTTGTTATTGTCACAGACCCCTGAGTCTGTGACCATTATGGGAACCACATTTACCCCACGTTGAATATTTACCGTAGTTGATTGCGAGATTTGTGACTTAAACAAAACAGTCTTCGACTGTGAAAGGAAATGTTTAAAAGTAGAAAGTGAACTTGAATGCAAATTGTACAATATATTTTGTGGGGCAAGTGACCATGACCTGAGGGCAAGTAGAACCTGACTTGGACTTGCCCGATGAGCAAGTGCCTCGGAGACCTTAGTGTCAACCCGATTTTGCAGATAGTTGCAACTTGCAACCCAATCTAGTTCAAACTGCGATGTCCTGCGACATGGCATGTCACTGTGATTTCTCTCTGGCCGTGGACTGGGAAGAGTGCTTTCAGTTTCACACCGACACGCAGGCTGTTTAACCATTAACTTCCCTTATTTGCAGTTGAGCTTGTAATATCTCTGTCAACTGAGCCACTCCACTGCCCAACAGGTTTTCAGGTAAATTAAGAGAAGGCAATGGCTATGGCCTACTTGTGCATGTTTGCACTCTAGCGAGTACTGATCTAGTTGCAATTCTTGACTTTTCTGTGATTTTAATGCCAAGGCCAAACAGGGCCGCTGTCCTAAGTGTCATTCCGTCAGATGTGGGCGTATTATTATATTACAAAACAGAAACTCAGGCCTTGTAAAGTTCACTGATTATCCATCACAGAAAGGTGAAAGTGGTTTGTCCACAATAACTACCTGGATTGAATCGATGGGTTCTGTTGCTGGCCGAGCGTCTGGTGTGTGAGAGGTCTGGAACATGGGTGGAGGAGTGGAGATGATGGCAACCTGACAGACAGGGGAGGAAGTGGCAACACTTACTCATACAAATACAATAAATTAGCACAACTGTATAACAGAGCTGCTTTATTTATTAACAGATGAGGTTGTCGAGTGTTAAATACACATTTTGGTCTCAGTGATATTTACCCGTGGCTTATTAAAAAGACCCAATTGAGCCATACAGCTTTAGGCCCCGGTACACGACTCCGGATCTTTTATCAAACGCAGAAATATTCCTGCGTTTGGGTCTTTCTACTACACACAAACAGCGTTTTACGTCACTCAAACGGAGTTTTCTGCAAACGGATAAATAACTGATTTTTGAAAATATCCGGAGCAGCGGAGCCGTGAAGATACATGAAACGAAAACGATGACGTCACTGCCATCGCCGCGTGTGCGCGACTTTTCAGTTGCTACCCGAAATAAAGCAGTGGGGTTGGGAAAATGTTATTGAATAGCATATTTAAATAAAAACAACACTGTTGTGGAGGGGACTTTTATTGTTTTCTAATTCATAGGGAGGGTGATGATTTTTTTCTGCCGTTCACATTTCTTCCATATACCTCCAATATTCAATTCACTTCAATAACATAGTCCCTTACTACTAGCAGGTTACTGGAGAATTTATTTGGGTAACCATGGAAACCAACTCACAGGCTTATTTTTCTGTTGCGCTAAATATTTCTTATCGCCACCTACTGGCCTGGCATACGTGTTGGAGTCCAAAATGTCCGTTTTGGGTTGCATGTGTGTCGTGTTATTCAACGGAGGAGGAAAAGAACGGATATTTTCCTCGTGTAGCCGGGGCCTTTAGTTACTGCCTGAACAAGTGAACATTGTTAAAGAGAAAGTAAAACAGATATACTCACTTGCGTTGGCTCAGGTTGGACAGAAACAGGGTTGGGTTGCGAGAGTCGAGATTCTGGGTGTACTGAATTGGAAACACACACAAACACACACGCACAGACCCCACATTAACTCCAGATTGGTTCAAAGTTGAAGTTCCTTGGAACATTTGTGGTTGTATTTGACTACATCTGTGCAGGAGAATGCTATATGAACATCTTAAATAGATAAAAGTAGCCGCACAGTCGCACACAAAGTGTTGATTATTTATTTTATTATACAACACATGCATAGAATAAGAAACCACTGTTTCATCAGACACAACTGCCTTCTTCAGGGAAAGGAATATGCAAATATACACCCTCTTGTGTAATATAGGCAAGTTAGAGACCTGTAAAGCCAAATGGATTTGTTTCGATCTGTACACACTTAGGAAGGGGTTTCAGAGTCCTAGTACAACTGGGGTCCTTGTACTTAAAACGTTTGAGAAGGAACCAGCACAGTCAGGGCCATTTGGTGTGGTTGTGTATTGAACATACCAGGAGGACACACCATCTGTGGTAGCTCCACGTTCTGGGCCGGTTTCATGGGCTGAGCCGACACGATGGCTGGATCCATGGGCTGTCCGTCAAACTCCAACATGGAGTCCTGGCAAAGAAAGCACACACATGACATCATACTTTGTTCATGTAGTCCAGGGGTGCCCACACTTTGGCTTGAGAGCTACTTTCAACAAGATGTACACATCAAAAAGAAAGTTTGACTTTGAAATAGTAGTGATGGTGTTACTGTTATAGTGTAAGATTAATGCACTTTTCTTTTATATGCTACAAACGACATTTGAAAACAGTATTTGGGGTTTGAGTTGACAGTTTGTGATGTTGAATTTAGTCTCTTGCATCCAAAACTAATAACTTTAACGTTTTTGTCCACAATTGGAAAAGAGAACTGGTAAACTTTGGTCAAAATAACAATTATTACCATTTTCTAATTCAGATGTTTAAAAATAATTTAACTCTTGTGTAAAATGAAACCAAATGGAACCGTAAGGGTCCATTTGGTTTCATTTTAACGCTCTCAAGAGTTACAGATCTATATACTTTAGGAGACCATCATGTGATCTACCTGCATGGCCTGTGTGATCTACTGGTAGATCACCATCTACCTTTTGGGCACCCCTGATGTAGACATTTAGCATCCACCGTGCATGGATTTTCCCACATACTGCATGTTCAAAAGAAAATTCTGTAATTTTGTCATAAGATAAGGGCATAGTGGAGCCTGACCTGCATAAAGTTGTACGGTCCCTGCATCTGTGCCATCAGGTCCTGCACAACCTGCTTGCGGACCAAGGGGTCGGTGGGCGGGGCCACGGCGGGGGGTAATGTCAGCGGGTGGGCGGTCTCCAGGGCTGCGGGGGGAGGAGGGGTGGTCTGGACGAGGTGTGGCTGCATGGCAGCGACTGCCTGAGAAGGAATGGACATCTGAAACAGACAAGACAACACAGACGTCAGGAGGTCGGGGGAAAAACACCTGAAGGACTCACATCCCAAGCGATTCCACTTAGACCAGGAGTGCCTACACGTTTTTGATGTGTTGATCTTGTTGAGCTGGTGATTTTGAAAGTAACTCTCAATTCAACAAAGGCCCCCAAGAAAGTTTGACTTCGAAATAGTGTTGGTGTTACTTAATTGTTAGTGTTTAAGAATAATGCACTTAGAATGAAAAAATGAATTGGAAGGTTTTCTTGTATATGCTACTACTGACTACTATATTTGGGGTTCAAGTTGACAGTTCGTGATGTTGAATTTACTGCACCCAAAGCTGATAACTTTCACGTTTTTGTCCACAATTCAATTGCCAAAGAGAACTGGCAAAACGTTGGTCAAAATAACAATTATCATTTTCCAATTGTGTGGACTCTTGAAATACATACGTAATTCAGATGATTAAATAATATTTAAACATAGTTAAACATATATATTATTAATTATTTTATTTGGTTTCATTTTACACTCGAGAGTTAAATTATAATATAGTTTAACTCTTGAGAGTGGTAAAATGAAACCAAATGGACCCATAAGGGTCCATTTGGTTTCATTTTAACACTCAAGAGTTACAAATCTGTACATTTTAGGGGACTGTAATCTACCTGCATGGCCTGTGTGATCTACTGGTAGATCACAATCTACCTTTTGGGCAGCCCTGACGTTCTGGTCCTCTCAGAGACAAGAGGTCTGTGTGTACCGTATTTTCCGGAGTATAAGGTGCACCTACCAGCCTTTAATTTTCTCAAAAATCAACACTATGAAAACAGTTCTAAAAGGTGCGCCTTATAATCCAGTGCGCTTTATAATCCGGTGCGCCTTATAGTGCGGAAAATACGGTACATGATGGATCCACAACGGAGGATGGAGGGTCCAAAGTCCGTGTAGTATGGCGTACCTCCGTTTCTGACGTGGTCCACTCATCTGTCTGCTCCTTATCACTGCTGCTGAACCGGTCGTCTGGAATGAACTGTCTGTTTACAAACTGGACAGACAGACAGGTCACACATCACCTTGATCATGAACTCACTCCCAAAATCCACAGCATACATTTATCTTGGCTGTTCTAGAAGAGTTTTATGTTATGCCTAACATGAAAATCTCTCTTTTCCCTCATGCATTTTCCATGTGCAGTCCTCTGACATACAGAGGCAACGTCACATTCACAGAAAATCACCCAATGAATAAAGATTGTTACTGACACTGAAATAACCACAGCCTTTTTGATTGTGAAATTATTAATGTTAAGTTCACTTGACTATTTTTTAAAACAGAAATTTAACAATCAACTATTAACATCCCTAACTGGAAGCCACCCCCATGATCCCCTTGCCCCCCCATGTAGAGAGGCATTGAGACCAGACAAGAATGCAAAGACCAGCTGCTCACCTCTGTGGCTTCCACCTCAATGGGTTCTGTGTAGTCCTCTATGATCTCCACTTCTGTGGGCAAATAAACAAAACAATTCACTGTATTAGTCCTTGAATTAGCCCTACACTAAGTCTCTCACCAATTGAGCGTTGTCCAATAGCATTTGGATTGGCGTTGCCTAAAGCATTTGGATTGGCATTGGAAAGTGAACAAACCCCACCCCAAAGAGAGCGGTTTTGACAAGGGCTCATTGTGTAAAAATAGAAAGGTGGTTGATGTGAGACTGATTGGGGGAAAAAAAAGAAAGAAAAACAAAACAGACCTGCGTCCACCGTCTGGTCCTCGGCCTCTGAAGACTCGACCGCGACCGTCTCTGTCGGTACGACGGCCACGGCCGCCACCTCCTCCTCTTCCTCCTCATCCTCCTCTTCCGCCTCCTCTTCCTCACACAGGCCGTTGTGGTGAGGACGAACCCTGTCGAAGTAGCCGCTCTGCAGCACCTGGTCCAGAGTCTCTTTGAGAGCTTTGTCTGCCGAGGACACCAACACACAGGTCACTGGACTGACAGGTTTTTAACCAACTTAGATCTGAGGATGATTCTACCAACGCCTACTAAATCCTGACTTTTCTTTGAAACCGATTCTATGTCAGTTGTCCTCACTTTTCATGTTAAGGCACCACCAAAAAGGTTGTGTAATTGTCTGCTGTCCCCGTTCTGAATGTTATAAGATAAAATATGTTCCACAAACTCCACGAATTGAGCCTGTGTTAAAAGCATGAGGGGGTACAAGCGCCATGGCAAAATATGTCAAGGGATACAGAAGAGACAAGGCTGAGAATGGAAGAACAGAACAAAAAATGCAGATAGCGAAAAAACAAAATGCACCAGTAAACAATTTACATTACATGTGTGTAGCTAATAATATCAATTTGGTACGGTGGGGAATTTCAGTTTTCTGCTTCAACCCGTAGATTGCTGATCCAGTGTTTATGCCGTGTTCACACAAGGAATATTCAAAACTCACAGCATATTTGTCACATTGTAGTTTTCTTAAAATGATCAGTGTTGCAGCGAATGGCGGGGTAGATTGAAAAAAAAAATAGACCAACTAGAGCCCTGAATAAAAAAAAACATACAAGGTCTTACAAAAAATGTCAATGTCGTCAACCTTGGACCAGTGTCAAATTCACAACATCATGAATGCAATAGAATAGTACATTTGTAGAAAAGCAGAGCAGGTTGTGCTTGACGAGACTCTTTTCCTGTTGTACCGTATGGTGTATCTGCCAGTGTAAGTACACTGTACAAATACTAATGCATCTGTAAGTTCCCAAATGAGTAAAGTAAGGTATACACGTCACATTTCCGAACGCTTTGGTTACAGCAGGTAATTTTTCAATATCCATTAGAACAGAGGTTTTCAACAGGTGGTCCGGGGACCACCAGTGGTCCCTGAGAGTGGTTCCCCAGCTAAGTTGGTTAACCAGATGTAACTCTTGAGAACGTAAAAATGAAACCAAATGGACACTTGCGGGTCCATTTGGTTTCATTTTTACACTCTCAAGAGTTAAAATATGCATCATATAAAGTCTACCCAACTAGAGAATGTAGAAGATTAATAGTCATTTTGATCTGTATGGTTTGCCTGTTTTGTTTCCCAAATCCAGCCTAGCATTGTGGACAAAAACAAAATAAATCTTTAGTTTTGGGGTCTGTGGGGCGAAAATGTCCTCAAATTGTGGTCCGTGGCTCAAATTCTGAATAAATGGTGGGCCCTGGTATGAAAAAGGTTGAAGACCCCTGCATTAGAACGCAGGATTGACGATTTGACGTCAAATGGGTTCGGTCAAACCCAAAGCACCACAGCTGCTCAGATCCCAATGGCAATCCAACGGGATCTCCTGGCCGAAAGCAGGATACGGGGGGTGTGAGAATGGGTGGGCTTGGTGTCCACTAAGTGCGTCGCTAATATCCTTATGTGGCTCCAGAAAACTCCAGTAGGAAGGAAAGCCACTGGCACCATGCCCTGCTCCACTGCTGAGTCAGGCAGCTGTGGGTGGGTGTGTGCACGTGTCCTAGGCTGCTGAGAATGCAGACACACTCCTAATAACCTCAGGCTCTCATTTACATTATTGACATCAGCAGATGCTACACAATCCCATTCACAAGGTGGGAGAACGTGAGACAGCATAAAGAGGGGAAAAGACCTTTATCTTGCACAGGACACAGGGCATTTCAGCCACGGACCAACCAACACACTGTTTCGGGTGTCACTAGTCTCTCAGGAAACTAGTGACATTTGCACAGGAATCGACTCGTCATTTTCGCCCCACTCTCCAAGACCGAAAACATTAACAATCTGTTCTTACAACTCCCAATTCCTGGGCTTCAACTGGGCAACTCACGAAAACATCTCAAATATGCCCTTTTCACTTTAGCCCACATAGAAAAACAACAAGATTCCAGCTGAATGACACTTACACGTCGTTCCAACTACAGCCTTGTCTTTGGCCTCCAGCAGGTCCCACAGATGTACGGATGCCTCTTCATACTGCTCCGTAAGCCTGCAAGGGTCCAGACAAGGACAACTTAGTTAAGCATTTATCAGATCCTCGTCTCCAGACTGCCTTACAACCATGAAATCAGAGAGAGAGAGAGAGACTTGAAGCTTAGTCAACAACAGGGTAAATGGGCAATTAAATACCCATTCAGGACTGAGGCCGATTCTAAACCCTGACCTACAAAAATGTTATGCTGCTATATACTGTACATAACAATAACCCCAAATGGGTTCCCATCCTGAATGAGAACCACAGTAGCATTGAATTAGAACAATGTAGTTTCTTCAAAGTCATACAAGGTAAACATCAAAACTAGCGTGCCCAAACAACATGCCGTGCATGATCAACAACATGTGAACAAGGAACCAATATAGATCTGGACTGTTTATCTACCATCATTCAAAGCAGCACATATGTTACAGAACAGTTACAGTTTCACACATGAAAAGGTATACCTACAACAGACAAAGATCACACATACACACACACGCACGCACGCACGCCTGGGAGTGGTACAAGAAGAGAGAGGAATGCTACTGGGTGATAACTAGTGGAGTTGTACCAACACCAGTACCAGAAAAGAATCAGATCAATACTCAACATCAACCTGATAAGTTAGACAAGTTAAGGCTATCTGAATCGTTAAGGAGTAATTGTACGGTATGTCTCTTAAGCAGTGCCAAATGTTAACTAGCAGTAGCTTCTCCGAATTGCGTTAAGAGTAAATAAGTTTGTTCAGACCAACCTGACATTCTGATCGCGGTCGGGCCCCACCAGCTTGTAGAAGTCGTCCAGCGCGGTGAGGTCAGCGTCGGAGAGCAGCGGCGAGCCCCCGGCCCCCTGCCTCAGCTCCTGTCGCACGCCGTCGTCCCCCAGGCGGTCCAACACGTACTGCAGCTCCAGGACCGACTTCAACCTCTTCTGCTCGCCCTCCTCCCTCTTCAGCTGTTCTCTCCGAGCGTTCTTCTTCTGCGCCTTCTGGATCTGGAGCCGCGAAACAAGAGAAACAAGACCATTGACTGCAGGCCTACAGTACAATATGGAAATACATTGAATGCGGGTAACTAAGCCTAGAATAAGAAAAGTTGGGAGGCAAGTGGAGTGCTTGAGCTGGGAAAAACCTGAATCTAGTTATCGCCTACAGTAAGCGTAAGAAAATAAAAATGATTAATAGAATAATGCCCAACAAAAACATAAGTAGAGACAGTTGCAGTCCTACGGAAGAGATTTTGTCAGTATCTTACGTCTTGTCCCAACACATGAAAGTTCTTCTGCAGCTCTCGTGCGAACTCCAGGTTGTGGGCGATCTCCTGGAATTTGGTCAGTGCCTCCTGCAGGGGAACAAGAGAGGAAGGTTGAGTTGACACACACACACACACGCACGCACGCACGCACAGTGTGCAACACAACAAGAACAACCCACCAGCTGATCCTGATTGAGGCCTTCTCCTTTATTCTTCTTGGCTTGATAATCATCCAGCTTGCCCTGGAACGGAGAAATACAAAATAAACAAAATGTTACTTAATGAAGCCCATGCATTGGCTAACACAGACCTGAGGCCGATTGTACAAATACCTTCTAAATCAGTAACTTCTCAAGGGAAAGGGAGGATTTGCAGGTTGGGCACATGATTTCCGCTGTCTTTGGCGTATAAAGGTGTGTGTGTTTATGGGTGAATGTAAAGCACCATCTACTGTATGTCAAGTGCAAGCACTATAGAAGTGCACAATTTACCACTTAGGATTTGTGTTAACGACTTTTTCAGTTGCTTTTTGACATCCACATTGCAGACATAATGGGCAGAGGTAAGCTTTCATACACCTAGAGTAGAGGCTTAGGAACAGGTGCGTAGGCAAGAGCATAATCAATAATGAAATGGAAAAACACGCCCCCACACACTGTAGATCGCTACAGTACAGGAGAACAAATGTATTATAAGAATGTCATGCCTGAAGAAGGTCTGTAGTGATGAAACATTGCCTCTAAAATACATTTGTTCTCCTGTACCAAGCAGATCTACAGCGTGTGACTGTGGGGGCGTATTATTTACCATTTCATCTCCATCTACCAGCTCTCCATCTCCCCATCTACACTGCACGTCTTACTGGAAATATAGTTCCGCTCAAGTAATAAACAATTAGACATGACACTCAAGATGTTCGCAAATACAAAAAGTATCAGATCTACAACATCACAACATGTCATGGTGCAGTAAGTATTTCTATGCAATTTTAAAGCTTGTAAATCTGAAAATTTTAGATAAATCTTGAAAATGTGATTACGTCATGTAAAAAGGCATTTCTATTTCTGTATACTGACTATACTCTACCTCAGGACATAATATGCTTTTCATATTTACCTTTTTCTTCTCCATGTTGCGAAGCTTCTTCTCGATGACGCCCAGCACCTGCTTCAACACCTCCGACTGTCCTCCCAGCAGAATCTGGCCCACGGCCCCAGGAGGAGCGGACCCCACATCTGGGCTGGCAGTCTGCGCAGTCCTGTTACCGTTCATCGCTGAAGGCATCTATGGAATAAAGAACAGACAGGTGGTGAGGAGGAGGAAGATGATGATAGTGGTGGTGGTGAATCTGATCTATCTCGGGCTAGACTACATTTTCAAGATGTTTAGAGCATCCAGACATCAATGCCAGCCAGGGGTACAACTTTATCTGAACAAGATTTTCTGTTGGAATTTTTAAGATGAATTTAGGTGTGTAATTCATTTATAAATCACTAATCTACTTACAGATAGGTATGTGTTATGTAAACAAAGGAACGAAATAAAATACTTAAATATTAATAAGCAACGCATGCCATCTGCGGTCACTGATCTTCTAAAACGAAACAGGAATTATTTGCCTACTACCTGAACTGTGCAGTGTGTCTTAACGTTGTAATAACGTGTCTTAGGCCCCATTCGCACGGGATTAGTATTACCCCAGGACCTCAGGTAATATGGAATAATCACCGAGGACGTCTGTGTTTTTAATCCCGTGCGAATCGACCATGTCTGTGATTTGGCCTGTAATTATTACAGGCCAAATTACCTACCATAATTCAGCCAACACCGGGGTCCAGGGGTAATACTTATCCCGTGCGAATCGACCACCTCGGTGATTTGGGGTGTAATGGAGTTTTTTTTTGTTTTGTGTTTCGTATTACCTTTCGATTTGGGGTGTAGCGGACTATTTAGGACCCCGTAGTTTTGTTTAGTAGCCTATTTCCTCTTCCTATCGCGCGCATTTCCAACCACACAACCACAATGGATGCAGCATCGATGTTATTAGAAATTCTGGACAGCGTTTTGGGAGGCGCATCTCCCTACAGGAGATTGGGATCCACCAGAGGACCCAACAAAAGACGAAAACGAAAACTTCTGAGACTGAGGCTACGTTTACACGGAGACTATGTGAACAGAAGACGCAAAAGTGGCGTCGCGTCTTCACTTATTATTTCGCGTCTATACGAGCGTTCTCATGAGGAAATCTGTGTGCATACAGTGACGCAAAAGTGTGTAGAAATCCATTGGGCGTGCTGCCCTGTGCCCCCGCCGGGCGCACTTTCTCCGCGGCGGTGCTTCGCGACCGGCTCTGGGTCGGCCTGGAAGGGTCCGGCGTAGGGTTTATTACCGGGATCCCGGTTTCCCGGGACACCCGGGTACAACTGACTGAAGTTCCAAACATCACTGATAATTAGACTATGCAGCGAGGGGGCTATGAACAGGAGCCCCGCGGGACACAATATTGGCGACACGTGGTCTAAATGCGAGCAGTCAAGACTCAGGACTATGGACCGCACGAATGCTGCATCCTCCTTCATTCATTTAATCAGATGCAGACCAGCTTATACAGCCTACAGTAGCAAAATATGAACTTCTGAAGAGAACATTGAAATTCCCTATACTGCACGGACTTATTTTCCTCGCGACAGATTGTCCCTGTTCTACAACTTATTGTACATCACATGGCCACTCAGCAATGTGAAATAACTTACAACACAGGTAAAAAAAAAAAAAAAAAAAAAAACACACACCAGCGCTCTCTCTGTCTGTCTCTCCCCCCCATGTCCACCGAGGCTATTGATATTACAATATTACAATATATACAAAATAAGTTATATAACCTGCATCCCGTGACTTGTTGTCATGTCAGACAGCGACTAAAACATGCGTAGTCAACAGCGCTTCGTTTGCATTGATGAACTGGAAACACAGCTGCAATCAATAGTAGGCTATTAAATGCCCATACCAAATATTTGTTCGTCAAGCCTCAATCATCGTATCTTACGCGATGTACAAGAGCACTTTTGAGGCGCGTTATTTCTTTACTTATAAAGATGTGATATTATAAATGATATGCAACTCCACTTCATCCGATGGTCTGGGACGCAATGTGATCACGTTCACCGGCATCAGAATCAGAATTATTTTATTGTTTTCATAATGAATATAAATACTTTAATACTTCTTTTATATAATAAATACTTTCACATTTAATATAATATTAATAAACATATGGTAATGCAACTAACTATATAGTGTGTGTAGGTCTTCAGCCCTATTACATATGTCCGTAATTTCAAGTAAAACACAGACATCGCTTATCCAGTGCGAATCCGCCCTTGTGAAACACAGACGTCGGGGGGTAATTTCCAATTACCTGAGGTCCTGGGGTAATACTAATCCCGTGCGAATGGGGCTTTAGTCATTATACTGAATGTTTTATGATCATATCGGCCAATCGAGCTCCGGATCAGCCAAAGACAATGGCAATTATTGCGAGATTTTGGATGAGGAATCACATTATTGTCCTGGACGGATGGGAGTGTTTGTCAAACGGCCCCCGGGCAGCGCTAACTGTAGCGTGGCTACATACATTAGCATGCACCCCTGACTTAGCATCTCTTTGCTACAAGAAGCCGGGCGAAAACAAGCTTGGTTATGAATAAAAAGCATATTTTACAGCCGCCACACGTACCGACCTTGCTTTGTTTCCTATCCGCAGAGGAGACTGCTCTAAAAATGAATCGAAACGAGGAAGAATTGTCGTTGTTAGAATTATTTTTAGGGGGTTTTATGTTTCTTTTTATTGTATTTTGGTTGTGGTGTTCAGTCTGGTGTGGGATCCGCCCCGCCGGCCTCACCGACAACTGAGACGGTTCGAGAGGCGCAGAGACACTTTATACCGGAGCGATATAGTATAGACAGAGTTACGTCAACTCCGTTCACTCTATGGGGCCAGCCCAATGGCGGCTCTTGTACATAGACTTCTATTGAGAATGGGACAACACATAGGGTCAAGTCCTGTACCTGTAGTGAGAAGACTACGGTACTTTAAAACAGTTGCCCTAAAATAGCTCTTATATGCGCCGCCCTCCCTGAAAACAATGCATTTCCACCTACAGTTTGTCCCTATTCGGACTGCATGAATAGCGCTCGAGCGCTCAGTTTCTGACCCCTCAGTGTCGCAACTCTTCTACTAGATGGCTCTGCTTTATACGGGCCGGCCAAGGCCCCCTTTCAGTTGACCTCACATATGGCCGGTTAAAAAAGGTGTAAACAAAAACTAAATAATCAGTTAATCTATCGTTTTATAACATAAAATTGCGATTTGTATCGCTAACATAACATATACAATTGGGGTTAGTGGATCGCGTGTCCCAGCAACGTAACAATTATTGTACATGTGTTCTTTTGCGAACCGGCATAGTCGCGTCCAGTCCGTGGCATCGAAATCTGCAAAATCATAAGCGTTCATTACCAAAATTCCATGCCAGGCATCAAGAGAACACTATTATATTCAGCATTTGAGCCACGGACCACCATTTGAGGACGTTTTTCCCCCACAGACCCCAAAACCAAAGCTTTCTTTTGCTTTTGTCCACAATTCCAGGCTGGATTTGGGAAACAAAACAGTCAAACATAGAGATCAAAATGACCATTAATCTTGCATTCTCTAGTTGTGCAGACTAGGCCTATTGTTAATTCTTAACAATTAATAATATTTTGTTCATAATTAACAATAAGTAATTAATTAGTAAATCATTAGTAATTAATAAGTAGTTAATAATTGTTAATTCTTAACAATTAATATTTAACTCTTGAGAGTGTAAAATGAATTTGGTTTGGCTCAAAGAGTTACATCTGGTTCCAGAAATTTGAGATTTAACCTGTAGGCCCAGACATTGGAATCTAGGGCTAACTCATTCAACACTGTAAATGCAATTTTTGCAAACAAGGCATTAAAAAATAAACTGAGATGATTTAAAAAATCACATCAAGTAGCCAATAGTGTATACTGTGGAGGTGGTGGTGGTGGTGGTGGTGGGTGTGTGTGTGTGTGTGTGTGTGTGTGTGTGTGTGTGTGTGTGTGTGTGTGTGTGTGTGTGTGTGCGTGTGCGTGTGCGTGTGTGTGTGTGTGCGCGCGCGCACAAGTTTCGTGCTCAGACCCAGCCAGCCAAGGACCCAATTAGCAAGGTGTGTGATTATCTTTAATTTGTTTATTTTTGCTGCTCATGCTGCTTAAAATGCACCTTCAAACTAGCTCTGGTCCAGAGCTCCCCTGCTTCTGAGTCTGACTTGCATTCAGACTCAGAAGCAGTAGAGCTCTGGAGTCTGGACCAGAGCTACCTTCAAACCAGACTATGGGTGTCTTTCTTATTTTCAACAGCAGGTGGCAGTAATATACAGAATATTGACAAACAACTTCAAGCCATGCAGCCATTACCACCATTAGGGGACTACAAAGTATTAAGGAAATTTGAACACTGGTGCCTGCCAGTCACAATGTGGGACAGGGTCTCAATTTGTGAGACGCGAATTGGAAATAGGGATCTGTCCCACGCAATGAGAGACATGGTCACTACTATACTGTATTATAATTTATCAGAGGGACTTTATATTAATATTGACTATATGTTCAATATCATATGAGATGCATGCTTGTTCCAGATCACTCTGTTATTATCTGTTTTTACATAATCTGTTATAGGGACGATGCAGTTGACTTTGTTATGAGGAAGTCCATCACCGGGACAGACATCGGTATGAAGTGGGGAAGGTGGCTGCCCCTTCCCCACCAGTGTTGGGACATGTGCACTATGTAACTTAATATATTACATAATATATTACCAAAATGCAGTAACTTGTAATATAAATATATTACTTAACTAAAACAATCTAATATATTATACTTTTCTTCCTGCATCACTGCATTACTTTCAATATTACTTTCTGTCAAGCTGTCTCGTTGAAAATGTTCTTGTGAAATTATATTGACAACTGTAGAAGTTAAATAATTACATATTTTCTATCATTTGTCATCAAATTATTTATTCAGGAGTGACTTTTTTCCAAGTTGATTTCATATGGATTTGGCAAGATAGTGAGTACGCTTGCTTTATTGTAGGTATGCCACTGGCCTACGCAATATTTGATAGTGATACTAAATATTTCATTGTATATTTTTAAGTAATATGTAATAGTAATACGATTATGAATATATTACACTTGCTCAGACAGTAATATTGTAATATAAATATTGCTTTAAAATGAAGATAATAATTAATAAGTAATATATTAACAAGGTAAAGTAATATTCCCAACACTGTTCCCCACTGCACCTTCCCCCCTAGCTGACCTGGACTTTGCAGACGTCTAAAGGCTCAAACATACTCCACGTCCACGGTGAAGTGATGGGTTTCACCGTGGTGGTGTAGTTTTTTAAGTCTTCACCCTGGAGTATGAGATCCAGTGAAGCCTTAAAAACGACACCATGGTGAAACCCTTTCACCGCGAGTCACTTCACTGTGGAGTATGACTGACCCTTAAGCAGGGGTTGACACTAAGGTCTCCGAGGCACTTGCCCGTCGGGCAAGTGCAAGTCAGGTTCTACTTGCCCTCAGGTAATGGTCACTTGCCCCCCAGGTTCCAGGTGGTGCCCAGTTAAGTTGGTTAACCAGATGTAACTCTTGTAACTCTTTGGTTTCATTTTTACACTCTCAAGAGTTAAAATTCATCATCTTAATTAGCCCAGGTCTACACTGTAGAAGATTAATGGTCATTTTGATGTGTATGTTAATTTGCCTGTTTTGTTTCCCCAAATCCAGCCTGGAATTGTGGACAGCTAGAAAGCAGGGGAAGACACAGAGGCAGAGTGCAATGACTGCCTTCAAGACAAATTTATCTTGTGTTGTGTTATAGTGCACTATGTTGCACACTTGCCCGATCGGGCAACCAGGTAGCAGTCTCAACTTGCCCCACCATTTTTTTTTACTTGCCCCGGGCAAGCGGGCAAGTGTTAGTGTCAAGCCCTGCCCTTAAGGCTCTGCTAAGTCATGACCAAGAGTCCAAGAGTTAACCAACAGTCTCAATGAGCATGGAAATAAGGTCGGCTTAGTTATGCATAAGCCAGGAAAAGACCAAGGCCATATGGCAATCAGACAGCACCTACATCTCCCACCACTCACGCTAGACCAACAAGACATAGAGTATGTTGACAACCGTCATGTATCTTGGGAGTAACATCTCGAATACAGGAGACGTCAATAATAGAATCGGCAAAGCTGCAGTAGTGTTCCAACGCCTCCAACATTGCCTCCAACAACAAGATGTTGCGGAGGCGTTGGAACACTCCTGGCTTTAGTTACTAAAGCCATTACTACGGCCACCACGCCTACTACGCCTCTATTTGTCATTCCAACACTACATTCCAATGCCTACAGGTTAAATTCATTTGACCATGTTTCAAATTAATGTGGTGCCAGAGTGTCCATATTGATGAATCATGATCTACACCTGCGAGACGTGGATGAAGACAGCCAGCATCACCAGCTAGCTGACACCCGTCTCACTGAGGTCCTTCTTGGCTGGCTGTCTCTACATCTTCATTGGCCTCCCTCTCTTCCTCTTCCCACCTTCTGGTGTCCAGTCCATCATCACACTTTCCGTTCTCTCCCTTGGCATGCCTATTGCCTGGCAATGCAGCTAATCCAGCCGCCCTCATCAACTCCTTGTTGGAGATGTGGTCTCTCCATAATATCCTCAAAATAGATAGTCAGTGGAAGATATCCAGCTTGTTCGCCCACTAAGTCTAAGTCTAAGTTATTGGGTCGTCATAGAACCACAGTTTTTATTACTACTGTATATTTCTCTCTGTGTGTAATAAACTTCAGAATGTAGGCATATGTGTAATATGTTGTTGTGTTGGCATAGATGTCTGTGGCTACAACTCGGCACCACCCCTTGGTTTAGATCACCCATTATGCGGCCCGGGGGCCAAATGCGGCCGTTTGGCTGACTCTGACCGGCCTGTGAGAGGGTACCGTGGTTTTAAACCAGTGGTCCGGGGACCACCAGTGCTCCTTGAGAGAGTTCCAGTTAAATATGGAAAGTTGGTTAACCAGATGTAACCCTTTGAGAGCGTAAAAATGAAACCAAATGGACCCTTGCGGGTCCATTTGGTTTCATATTTACGCTCTCAAGAGTTAAAATATTCATCATCTAAATTAGCCAGAGAATGTAAAAGAATGGTCATTTTTGAATTATGTTTGCCTGTTTTGTTTGGAATTGTGATCAAAAGCAAAAGAAATCTTTAGTTTTGGATCTGTGGGGCTAAAATGTCATCAAATGGTGGTCCGTGGCTCAAATACTGAATAAATAGTGGGCCCTGGTGCCAAAATGGTTGGTCTTATACTTTTATCTTGAAATTAAATGAATATTACGCAGGCTTTAGTTCAGCCTTTAGCCTTGGCCCTCCACAATATTTTATGCATCTCATTTGGCCCTTTGGGAAAAATAAATGCCCACCCCTGCTTTAGATGGAGACTTTTAGAGACCTCATAGAAGGTCAACCTAAACCACAACAGGGCCAAATGAACCAAATAAGCTGCAGTCTATATAAATGAAGGAATGTGGGAACAGCAGTCTTCCTTCACACACACAGGGTTTGGTTTGGCATATCCAGGAAGCAGTTAACATGGCTGCACTACTCTTTGATTGCACTGCTCCATTGAAAGAGTGTTTTCTTTCAGGGATAATACTGATTAGTATGGGATGAGGCCATTAAAGAGAGTGCTTTTCTTTCTGGGATAATACTGATTGTGGAACGGATCCCAGGGGTGACAGAAAGCTCCTCTCTAAAACAGTGAGTCATTTCCTCCTGCCTGGCTGCTGTTTCACCTCCACAATGATGTCCTCCCAGGCTATTATTCTGAGCAGAGGAAAAGTACTCTAATGTTTTGTTTTGTTTTGTTTTACGTAAAGGGGAATTCCACCCATTTTCAATGTTTTTTTCTGAGAGCGTACAAATGCAACCAAATGAACCCTAACGGGTTCATTTGGTTCCATTTGTACGCTCTCATAAAAAAAGAAGCGTCTAAAGCAGGGGTGCCCAACCTTTTTTGACCCAAGATCTACTTTTCAGCAGCCAACCCCTCCGGGATCTACCAGTCCAATATCAACATTTCAAACCACACGCATCGTTGCCGGCCTGCAGTAACTTCACAACAACACAACACTACGTTGTTTTACCACTTTACTTTATGTCCATATAAGCATAAAGTACAACAGACTTGTCATAAATAGGCCTACAACAGACTTGGGCAAACACTGCCATTGCAAATGCAATCATAATAAGAACAGTCCAGAATAGTCCATTATAAGTTGCAGAACAGTCCATTACACGTTGAACAATACTGTTGGCATAATTCACAGACAGCAGACAACAATCCTCCAAATGAGCCGCTTCGTAGACAGACAGACACGCAGACACGCGCACATACACACATACACACAAAAATATCTTTTTTTTTTTTTTTTTTTTTTCATTTCCACCTCATTTTTTTTCTTTCCTCCCCACATCTCCCAAGATCCACTCATGATCAGGCCAAGATCTACTGGTAGATCCCGATCTACTGGTTGGGCTCCCCTGGTCTAAAGAAATCCATTAACATGCTGAAAATACATCTTGATGATGTCATCAAGATGTTTCACCATGTTAGTGGCTTTCTTCAGACCTCCATTTCTTGGGAACACAGAATGGCGGGACTTCTAAGTCCACCCAACACCTTGAAGGTGCATCAACGACGTAGTAAAATATTGAAAATGGGTGGAGTTCCCCTGTAAATAAATACTCTGGTATAACTATCTGTGCAGTATGCTCTTCATACTTTGACGGTGTATAATACAATCATGCATTATATCCAGAATGTCTCTGGATATAATCTGATCTGATTGGCATGGGCATGGGGGGGCAATGCTCCCCTAAATACCCAGTCTGCCCCCCCAAACACAATGCCATGTTGATACGATATTTTTGATATTTCAAATTAAAGTGCTTATATTTAAAATGATGTGAAACACTACTACTGCTACTAACTAACTACAGCTGCGTCACCACTAAACCAACAGCATTTCATCATTGAAAACAGAAAACTCTCTGAGCCAGACCTTTAGCTTTATGCATGCTGCGTGTAACTACAGCTGCGTCACCACTAAACCAACAGCATTTCATCATTGAAAACAGAAAACTCTCTGAGCCAGACCTTTAGCTTTATGCATGCTGCGTGTCTGTTGCAACTTCAACAACAACTGATGTTATTATTGATGCCTTACTTGACTAATAAAAGTCCTGTAGCCAAAAATGGTATGGGGGCGGCTTCATCGCCCGTGTCACTTCGCGCCACGGGCAATGAAGCCGCCCCATACCATTTTCTCTTGCCCCTCCAACATGTTCTCTTGCCCCCCCAAATGGGACATGTTACATCCGCCCTGATGGATGGATGGATGGATGGATGGATGGATGGATGGATGGATGGATGGATGGATGGATGGATGGATGGATGGATGGATGGATGGATGGATGGATGGATGGATGGATGGATGGATGGATGGATGGGTGATAGAGTGTTACGATGTCATGGTAATGACACTGAAAGACTCCAGTGACATTCAAGATTAGGCCGAATTGCAGACCATATGGGGATGATAATAATTGATTGATAATTGATTATAAAGCTATAGCTAAGCTATTCTAGGGCAAATTTGACTAGATTCATTGAAGTTATTTTGGCCTTAATCTGACTCTTTGATTCATCCAGGGACGTCCGTCTTTAGTGGTCACACCGACTCCACCCACAAAATAAAGATGTACAACACAATCTGTTTAGCGACAACCTCTAGTATATGCAGCATATGCAGAATGCTGCGGTGGATTAGGATCTACAAACTACTGTGCATCCCTGTTGTTAGCTGTTGATAGCTTGTGAATCTGTCCTATTTTGGCGGAGTAACATACTGTATTACATATTACCCATTTTCGCGTTTGGAGTAATATCATTACACTACCGTATTTTCCGCACTATAAGGCGCACCGGATTATAAGGCGCACCTTTTTGAACTGTTTTCATATATAAGGCGCACCGGATTATAAGGCGCACAGAATAGAAGCTGCTACTACAGTTAACATAGAATAGAAGCTACTGCAGTCGAACAATCCATATATAAGGCGCACTGGATTATAAGGCGCAGGATTTTTGAGAAAATGAAAGGCTTTTAGGTGCGCCTTATAGTCCGGAAAATACGGTACTTTTGCTGATGTAAGATGTAATAATATTACAGTAATATATAATACGTAATCCGCTACTGCCCAAAACTGCCTGAATACCAACCAAATGGTCAGCCATGACAGTCCAGATGGCAGCAGTGTGTACTGTGCAATGAATCATTTACGTATTTTTTTTTTAGATCTGAAAAGTGCAGACTTAACGAGGCCTCCAAAGCAGGAGACAATTATCACTTCACTTCAGATTAGACAGGAAGTAGCCATTTGGCTATTACTGTTCAACAGGAAGTGCTATCAAAGAGTCAACAGCATGTCCAGAGCCCCGTGCTTTCAGGAAACTAACAGGCCTGCTCTGTTTACACAGCCTGTGATGGACGGCCATTTTGGCTCTGCCACTAATGAGATAGCAGCGCAGCAGGCCAACACCGTTATTCCAATACGGCTGTTTGCTTCAACAAATCACATAACCCTGTCCCTAACCCGATAACCGACACAAGGTCATGTTGTTGCCTTGTCGGACTAATGCATCATCTCCCAGTACAACAGTATACTAGCCTATACGATGCTTGTATTGGTCAGCTCCCAGTACAAGAGTCATTCCACGAAAACGGTACGATTTGCAGTCCCTCTGACCGTTTTAGCTGTATTTTATTGATGGAGTCACTTAAAAATATTTTTTTTATCAATTGAAATGTTCCCTTTAATATTGTGTACATTATATCTATTTACTTATTCTACTTTATTGCTGTACATGTTTAGTTTTTGAATAAATAGATGATTAATCATTTAAATGGCATTATATACTGTAGCTGTGTCCCTCAGTTGCACTCAACTCTGTTACACAAGTCATTCTTCCCTCCATAACAACAATTAACTGGCCTTTTAGTGGTATCACCAATAGGAAGTAGTATAGTCTACAACTCCTCTGACCAACATGCTACAGAAAGTGGCAATTTAAAACCTCATTTTACACCGTTTTAGAGGCATTTTGTACTCTCACATCTCACATGAAAGCCTGAGATGGGAAATTATGTATTTCTTATAGCTAAATATGTCCTTAATATTGTGGGCTATTCAGAAAAGTAAAACCTTTCGGTCAAAATTTCAGGAAAAAAAAGTCCAAATCATACAGTTTTCGTGGAATGACTCACAACAGTTAGCTATCTCTGCTCATTCATTTATAAAATTAAAATTTGAGACATTTCAAATCATTCATTTTCCAGACAACCCTCAATTTTGTTAATCTACACGAGTGTACTAACAGACCCATTTTAGGTCCATTTGTAGGCCTACACTCTCAGAGCTAAACTGTGCCCCAGCTTTGTGACCTCTATACCAAACAGGAAGCTCAACATCGAGTGATTCCATTTCCCCAAAAGGTCATCTACATGTTTATCTCTACGTGCTTGCCAAATTACACTTCAAACAAAAATGAAGGTGGAAGTAATGTACTGTAATGCAGCTGTGGACTACATGTTGTAACTTTACTGATTAAAAACTTTAATAGCACTCACGCACACACGCACACACACACACACACACACACACACACACACACACACACACACACACACACACACACACACACACACACACACACACACACACACACACACACACACACACACACACACACACACACAGTGTTATGGCCACAACTAATTACACCATTTTAGGTGAAAAGGTTTTCACCTTTCACTATACCCTGGAGTATGTATGAGCATTTAGCCTGGTCACACTGAGCCAATCTTACACCAGATGAGATAGTGGGGTGCCATGCGCTATGGGGTGGGTGGTGCCATGCACCATGGGGTGGGTGGTGCCATGCGCCATGGGGTGGGTGGTGCCATGCGCCATGGGGTGGGTGGTGCCATGCGCCATGGGGTGGGTGGTGCACTGTGCCATGGGGTGGGTGGTGCCATGCGCCATGGGGTGGGTGGTGCCATGCACCATGGGGTGGGTGGTGCCATGCGCCATGGGGTGGGTGGTGCCATGCACCATGGGGTGGGTGGTGCCATGCACCATGGGGTGGGTGGTGCCATGCACCATGGGGTGGGTGGTGCCATGCGCCATGGGGTGGGTGGTGCACTGTGCCATGGGGTGGGTGGTGCCATGCACCATGGGGTGGGTGGTGCACTGTGCCATGGGGTGGGTGGTGCCATGCGCCATGGGGTGGGTGGTGCCATGCGCCATGGGGTGGGTGGTGCCATGCACTATGGGCTGGGTGGTGCACTGTGCTTCGTACTGTATGCTGGCTTGTTGCACACAGCTCCATGGGAAGTATTGGGACAGTTTCACTTCCACATGAGGTTTCACTTGTCGTTATGTCATAGCTTTTAAACTCGGTGTACTGTACTATTGATGATTGATTGAATACTTTTGTTTGTATGAACAAGACAATTTTTCTCTAGACTGCTGCTGTTATGTTCGCTCACGAGAGAGTGGACATACCTTTCTACCTTGCTAAAGAGATCCATCCAAAAAATTATAGGCAGAAAATTGTCAAAATTATACACAAAACATTTCAACTTCAACTTGTTATGCATATATATATTCACACAGGCAATCAGGCATGGACACATCTTGCCATAGACACATTTGTCTGTGCACACGGACACGTTGAATGGTGAACCAACATGTCATGTTGCTTAACTTGCTCAAGGGATTTGGGTCGTATCCAGTGACCCTGCCCTGCGTCTACAACATGGGCGGATGTAACATTTCCCAATTGGGAGGGCAGGAGAAAATGGTATGGGGCGGCTTCATTGAAGGCGCACCCATACCATTTTCCATTATAGGACTTTTATTAGGCAAGTATACGCATCAATAATAACATCAGTTGTTGTTGCATGTAGACACGCATCATGCATAAAGCTTTTCTGTTTTCAATTGATGAAATGGTGTTGGTTTAGTGGTGCCCATTGTACTTAGTTAGTAGCAGTGTTTTAAATATGAGCACTTTAATTTTAAATATCTTGGGTTGTTTTGCACGCCATCGTGTTTGGTGGAGCAGACTGGGCATTTAGGGGGGCATTGCCCCCCCATGCCCATGCCTAGATCCGCCCCTGTGTCTACAACCACAGGGTATGTTCCAGAATACATGTACAGAAAGGAAAGACTAGACTGTCTGGAGGGGTTTACTGCTCATCTGGCAGAGGAACCAGGTGCTTTATCTTTGCTGTCCAGTCCAACTGCAGCTTGTCTGTCTGTCTGTCTGTCTGTCTGTCTGTCTGTCTGTCTGTCTGTCTGTCTGTCTGTCTGTCTGTCTGTCTGTCTGTCTGTCTGTCTGTCTGTCTGTCTGTCTGCGTCTCTGGCTCCCATTGGTGGAAAGTAACGTAAAGTACTGTACTTGAGTAAAAAAAAAATGTATGAGGTATTTGTACATTACTTGAGTATGAGAAGGCAAATTTCCATTGCTAATAAGGACATTTAAATATTAATGTTTGAATCCATGCTGTGAAAATGCCATTTCCTGGCCTTCTATTCCTGTTCCTCCCCCACACTTAGCTTCAGACAGAATCGAACCAACAGATTGTGAGATGGGTTCCCACTGAGGCCACAGGGCCTTGACCATGTACTCGGAATGCTATGCTACAATGACACTATGCTTGCCTGAATGCAATCCTGACGATGCTATGCCACAATACTATCCTGACGCTCAATAGAGATGCGCAGTAACGTTCCAGAAATGGATTCCCCATTCATTTTTCTCATAGACTTTTCGAAAATAATTTATATAAAGACGATTACGCTGCGGACAAAGCCAACTCCAGTCGTGACGAATCATGATGACACACACAAACTTTTGGGACAATAAAATAATTTCTAAGATGAAAAATGAAACAAAAAGTCTTGTATCATGCCGTTTTCTACTTCTTCCTAATTATATATTATATGACCACTGATATACTGTATTCCAATCCATTCCTTGTCATTTCTTTATGGATAGTTTAGCTATCCATAAAGCAATATCCTGAGGTGGTGGGGGCGCTGATATGGAGGATATTTTATAATAGTCATGATAATACTGATGCTACATAAAACCAGGCTTGTTTAAATTCCACATCAACTCTTTCCACATTGACCACAAGGTAACAGTTTAAATTCAGCGGTTACAACCCTGGGAACTTATAAATCAATTGAATTACCAAAGACGTTAACTTTCCACACACATCACAATGATTTGGGGTTTTATCCAGTGTGAATTATATGGTGTCTTTTAACGTTGGACATTGCATGCAAGCGTTTACCCACTGATGACATCCATAGGGTTTCTCTACAGTGTGTTTGAAGGTTGGCCAATGCAGAGAAGTGTTGTCCACAATGATCACACCTGTAGGCTTTCTCTGCAGTGCAGGGGCGGATCTAGGCATGGGCATGGGGGGGGGGGGGGGCAATGCCCCCCTAAATACCCAGTCTGCCCCCCCCAAACACGATGCCATGCAAAACAACCCAAGATATTTCAAATTGAAGTGCTTATATTTAAAAGTATTTGAAACACTACTACTGTTACTAACTACTGGCACGAAGCGACACAGACGATGAGGCCACCCCCATACCATTTTCTCTTGCCCCTCCAACATGTTCTCTTGCCCCCCCCCCCCCCTCCCCTCTTTACATATGAACAATTTTCTGAATGAATCTAAGCATATGCTTCTTCTGTGACATTTTACTTCAGTCATGCAAGTGCCAGAGGGACTTGCATGACTGAAGTATACTGTTCATCTGGCAGAGGAATGAGGATGGACTTGTTTTATCTCCACTGTCCAGTCCAACTGTCTGTCTGTCTGTCTGTCTGTCTGTCTGTCTGTCTGTCTGTCTGTCTGTCTGTCTGTCTGTCTGTCTGTCTGTCTGTCTGTCTGTCTGTCTGTCTGTCTGTCAGTCAGTCAGCTTTGGAGAAAGTTCTAAAATAATTAGTTACAGTAGCCTATGTAAAATCAATGCTTAAAAATGTACAAAAGTATTGAGAATGAAAATTATTTTCTATTTAGGGTGCTGAGTGTTTAATGTATAGGCCTATATGTATTCTAGTCAAAATATTTATGGTAATTAAGGAATAAAAAAAATCTAGGGTGCAGATCTATACAAGCTCTAACCCTAATGATTTTTGATCTGCTAGCTTTGCAGTGTTTGTGCAAGACGGTATAAGGGTGGTTACAAATATGTAGTTAAAATGTGGAGATAAGAGGTTTCTGCGTGATAGAGATAAGCTTTGGCGATTGGCGAATAGCATGTTCTGTCAATAAATTATATTTGCTTGCCCTATTCACATTATTATTTGAATATTATTATTATTGTTATTATGGGCTGTGAGTTATTGGACATAATGAATGATTTACCACATTAAAATGAACACACAATGATCAATGAACATGACTGCTATAATAATTTGATGACTTCTCCCCATAGTAGGCTTGGGGAGAAGTCATCAAACTATCATCATCAAATACTATCATGTATTGAACCAACAGACCGTCATGGGTCTGTAAGTGAGAGTATACAAATGGACTCATTGGGGTCCATATGATAATTAGTGTCAATTTGGGCTTCTTATCTTGACTTGAAAAAGTTTGGCAACTAGGCCTACTGAGTTATATCCAGGCCCATAGCCAGGTCAGTAGCATCAGTATTTAACGATTAAAAACTTTAACAACCAAAAAACCAACAACAGCATGGCCACTTCTTTCACCACTGGCTAGATCTTGTTTCAGACGAGACTCACTAATCGCCCAGACAGTTCACACACAGTCACGACGTCGACACGGCAGCCATCCATCTTACCATGACCATCCATCCGTGCATCACGATGCACGGTGTAGTGCAGCCATGCACAGCAGAGCAGCCGGCCAGGCAGTACAGGCAGGCAGACAGCCTGCAGCTGCAGGGTCTCTATCTGTCGCTATCAGCTATCTGTCACTTTAAGAACCATTTCCCCTCATTGTGTCAAGCGGTCGTGATGCAGGAGCAGACAGGAAACCAAACGCTGCCTGCTGCTGCTGCACAATAAAAGGCTCCATGTAGAGGAACGCTGCGTCCACACAACCAGAACGGCTAGACTCAACCATTAGTGTGTGACTAGTAGGTCTAATAGAGGCACACACTAACACACACATCTTTTCCATTTGGATTAAAGATCTGATAGATCTGGTGCGCGTCTTAACCTCAAGTGTCATTAGGATTATTTCTTTCATTCTTTTTTACACACAGCTGTCTTCAGTGGCATCCTGGAAAATAATGATCATCATCGCGGTTTATTATTATCACCATCATCGCCTCGCGAAACGATGGCAATGATGGTTGCCTTCAGAATTTAGCGGATCGGAATGGAATTATTTGTTTTTTATTCTATCTTTAGGGTGTTTGTATTTTTATTCTTATTAATTTGAATACATTTATTTTTGTTGATTTTTTAAATTTTCTTATTTTGCATGCGATTGAGTCGACTAGCTGGGCTTCGTATCTAGGCGAAATAATGATAATTTATACAGTCCACACACAGATATAGAAGCCAATTTTGAGCTTCTGTCTGCGGCGCAGGTGCGGGGAGAGAGAGAGAGAGAGAGAGAGAGAGAGAGAGAGAGAGAGAGAGAGAGAGAGAGAGAGAGAGAGGAAGAGGGGAGAGCGGCCCCATGTATACCGTTACACACGCACGCACACACGCGCAACCACAGTAAACTCGGAAACTCGCTGGACTGGTGGATCAGCTCATGGTTCTGAAATGGCCTCAACGATAGAGAGAAAGACGATGGAAGCCAATGAGTAAGTCCCCTAGGCTATAATATTATTATAAATACTTCTAATACACTATATTGAGACTCAAATGTCTCAATTACACATCACTTACATCACACTATAGCCAAATACTGTAGGCTACCATCATGCGTAACTGCTGCGTAATAGAGTATCAACGATGAAATTGTAGGCTTCTCCGTATGTTCATTTAGGCCTACACTAGATTCATGCTCAAGATAATCAGTCTACCTTTCTTAACAGTTGTGGGATGTAGCTATAGTAGTGCAGTTTTACACAACAACACTTTTCATCTTAGTTTCGTCTGCCATATTAGTACACACTGTACCACCATGAAGAAACTCAATTAATTTCCGTTTTGAAAGTGGTCTAAGTAACTTGTTTTGCCACATACAGAGTAAGGGCTCCCCCAAGAGGATATACGGATACACATAGAGAGAGATATATCCTACATACTGAAACAAGATGTGATCATAATGTACTGTATATATTTGGAGAGTTTGGCCCTTCACATTGGATTTCACGCACTTTAAAAATACTATATCTACAATATCTGATGAAAAGCTGTGTAGTAGGTGAGGTGAATAAAATGTCAATATATATTATTCAAAAGACTATGACTAAAACTATAAATCAAATCATTCTGTCATAATCATCACTGGTGAAGCCTCCTTTAGAACAGTGGATACCCCAAGCCATATTGATCTGGAGGCAAGTTAGATTTAGTTTTAGTCATAGTGTTTTGAATAAAATTCCATGTTAGTCATCTGAGATGTTTTAGTTAATATGCAATTTTAGTTAGATGAAAATAGCCAATCTTCAACACATGTGGTGTTGCAGACGTAATGTGTTGAGCTATTTTCACAATGCATAACAAAACATAAAAATGGATGGGCACACCCATAATATTTGAGTCTAGATTTGTTGACAAAATTACCACTAATAAAAGCTTAGTTTAGGGTTATTAGTTTTCATCAGTGAAAAGGGGTAGTTGAACATTTTTTTTTATCTCACACACAAAAAGGAAAGACTTTTTAGTATGTACAATAACCTTAAATTATTTTATATAATGTTTATATATAGGGTTTATCATGCACTTTATTGTTTTTTATCTGTTGCACTACTGTTAAGTGTTGATTTAAAGATTTTTTTTTACTGCACTGTGGATGAGAAATGATATTTCATCCCAATATATATATATATGTCTCAGCATGCAGCATATATTGGTGTGACAAATAAAGAACGTTGAACCTTAGTTTTCTAACCCTCCCTCCTCTCCACCTGCAGGGAGCCTGTGGACGAGGTTCTCCAGATGCCTCCATCCTTGCTGACGTGTGGCGGCTGCCAGCAGAGCATTGGGGACAGGTTCTTCCTCAAAGCCATAGAGCAGTACTGGCATGAGGACTGTCTGAGCTGTGACCTGTGCGGCTGTCGCCTGGGGGAGGTTGGCCGCAGACTCTACTACAAGCTGGGGAGGAAGCTCTGCCGGAGAGACTACCTCAGGTATGGACCGCTCTGCATTCATAAGCAGTGAGCAAAACGTTTCATGCCTGCTTGTGGTTAAGAGTGTCTGCCCTCAGTGCCCTTGGACTGAGGGGTTGGTGTCCGATCCCTGAGCCATGCCAAAGACTCGTTCCTGGCCCAGTACCTCTTTGCTTAGAGCAGGGGTGCCCACACTTTTTTGACTTGAGAGTTACTTTCAAAATGACCGGCTCAACAAGATCTACACATCAAAAATGTGATTTTTCCATTAGTGAAAATCCATTTCAAGGCCCGCTAGAAAGTTTGAGCTTTGAAATAGTTGGTGTACTTACTGTTATAGTGTTTAAGAATAATCCACTTATAATGAAAATTAGAGGGGAAGAATTGGAAGGTTTTCCTGTATGCTATTACTGACGTTTGAAAACAGTATTTGAAATTTTAGTTGACAGTTCGTGAACTAAGAACTTTCACATTTTTGTCCACAATTGGGAAAAAGAACTGGCAAAACGTTGTTCAAAATAACAATTATTCTCCATTTTCTAATTGTGTGGTCTCTTGAAAATTACGTAATTCAGATGTTTAAATATAATTGAACTCTTGAGAGCGGTAAAATGAAATGGTTGAATGGTTGAATGAATGGTTTTATTTTAACGCTCTCAAGAGTTACAGATCTATAAGGGTCCAAGTGCTGTGGGGACTGTCATGTGATCTACCTGCATGATCTGTGTAATCTACTGGTACATCACCATCTACCTTTTGGGCACTTAGAGGATAAGTCCCTGTGACATACTATAGCATCATGTCCAGGGTTTTTACTCGTACATCATGTCCAGGTTATGTTCTTGTACATCAAGCTGCCTCAAACTATACAGAAACAAGATTATAGTGTCCTTCCTGACAAGTAATTCTCATGTCGCAGACCGACCCCCATCTGATTATTTTTGTGTTGGCATTTTGTGTGCTTACCAACATAATCTAATCTAAACAGGACTCAATATTCAAAGAGTTTATTTGTATCGCAGACCGTGCTACAAGTAATTTCCAACATACAAAATCTTCCAAGACAATCTTCTTCGTCCAACACAATACAAAAATGGAATGATCAACACATGGTAGAAAAGAAAAGTACAATACGGCCTAAGGTACAACTAGTTTAATTGAATCACTTAATGCACTGCAAGAATGTGGACTAGCACACCCCATAATCAACACCTTGCTGTCTAGCACCAGAGCCTGGAGCTCTGCATGCGCACACTAGCATACACTTGTTTACAATAGTGGCCAACTTGTTCATTTCATTAAGGCATTCAAATACATACAAAACAACTACTTCAGTAAAGTCAGCTGGAGGTAAAATCATAGTGGAGGTAAAAAGGGAAAAGAGAAATGTACAAAGAGAAGAGGGGATGGGATTTTATATACAATTTTGTTTTACAGAGCCCAGTCTTGAATTGCAGCCATCTGTAGTTGCCCCTTGAGAGCGGTTTTGAAGGAGTCAAGGGAGTCAAGTCTTAATGACTGTTGGTAGGGCGTTCCACATTTTGGTCTCATATGAGCAGAAGGAATTAACTCCCTTGTTTGTGCATCATCACTATCAGTTTGCTCACCTCTAGCACTACATTCAGGGTGCAGATCAGGGCGCTGCATGCCAGCCTTAATCTGGTCCAAGTTTTAGACGTTGTCCGCCCATGTGACTCCTCTCTCCAAGTGTCATTTTTAGCATATTCATGTGTAGATGCCATTCAGGGTCCTTTTACTAATATATAGAGCGTCCAAGTCTCACTCTCAGCCACTTCATAAAGCAGCACTGATGTCAGATTTCCACACTCCCATACAAGGCATCAAGGGCCAATCCTGTTCTGTCAAAGTAGTCCAGACAAGGAGATATTTGTAGTCGTACATCAACAGCCGCAAGTAATGGTCATTTGAACTAAAAACTGTTGGAAATACTTGCTATTAATATATATATTAATAGAGTCCAGATACTCTCATGGTAAGAGTGCATTTTTTATTTGTCAATAAGTAGTTCCTGCTTGGTAAATGTAGCATTTATATAGTGCCTTTATCCAAGGCACTTTACACCCAATGATTCATTCATACACCGACTGGAGAAGAAACCAATCAACATACAACCAGCACATCTGCACAAATTTGAGGTTCTGTGTCTTGCCCAAGGACACTTCGACATGTAGACAGGAGGAGCAGGGTTCCAACCACCGACCTATAAATCATTTGACGACCTCAGTCATGAAGCAGGGGGGATCAAATTAAATTAATCCAAAAAGCTAATGTCATTTTTTTGTGTGTCTAGTATCACTATGACAGCCGCAGTCACATAGTGACAGATGGGTCAAATCTGAATCAGAGTTGCACTTATTATGTCACCAACTCCACCAAAACCAGAGCAAGACTTCTCCCAAGGGACTCAGGCAATCAATGAAAACCTTTTTCCAAATTAACACCATTTAACGCTTAATGTTGGGTGTTTGAGCTTGAGGAATTTAGGAACATTTCTTCTCGCCAGTAGTAGAGATACTGTATATAATCCATCCTCCTCTCCAGGCTGTTCGGTCAGGATGGACTGTGTGCATCCTGCGAGAAGCGGATCCGTGCGTTCGAGATGACGATGCGCGTGCGGGACAAGGTGTACCACCTGGAGTGCTTCAAGTGTGCCGCCTGCCAAAAGCACTTCTGCGTGGGCGACCGCTACCTCCTCATCAACTCAGACATTGTGTGTGAGCAGGACATCTTTGAATGGACCAAACTCAACAACAACAGCATGATCTGACGGAGGCAAGTCTCCTCACACACTGGAAACAGCCAGCAAATGAAATATTTGTTGGCAGTCCCATCTATGGAATTGACTGATGTGTTTGGCTGATATTTGCAATCGTGTACCGTATCGGGTATCATTTTCTCAAGGGCAATGATATGGCAGATTTTTTTATACCTGAAATGTTTGTTTGTTTTTCAAAAATGTGTGATTTGTTATTATTATTAAAGTTGTATCAGTTTTTCAATCATTTGACAGAACAATACAAAAGATAACACAAAAAATAGGCTAATGAGAATAACTAAAATGTTTTTAATATATGTTTAAATTCAAAAACTCTTCACATAACTCTTGAGTCTTTAGTAATCAAATATTTCAAAGTGCATGAAATATTAGATATAGTAAACCAACATGCCTGCCTATATGAAAGAACTTGTAAGACAATGCAATTTGATAACATTTGCAGAATGGACTACACTGGTTTAAAACATTTAGACAAAATGTTGACAGGTCTTCTTCATGATTGGTCCCTCCCTGACATAGTATCACTTAACACAGGGGTGGGCAATTATTTTTCCCAAGGGGCCAAATGAGATACATAAAATATTGTGGAGGGCCAAGACTAAAGGCTGAACTAAAGTCTGTGTAATATTAATTTAATTTCAAGATAAGGAGGAGTAAGACCAAGCATTTTGACACCAGGGCCCTCTATTTATTCAGTATTTGAGCCACAGAAGAACACCATTTGATGTCATTTTATCTCCACAGACCCTAAACTAAAGATTTCTTTTGCTTTTGTGCACAATTCCAGGCTGGATTTGGGAAACAAAACAGGCAAACATAGACCAAAAAGGACCATTCTTTTACATTCTCTGGCTAACTCAGATGATGAATATTTTAACTCTTGAGGGGGTAAAAATGATCATTTTTCCCCTCTCAAAGAGTTACATCTGGTTAACCAACTTTCCACCATTTAACTGGAATTCTCTCAAGAACCACTGGTGGTCCCCGGACCACTGGTTGTAAACCACAGTACCCTTTCACGAGTCAGCCAAAGGGTCACATTTGGCCCCCGGGCTGCATGATGCCCCGGTATGACACATGGCAGCTGTAGCCCAGTAATACATGCAGTTCATTGACAACAGAAAATGTTGACGAACACTGACGAACAAATGTTGACGAACACTGATTTATGGTCCTTCATGTCTGCTATTGAAAGCTGCACCAGCAATGACAGCATCTTCTGTCTACAATCTGATTGATGCTTCATATCCCAAAATAGCAGGCAGGTCACAATGTGTTGTGGTGGTTATTCCTTAAATGCAAAAAACAAAACAAAAACTACGGCAATATGTGCAGACATTATGTGAATAAATCTCTATTTATTAGGTGTACATACACTGGAATTTTAGCACTGAAAATGAATAACAAACATTACAATTCACTGGGGTGAGCAGGTTTGAAATGCTGAATAATATGTTTTGTTTGTAAAGCTATATTTCTTAAAGGAATGAGCTGTATTATCTGGATCCATTTGAAATAAACCCTAATCTTATAATGAGCCAAATGATTGTATTTCCCAAATAGTTGGCTCTTCCTCCTGATAGAAGGGAAACATTGCAATACCATGGATACCTTTTACAGTGTTTCTGTTTATATTTCCTCAAACATGTACAGTACATATCTGATCAGTTATTTTTAAGACTAAATGTCAGATTTCTGAAATAAACAAATGAAAGTAAAAACCTATAGCCTTTCGCGTATACCCATTGGTGTGTGTGTGTGTGGGGGGGTTACGTGCGTGCGTGCGTGCGTGTGTGTGTGTGTGCGTGTGGTTTGATAGAGGTTCAATAGTTCAAGCTCATATCCTCACATTCAAGAGAATAGATCTGTCAATATCCAAACTACAATATTAATACTGGTATAGTTTGCCATGGGAAGATCTCTATTACTGAATCTATAGCAAGGATTCGCCTTTCGTCCTGTCATGCCTACCCTCAGCCACAAGAGGTCACCAGAAGACTTATTATTATTTATTTGTAGTTTCATTACTGGGAGCCCCCTAGCAAGAACTTGGAGCAGTGGTTCTTTAAAGGGCTATATAAGGGCTCTTTTAAGGGCTATATATAGTTCAGATGTTTTGAAGTTAAGCTGTATGAAATAGTTGCCATTAATATGGTGGTGCCAATTCACTCAATTGTATTAATTGAGTCCAGTGGTGGGAGTTCTGCTCTGGCTTTGGCAGTTCTGGAACTCCCACCAGGACTCTGGAAATCAATTAATAGTTGGCACCACTATATTATTGGCAAGCAGGGCAGGTCTAAGCATGGGCATGGGGGGCAATGCCCCCCTAAATGCCCAGACTGCCCCACCAGACATGGTGGCATGCAAAACAACCCAAGATATTTCAAATTAAAGTGTTGTGATTATTGATGCTTAATTGCCTAATAAAAGTCCTGTAACTGAAAATGGTGTGGGTGCGGCTTCATCATTAAGTTGTATGAAATACTTGCCAACATGAAGCCGGCCCCATACCATTTTCTCCTGCCCCCCCCAATTGGGAAATGATACATCCGCCCCTGTTGGCAAGTATTTCATACAACTTAATGTCCAAAAATCTTAACTATCCCTTTAAGTGGATGATCCAGGGACCCTCAGGGTTTCATGAGAGGGTTATAATAATAAATGGGCCTCTAATGGGTCTGCAACTCTGAGAGTGCACCACTGGAACCAAATGGACCACTACCATTAGGTTTGGTTCCATTGGCCCATTCTCACAGTTAGTTACGGGGGTCCTTGAAATTAAAGTGTGACCAAAGTGCTTTAGGACAAATTCCCCTGAGAAGAATTTTACTGTTTACAGTTTGTTATGCTGTATGACACCTTGTTTACAGTATCGCATGCACGCGCACACACACACACACACACACACACACACACACACACACACACACACACACACACACACACACACACACACACACACACACACACACACACACACACACACACACACACACACACACACACACACACACCATGCCCATGCCTAGATCCACCCCTGACACACACACACACACACATGATAAGTCTCATAAGAACAAGGAGAGACTGATGCTAATGGGCTCATGATGTTCCTGACAGTGGTGGAAAGTAATTACGTACTGTTTTTTAGCCTGATTTTCCCAGGGTAGAGTTGATGATTATTTATGCTTCACATTTACACTCATACACACAGACACAAAAGACACACACACAGGCACATACACACGCACACACACGCACGCACGCACGCACACACACACACACACACACACACACACACACACACACACACACACACACACACACACACACACACACACACACACACACACACGCGCGCATTATATGTTGTATAATCATTTTGCCTCTGAAACGTACTAGAAGTAAAATAGACTAAAATCATACCTGTGTGAAGTGATACAAATATTTTACTTCAATTAAAAGTATCAATACTGCAATGTAGATGTACTCCGTTACACGTCTGGTAACCAAATGTACTTGAGTAAAAATATGGTATCAAAAGGTGCTTAAAGTAATTAAAGTGTTCATGTTGCAGAAGGTCACATTTTGGTTTGAAATAAGACCTGCAAGCTCACAATGCGTCACATCACAACATCACAATGCATTGTGAGATTGTAGATTGGCTGTTTTCAAATGGCTGTAATGTATGTATGGTTGAAGTGGCTAATGTATAGCCTATTTTATATTCTCATCAATTGAAATCACTAGAGTATAACTAAAGCTTTCTTATAATTGTAGTGGAGTAAAAGCATTTTGGTTTTGAACATGTAGTGTAGCCTATAGTGCAGGGCTGCCCAAATGGTAGATGGTGATCTACCAGTAGATCACACAGGCCATGCAGGTAGATCACATGACAGTCCCCTAAAATGTATAGATCTGTAACTCTTGAGGGCGTTAAAATGAAACCAAATAGACCCTCAAGAGTTAAATTATATTTAAACATCCACACAATTAGAAAATGTCATTTTGACGTTTTGCCAGTTCTTTCGCAATTGTGGACAAAAACGTGAAAGTTTGGGTGCAAGGCACTAAACTCAACACCACAAACTGTCAACTCAAACCTCAAATACTGTTTGCAAACGTCAAATTTTGTTTTCAAACGTCAGTAATATACAGCAAAACCTTCCATTTGCATTATTCCAAGTGCATTATTCTTAAACACTATAACAGCATCACCACTATTTCAAAGCTCTAACTTTCTATGGGGCTTTGAAATGGATTTTCAGTAATGGAACAATCACATTTTTGATGTGTAGATCTTGTTGAGCCGCTCATTTTGAAAGTAGCTCTCAAGTCAAAAAAGTGTGGGCACCACTGCTGCTATAGTGAATCAAGTATTGGAAACTGCATAGGCCTACTCAAGTAAAGTAGAATACAAATACCTAAAAAAGCAGTAGACTACTTAGCCTAAAAGTACTCATAGTGCCTTATTCCCACCACTGGTGGGTTCTCCTTCATGTGTGCCAGCTGTCCGCAGGCTGTGAGCCGCGGCCGCAAGGCGTGCTCCCAGTCCCCTCCACTATACCATCCCAGCAACCCCCTGCCATCCCCACTTAGCCTTACGCTGGGTCTGAAACGCTCTTTAATTGAATCCATGAACTCTGGCTCGCGTGTGATGGTTCGGGACGGGAGCAGGAGAGGCGGCACTGACTGTGTGAACGGCAGGCGAGTGGAACATTAACAAGTGGTCTACGTACGGAGAATGTGATCGGAAAACAATTTGAAACACATGAGGGGAGGTATAAAGACATGAGAAGTACGAGGGAGGGGGCGAAAAAGGTGGTGGTGTGCTCCCCCCACCCATCGGGAAACAGAACTGAATCTGTGACACGATGTCTCCTTTGATCAGAAAATGATAGATCTGAAGAGAAATCGCCTTACTATGACAAGAGGCGTGCTTTTGCCATGGTACCATGCACGTTTGGGTGGGCACTGCCCACCCCTGTCCCCCTCTAGATCCGGCCCTACCCCCCATGCGTGGAGAAGAGGAACAAAGCATGCAGCCTGCAGCCACCCATGCTGAGATGAGCCTCTTGCTGAAAGACTTGACTCAGGGGAATACTGATGAGATTCCCCACAACACATGAGAAAACACACTGGAACAATGTTGTCTTCAAAGTCCACTCAATTTAGGAATATTGCTGCGTTTGGGATTAAGCAGCTCTTGATGGCAAACTTGAAGGAAAGCAGAAGGGCGGATCTAGGCATGAGCATGCCCTGACTGCCCCACCAATGCCCCACGATGGCATGCAAAGCAACCCAAGATATTTCGATTTAAAGTGCAAACTGCTAATACAATTGTGTCACCACTAAACTAACAGAATTTCATCATTGAAAACAGAAAACTCTGAGTCAGACCTTTAGCTTGTCTGTTGCAACTTCAACAACAACTGATGTTGGAAACCTTCATTTGTGGAGATGGTTCGCGAACAACAAATGGTCTCTATGCACTGCAGCCCAAGTAAGGTGATCGGTGCGCGGTGTTCCTGTTCGGTTCTTGGTGCTCGGTGTCACGACATCCCAACACACCACACCACACCGGTGCAGTGCAGGCCCTCAGAGACGCACGGCACTGGCCCAGCAGCCTGCCTTTCATCCTCCATGTTTTTGGGTCTTTCCAGGCTGAGTTTTCCCAGAGCACCCGGCCTGAATCACACACACACACACACACGGACTCAATAATACAGCCCTGTTGCTTGTTGTTGTCTCGTCATCCCTAGTCGCACGCGCGCACGCACACACACACACACACACACACACACACTGACTGGGAGTGTGCCTTTTTCATGCCGTGGTGTTTGTGTGCAAAGAGAGGGGCCTGTTTCATCTCTGGTTGCCCAAAGTGAGTCACAGCATCCTAGCAGTGGTTGGAAGAAATACACGAATCAGCGACGAGTGATGCAGAAGTATAAGTATTGACAAATGGACATTCTCACGTAAAGTCACAACAACAAGCACTTTAAGATTGTTCCTAAGTACAGTACACTCGCTTGACTGAATATATTTCAACCACTGGCCACAATAACTTTGGGAATTGGGAAACAAGACGTAATGCAGCCTACCGAATTTACTCATTGGTGGTCAAACCACTCAGTTTTTTTGGACATAAATAACAGAGCTACATAGTGCCAGTGTAAAACAAACTTTTACTAAACGAGTACCCTGATATTCTACTCAACAGCATTCCATTAAGAAAATTGTCAAATGTCGGTTGGTAAAGTCCTCCATCTCATCTATAAATGGGACATACACACACGTCTCTGTGCGCATAATATACTGTATTGTCCCAAATATAAGACGACTCGGTTATAAGACGACCTCATTTCTCAAGACCCATTTACAGAAAAAAGAACATAGAATGTCAAATAGTATAGCCCCTGAATATAAGACGACTCCATTTTTGGGATATTTCCATTGGGAAAAAAATGTAGTCTTATGTTCGTAATACGTCTGTATTCCACGTGACCTGGGAATCTTTTGCCCCATCAACTTCAAATTTGACACGCAAATTCCACATGCCCCCAAGTCCATTGGATAGGCAATTGTCCAGAAACAGGTACAAAAGCCTTTGTGTTTGCTCTGGAACACAATGATGTTGTGAACTCTGCATATATTCATAATTGGTCATGTCTGGCAAAGAACTGGCAACCCAAAACAACTAACGTAATTGTCTTCAGCTTGTGTTTCTATAAGTTTGGATACTTGTGTGACGATTCGGTTCATTTAAGGGAAAGACAGACAGACAAACGAACAAGGATACGGAGATAAGAGGTTTTTTGACGACAGCAAAAGTACTGTAAGTACCCTGATGTTGTACTCAAGTATAATACCTTTACTGTCCACCGCTGCCAACAAGGCCGGGAGTGTAGTGTGCGTGCCGTGCACACGTGTGCGCGAGTGTGCACGTGTTTGTGTGTGTATTGCAGACAGAGAGTGAGGCCTGTTTCATCTCCATGTTGCCCAATGTCACAGCAGCCCTGAACGGCTGGGTCCTGGAACAGCACACAGCTGTGTGGAACAACATGGGAACCAAAGCAGGCTCTCTGAGGATGAAACCGCAGCGGAGTGCAGCTTGTTTCTATCAAGCCGGGAGTGAGTTCATCCCACCATGCGCAACCACCACCATACATACATACATACCGTGCATATAGACCAGGGGAGCCCAACCAGTAGATCGGGATCTACCGGTAGATCTTGGCCTGATCACAAGTAGATCTCGGGAGATGTGGGGGGGAAGAAAAAAATGGGGTGGGAAAAAAAAGAGCGATTTTCGTGTGTGTGTGTGTGTGTGTGTGTGTGTGTGTGTGTGTGTGTGTGTGTGTGTGTGTGTGTGTGTGTGTGTGTGTGTGTGTGTGTGCCATTGTATTTGCAATGGCAGTGTTTGTCCAAGTTTGTTGTACTTATGTTGTACTGTTGTAGGCCTACTTATGACAAGTCTGTTGTACTTTATGCTTATATGGACATAAAGTAAAGTGGTAAAACAAAGTAGTGTTGTGTTGTTGTGAAGTTACTGTAGGCTGGCAACGATGCGTGTGGTTTTAAATGTTGATATTGGACTGGTAGATCCCGGAGGGGTTGGCTGCTGAAAAGTAGATCTTGGGTCAAAAAAGGTTTTGCACCCCTGATATAGACAGTCAGGGGCGTAGCTAGCAATTCTGGGCCCCCTGCAAAGCTTTTCCACATGGGCCCCCCTTTCCCGGCGGCGTCAAAGGGGAATTTCACCCATTTTCAACATTTTTTCTGAGAGTGTACAAATGCAACCAAATGAACCCGTTAGGGTTCCATTTGTACGCTCTCAGAAAAAAAGAAGTGTCTATAGAAATCCATTAACATGATGACATACATCTTGATGATGCCATCAAGATGTGTTTCATCATGTTTTTGTGTTTTTTCTTCAGACCTCCATTTCCAGGAAACACAGAATGGGGGAAACGTTTTCAATATGTCCACCCAGCACCTCTAAGGTATACTAATGACATTATTAGAATGTTGAAAATGGGTGGAATTCCCCTTTAAAAGGCTTCAATCTGGTGCACTTTGAGATCAAATATTTTTCATAATATAATCAATACAAATAAAACCTTATTAATGCAAGCTTTTAGTGGCCCCCCCTGACTTTGGGCCCCCCTACAATTGTCCCCCTTTTCCCCACGTGTCTACGCCCGTGTATACAGTATATACTGTACACACAGAGCCAAATAAGCCATTAGACCCACTGGGGCCGTGGCCCGAGCCTAATGGCCGTGACCCGCCCCAGCTAGGGGCCTGTTGGAAATATTAAATAGAAAATATCTCCATATTGGGTCATAAAAAGGGACTGAGACCAATTTGTCCAAGAATATTAGGAGACCATTCGGGGGTTCTAATTTCACCTTTAAGAGGACCATTAGAAAGATCTCAGAATGGACTATAATTACTTCGATAGCAAAATGTAACAGAGTAAATGCACTTCAGCCAAAAAGTACTGTAGCTTTAAGAGCATTGAAAGAACCGTTTAGCGTAGCCAAATGGAATCAACTTAGGATAAAACACAATAGTACTCACTCAACACCACAATAAACATTTTCCTCAAACAACATATGGCTTGAAGCAAAGATGTCCACACGTCAGCAGCATTATATTTAAAAAAAATGATTTAATTATATTCCATTTCCTTTCTATATGGAAAGAAGTATAGGAATATCATCCACACACTGTCCGTAGCATAAATTTCCTCTCTGGTTTAACATGGCGATACACAAACATTTATTCAGCCTTAACGATGACACGTTGTTACATTGTACAGAAATGGCATGATGCAACTTCCTAAATGCAAGATGGAAGATGTAGTTCTAATACAATGTAGTTCTGGAAAATCCCCAAAACTTACAGAGTGGTTTAAGAAATATATTCTAGAGAGAGACGGTCTCATCCAAGTGAGCAAGGTCATGTGGCGAATTGGTTGATAAGATGGACTGGACTGAAATGTAAACAATCAGAACTCTCGCAGGCAAAGAAACAGGGATATACAACCTTTCGCAAACTAAAAACTCAGTGAGAGGCCGAAATAGAAAATGCACACTGTAGGCCAAATCAATTGTCATACTCATTATGTGACACATTTTCCAATCATTTGGATGACATATGTAAGATCATTCAAAATCAAATTCTGAAATATTAATATATATATTTCCAATATTCCAATATTTCCATCAGGGCCCTTCAGGGAAACTGGACTACGCAGTACTGGGACTGAGGCCCTGAAAACTGAGTTCTGGGGACCCTCATATTGGCTGGCGATTTTGTTAAACAATTGAAAGACGATTGAAAGATGACTTGTCCTGTCAATGGGAAAGTCAGGTTGAGAGTTAGTCCAGTTTTAGTTTGGTTAGTCTAAAAGCTGTCCTTTTACCTTTTATTTTTAAAGTAGTTCCAATTTGCACTACTTCTACTCGACTATGCTTCAATTTCAGGACGCCTCCGTTTGGACAGATGGGCTGTCGAGGCCAGGAAATAGGTGTTTTGCGTCTCAGTATAGCGCATTACATCTGGGTATGATGATGTAACGCACATAGGGCCCGATTTTGGTTACATTAGCCCTTATGCGCAATTAACGCACTTAGCATTGGGGAAGAGGCGTTCCCACACTAAAGTTGATAATTTCGTGACCATCCTATGTCCCTTAAAAACCTCCTATACCCGTTAAATTATGCATAGGTGTGGTTTGGGCGTTTTTAGCTTTCATCCAATCCGTGTTGGTCTTGCCATTCCCTTTAATTCATCCCTTATCTATTTCCCTTATCCCTACTGCTATGTCTGACCCTCCGAAGCACGCAGCCTGGCTGCGGGCTTAGGACTCTCTACGATGCGGGATCTAGCAAAATGTAAGTGTCGGGATTTTGGTGGAAACGGCCCACCAAATCCCCGACACTTACATTTTGCTCGATGCGGGATCGTAGAGAAGACCTACCCACATATACTATACAGCATCTGAGAGAGGAGGTCTTTCCCGTCACGCTGCACTTTGAAATGTAAAAAATGGTCCAGAATTGACCGAGAAATCAATGATAAAAAAAAACGTTTTTTTGCCGCGAATTCCAGAGTTTTTTGCAATTTACAGCATTGCGTCACAAGTTAATTAATGTATTTAATTATATTATATACTGTACATTACCACAAGGAAGTGACCGACAGCAGGCAATCTACAGCTGTTTATAGGACAATCCAGCATAAATAAGGAGATGAATTGAACTGGCGCCTTTCCACGTGGAGTTGTGGACATCTCCAAAGGCCACAGACGCGCATCGTGCGCACGTGGCTCTGCCTTCGCGGATCGGTTAAGGGGTGGTCTGATGTGGCGTTATCTAGTTCCCAAATCTATTTGACGAAATTAGCAACTTAAGGGACTGCGCAACAAACACGCCCATGACCACACCTCCAGCCACAAATAACGGTGTCGGCATAAAGAATAGTGGCTAAGGGAAGAGAAAAGGTGACCAAAATAGCAATAAGGGAATTCGCTGCGGGTATCGGGTAACGTTAGGGACAAGGGGGGGAATGAAAATCTAACGCACATAGACTCTAAAATGAAGATACGCATTAAACACTACAGCTACTAGGGTACTGTATAGAGACTATTATGAATAGGCTATCTATAAGAGCTTGTAGATCTGCTATTTTTATATAATGTGAAACCCTGTGAATTGAGAAACTTGGCTATGGGCAATTTCATATACATAGTACAGTATAGTACATTACTATACTACACCTTTGGACTTTTACTCAAATGCCTTTGTACAACGTACTTGTAGCAGATCTGGAATTGATACTTACTATTCCTTTAAAGGTAGGGGAAGTGATTTCACTTTGGTCAGATATCACCCCCAAAAAAAAAAAAACATTTTCTGTTAAAATGCTCTATTATAAGGTGTGCAGACCATATATGGAGTTTCCCCCTCCCCCACGTTAGCAGAGGAGCTAATAAAAGTTCCCCAGGTGGAGGGTGAATTCTCCTCCAATCAGGATCGAGCAGCAGGTTCACATAGTGTAGCTACTCTTGGGGGCTAGTGCACCAGGCTGGTACTACATCTCTCTACAGTATAAAGCATCTCTCAGGTCTATTCCAGCAGCGTACTGCATACAGGGGGCGCTGTGGTCCAACAGTGATCCGCAGCACGGCGGCACAGATTAATCACGGCCCACGGCTCTTGTCAAGTGTCACAAGTCATCCCAGGGAACCAGCCCAACCTGCTATTGATCAGCGCCGTACCCGGCTGACTCCACTGGAGTTCCAAACGTCACGTGCAGCTCACACTTTATCAGATGGAGCTAATTGAGAACATACCGGAGTCTGCGGTCCTGAGAGAGCAGAGACGTGTTTGACACAAGCTGCATTCCTGCTGCGATGGCCCTCTGATAGGGGAGAATAGCACTGCCCCCACCGTGATGATGATGCCTCCTTCTCCTCAGCACTGTGGGGGGTGTACTATAGATTTCTTGAACTTACAAAATAATGTAAGATAGATTTAAAGAAATACAAGAGTTTGTGTCCGGAACACAACACCATGCAGGGAGGACAAGCCTAGTGCCAGCCTCCTGACTATAGGTACTCCTCCTCTCTTTATACACTTCACAAAGTCTTGAAATAAGAACACAGATACTGTATGTTGAAGATGAACAAAAAACCCCGTCCTTGTATGGCGCTAAATGGATGAGTCAGCCTGGTGTCAGCTTGCCTGACAGCTGCAATCAAAGCTGTGATAGGGTGACACTAGAACACAGACTATTTACATTCTAAAAAATCCACTATAGGGGATGGACCGTGGTGTGTGTGTGTGTGTGTGTGTGTGTGTGTGTGTGTGTGTGTGTGTGTGTGTGTGTGTGTGTGTGTGTGTGTGTGTGTGTGTGTGTGTGTGTGTGTGTGTGTGTGTGTGTCACGGTCGGATTGACCATTGGGCGTACAGGGAGGTCTCCCGGTGGGCCACGACCCGTAGGGGGCCGGTGGTATCACTGTATGATTAAAAGCACTGGTTGTCAACCTTTTTGATCCCAGGGCCCACTATTCATTCAGGATTTTAAACCACGGAGGACCAACATTTGATGACATCCTAGCCCCAACAGACCCCAAAACTAAAGATTTATTTAGCTTTTTGGTCCACAATTCCAGGCTGGATTTGGGAAACAAAACAGTCAGTTCAAAATGACCATTAATCTTCTACATTTTCTAACTAGACTTGGGCCAATTTACAGTAGATGAATATTTTAACTCTTGAGTTAAAATTAATCTATTTCATTGCGGGTCCATTTGGTTTCATGTTAACACTCTCAAAGAGTTACATCTGGTTAACCAACTATACCAGCTAGAATTGTGGTGGGCCGGTCTAGGCCAAATCACGCAAAAAATGTCCGGGACGATTTTTTCGCCCAGTCCACCACTGGTGTGCGTGCGTGCGTGCGTGCGTGCGTGCGTGCGTGCGTGTGCGTGCGTGCGTGCGTGCGTGCGTGTGTGTGTGTGCGTGCGTGGTGCACAGCAGCCCACTGAAACGTGGATCTAGGTGAGCAGTAACAAGCGTGCATCCTCTAGCTCTCACTGGACTTGTCTCCAGTCTGGATTAAATATGTGCTGAGGATTTATGAACCTGCAGACTAGGACTATGCCAAGACCTCCAGCAGGGGCGGATTGGCCATCTGGAGTACAGGGAGTTTTCCCGGTGGCCTGTGCCACCTAGTGGCCTTGACAAGATCCAAAGTGCACTAGTGGCACTTCCAAAATGCACTAGAATGTGCTAGATGCTCGCCTGGAACATACAGATCAAAATGACCATATAGTTGTGTAGACTAAGTTGGGCTAATTCGCATGATGAATATTTTAACTCTTGAGGGTGTAAAAATGAAACCAAATGGACCCGCAAGGGTCCATTTGGTTTCATTTTTACGCTCTCAAAGAGTTACATCTGGTTAACCAGCTGCCCCCCCCAGGGTGGCCTGGCAAAGGCAAAATTGTCCCGGTGGGAAAATATGTGCCAATCCGCCCCTGACCTCCAGTCAACCAACCGCATGGTGGAACAGTTTTTACTGTATAAGTGGAAGTAACCAACCACATGTAAAAGCCCTTTATAATTCCACATTTTAATACCCTTTATAATACCCTTTATTATACTTTTTCTACGAGTACCTATCGACACCAGGTATGGATGTAACCAAATGTCCCATTTGCGGGGGCAAGAGAAAATGGTATGGGTGCGGCTTCAGTCGCACCCATACCATTTTCAGTTACAGGACTTTTATTAGTCAAGTAAAGCATCAATAATAACGTCAGTTGTTGTTGAAGTTGCAACAGACACGCAGCATGCATAAAGCTAAAGGTCTGACTCGGAGAGTTTTCTGTTTTCAATGCGGTTTAGTGGTGACACAGCTGTAGTAGCAGTAGTGTTACACATTTTAAACATAAGCACTTTCATTTGAAATATCTTGGGTTGTTTTGCATGGCACCGTGTTTGGGGTGCAGACTGGGTATTTAGGGGGGCATCCCACCCTCATGCCCATGCCTAGATCCGCCCCTGATCGACACACTTCCATTATACCAATAGTAGGCCTACTAATCATCAGTGATCCATCTCTCTGTGGGTTTGATGCATTTATCACTTGTTGCAGTTGGTAAAAAGGTAATAGTAATACTAATAAGACCTCACTTTACAGCAGGCGCGGATCTAGGCATAGGCATGGGGGGGGGGGGGGCAATGCCCCCCTAAATGCCCAGACTGCCCCATCAAACACGATGGCATGCAAAACATATATATTTAAAATGATTTGAAACACTACTACTGCTACTAACTAACTAACTACAGCTGTGTCACCACTAAACCAACAGCATTTCATCATTGAAAACAGAAAACTCTCTGAGTCAGACCTTTAGCTTTATGCATGCTGCGTGTCTGTTGCAACTTCAACAACAACTGATGTTATTATTGATGCTTTACTTGCCCAATAAAATCTTTTAGCCGAAAACGGTTTGGGTGCGACTTCATTCGCGCCACGTGCGATGAAGTCGCCCCCATACCATTTTCTCTTGCCCCCCCTCCCCCAATTGGGAAATGTTACATCCGCCCCTGTTGTACAGCACCATTATGAAATGCAGCTCAATGTGCTATACAGGGAAATGAAAAGAAAGACAGGCAAAAGCATGAAATAACATTAAAATAATAGCAGTGAATAAGGCAATATACAGGCATCAATAATATATGGCAGGGGTCGACATTATAATTGGCCCGATGGCCCGAAACAGGTTTGAAAACACGTGCGGGCCACCAGATGGCGCCCTATACTGGCCCGATGGGGCCAGTGGTAAAATGCCCTATTATTTTTATTTCACAATATGTTGGTGTTGTTTTGTAATTGTTTAAGTTTTATTTATATTTTGTTTATTAGCACAAAAAATATTTTAGGCATTCTGCATTGTATAAGGGTCAGCTTGCTGAACGGTCTACTGGTTTTGACCCCCATGAAAAGAGTGCTGTTAACTTGAATGCATTTAATGCATTAATAAATGGTGGTCTTTTTTGCAGACTATGGGGATCGATTACCTGGGCCAGTGGTTACAGTTGTGGGGCCAGTGATTCTTAAAAGCCACTGGCCCGAAGGGCCAGTGGCAAATTTCCCTTAATGTCTACCCCTGTATATGGACACATATGGCATATATGAATTTTAGAAGTGAAAGTGCAGAAGTATATAGGACTTGAGCTGTGCCTTAAAAATGACAAGTGGAGCTTAATTTAATAACATTTTTATGAGCTGCTGCTGAGTAGATTAAATAAAGTAAAAGTCCCTACACACTGGTGAATTAGCCATGTGATTAATTTCTGTGACATTTCACTTTAAAAATGTATATTGAGTTTTCAGCAGCAATGGGTCTCCCCATGCATCTCCAGGACTCCCTCCAGGACTTCACTAAAGTACATTTCAGCCATTCAGGAGAGACTAGGCCAGAGCTGCCCAAAAGGTAGATTGTGATCTACCAGTAGATCACACAGACCGTGCAGGTAGATCACATGACAGTCCTCATAGATCTGTAACTCTTGAGAGCGTTAAAACGAAACCAAATGGACCCTTACGGGTCCATTTGGTTTCGTTTCACCGCTCTCAAGAGTCGACACAATTAGAAAATGGCGAATAATTGTTATTTTGACCAATGTTTTGCCATTTCTCTTTCCCCAATTGTGGACAAAAAAGCGTGAAAGTTCTTAGTTTTGGGTGCAAGAGACTAAACACAGCATCACAAACTGTCAACTCAAACCCCAAATACTGTTTTCAAACGTCAGTAATGGTATATACAGGAAAACATTCCAATCCCCTCCTCCCCCTATAGTTTTCATTTTAAGTGCATTCTTCTTAAACACTATAACAGTAACACCATCACCAACTATTTCAAAGCTCAAACTGTCTAGGGAGCCTTGAAATCGGTTTTCAGTAATGGAACAATCACATTGTTGATGTGTAGATCTTGTTGAGCTGCTCATTTTGAAAGTAGCTCTCAAGTCAAAATCGTGTGGGCAACGCTGGAGTAGGCCATCCATGTAACAGGTAGGTTCACAACAACAACGCCATGTCATGACGCGTAACAAGGTTGAGCATTGACTGTATCAGCTGAAATGTTCACAGGAATGACAGCATTTGTGGGTGGATGACAGCACTGATATTTGTTACAGCGCTGACGTAGCTGTGAGCCAAATGGCTCACACATCTTTTGAGAAAGAGACTTTTTCTGTAGATAAGTTGTAACTGTGAGAACTGGGACACATTGACAACACACAGACAACTGGATGAAAGCGAGTTATGATTTTGTGCAACAATTTTGGACAACCTCCAAACAGACAAGGGGCCTCACGCCAATCCTGTGAGCCCCCTACTACCCCCCCCCCCCTCCCCCCCATCCCCAGGTTGGGAAACACTAGTGTTTTCTCCCTCCCATGGTGTTGCAGTGGTTCAGTGTGTGTACATGTGTGCAGTGATGGATTGTGGGATTACGATGATGATGTGCGACCGCTGCTTGCATGCAGGATACCTGCAGCTTGAACAGCCGATCAAAGACTGTGTGTGTGTGTGTGTGTGTGTGTGTGTGTGTGTGTGTGTGTGTGTGTGTGTGTGTGTGTGTGTGTGCGTGTGTGTGCGCGTGTGTGCGCGTGTGTGTGTGCACGCGTGCGCGCATGCATACAAACATACCAGCACGTCTGGCATTTTGGATATTGCACCAAACAGAGTAATTCCCCCTATTAATTCATTAAAGTAGCCTTGAATTGTCACATTCCTGAATCAATTGACAAAAGCACCAAGCATCCAACAACAGCAAAGCTACATATCACATAACATCATGTGACACTACCGTATATATCACCATCACTCCAAACAATTCTCACAGCATGAGCATTGGCAAATAATTTCTTGCCAATTTTTCATTCACTCTGCAACCCAGAATGTGCTCTAGTATACACAAGGTTCAGCCACTAGATGCTGCACTAGACTCACATCCCACCTCTGAGGCATAAGCTCTTTATTTCCCTGAGAACCTGAGCTTCAGGGGTTTTCAACCTTTTTGACACGACCACCATTTATTCAGCATTTGAGCCACGGACCACCATTTGAGGACATTTTAGCCCCAAAGACCTAAAACTAATGAATTCTTTTGGTTTTGTTCACAATTCCAGGCTGGATTTTGCAAACAAAACAGTGTAGACTTCTTAATTAAATAGTGCTAATTCCGATGATGAATATTTTAACTCTTGAGAGCGTGAAAATGAAACCAAATGGTTTGGTTTCATTTTTACGCTCTCAAAGAGTTACAACTGGTTAACCAACTTTCCATCATTTAGCCTGGGGACCACCTGGAATCCTCTCAGGGACCACTGGTGGTCCCCGTACCTCCTGTTAGGGGGCAAAAGTACCTTTTCTGTGATTAAAATCCAAAGCAACCTTTATAATGGCCACTGTGACCTTGACCAAATAATTATATAATGACAATTTAACAAAAGTGTTTAGGGTTTGAGTGACTTATTTTACAACTAAGCAATGTGTTTTTTTAATGGGAAATCAATGCTTTTGAAAAAGGTTTGTGGAAGTCATTATTTATTTGTTTGTTTATTTATTTAATGTTTTATTTTATATTTATTTATGTCTAATTGTTCAGTGAGTGTTTTAAAAATCCACGTATCCACAGAATTATAGCTAATGAAAATAGTGACAACAACTGAAGACAATGTGACATGGTGTATAGTTCCCTTTTTAAAATCACTTGAATGACACAGACGGGCTATAAAGCAGTATAAATTAATTCAACATAACTCTATCGGACCAAAATAGTGTAGAGTGAAATTTCATACAGTATAGAAAAAAGGAATGGTGCTGAAAGTGTATAAATCTGCATGAGGGTCCATCTCATCTCTACTGTATGTCTTTTACATGTGTTTCTTGCTCCATAAGTCTTCCCCCCTCCCCTCCTTCTCCTCTGAAATGATCCCCATATGTTGGACAGTGTGTTTTTGGCTGTGCCTCATATACATCCTATACAGTATTAAGAAACTCCCACTGGGAGCGACCGCCACATCGCTGCCAATATGCCACTGCATGGCAGAGCTGATATCTTTAATACAGGGTTTCTCAAAGAGGGTTGCTGGTCCACGTGGGAGTTCTTCAGAAATATAGCTTTGATAGGATTTATTAATGTCACTTCAAGTTTAACCACACAGAGATTTAGACTTGTTAAATCACACCAGCATTGCACTGTACTTGATCAGTTATTTTTCCATCTATCTGCAGTGCACCGAGACTGAGAGTCTCTTCAACAAAAACAGCAGCAACTTTCAGCACAGAACAAAGCTAACAATTACAGCACAGCGATCTGGTCAATATGACAATCATTATTTGACTTTTTGGATGTTGTCAGTGTTCTTTTCTAAATAAGAATGTCCATCTATAAATGTACCTCGTGTCTGTGTAATCCACACAACTCTAGAACCGTTAGCCCCGTTGGCTTCAAATTCAACACAGCTCCACACCACCACTGGGGGTGTAGTTCCGGGTGTCGAGTAGGTTGGACCCACAGTTGTCCCGAACCGCCACAAAAAGGTCTTTGCCCAGGCTTGGACAGGGCTCCTGCCCAGTGCCAATTCGGAAAAGTTCCAAAATAACGGAGCTACAAGTTGAATTGGTGTTACATTGTGACAAAAATGTTGAGACCTTTGAGAAAATGTATGAAAATCTTTTCCTATATTAACCCAAGATATAGGGATGAATATAGGGATAGGGAAGATATTGGTCAAAACACCCAAATCTGTCTTCAAACACTAGCAGACCGTGTTACAGTAAGTGATCAAATGGGAGAGCCCAAATGAGCATGTTTAGGGCATGTGTATTTGAAAGATCAAGATTGTGTTCCAACTTGGATCATTGGAATTGACCTAGTGTAACATTAAGTTTTATTACTTTTTCATATAACATATTGTTATATTTAATCAATTATTTGGGTTCCCACATGGCCCTGCCTCACAGGTTGAGAACCACAGCAGCATTTCTGATGGTGGACAGACAAGGACAGAGTGTAACATCATGTCTCCACATTCCACTTTCACTTTAACTCTAACAAATGTTGCAGAGTGTCGCCACGTAATGTGGGGTTGGGAACTGTAGCCATTGTGGATTATGTGCTTAATAATCCCCCCCAAAAAACCACAGACTTATTGTTTTGCACGGCTGAGCGAACGGCAGCCTGCAGTGGGAGAGAAACGACCGTTGCACTTACACAGCACACGTGAAAACATTCCTGGGAGCGGAGTTCGGCCGTGAGCGAACGGCCGCTCCGTCTTAAAGGTCAACGCTGGATATTTGTCAACGTCGACCCGATTGGGGGAGGAGGGCAGAACCATATGAAATAATGAGCAAACGTGTCCAATAAAGGAGATAAATGAACTTCATAATGAAGTTGGGTGAGATTCCTCCACAGCCATCAGTCATGTGCAATGCGTGCACTTTGGTCCTGGGCTGCCGCAGATCCGAATTTGCTCGAAATAACTTTCAAATCATTAAAAAAAAAAAGTTATAAATCATCGGTTGGGAGGGACTCTACCAAAACCTTCCTGTCAGCTGAGTAATTGTACATGTAATATTTCATCCAACACAGTGCAGGTTATTCCAGTGACAGTATATTAATATCAGACACACACATGCATTACCCTCCGTGCCACACACCGTGTAAGTCACACCAGAGCTGTTTCATATATACAGTATGAGTATATACAGTAAGACAGGGGTCCCCCTCTTCTTAAATCAGACAAAAGCTGAACCACCCTCAACCCACCCTACACTACAGGGGCGGATGTAACATTTCCCAGTTGGGGGGGGCAGGAGATAATGGTATGGGGGTGGCTTCATCGCCACCCATACCATTTTCAGTTACAGGACTTTTATTACTCAAGTAAAGCATCAATAATAACACCAGTTGTTGTTGAAGTTGCAGCAGGCACGCAGCATGCATAAAGCTAAAGGTCTGACTCAGAGAGTTTTCTGTTTTCAAGGATGAAATGCTGTTGGTTTAGTGGTAGCCTGGCCTAACCCGCAATGATTTTGGCCTTGGGGGGGGGCGGGGTGCCGTGGGATCCACACGGCAGATCGAGCTGATGTGATTTGATCTTACGAACGTGCCGTCATCCCCGGCCCCTCCCCCTCCCGTCCACTGCTGTTCTACGTCACATCATTTAGAGCGACGCCCACCCCGGAAGGTTGACTCGCCCCTCAAGGCCACTTCGTGTAACAAGGTAGTCCAGGCTTTCCGTTTTCGCGCAACGCGAACGATAATGAAAGCCTGGGTGTCGAGGCTAGTTTAGTGGTGACACAGCTGTAGTTAGTTAGTAGCAGTAGTATTGTTTCAAATACATTTAAATATAAACACTGAAATATCATGGGTTGTTTTGCATGCCATCATGATTGGTGGGGCAGTCTGAGCATTTAGGGGGGCATTGCCCCCCATGCCTATGCCTATATCCGCCCCTGCACCACACTATGTACAAATTGCAGAAAATAGCTGATCTACAAGCTCACAATGTGATTAGGAATTTTGGAATGGGAATGTGTAGTTGAAGCATGAAAGTGGCCGAAAGCATTTTAGATTTTTGTATGTTTTCCTATAGCCATAGACAAGCTCTCGGAGTGGAGCCCAGTTTGGGAACCAAACCCTCCTGGTCTAAATCTAAACCGGACACCCCCAACCCCCCACCCCCCCTCATCATCAGACATCAGTGGAGCGGCAGGCCATTACCAGGAAGCAGAGCGTATAAGCGTAGCAGCCACATTTCTCTTTCAAGACGTCAACGATGGAAAGTCCAATTAAGGTGGAATGGAATGAATGGAGGTGGCTACTGCACATGTGCAGGTAGATCTGACCGCTGGCTCCTCGGCTCGCACTTATTGCTACGCGGCGTTGGTTGAGGCTCGCTGCAATTTCCGTCTCCTAATTGGACTTCCCACGCAAATGCCTGCTTCCAATAAGCCGCCATGGTCCGATGGGGTGTGGTGCAAGGCAGCATGGAGGGCAGGCCACGCCACACTGGTTGGTCCAGAGCACAAGCTCTCAAACCTGTTCTTGTCAAGAAACCCCCGGATATGTATTTGGGTTCAACACTTTTTTTTCTTTTTTTTTGTTTTGAGGGGGGGGGGGTGGTTCCGGTTCACGATGGTGGTGGGACCAGCTATTTTGTATGAGAGAGTAAAAGACATTAATCAAGGCTGGAGGTATAGCAGAGACTAGAATGTTGAGCTTCCCTCTGGCAGGGCCTACAAACTGCAGATTGCACATTCCAAGTTTCGGCCAAGCTGTGACGTCACGTCCTGCATTTTTGAATGGGTGTCAATGAGACTTCCGGCTTGTTCCGGTCTGAATTTCGGCCGTGGGCGGGTCTTTCCTGCTGCCTGACCACTGTCCAAAATGCAGACAGGAACTAGTCGGAAGTTCCCATTGAAACCCATTCAAAAAAGGAGGATGTGACATCACACCCAGGCCAAAACACGGACTGTGCAAAAACCAATGTGGAGGCAGCCTGGGAGTAACAAGGATGGACACAGGATCAGGAACAGCACAGTGAGACAGCATATCAGATGTTTTGGAGATAAAGCCAGAGAGGCCAGACTGCGATGGTTTAGACGCGTACAGAGAAGAGGAGGTGAGCATATTATTAGCAGAAGGATGTTGATGGTTGTAGCTGCCAGGCAGGAGGCCTATAGGAAGACCAAAGGATAGATGTATGGATGTAGTGAATAAGTTGGTTGGTGTGAAAGAATTAATTTACACCTGGTAGTGAATGTATTGATGCGTGGCGTAGGGATGTCACTGTAGAGCAGTGTTGCCAACCGCCAAAATCCAAAATGCACTATAGTGGCACTTCCAAAATGCACTAGAATGCGCTAGAGCAGTGGCTTTTCAACCATTTTCATACCAGGGCCCACTATTTATTCTGCATTTTAGCCACGGAGGACCATTGGAGTTTAGTCTCTCTGACTAATTTAGGAGAAATAAGTGACAAAATGTTGGTCAAAATAGCAATTCTTCTACATTTTCTAAATGTGTAGATTCTTGAAAATTAGGTAATTCAGATGGTTAAATATGATTTAACTCTTGAGAGCGTTTCATTTTACGATCTCAAGAGTTGCAGATCTAAAAAGGTCCATTTGGTTACCAATGGTCCTTTCTAGGTAGGAAGGAGGACTCTATCATAGGAGGAAAAATGGTGAAAAACAAGGGTTTTATCTCTGGCGCCTGTCAAACCGATTTTCCGCCAGGGGTTTTTCACTAATTTTGGCACTAGGGGGGGTCTGGAAAATAGGTAAATTTAGCGACAAATGCGCCAAGTTGGCAACACTGCTGTAGAGTCAAGGCCCCAGCAGTGCGGTGTGAGCTGCGGTCCCTGCGGCATCCTCAACATGGCAACCATCGCTATATCTATGGCAATTCGCAACAAAAAAAAGTCACGTGACTGAGACCCATGATCATCATCAGTAAACCTGACCTTTAGCCCTGCACTTGGTCAACAAATATCTGTATCAGTATGAGCTATTGTAGCAGGTGGCTACAGCCTCTGTCGTGATGGCCTCCAAAGTCTAGTATCTGCCCCCGGACCAAGGGGATGTCCTCTTGGTCTAGTGGTTAAGATGTTGGACTTTCACGTGGGAGACCCGGGTTCGAATCCCGGGTGTTACATTGGTGCCGTGACCCGGATCGGGTTTCCCCGTGGAAGGAGGTAAAAAGGGAGGTGAGTGTAGCAGGTGGCTACAACCTCTGTCGTGATGGCCCCCAAATTCTAGTATCTGCCCCCGGACCAAGGGGATGTCGCTTTGGTCTAGTGGTTAAGATGTTGGACTTTCACGTGGGACACCCGGGTTCGAATCCCGGGTGTTACACTAGCAGCTAAATTGTTATTTTAAACAATGTCTGTATCAGCAAATAATTTCCAGATCGGTGCAGATCGGAGTATTCCAAATGTACTCAGTAGCACTTTTTTCGAAAGGAACCAGAAAAGGAAAATCCTGTCACACAATGATTTGGCGCCCCCCTGTGGTACCTCTGCAGACCACCTATGTGGGTCCTGTACCAAAGCTTTAATTTTCTCATAGCCTTAAAGTTTCTGTTTCCTAAAAATGCACTGCAGACATGTTATGAGCTACTTTTGTCCTTGCAAGTGATTCAGGCCATTCCTTTACTGAAAACAAGCACTTCCAAACTCTGATGGCAAGATGGCCGCAGTCTGAAAACGTCATACTATGGACTCTTACATCACAGTCCACAGGCAAATCGGAGCACTTGTCTGAACCAGAAAAGCTCCAGAATATCTCACAAAATCTACCGAATGTTAAAAGTTCAGGTTTTTTGGGGGGTGCGCGCAACTGATACACGAAAACCTAGAAAAACATTATTTTCGGTAATGCCACGTACTGCCACTTCAAAGCAAACGTGGTCTGCATGCCAGCTAGGGAAGACCCTGCGGAGGTACCCAGACTACCCACCCACTGCACCGCCACAGATTTGAGCCTCGTCCATTCTCCAGCACCTGCTGCAGCTCCAAATCCCCCTGTAATGGTTAAATCCTGGACCATGCCATCCTTACTTAAGCAGGCCTCTCTTCTCCCTGCAGCTCCCCTTCTCTTCTCTCCTCCCCTTCTCTTCCTTTCTCTTCTCTTCTCTCCCGGAGTGGAGTCTCTCGGCTCGCTGCCTCACCTGGAAGCAATCTGTAGCAACAATCAAAGTGTCCATACATGAAAGCCTCCGTTCGTCCCTTTGATAGTCCATTTCTCTCCACACTTGTTCTCTCTCTACCCCTCTCTACCCCCTTACACCCCCCCAACCCCATTTTCCTTCTGGTATAGTAGTAGCTCCAGCAGCCGTGTGTCTGGAAAAAGTTTGGACCCCAAAATAGAGGCTCTTTCACTTAGCATTATGCAAATACTGGCGAGAGAGAGAGAGAGAGAGAGAGAGACGGCCCCTGCTGCAGCTACAGTGCTGGGTATGTCCTGAGCTGGCCAGTAACTGGAGTACTTTTATTTACTCAGATATTGTACTTTTTTTTAGTTTATTTTATTTCCATTTTTTTATTTTATTTTATTGCCATTTATTTATATAGTTTATTTTATTTATTTTGTTTTCTGAAGTCAATTGGACCTAAAACAAATAAAATAAATGTTTTTTTTGTCTTTTTTTTTTTAGCTCAATTGGAACTTTTAACATACAGTAAATAATGGAACTTGATACAAAAATGATGTTGTAGAAGCTGCAAAATGTAACCAGTATGTCCTGCATCCAGCTAACCAGTCTACCTGCATCATCTTGAGACTCCAAATCTATCTCTCAGACCAGAGGACAGAGGTCTACATAAAGTAGTCCAGAGTCTAGACTCCAGGCTCCCCTGACATGCTTAACCAGGGGACATACTGTGCTGTCTGTATGAAGCTCAGTCAGCCAGGCAGTATGACTTTGCTATAAGGCCTGGGATGAAATTCAGCCTCATGGCTTTACTCTGCAAGTGCCTTGCTCAAGGACACCATGTTATACTGCAGGTAGAGACCACGCCACACAATGCAGACGTTGTTTAAAAAACTGGTGGCATTAATGACGGTAGAGCAGGGGTTTTCAACAGGTGGTCCGGGGACCACCAGTGGTCCTTGAGAGGGTTCCAGGTGGTCCCCAGGTAAGTTGTTTAACCAGATCTAACTCTTGAGAACGTAAAAATGAAACCAAATGGACCCTAGCGGGTCCATTTGGTTTCATTTTTACGCTCTCAAGAGTTAAAATATTCATCATGTGAGTTAGTCCAAATCTACACAACTAGAAGATTAATGGTCATGGACAGAAGCAAAATAAATCTTTAGTTTGGGGGGTCTGTGGGGCTAAAATGTCCTCAAATGGTGGTCGGTGGCTCAAATGCTGAATAAATAGTGGGCCCTGGGATGAAAAAGGTTGAAAACCCCTGCGGTAGAGCACAATATTGCATAATTCAGACAAATTCGGGACAAATTGTGATCCACACGTTGTGAGCCACAGCGTACAGAGGGCACCATGCAGGCTGAAACGGGGACAGGACAGAACAGAAGAGCATGAGGGTGATTAAAGCCTAATAACGGTGGTTTCAGGGGTCCCTGGGGATTTACTCCTGAGTCAACATGCCAGAGACCATTTCCTCTGCACTCACTGCTGCCTCTCAACACCCAACATGCAGCCTGCAGCCACACACACACTGCTGCTCAGAGTGCTGTGTGTGTGTGTGTGCGTGCGTGCGTGCGTGCGTGCGTGCGTGCGTGCGTGCGTGCGTGTGTGTGCGTGCGTGCGTGTGTGTGACAGGGGCAGATCTAGGCATGGGCACGGGGGGATGGGGGGCAATGCCCCCCTAAATGCCCAGACTGCCCCACCAAACATGGTGGCATGCAAAACAACCCAAGATCGGACTATTTATCCCTTGAAATGAATAAACAACAGCCCATGCAGGATTGTTAGAGTCCAGGTATGAGGCAAAAATAATACATCTTCTGATAATCCCGACAAAACCGATGAGTAATAACTGACCGAGGCACAGCCGACGTCCGTTATTAGTTATTTATTAATACATTGATAAATAACTAATAATTGACAGAAATAGTACAAAACAAAGCTGCTGTTATTTATCTGCAGTTGCGTAGGCTAGGAAGTCTGTTGTTGAGGGGAGGGGTCTGTTGTTGTGACATATTTGACCGCTCACATGACCAGAACACTGGCTTCTGATTGGAGCATTCCTTCAAGCCATGGATGAATATATGTCATGAATATATATGGTATCACGTGTTGTTCTAGTCAGCTGTTTGACTACAGAACCCTTAATTAAACTGCATAAATGCACCACACCAGGTGTACCATGGACCTACACCTGGCCTACAGGGATTGGAGCCCTGGAGACCAGGTGTAGCTAATCAGTGCCGCAGGACACCCCTCTTTTTCTATAGCAGTGGTTTTCAACCAGTGGTCCTTGAGAGGGTTCCAGGTGGTCCCCAGCTAGGTTGTTTAACCAGAAGTAACTCTTGAGAATGTAAAAATGAAACCAAATGGACCCTGGCGGGTCCATTTGGTTGCAGCTAAAATGTCCTCAAATGGTGGTCCGTGGCTCAAATGCAGAATAAATGGTGGGCCCTGGGATCAAAAAGGTTGAAAACCCCTGGTCTATAGGACAAGGGTTGTCCCATGACACTCACCACTTCTCAAATTCCACTGCACAGTATCGTCTTCACCTTACAACTATTACAAAGACGCACACACTGTACACACACACACACACACACACACACACACACACACACACACACACACACACACACACACACACACACACACACACACACACACACACACACACACATACACATACACACACACACACACACACACACACACACACACACACACACACACACACACACACACAGTAATCAATTTGCCGTGTTTGAATAAATCTCGGTGTGAGAGTGGGACGTCTCATGATGAGTGATAAATAAATAAACATGGGACGTGTCTCTCATCCGGTCTCTGAGCTGCGGGGTGATTCATCATCGGGGGAGGAGGGGGAGAGGAGAGAGAACCGGTTGCAGCCGGGGCCAAGAAGAAGAATTGAGACGTCACGGCGCTAACATGTCAGACATCTTGTTTTTTCCAAAAATGAAAAAAAAAGAAAGAAAAAAACCCGATCCCACGAGCGACAAACACAAGCGTCCGTTTATCCGTTGGACAAACCCGGTGGCTTGGCCCCGGCTATGAGGACTGACTTATGCTGCTCCCAACATGTGACTCTAATTGAATGATTACATGTAATTCAATAAGCAATCGAAGGGGACCAGTTGCGCGTGAGTTTTAGGCGTAAAGCAAAAGGAACACTCTGGGTGACTGGAGCCCTTTGTCCGCTGACCTCCATCATAGCCGCTACCTTCCAGTCCCAGGCGGGTCGGCATCACGCGCCCCCGCCGGCCCCGGGCCAGCACCCCTGGAACGGACCCCACCAGCACTTAATTGCCCAGGCCACCAATTTGGGAGGAACCACGCACTTTGTTGCAGGTTTAAGGACGTGGGCTCCTCATGCTGCTGCCGTATCTTGTGTTCGCCATGTGAGTGGCTATCTTTAGACCAGGCTCCGGCCGCACAAAAACATCTCAGTGATGAGCGTCTGTGAAGTTTTCAAAAACCAACCCGTTTCACCGCTGACGGTACTGTGTTGCCATTTAGCTTTGTCCTGAAAGCAATGCCTTTGTGCTTCCATTCTAAAGACCTCCAGTTTGATTATTAGGCCACGACCCCCCTTTAATACATTTTTTGAGGGGCGACAGCCCCTCTTATTTCCAGCTTTTAGAATGCGTGAAAACACAAACATTGTCCTAACACGAAACATGAAATGCCGTTGACAATAATTGGCCTTGCAGCTTTGAGTGTTTGTGTAAACACAACCATTGAAGACTCTGGTGAGGTGAGGACGCAAATTGTGCTTGGCCAGAATGGTCCCAGACACTGGTGGGATCTCTGGGATCCCGAACTACGGAGATCTGTGGTATATCATCCTCGGTTTTCATTTAACTTCGAGAATGTACAAATAGAACTGAATGAAACCATAAGGTTACATTTGTAGATTTCTTACAGACCCGTAAGGGTTCATTTGGGCCCATGATGGTCCACTGGTCCCATTCTGATGAATTGAAAATGGTGGACTCTTTATCATGTTTTTGTTCACAGGGTAGCAGGTTTTGTATTGCTTTCGTTTGAAATGTACCCATTCTACATAATGTGAATATCGATCAATCAATGGATCCCAAATTGAGAAGCAGTGTCTTTCTTTACTTAAATTATTTTTCATTTTAAAAATAAAAACAGTACCGTATTTTCTATAAGACACACTTAAAAAGCCTTTTATTTTCTCAAAAAACAACACTGCGTCTTATATGTGACTGCAGTAGCTTCTATCCTATGTTGACTGCAGTAGATTCTATTCTATTCTAATCCGGTTCGCCTTGTGAAAACAGTTCTAAAATAGGCCATTATTTGAGGTGCGTCTGATAACCTAATGCGCCTTATAGTGCGGAAAATAAATGATTTTTTTTATTTTATTTAGTAAATGAAAAAGCATGTATTAGGATGACAATATCAGTCACCAGAAAAGAAGACAGATGTTTTTGATGGATCTATCAAGGTTAAAATGGAGTCTTATATAGTGGGTTTGTAGGGGGCTAAAATTAACATCAAGTAATGTACAAGCTGTCTATGGTGTTCACGTAAGCTAGAGTGGATAGTATACTGACCAAAAGTTTTTTTGAAAGTGAAATATCCCTTTAAAGGGGAATTTCACCCATTTTCAACATTCTAATATGTCATTAATATACCCTAGAGGTGCTGTGTGGACAATTGGACATGATAAACCGTTTCCCCATTCTGTGTTTCCTAGAAATGGAGGTCTGAAGAAAACCACCAACATGGTGAAACATCTTGATGACATCATCAAGATGTATTTTCACCATGTTAATGGATTCTTTAGATGCTTCTTTTTTCTGAGAGCGTACAAATGGAACCAAATGAACCCGTTAGGGTTCATTTGGTTGCGTTTGTACACTCTCAGAAAAAAATGTTGAAAATGGGTGGAATTCCCCTTTAAGATCCCGACGGTGGAGACTTGGAGATGGCGGATTACTACTTCAGGTTCACAGGGGGAATTAATCGCTGCCTTTTCCGTAAAGATTCTGTTGGCACTGACTCTGTTGACTCCAGACACTTTTTGTCATCGCTTTAACCTGCGGTAACAATGTTGGTCATATTTCGATCATAAAGAGAAATAATAATTAGCTATTGCTATTCATCACTTGTGCTAGCTGTAAGATGACGCACATAGAGTTCAACGGGTCAATTGACTTAATTCAGCTGTGAGTAAAGACGGGAAAACCCGCCGCTTGTGCATCTGCTATTTTTGAATAGCCTTTTTGAAACACATTCAAAGTGTGAGAACTGATTAATTTAGACCAGTGACTTTCAACCGTTTTCCTTGCTATCAAGGACGGACCATTATTTATTCGTCATTATGAGCCACAGACCACCATCTGATGACATTTTAGCCTCGCAGACCCAAAACGTTGACAGTAATTTTGATGCTATTATTCGTATGAGCCACAGACCACCATCTGATGACAGCCTGTTGCAGTATTGATGTGGTTACCATGAGACATGACACATCTTCAACCTTCTCTAATTGTGTTAACTTGTTGATTAAGTAATGCAGATGTTTAATAATAATTCTATGAGATCATAAGTTTAAACCACTGTCTCGCAAGAGTTAAAGATATACAGTATACTTTATAATGGTCCATATACTAACTCCTCCATCATTTAGCTGGAGGACCACCTGGAACCTCATTCAGGTTCATTGGTTGAAAACCATTACAATTAACAATTTAGCTGAATCATACATAGGCTAAGAATGTAACAGTAAAATATCTAGGGTATAATTAAACTGTGCATACAAATAGTGCTTTGTTTACATGTAATGCTATGAGTCTCCATCCAATGCTATCTTGTATCACTAAAAATGCTATAAACATACAAGTTGAGACTTTGCATACGCCTGTAGGAGGACAAGGCTAGGGCAAGAACAAAGTACTAATGTAAGCACTATGGGCTAAGATTGGAGTGTTAAGAGGTGAATCTGCAGTTCTGACTGCAATGCGATGTGCATTGTATCGTTTTGGGGCCAGAAAGGAGAAGAGTTTGGGGCGTGTGGTGTGTGCCTTTGACCTAATACAGTGGTGGGTGGTTACATCTGCTTAACCAACTTTCCATATTTAAAAGGAAGTCTCTCAAGGACCACTGGTGGTCCCCGGGCCGGTCAGACTCAGGTACCAAAGGTATGACCTAATAGGTCATAGGCATATGCCACGTATAGGCCTGCCTACTGGCTTGTTGCATGCATGTTTGAGTCCCTTTGCTGGATGTCTCCCCCAGTCTCTCTCTCTATCTCCCTCTTTACTGTCAATCCTCACTTGTTTTTATCAATAAAGTCAGGAAAGCAAAAAAAAAAATCTTAAAAAAAAAGAAAATAAAAACCCCCGTTGATTTATCATGGTGGACTGGGGCCTCAGGTCCTGTAATGGCTGGTTAATTGAACTTTAAAGTAAAGAAGGCAAAGAAAAATAACCCTCCGACGTTAGACCATCGTCGCCGACAGGCAGAAAACAATTGTGAAATGATTGGTTCAAAATGGAGACACAACTCATCCAATCAGGAGGGATTAGACGCTAGACAAGCTGCTGGAGCAACTCTTTAGTCCCACCAGTGTTGCCAACTTGGCGCATTTGTCGCTATATTTAGCTTTTTCCCAGACCCCCCTAGCGCCAAAATTAGTGAAAAACTCCTGGCGGAAAATCTGGTGCTTTTTTGCTGATCATTTGGGGTGAAATTGGTTGACAGGCACCAGAGCTGAAACCCTCGTTTTTCACCATTTTTCCTCCTATGATAGTGGTTTTCAACCAGCGGTCAGTTGGTTAATTAAATGGTTTAAATGGTTTATCCAAGGCGCTTTATAGCATTCACACACACATTCATACACTGATGGCAGTGGAAACCATGCAAAGTGCCTACTAGCACATCAGGAGCAATTAGAGGTTCAGTGTTTTGATCAAGGACACTTCGACACTAACTCTGGAGGAGCCCGGGTTCGAACGGCAACCTTGTGGTTACCATCCGGTGACTCTACCCCTGAGCCACTGCCGGCCCTTAGATGTAACATCTAAGGGGCGTAAAAATGAAACCAAATGGACCCTTGCGGGTCCACTTTGGTTTCATTTCTACGCTCTCAAAGATTTTTACACTCTCAAGAGTTAAAAATATTCATCATGTGAATTACACATTCTAGTGCATTTTGGAAGTGCCACTAGTGCATTTTGGATTTTGGCAGTTGGCAACACTGAGCAAGTCTTCAGTCCCACAGTCCTCCAGCCAGCACTGTGCTGTCAGCCTGCCCAGCATCATACATGCACTTGGCTAGGAAGACATTGGCATTGTAAGAAAGCAAAGAAAAGAAAAGAGAATGGGCTTTCCAAAAAAAAAAAAAACGCAAGGCCCTTTTCACTGTGATGATGCAGGAAATGGCTCCATAAATTACTTCAAGTCTGCTAATTCTCAGACTAAATCAAGGGAGGAGCCGAGAGTCTGTGAAAAGCAAGAGCGTCTTCATTACAACGCCGAAACGCCAGACGAGTCCCGGCGGGATTAGGGAAGTCCAAACCGGTTATAAAATATGAAAGACAACGATACGTTTTAAATCCAGGGAGGTTTTTTTTTTCTCTTCCTTTAAGCGATGTCAGAAAGCTCTCGCCACCATTTTGGAGGAGCGTTGCAGCTCCCTTGTGGAAGTGATCTGATCTCGGCCAAGAAGCGTCTGCCGCTTCGCAGCGCCGCAGACACATGTGTGTGTGATCCCACATGTGTGTTCAATGCGCGGCCTGGCGGCCCTGTCTGCCAGCGCCTCGTTTATCGGGGCCTAGACTACGCCCTCCCCCTCCTCCCCCTCCTCCTCCTCCTCCTCCTCCCCCTCCTCCCCACGCGGCGGCTTGGACCCACAAGACTCGCGCATTTACAGTAATGTGTTGTCGCAGATTTACAGTAATATGTCGGTTGTGCGTTTACAGTAAATATGGTGTTACACAATGCGAGCGAGGCCTGTGAGGTCCATGAGGGCCGTCTGCTGCGCATCACGTCTCGCCGATCACTCTTAAATAGCACCACATTAACATCATAGAATGCTTATGGCTGTCACTGCGCGGCGCTGCATGTGTTTACTGCTGCAGAGTTCAATGATCTTCACTTTTTTATTTTACTATCAGTGTCATTAACGTCCTTACCGCAATTGTTCTTCACTTCATTCACACAATCTGGAGGTCAATTGTGCCTCAAATGCATTCTTTATGCCGCTACCAAAATAAATATGGAAAGCATTACCGGAATAAAGCCATCTTTTTTTTTTAAACAGATCTTTTTGACTGTGTGCTGTTGACAGTCTTGTATCAATCAATGAATGAATCAATCGATCAATCAAAGGTCTCAGATCAGAGAGGCTAAATAACTGCTATACTATTACTTATTTATTAATTTATTATCGGGGTCGTTAATAATAAGAGAGTGGAGTAAGTATGTTTACTTAAATACTGTAAAATACTTCAAATACTTCTGAATTTCCGGTATTTGTACTTGAGTATTTCCAATTTCCAGTACTTTTATTTCTGCTCCACTACATTTCAGAGAAAAAGTTTTTACCTTTACACGAATACAATTATTTGAAAACGTATGGTTACTGTAGTGACATTAGAAAACATACACATTAACTCATTTTTTGCTTGTAGTATAGCTCTTGGTCACTTGATGCGTCAACTTTACATCCAGGTTCATGACACAGGATGTTATTATGAAACCAGCAGACCGTGTTAACATAGGCTACTGCTCTTTGCCTGTTACTACAAACAGTATAAACATTCAGCTATGCAGGCTAAACAGGCTCTGCACCAGGGCAGGATGCTCAACAATGGATGTTTTGGAGATACCGCACATGGAAAATATTGCTTTTAAGGGAAGTAAACTGAGTCGGATTTACAAATCAAATCAAGCAATATATATTGATAAATATAAAAAAGTAAAACATGGCTGTAAAAAGCAGTGAGGGGACCTATAGCGCCAAACAAAACAACCTAAAAGGAGGCGCGCTGTAATCATATGTTGCTTCCAGCCTGTATCTCTGCAGTTCGAAAAAAAAGAAACCCCAAAAGAGCTAATATATCATTGCTGATATATATGTTTTGTCTGACATACAGTATCAATCAATCAATAAATCAATCCATGAGGAGTCAACTACCGCATATACCGTAATGCACAATTTAGGTATTTCTTGAGCGATATGCATGCTTCAACCATGTTTTTACCCTATTTAAAAATTGTGTTAAAATAGATGATCGACATACAAGCTCAGAAGCTTGTGAGCTTCAGGTGGCTGTTTTCACTTATACGCTATTATGACAAATAAAAGTATGAAATAGGACTGCAAGGTGGAAGTTCAATAAATATTCCCATTGCTATAGTAGCAGCCGTCATCATTACATGTCTCTCCAGCTCTTTAATAAACATCCAGTAAATACATGTTGTTCAGGGCAGGATACCAATTTCCTCCATAGAGAGAGAAGCCGCACAGGATACAGATAAGCAAGTGGAATTGGAAGTGATGGAGGGACAAAAGCAGCCGAGAAAATTGGATCTGGAACAGTCTTAACATTGAAGCTCATCTCGTACTTGATTGGAAAATGAAAATGGCATTTCTGTTTACTAAAGAGCAGGAGATACCCCTGTTCCTGAACAAACACTATATTACAATGATTAGCATCATAATATAGAGCTTTAACGTTTTAACAGACTCCGTTTTTGTCCCAACCAAAAGCTATCACTTAACGTGGTAACCACTTAAGTGGTCAAACCAGATCAAACTATCAAGTAGAATAGTCCATTCTAATCTATTCCAACCCCTAACTGGACTGAATCCTATAAACCAACAGGGACCTGCACGTGGCATCATGTCCTGCAGCTGCAGACACTATTAAAAAAAAGCAGTCACAATGAGTGTCAAAGTGTCAGTGTCAGACGGTGTGTGTGACAGTCCACCGCCAGGCCTGCGAACACACATCAACCTGTAAAGAGTAGAAAGGCTTCCATCAGGGGGTGAATAGGACAGATAGGCCTGGCGTTTGAATGGAGACAAGGCCTGGCGTTTGAATGGAGACAAGGCGCTGCTTCAACAGCCGTCCTCTGAAAATTAAGCGCGGGGAGCATGACTGTGATTAGGAGGCGATGTGAAAGAGAGCCTTTCTTGTCTCCATCGGGACATTCCTGACAATTAGGAAGGATGAGTGGCGCTCTGTTCGCCTCTCCCTGGCGACCTCCGTGTCTTGGGTCAGCCTTGGCAACAAAAAACTACCTTAGGGACCGCGGTCGGTCGGGACCCATGTGACATCAGGACATGTAACCATGTGACTCCCTGACATGTACAGTGGTGATTCGAAACCTATTGAAATGCAAGGACCCCTATGAACTTCCAACGCATATACGATCTTCACCGACTGCATGTTATCATATACTGTATATGCTGCCCAATGCTGCACGTGTGTCCCAGATACCTGTCAGTGGATAAGATCACAGTTATCATGTTGTCATCAGCAGGACTTTTTCGTCTCAGAATGTCCATGCTCTGCAGACTCCCATTGTTCCGAGACGCAAAACCCCTAGACCCCTCCAACCGTAACCCTGATCCTAAATGCCCGACCCTCAACCTAACCTCACAGTCTGTGGTTGAGCGTCAAACATTGCTACACCCTTCTCTAAACCTACCCCTAAACCTAACCGCAAGCAGATTTGACTGTTATCAGTGGATAAGATCGCAGTTGTCATCTTATCAGTGAGTAGGCTCTCAGACAACATGCCTCCTCATTAAGAACTGCTGGTGCTGATATTCATCAGTAGGTTACTCATCAAAACAATGCAGTGGGGTAAGCATGAACCTACTGAATATGATTAGGTTTCTGTTTGTTCTGAGTCCCTGGTGGGAGTTTTCTGTGACCATTGTGGCAGTTCGGCCTGCCACAGCCTGATGCACGCACGCACGCACGCACGCACACACACACTCAAATTAGCACACACCTTTGTGTGCGTTCCCACAGTAGAAATCCTTGAAATCCTAGAAACCAGTGGTAGCATGGGTTTCATGGGTCCGTGCAACCATTTCCCACAATGCTTTGGCATGTTGTGGGCAAGGCAGGAAATGAGGAAACAGACCCACATGTTTGCCTTGTAGTTCTCTTTGTCCACTTGTGTTGTAAAGAAGAAGGAACATATTTTTAAGAAATTATCCTAGGGGGGAGAGGGGGTGGGGGGGTGATTTTGCCCCAGGTCCATACAATAGTGAATGAATAAATGAAATATGAACTCCCTACAGTAGCCTACATGTCAAGTTGGACTGCTACAACAAAAGTGATAAAAGCTTGGAGAATTACAGTACAATTCAAGTACAACTACAACAAATTGAAAAAAATGTGACTGGACACATTAGTTAGCAACAGTTGTTTACCGGCAACTTTGTTCAAAAAATTCATTCCTTAGAGAGGAATCGAACCCCAGTCACCTTGTTGCAAGACCAATGTCTTAACCACTAGACTATCAATGATTGTTGTATGAAGTGATCAAGGCTTGTACAATGGGAGCGTTTCATTGGGTAGGTTACTACTGGAAATTTAGAATGTCAAAAGTTAATATTTTTGTATATGCACCTTGAATTCTAAAGTTTTATTTTTCTGTTGTGCCAGGGTTTATTATTATCCTGTTGACATACTTAATGGACAGGGCCTGAATATGTCATACTTTAAATGAAAATCATTTCTGTTTAAAAGATGCCAATAAGCTGTTCTTTGACAGCAGTCAATAAAGAGTGACTAGAGTCTAAAAAGACTACAACATAAACCCTGCCTAATGACATCAAAGATGCGACTTTTCTACTACTGGTTGGCTGTTTGCCCAACCCTTTTTGGGTTGTCATGGACTCTGTAGTCCGACTTGCCTACAACTGGTTTCATGTAGTTTGGTTTCATGCAGGCCCTTGAAGAAACCGGAAATGACGTCATCCCCATAGGGAATGACTGGAATGGTTTCAAGATGGCCGCCTCCATTAGACTTTCGATTTCTTAGATGTGAACGCAGCCTTTTACCCCACATAATAGCCAGGTAGATTGTTGGACTGTTTGGTGGGTGCACACACTGAGCAAACTAAATATACATCACTCCTGTGCTATTTTCCATGTTATTTTTCCCTTTAAGTGGAGCCCAAACCTATGGAAATATTTAGGTTATTTCTTTATTGTTTTCCTTGTTTTTCTATTGTGTTGTGTACCATGTTTGACTGTTATTTCTGTCTCACCAGAATGTTCCCTCCTTGGCAGTGGCAGGAAAACCAGAGCTGTGTTTGGGGCAGGCCTAAATAGTGCCTGACCAAAAAATGGAGAACATAATTAGTCCCTGGACAGTTGTATTTGTGTATAATGTATTTAATATGCAATGTACTTTGTTATCACATTGTGAAGGTGAAAGTATTGGACCTTCTTCCTACACAGGTGCTGGGGATGATTAAGTGTTGTCATTAAAGGCCAGGGGAATTGAAAAATACATTTTCACACTTTTAGACCACATCCACGGTCATTACATGCAGGCCATAACCGTAACTAATAATGCATGCCAAAGAAATTGGAACATTATCACTTTTGTGTATTTTCAAATACAAGCTCAGTAAAAATATATATTTTTAATTACTTCCTGAAAACGTAAACGTTCTGCGTGAGGATGTGTCGACTATCAAATATCACCAATAAAATAGAAATTAAACTGGCCTGTTTTTTTTTTTATCTCATTTCTGAATCATCCTCCACAATCACAGGTGGCTAGATTGATTGCAGTGAAATACTCAATTTTTAATCCCATTCTGTCATACGGACAGTGTATTACTCAGTTTAAAGTTAATCATCATGTTGAAATGTATATCAGAAACTCATAGTAGTAAATTGGTAGCACTGAGCGACAGTTGTAAACAACAGTTCATGTGTTGGGTGTAGTATATCTCGTTGTACAGCTGTCCCTCTATCTTTGCACCCCTAGGGCTCCATTTTCATTACTACTAAACCCCTTATCCCTTAAAGATTAAGTGCCATGATTTTTTCCACCCTAAAACATGATCATCAGGTATTATTGTAATATGAGGAAGAAGATTTTTTCAAAAAAGTGTACAGTATATGTTAAAACGTTTTTATGTGGGCAGCCTCACCAGCTCATTGAGTATGCCTGGTTTGCCTGGTGGGTGGTGATGGGTGATGAGGGGAGGGGCTGATGATGTGATGGCATTATATTAAAGTTTTTTTCATTGGAACATTTGACTAGAAAGGTTCAGCCCTCAGGAAGAAACCCTAAATACAAAGTGAAGACATCATTGCACATAAAAACTACACCAATGGGGCTAATTAGGTACTGTCACCTTTTAAACAAGTACAAAATTCACAGTACTCCATCTTTAACTTCTTTGCCTTTTTAAGCTATTTAAAAAAACATTTTTCAGTAGTTCAAATGGCCAGTCTACAAGCTCACAACGTGTTAATAGATTGACATGTTGAAATATTCAAAAAAAAATTCAAAATAGTAAAAATGAAATAAGGGATTTGGGATAAGGGGTTTAGCAAGCAACAAAAATGGAGCCCATAGCGTTAACTAGGGATGTGAAAAAAAGTCGGAAACCGACACGATTGTCGACACGTGCTGACGTCGACACAAAAAAGTACGAGTCGAAAATCGCCTCTTTTTTCTTTTTTTTATATTAATGATTTTTATTTTGTATTCTTTGCAATTTCTTGTTCAAAAACGTCACAACGTTACTGTTTTCAAGGGAAGAGAATTGCTTATTTCGGGTATTAGGCTACTATCAGTCACTGTAGTGAGACCATGTCTGTGCTGCGCGCGTCTGTGCCGCCGCGCCGTCCTCCTCCGTCCGGCTTTCCCCCGAGTAGGAGAAGGAGGCGGCGGCAGCGGCCCTCGTCTGCACTCGCCAAAATGCGTCTTCCTCCTTCCCCCTGCGTTCTGTCCCGGCGAGTCGGGCTCCTGCCTGCACCCGCCGCAATGATTGACTTTTATTTTGCCGAGCAGGCGCCTCTGTCGAGGCCGAAATGGAGCGTTACGTATGGGAGAAAGCTATCTCTCCTGCACAAGACCGAGGTCTCACATGGGGGGGGAGAGAGAGAGAGAGAGAGAGAGAGAGAGAGAGAGAGAGAGAGAGAGAGAGAGAGAGAGAGAGAGAGAGAGACGCGTGCTGCTGGTGGTTAATACAACAAGCCTATATTATTTGTACTTATCTTGTCCAGTGTTCTGTTTCACGTTGTTTGGCCATGTCTAACAGCAGACGCAGGGGAAAGCAAAGATGCAGGGAATCCGTCGCAAGGAAAGAGGAAAACTCCTCTATCAAGTCGATTAGGCTACTAATGACAGATAGCCTGTGTCACTTTACACAACTATGCCTCAAATAGAAAGTTTATGAAATGGCTTATGTGAATTACTTCCATATTGTCTGTAATACCACTAAAGCTTGCCTTGTCTTAGAGATCCCTGTTCCAACATCTGCCTGTGAATCTCCATCTGTCCTTATCTTAGCGCAGGGGTTTTCAACAGGTGGTCCGGGGACCACCAGTGGTCCCTGAGAGGGTTCCAAGTGGTCCCCAGCTAAGTTGTTTAACCAGATGTAACTCTTGAGAACGGGTCCATTTGGTTTCATTTTTACACTCTCAACAGTTAAAATATTCATCATCTGAACTAGCCCAAATCTACACAACTAGAGATGCCTGTTATGTTTTCGAAATCCAGCCTGGAATTGTAGATAAAAAAGAAGAAATCTTTGGGTTTTGGCTCTGTGGGGCTAAAATGTCATCACGTGGTGGTCCGTGGCTCAAGTTCTGAATAAATAGTGGGCCCTGGTATGAAAAAGGTGTCTTAGCAGGTTCCTGGACCTTATCCACAGCTAAAGACCTTTGCCATTGTCCAGGTGCAACTCATCAGTCATTCAACCAAATATGTATTTAACTTATTCAAACTAAGGTAATTAACCCTTTGTTTACTGAACGCGTTTTGGTGTTTTAGCTGTTGAAAATAGCAGATCTACAAGCTCATATCGCACCACCGAGTGTCGCGATATGAGCTTGTAGTTCTGCTATTTTTGAAAAATTGTGAAAATGTGGTGCAAAACTTTGAATACATTATTTCGAAAGCAAACATTTTTAACTTAAATCTTTGCTTCTGGGGGATCCCTAAACATGTTTTTAGATGAGGTAGCTAAAAAATAGATATTTCTGGGGGTCCTTCTTATGAAATAATATTTCATAGGAAGGACCCCCAGAAATATCTATCTATCTATCTATCTATCTATCTATCTATCTATCTATCTATCTATCTATCTATCTATCTATCTATCTATCTATCTATCTATCTATCTATCTATCTATCTATCTATCTATCTATCATTGATGCTTATCATATTATGTTAAGCATCACTGACACAGAAAGAGATTTTTCCAGAAAAACTAGAATATCGCAAACTAGAATCTAGTGTCATGGACTAGAATCTAGTGTCATGGACTAGAATCTAGTGTCAGGAACTGGAATCTAACTTCAGAAACTACAATATACTGAGAGGAACTAGACTCTACCGTGGGGAACTAGAATCTAGCATCAAAAACTAGAATCTGATCAGGACACAAACATTGGTTTGATCATAACTCAGATATAAAACTGCCTCCCTCTTGAGAACCGACTGATCCTCCAGCTAGCTAGGTCTGTTGTCAACAAGTGGCACAAGTGCGAAATTTACCTCAGCAGTTGTCTTTCAAGCAGGGCCATCAGAGAAGTAAATGCTTTGTCATATTTGCCTAATTGCCGTTAAGGAAAGACTGAAGGATCCAATGAAAACATGACAAACTGATGCAGTTAACTCGGAGAGCGAACAAACGGAACCACATTGGTTCCATTTGTTTTTTTTTTCATGCCGGGTTTTTGGAGAAACGTTTGGTATTTGTATGCCTGATGTGTCAGTGATGTCTACATGTTGTGGGACCTCACTGGGGTCTCAGAGGCCACTCAGAGGTCGGGGACTTGGCTGGATATTTAATGAGGCAGCTAGCCGCAAAATGCTATATGCGTACGTATCCGGATATTGCCTTCTGGGATGCTGAGTGTGTGAGAAACCAAAAGGAGAACGACAAGGAGAGCAATGACGTGCTGAAGAACGAAAAAAGATGGAGGGAGGGAGAGTTTAAAGCATTGAATTGAGGAACTGGATGTGTGCATGCATAAGGAGGAATGAGCAGGTGAGAGAATGAGAGTCCTGCAGAAATCAGTGTTGCCAAGTGCCAAAATCTAAAATGCACTAGTAGCACTTCCAAAATGCACTAGAATGCACTCGATGCTCGCCTGGAAGCAAGCAAGTTAGATTAGACTAGAGTTGGGCTAATTCACATGATGAATATTTGAACTCTTGAGGGTGTAAAAATGAAACCAAATGGACCCTTACTTTTTACGCTCTCAAAGAGTTACATCTGGTTAACCAGCTGTCCATCATTTAGCCTGCAGGGACCACTGGTTGAAAACCACTGTCATAGGAGGAAAAATGGTGAAAAATCAGGGTTTTATCTCTGGCGCCTGTCAATCAATTTCGCCCCAACTCACCAGTAAAAAAGCATTAGATTTTCCACCAGGAGTTTTTCACTAATTTTGAAAAAGCAAAATATAGTGACAAATGCGCCAAGTTTGCAACACTGAGACAGATGAAGATTATTATATGCGAGGAGGAGGTGTCAGTGAATCCATGCTCTGAGTCTGGACAAAGCCAGGCTACCGAAATGTGTGCCATGGATGGCCAGCCCCCTCGGGGCCCCTCCTCAGAGAGGAGGTCTGGGGCTGAAGGCTTGGAGTTGGTAACCTCACACCTTGACCCCCAGTTCACCTCCCAGGCCTCCAACAGACCAAACCGCACCCCGACACTACCCACCCTCCTGTCCCCATACATACCACTGCTGGAAAAACTACTCACAATTTGTACTTTTAACTACTCAAGTATAAGTATCAATATTGCAGTGTAGAACTACTCAGACGTAAAAGAAAGTGAAATGTACTTGAGTTAAAGGGAGGGTAAGTGATTTGAAATTCATGGTGTAGTACAAGACAGGTGCACTAGGGGCGCCCAAGAGTAGCTACACTATGTGAACCTGCTGCTCGATCCTGATTGGAGGAGAATTCACCCTCCACCTGGGGAACTTTTTTTTTTGGGTGATATCTGACAAAAGTGAAATCACTTCCCCTACCTTTAAAGGGTATTAAAAGGTATACATTTGTCTATTAGATGTTAGCCTCAGTCCCAGGCTTACTCATCTGCGAAGAGAAAAGCCAACCTAAGGTAGAGAAACTATGAGAGGAAGTTCCGGAACATCCGTCAGATAATTTCCCTGAATTTGGCTGTACTTGTCTGCCAATCCTACCACTGCACAGTCCATATATTCTACTGTTAGACTGATGTCAAGTTTTTACTTCTTAGCTTTATGTATGTGATGTATTTATTACCATGTGTGTTGTTCCTGCTTTACTGTAAATCTCTCTGTAAATCTCTCTGGATTAAGATTGTCTGCTGTATTCTTATACAATGTGATTGTAAATTGGGTCATGCTGCTATAGTATAGCGTATAGCGTGTATAGTCCCATCCTATTTTTGTAAACGTTTTGGAAAAATCCCTCGACCTCCCTGAAGACCCCCAAGCCCATGCAGGCTGGTGGAGGGAGGGGAGGGCTGGAGGGAGGGGAGGGGTGGAGCGGTGTCTGTCTTCCTGTTTCAGCCACTTTAAAGACACATTTCTATTGGATTAACATCCACCCCGAGGGTCCGGAGGGTCCGGGACGCAGCACAGGACAGGGTTAACTTCAGCAGACAGGGGTGAGGAGGGGGTGGAGAGCAGGGGCGGATCTAGGCATGGGCAATGCCCCCCTAAAATGCCCAGTCTGCCCCATGCACCGAACATGCTGGCATGCAAAACAACCCAAGATATTTCAAATTAAAGTGCTTATGTTTAAAATGATCTGACATGGCTGTGTCACCACTAAACCAACAGCATTTCATCATTGAAAACAGAAAACTCTCTGAGTCAGACCTTTATGCATGCTGCGTGTCTGTTGCAACTTCAACAACAACTGATGTTATTATTGACGCTTTACTTGACTAATAAAAGTCCTGTGACCAAAAATGGTATGGCTGCGACTTCATCGCCTGTGGCGTGAAGTGGCACGGGCGAAGTCCCCCAATTGGGAAATGTTATATCCGCGCCCCCTGGTGGAGAGGGGGGCAGGGGCGGATGTAACATTTCCCAACATTTTATTAGGCATGTAAAGCATCAATAATAACATAAGTTGTTGTTCAAGTTGCAACAGACACGCAGCATGCATAAAGCTAAAGGTCTGACTCAGAGAGTTTTCTGTTTTCAATGATGAAATGCTGTTGGTTTAGTGGTGACACAGCTGTAGTTAGTTAGTAGCAGTAGTAGTGTTTCAAATCATTAAAAATATAAGCACTTTAATTTGAAATATCTTGGGCTGTTTGCATGCTATCATGTTTGGTGGGGGGGCAGTCAGGGCATTTAGGAGGGCATTGCCCCCCTCCCCCCATGACCATGCCTAGATCCGCCCCTGGAGGAGGGGCTGTTGGAAAGTTCAGTCGACTGTTTCAAGTGAAAGTGGAATTCGGCCGGGGCATCTGTGTTTGTTTGTGATTGGGCGTGTTTGTGGCTGATTCCGACATCCTGCAAGGCCCGAGGGCTCCGGGGTCAGAGGTCAGGGCTTGGGTTACCCCAGTGGACAGAGTGAACGGACGCTTGTAAGCCGTCAACGATGCCATATTCATCACAACAACCACTTTCAACCTTCTGACAACTATAAAAATTAAGAGAAAACGTACCAAATATTCTCCCAAATTTAAAGGTAGCTAAAGGTCTGACTCAGAGAGTTTTCTGTTTACAATGATGAAATGCTGTTGGTTTAGTGGTGACACAGCTATAGTCAGTTAGTAGCAGTAGTAGTGTTTCAAATCATTTTAATTATAAGCACTTTAATCTGAAATATCTTTGAAATTTGGGTTGTTTTGCATGCCATCATATTTGGTGGGGCAGTCAGGGCATTTACAGGGGCATTGCCCCCCCATGTCCATGCCTAGATCCGCCCCTGTTCACCACACGGTGTATTGGAGAACGCACCACCGTTCAAGCCCAGCGGAGACGGATGGCCGGTGTGGTGGTTTGGAAGGTCCTCGTCTGGCTCACTGTGAGTTACTGTATCTGCACTGCAGACATTGGATTCAGGTGTTCATCATCATGCATGATGTCAGCAGCACTGCAGCAGCAGCACAGATAAAAAGACCCACTAACTGCCTGCTGCCGACAGCTCCTGTCCTCACGTCTGATGGCTGGGAGACGTCTCCTCCTGTCCCAGGCAGGCAGGCAGGCAGGCAGGCAGCAGTGTATATCTAGAAGGCCCAGTATTGCTTTTTAGCAACATTAACCCTTTAATTATTGTTATCATTATTTACATTATTTATCTTTTTTTTTTTTGTTATTTTTGCACATAAATATCATGGTTGAGGTTGATTGTTTAGAATTTCATTGAAATTGGTCATTATGTTTGCATAACAATACCCCTCACAGAGGCTGCAATTAGCCTCTTCAATTAATTTTTGGACTTAGTGCAATTTTTGATGATTTTTAACCTTTGACCTTTAGCCTTTAACCCTAATAAAAAATGACTGCAATAAATATATTTTTGTGATTATTAGAATGTCTATTACATGTACATTCATTATATTAAAAGATATCTGCCATTTTTTATTTTTATTTTTTAATTTGGTGTTATTTGTTTTTTGTAACTTTGCTCTGAGCAGCACTTTGGTATGGAGTTTCCCCCTCCCCCACGTTAGCAGAGGAGCTAATAAAAGTTCCTCAGGTGGTGGGTGAATTCTACTCCAATCAGGATCGAGCAGCAGGTTCACATAGCGTAGCTACTCTTGTGCGCCCCTAGTGCACCAAGCTGGTACTACACAATGAATTTCAAATCACTTCCCTTAGCTTTAATTATCATCATTATCGTCATGTATCTGCTGACCAGAAAACATTTAATTATTAAATGATGGTTTGGTCTAAGTCAACAGTTTAAAATTTACGCTTTCACCAGACATAATCCAGACAAGAACCAACATGTGGTGTTACATCAATTACATGAAAACTTTTCATCAAGAATAATAAGTAAGCTAAATAACCTAACATCCATCTAACAGTCGAGCAAAACTTTGTTACCCAATTAGACTTTCCTTAAAGGTAGGGGAAGTGATTTCCCTTTTGTCAGATATCACCCAAAAAATATTTTTTTTCTGTTAAAATGCTCTATTATAAGGTGTGGAAACCACATATGGAGTTTCCCCCTCCCCCACGTTAGCAGAGGAGCTAATAAAAGTTCCCCAGGTCACCACAATTCTCCTCCAATCAGGAGAGAGCAGCAGGTTCACATAGTGTAGCTACTTTTGGGGGCCCCTAGTGCACCAGGCTGGTACTACACCATGAATTTATAATCACTTCCCCTACCTTTAATGCTTTTATTCATGCTGATCGCCGAGTGAATGATTTATAATTTAAAAAAATAAAGGGCACATCTCTTGTGCACACTAGATTTAAGCCTTCAATTCTGAATAGCCAGTAACCATTGTGATTTGAAAGTTCAGTTCTAAATTCGACTGACTTAAAAGGCACAGATTTGGTGATTAAATTGAATAATTGATTAGATGAGACCAGGAATGTCTTTCCTCGACGACATAGGCCTACTAAATTACTAAAACCATGCCTTGAAAGTCGCATTGCACATTGCTGACCATTCAGTCACAACACAGTGTGTGTCACTTTGGAATGTTTAGTTGAAATGACAACGCAGTTGCTGGTCAGTTTCTTCCACATTCGGAAAAATAAATGTTCTCTGTGTGTATTAATTTGTATGGATCTCATCTTGAGGCTTTTATCAGCCTCCATCAGGGGGGGATCTAGGCATGGGCATAGGGGGGCAATGCCCCCCCTAAATGCCCACGCTGCCCCTTCATCAGGTCCGTTGATGATGTACGGACCTGATGAAGATCTAGTGAGATCGAAATGTTGTCCATTTTTTCAATAAAGTGAATTCTTTGCCATAAGACTGGTGTGCGGGCCCTATTCGACTACACTCTGCCCCACCAAACATGATGGCAAACCCAAGATATTTCAGTGCTTATATTTAAAAGTATTTAAAACACTACTACTGCTACTAACTAACTACAGCTGTGTCAGCACTAAACCAACAGCATTTCATCATTGAAAACAGAAAACTCTCTGAGTCAGACCTTTAGCTTTATGCATGCTGTGTGTCTGCTGCAAATTCAACAACTGGTGTTATTATTGATGCTTTACTTGCCTAAAAAAATTCCTGTAACTGAAAATGTCCTGTAACTGAAAATGGTATGGGTGCGGCTTCATCGCCCGTGGCACGAAGCGACACGGGCGATGAAGCTGCCCCCATACCATTTTCTCCTGCCCCCCCCCCCCCCCCCCCCCAATTTGGAAATGTTACATCCGCCCCTGCTCCATACAGTATATCAGTAATTGTCCTTGTGTTGAAATCCTATAGCTAGCTGCTTACTGCATATTTCCTGTCCTTCATCTCCACTCATTTTTTTTAATTTTTAGATAGATCATCGCCCGTTCGCGCCACGGGCGAAGCCGCTCCTATACCATTTTCTCTCGCCCCTCCAACATGTTATCTTGCCCCCCGAAATAGGACATGTTACACCCGCCCCTGCTGAACACATGAAAGGTAGTACAAAAACTCTTAACTCCATTGGAGCCTCAAACTGTCTACTAAAGCAACTAACTCCACCACCTCTACCATGCAAGTAATTGTCACACTTTGCCTAGTGTGAGGTAGTGCTTGAGAGAAGGCACTGGTTGAAAACACCTCAACATAATGAAACCATTTGGAAAAAACTGTCGGACAGAGTTCTAAGAAGCAGAGAAGATGGGTCTTTATTCACCTCTTCCACCTGAAGAACAAAAGTATGTACAACACTGGGCAGTTTGGCCTTGGGTCCCACACCAGTCCTGCATTGACTGATTGCACTGGGAGGCCTCCAGTCTTATAAATGCTAAGCCCCTCCCATGGACCATACCAAGCCCTGAATTGATTCCACAATTAGTCCAGTTAAACACTGTCCAGAGCCATAGTTTTTATCTACAAATTTAAAGTGTCACACACTACTGATCAAAATATCTACAGAATATAAACATAATTAGTACTCAATGTCCTATTTACAGTGTCTGTAGGTTCCCTGAACACATCCCCACAGTTGGTTTGCTCCCTACTATGGAACCAACAGTCATTTATTCATCAACCCTCCATAAACAATCACATAATATAACCCAAACAACATAACTCTATCAAATAACACATTCAACCCTTAATGGTGATAAATTCAGTCCCAGTGGCAGGCTGAACTGCCACAATAATAAGTCACAACACCATCTTTGATAAAGAATCTAGCTTTGTTTTCAACGTTTTCTTCATTTCCTGAAAACCTTTACATGTTTCATTTCCTGAAAAATGAACACTTTGGAATTAGGCTGTCTTCCTGACAGCGGAGATATATTTCCACAATACATATACAGTTGATGGTTTGTAACCTGAATTATATGAGAGGGTACAAATGGAACCAATATGTGCATGCAGGTCACCACCCATAACTTACTCCTATGACAGTCTTGCTCTACCAGTTAAGTCAGGGCTAAAAAAAAACGACAGCATAAGGGGCGAATGTAACATGTCCCATTTGGGGGGGCAAGAGAACATGTTGGAGGGGCAAGAGAAAATGGTATGGGGGCGGCTTCATCGCGCCTGTCGCTTCGCGCCACGGGCGATGAAGTCGCACCCATACCATTTTCGGTTACAGGACTTTTATTAGTCAAGTAAAGCATCAATAATACCATCAGTTGTTGTTGAAGTTGCAACAGACACGCAGCATGCATAAAGCTAAAGGTCTGACTCAGAGAGTTTTCTGTTTTCAATGATGAAATGCTGTTGGTTTAGTGGCGACACAGCTGTAGTTAGTTAGTAGCAGTAGTAGTGTTTCAAATCATTTTTTTTTAAATATAAGCACTTTCATTTGAAATATCTTGGGTTGTTTTGGAAGGCATCGTGTTGGGGGGGGCAGATTGGGTATTTAGGGGGGCATTGCCCCATCATGCCCATGCCTAGATCCGCTGAGATTGGTCTCCACCATCTACAGATAGAGAATGTCCATTTCCACAACCACAAGGCTATGTATAGGTATGGGATGCTTTACCATTTAGACCATTCCTGATCCTTTGATAACGGAATTCCCTGGCTTAAACCATCCCTGTACTGTAAAAAGAAATCACACTAGCGTGAAGTGATTGGCTCTTATTATCCCGGCTGGCACACAATAGACACTATGCCTAGTTGAGCAGACGCTACGACGGAATTCTCCCAATTCTCACCAATTTTCTAATTGTGTGGACTCTTGAAATTAGGTAATTCGGATGTTTAAATACAATTTAACTCTTGAGAGTGTAAAGTGAAACCAAATGGACCCTTACGGGTCCATTTGGTTTCATTTTAACACTCTCAAGAGTTACAGATTTATACATTTTAGGGGACTGTCGTGTGATCTACCTGCATGGTCTGTGTGATCTACTGGTAGATCACCATCTACCTTTTGGACACCCCTGCAGTAGATGTACTATAGTCTATATGTAACCATCAGAATTGAGGCTGTACAATAACCATCAGCATTGAGGGCGTATGTCTCAGATTGGTATATTAATGAGATTTGGAGGGTGAATGAGTGTGGGAACCAGACCGACTGAATGTGAGTCCTGTGTGTCTGGCTGTGTACGCACAATGCCCAGCCTGGAAACATCCACATCTACGTACTGTATGTAGTATTTTGCTGTTAAACGTAGGGGAAGTGATTTCACTTTTGTCAGATATCACCCAAAAAAAAAAAATTCTGTTAAAATGCTCTATTATAAGGTGTGGAAACCACATATGGAGTTTCCCCCTCCCCCACGTTAGCAGAGGAGCTAATAAAAGTTCCCCAGGTTGCCACCAATTCTCCTCCAATCAGGAGAGAGCAGCAGGTTCACATAGTGTAGCTACTGTTGGGGGCCCCTAGTGCACCAGGCTGGTACTACACCATGAATTTCAAATCACTTCCCCTACCTTTAACTAACCTAGTCTGAAGAGGTGAGTTCTATGGGGTCAGGTTCCGCCTAGGTGTGAGCCATCAGACTGTGGTACAGGGGCAGATGTAACATTTTCCAATTGGGGGGCAGGAGAAAATGGCACGGGGGCGGCTTCATCGCCCGTGGCGCGAAGCGACACGAGCGATGAGCGTGCCATTTTATTAGTCAAGTAAAGCATCAATAATAACATCAGTTGTTGTTGAAGTTGCAACAGACACGCAGCATGCATAAAGCTAAAGGTTTGACTCAGAGAGTTTTCTGTTTTCAATGATGAAATGCTGTTGGTTTAGTGGTGACACAGCTGTAGTTAGTTAGTAGCAGTAGTAGTGTTTCAGATCATTTTAATTATAAGCACTTTAATTTGAAATATCTTGAGTTGTTTAGCATGCCATCATGTTTGGTGGGGCAGACTGGGCATTTAGGGGGGCATTGCCCCCTCCATGCCCATTCCTAGATCCGCCCCTGGTGTGGTAGATAGTCAGTGACTAAACTGCGACTGGCGCATCGCATTAAAGGGGAAGTTTATTCCGCAGTTTGCGAGTCAGGAGGGAGAAGAACACAATCACAGATGCACCCACAGTCCCACACGGTAGCTAAACTATATATTTGTTTTCATTTCCTCTCTATATAAACATTATAATAAACAGGAACACAGCTGATCTCAGCATGGAATGTTAATTTTCCGTGAATGCATTCGCCAGCTTGCTTCTATGAAACAGATTCAGAGTAATTAGGCTGTTAGACAGTTTGAATATGAGTCTAAATTATATTATATCTGATCACATTAGCGTGCACTAGAACGTCACATTGGCAGGCTGTCAATAGCGCGTTTGAGCAGGGGTGTTAACTAGGTGCATGTACTCAAATACTGTACTAAAGTACTTTTTTTTTAGGTATTTCTTCTTTACTTCCATGGAGTATCTCCATCTCCCAGCTAGAAGGGTTTCTGGGTTTGATTCTCACCATGGATGCCGTGGGTGCTGGAGTCATGTTTCCTGCGTACAAATGCAACCAAATGAACCCTAACAGGTTCATTTGCAGGGGTGTAGTGGAGGGGGGACACGGGGGGACGGCGTCTCCCCACTTCTCACATCTAAAATATTTTTGGGTCTGAAAAAAATGATTAGCATGGTGGAATACATCTTGATGACATCATCAAGATGTGTTTCACCATGTTAATGAGTTTCCTTTTTTCTGAGAGTGTACAAATGGAACCAAATGGACCCGCTCACACCCGTTCACATTTGTACACTCTCAGGAAAAAAAAATCAAAAGGGGGGAATTCCCCTTTCAGAGGTGTCCCCCCACTTCTAAAAGTACCACTACAACACTGTTCTTTTGGTTCCATTTGTATGCTCTCAGAAAAAAAGAAGCATCTAAAGAAATCCATTAACATGGTGAAAATACATCTTGATGATGTCATCAAGATGTTTCACCATGTTAGTGGTTTTCTTCAGAACTCCATTTCTTGGGAACACAGAACTTTTTTTATCATGTCCACCCAACACCTCGAAGGTACATCAATGACATAGTAAAATGTTAAAAATGGGTGGAGTTCCCCTTTAAGTGGCGTTTGCAAGGGGACCTTTTTTTCTGTGTGGAGTTTCCATGGTCTCCCTGTGTCCCGGATTGACACAAACAAGTGCTATTGCTTTTAAAACATACAAAATGTCTCGGCGTGCGTGGTGTATTGTTTTCAGGCAGAATAGACGGCCGCCTATATTTTGGAAGGACCCACAACAACACAACACAACAACACAGCAGCCATTAACCTGCTAGCTGCAGATCATATTTGAAAGTTGAAAGAAACTAACTAAATTATTCTTTTGGCGTGGGACTGGATGGGAATCAATGAGCGCAGGACATATGTATCGCAAGAAAAGACGTTTGTTAGTGGCAATGTAAGAACAGGGGAGGATTATCCAATGGGCACGTTGGCCCAAGCCCAGGGGCCCCTGAGATAGTGGGGTAAATGGTAAATGGTGCATTTATATAGCGCCTTTAACCAAGGCGCTTTACATAGATTGTGCATCACATTCACCCATTCACACATTGATGGCAGTTGAAACCATGCAAGGTACCTACTAGCACATCAGGAGCAATTAGGAGTTCAGTGTCTTGCTCAAGGACACTTCGACACTAACTCTGTGCGAGACCAGGATCGAACCGGCAACATTGCGGTCGGGTTACCATCCGGTGACTCTACCCGTGAGCCACTGTCACCCCGTGCGATCGTTAAGAGGCTCTAGCGGGAAACTTGTGGTGAATGTTACCTGGGGTTCGAATCCCAGGTGTTATTTTTTTACACATGCACAGAAGAAGAAAACAAATGTTCAGAAGGCCCAGCGGTGTATTTCAGTACGGCCCTTGTGTTGTGCGTGCGTGATGAAATCAGTGCTCCGTCTAATCTGACCTCGTCGAGGAGAACGAAAATCATTACAAGCGACTGATTTGAAATAACAATAAACACATGGAACGCAAAGGAAGCATTTGACTTCCATTATACGGCCCTGAATGGCCGTCTTTGTGCAGTCTCACTGAGGAGCCGCATGTCGCCACAATGCGCTGTGATGTTAAAAAAGAATCCTCACAGTTCATTTAACTCTGAGAGCCGCACAAACGCAGCCATTGTTACACTGCATTTGTTAACAAATGGACAAATTAACACAAGAGGATTTCACCGCGTAAAGTGCGCGGCAACAGAAAAACATCACGTACCCCGTATTGTTTACTAGCAATAACACTAAACATATCGCTGCTATGCAATAATGAAACTAATAGACTCATAAAACTGTGAGAGAGAGAATGTTGTCCCTTTTTTTTAAATATCTGCTTTCATTGATGACCAGAGAGAACAAAGCACATCTGGCGTCTTCCAGCGATATTAAAGCTAACATGGAAATTACAGGATATTAGACTAATCTGTGCAGAATGTTTGGCACACGCCGCGGATTGTGTCTGCCATCAATTTGCACAGCATTAACGCACAGCCTCATTATGCTCATTATCTGTGAGAGAGCCGTGTTCCACATCCAGCATAGCATGCCCACCGATAGACACTCAGACACCACTCTGTATCTGTGAGAGAGCCGTGTTCCACATCCACCATGCCCACCGATAGACACTCACACACCACTCTCTATCTGTGAGAGAGCCGTGTTCCACATCCACCATGCCCACCGATAGACACTCAGACACCACTCTCTATTTGTGAGAGAGCCGTGTTCCACATCCAGCATAGCATGCCCACCATCCGACACTCAGACACCACCACTCTCTTCACAACAGACAGATAGTTGCGGGAAACTCTACTCACTCTGTTAGGAAAGTCAGGAATTCAAGAAAGTAGCATTCACATCAAAATGAGTGCCCGACCTCGGGACTGTGGGACACAGGGTTGTCCAGAAACGCCACTTAAAGGGGAACTCCACCCATTTTCAACATTCTAATATGTCATTAGTATACCCTAGAGGTGTTGGGTGGACATGATAAAAAGTTCCCCCATTCTGTGTTCCCAAGAAATGGAGGTCTGAAGAAAACCCACTAACATGGTGAAACATCTTGATGACATCATCAAGATGTATTTTCACCATGTTAATAGATTTCTTTAGACACTTCTTTTTTTTTCTGAGAGCGTACAAATGGAACCATTTGTAAATGGGTGGAATTTGGTTGCATTTGGTTACATTGGTTTTGGTTGCATTTGTAAATGGGTGGAATTCCCCTTTAAGGCTCAGGTCAGGCTCTGCCAGTGGGCCTATTAAACAAGCCAAAGTCCTATCACCCGTGCAATTCATTGCTAATAGTTTGCTTCAGCCAATTGATTGCTATATGACAAGTACAAGTACCCCACAGCTTTCAATTCCAATAAATTGATTATGTAACAGTCAGTTTGACACAGGCAGACAGACAGATAGATAGATATGGTACATACAGACATCTCTATATACATTATGGGTACAAAAGGGACACAGACCGATAGTTAGAACGGGCGCTATGGCAACGGGTATCATTAGTTTCATGAGTTGCATCATTCCCAAATACTTTAGTCAGGACTCAAAATGTCATGCTTTGTGGGCTTGTAGATCTATTTTCAAATGGCTGAATCACTGCTATACAGTATTGTAAATGTTTTTTTTATTTTTTATTTTTAGTTTTTACAACTTTTCTATAAACAACAGTTGTTGCAACAGTTGTTGCATCTCAATATATGTTGTATTTCTGTGAATTCTCATCATTTCTGAAGAATTGCAAACGGCTGACCCTGTTATAAACAAAGTTAGGCTAATTCTTTATCATGGTCCGCAGTAACAGTTTTGTATACAATTTATGTTTTGTTTGGAAAAAAAAAAATATATATATATATACAGTTTTTTCATCAATTCTCAATCAATCAGTGACTGTCAGGTGGAAACCTTGTATGTCTGAAGTGTTTACGGTTCAGGAAATTGAACTTCTTTCCCCTTATTTTTTATAGAAGTAGTGAAAAACAAAACAGATCTACACATGCTTGTACTGTAGATGTCGATAATTTTCAATGCTTCTTCTTGACGAAGAATGGGGGCATTATGAATGAAAAAAAGTTGAAAATTGGAAGATACAAGGTTTCTATGTGGCAGCAGCAATGATATGTTTCTGGAAGTGTTTATCGTGATGGTGTATGAAACGTTTGCATCTGGTTGGACAGTGGCCAGAAGTTCTGACACGAAAATCCACCTGATGGGGGGAGGGGGAGGGAGGGGGGAGGGGGGGGGAGGGGGCAGGAGGGGGACGCAGTTTCTGATCCCAGACACAAACCTTCATGAAAAAAAAAAATCAACTCACACATCTAGGCCATTTAGAGCACTGGTTTCTCAAGCAGCTGGGCTGGGACCCATTTGTGGATTGCGGAAAAACATTTTATGGGTCCCCTTAGTTTATATGTCCAATACATTTGTTTTTTAATTATTATTACTTAAACATTTGCAAGGGTTTAATTTCAAGGGTTTAATTAAAAGGTCTTATGAAAATACATATTACTACAAATCCAACAGTATTTTGCAACACTAACTATACAATATGTAATGGTTGATTCCTGCTTAGTCTGGAGGTCGTGTTGGGTTGACAAACGTTTAGATCAAACAGAGGCCTGCAATCAGAGTACCAACTCAGACCCTTTACACCCAAAAAAACAACAACTTTGGTTCTAGAAATGGTTCCGTTCTGATTTTTTGGACCCTTCCGTTTAGTTCCACGTCTGAAAAACTTTTAGGTTCTGAACCAATTCATTTTCAGTGGAAACACTGGTTCACCAACAGAACCTAAAGGTTCTGCTTTAGGTTCTGCTACTTTTTTTTTTTTTTTTTTTTTTTTTCAGATTTTTAGCAGCATTCTCCAACCGTTAAAAAAAAAGAAAGTCCGGTCTGCAAAGACTTTTCATACATACTTTCAATACAAATCCTATCCTCCATCCCAATATGTGTATACAGTATAACTGTCTCATACAGCGATTTGCCTCATTAATGCAACGGCAATCCAAAATGATAAAAGAATTATAGAACAAAAATAAAGTCAGCAGCAAAAAGGTTCAAATCCAGTGTAGAAGAATGTGTGTGAAGTTAAAATGACTCTCTATAACATTAATGTTGAACTGTCTTCCCTGTCACTGTTCATCAACACTGATGTTATCATCATCCCTTATACAGTTCACTTTGTGTGTGTGTGTGTGTGTGTGTGTGTGTGTGTGTGTGTGTGTGGGGGGGGGGGGGGGGGGGGGGTGTCTGCATGCATGCATCTGTTAAATATGAATTACTGGAAAATATGAACCTACTGAAACTACTCAAAATGTTTAACTTTCTTTAAAGGTAATGGAGGCAACTTTTAGCCTCCTTTTAAAAAAAAAAAAAAAAAAAAAAAGATAGATAGAGGCTATATAGCTATATATATTTTTTGCCTTCCCCCCCTTCTACGTTGCTTCTACAAACACTTGCTTTGTCCTGCAGACAGTTCAGAACTTTGTTGTTGTACCAGTGTTGGGCAGCATAACTTAGGAAAGTAATAGCTTTACTTTACTTATTACTGGAATCAAAGAATAATATATTACATATTACAATATTACTTTCCCAAGTCCACCCCCTCCCACCCACAAAGGAATAGAGGTGTAGAACACAATCTGTTTAGTGACAACTGTGATAACTTGTAATGTATGTCCTGTGTGCAGAATGCTGACGGATTAGGATCTACAAACTACAGTGCATCTCTGTTCTTATCTGTTGATAGCTTGTAAATCTGTTCACAAAGGAATTTTCACAAAGGAAAAGGTAATAATATTACAGTAATATCTAATATTATACTACCTAACACTGGTCTCAACATGCTGTGCTGTGCTGTGCTGTGAGCTTGTATACTTAAGAAAAGCCTGCACACGGTAATTGTCTGCCCCAGTCTTTATTTAACCTAACAACGTTTCACCCCTCCGGCCTTTTTCAAGTATATGAATGAGCAAGGCTACACTATTTAAATTGAGCACGGTGTCTGTTGGGTGTTGTCATTCAATCAGTTCATTAGCCAATAGTCTGTATGTGACAACCCACACTAGATAATAATCCAATAAGGAGCCAGACATTCATTAATACATACATTAAAAAAAATCACAATATACATATAATGGTCTTATATCCAAGTCCAAATTCATACCAAAAGGTTTAAGAGTTCTTAATTCATAAATCCAAAATGCTTCTCTTTTCCTACTAAAAAGAGAAGCATTTTGGTTTTATGAATTGCGTCCAGCACCGGCTTATACATTTGGGATATGCATATCCCTTCTTCTACTTGTGTACTTCAGCCATACATTCAGTGAAAGCTTTCCCACCACAACAACATACTGTACAGTAAAACACACCCATATAGAGCCCTGAGGAACTCCGGGTCAAACCGTATTTGGGCTGCATAAGTGTTTAAACAAACACAGGCTCTGTGTCGTTAACGACATCACAGAACACACTGACGATTATGATGATCTCAATTCAGACACATGTGTTCACTGGGGGGGGGGGGGGGGGGTTGCAGGCCGCAATATAGAGGATAGTACAGTAAGTATATAAGGCAAGTTTCTAGCTAAACCCTCAGCTGTTTATCGGTTTCTACGTTCGAGAGCGTCCAAAATGTCACGATTTAAAGGTTCCGTTTGGTGTACATGTGTTCCCTCTGTGGGAATTGAACCCGGGTAGGGCCGCCGTGACCGTGGTGTTGGTGGCTGTGCTGTGCTGTGCTGTGCTGCGGTGTGGAGGACGCCGCATTCCAGCCACAGCCTGATGGATGGACCGACGGCTTGTTCCTGCCGTCAGTTAACGAGCCGCCGTGGCTTTATATACCAGATATAGAGATGAGAGGAAGAAGGGCCCTATCTGTGTGTGTGTGTGTGTGTGTGTGTGTGTGTGTGTGTGTGTGTGTGTGTGTGTGTGTGTGTGTGTGTGTGTGTGTGTGTGTGTGTGTGTGTGTGTGTGTGTGTGTGTGTGTGTGTGTGTGTGTGCGTGTGTGTGTGTGTGCGTGTGAGTGTGTGTGTGTGCGTGTGTGCGTGTGTGCGTGTGTGCGTGTGTGTGTGTGTGTGTGTTGATTGAATTAGACATCAGTACAACCACTGCCTCTTCTTTACTCCCTTATTGCCGCTTAATTTGATCAGAGAATCTGCTGATGCAGAGTATGAGCCTCGCTCATGTGAAACCAATTTAAGAGCTATATACGCAGAAAATGTAGTGTCTCTTCCTCTCTCCCTCTCTCTCTCTCTCTCTCTCTCTCTCATGGTCTATCTATACACAGCTCATCTTAGACCGGTTCATTACAGCCTTAGCGTACCGTTGTCGCCTCACTGCTATAGAAGGTCCCGCGGGTTCGATGCCCTCTCTCCTGAACATCATCAGTACTCTGAGTGGGGTTTCTGTGTGGAGTTTGGTCCCTGCACACACTGCTATATTTTTCAGATTTTTCGCAGCACTCTCCTACCGTTTAAAAAAAAAGAAAGTCCAGTCTGCAAAGACTCTTTGTGAAATACAGGAGTGTACAAATCCTATCCTCCATCCCAATATGTGTGTTTAGACTGATTATATACAGTATAACTGTCTCATACAGCGCGTTTGCTCATTAATGCAATGGCAAACCAAAATAATAAAAGAACAAAAAAAAAGTCAGCAGCAAACCGGTTCAAATCCAGTGTAAAAGAATAGAGTTGCATGAAGTTAAAACGACTCTATAACATTAATGCTGAACTGTCTTCTCTGTCACTGTTCATCAACACTGATCATCACCCCTTCCTGACAGTTTACTGCTTTTAGTTCTCCCCTTGTCCCCTAACTAGTATAGGTATACCCACACAAAAACAGGCAGTAATCCTGGTTTCTATACTGCCTCCCTTTGGCCATCCGAGGTGCCTGATGGAGGGGGAAAGGACCTGGTTGGATTAACCTGACGCGCTTTACGTCCAATCAGGGAATCTCTCAAATGTCAAGGTACAAAGGAAAACAATGAGGTCAGGCAGCTGCTCTCCCCGAGTTGGCAGGCGAGGGAGAGAGTGTATAGCGGCCAGGATTATATTAGGTAATTGACACCGAGTGAAAAAACAATGGGTTACGAAAATCCTAAAGATAAAGATCAAACTGGCTCTATCGTCACTGTGGGGGGGTTGATGTAGCATTCTGTGAACAGCCTGCCTGAGGCCAAAGTCAGAGGTGAAGTGTCATCTTTTAAACCACTTCTCATAAACAAATGTGATACCACAGCCTTTTCTTTAAAAAATTGTTTGATTTGTTTTTCCTATTCATTATATTATTATACTAATTATTTTGCCATTAGCCTAGATTTTTAATATGATGCGTTTCCCTTAGTAACACGCACATAATGAAAGATGTGCATTATAAATTAGATGACTTCAGATCCTTTGGATGGTTTAGGCATTTGGATTTCTTTCTCTCTCTTTTTAAAAAAAATATCACACAATTCTGTAACCCATTTTTCACGCAGTGCCAATTCCTAATGCGATCCTAAGCTCTACACACCCTACGCAAACCTGGGGAGGCAGCGGACTGGCCTCATGCTTCGATTTTGCTTTTGGAGCACGCCTGTATACATTTGGATACATTTGCGCGCCTGTAAAGATGAAAACACAAGTGATGAGGAGTGATGAGGAGGCTTCATTCCGACTTTATCGCTTGCTTCTGATCAGAGATTCCGTTCAACGGAAGAGTTTGAAAGGAGTGAGAGGCAACAGTCTGGCAACGCAAGACCAATGCCTCTATGTACACCATGAATCATCACAAGGCAGAGCGGTTGCCCACAGGGTCGGATCTAGGCATGGGCATGGGGGGCAATGCCCCCCTAAATGCCCAGTCTGCCCCACCAAACACGATGGCATGCAAAACAACCCAAGACATTTCAACTTAAAGTGCTTCTATTTAAAATGATTTGAAACACTACTACTGGTACTAACTAACTACAGCTGTGTCACCACTAAACCAACAGCATTTCATCATTGAAAACAGAAAACTCTCTGAGTCAGACCTTTAGCTTTATGCATGCTGCGTGTCTGTTGCAACTTCAACAACAACTGATATTATTGATGCTTTACTTGACTAATAAAAGTCCTGTAACTGAAAATGGTATGGGTGCGGCCGCCCCCTTACCATTTTCTCCTGCCCACCCCAATTGGGAAATTTTACATCCGCCCCTGGTTGCCCAGCAAAAATAGAGCGATTGTTGACATGATCTATGTGTTGCGTTGCAAACACATTTCCACTTGTAAGCCAGTAATTATGGCGGAGCAACATGTCTGTACAGCGCAGTACAGCGAGTGTTAATGAACCAGGAAGGAAGAGGACGACACAGGAAGCATCACCACAATGAAAAACACTATTATATTCTGTTTGCTGAGTCAATGAGGGTTCTATTCACATACTTCACAACAGGAATGTTAACTTGAGGTGCTACAGTATATGAGGAATGTGAAATCACTATTCTAAAACTGTATTGCTGCTGAAGCCTTGTAGGTCAACATTTCAACTTAAATTGTTTTTTTTTCCCTCAAAATTCAGCACTTTTTTCTGTTCTTTTCTACTGTACCCGATCATTTTTTCATGCTCACTCGGTAGACTGGGATCAATACATGATTATCTTTTTATTTTTATTTTATTTTATACTTTTTCCAGTAATTGCATGAAAGAAAAAAAATCTGAGAATTTTCCATTAATTAGAAAACAAATACGTTAAGTAAAAAATAAAAGCTCACAATGTGCAGTTTGGGCAAGTGTCTAATTTATGTTCTGGGTCACAGTCTAAACCATTTTGGAGCCACATGTGTAAAGCGGAGGTTTTCAACAGGTGGTCCGGGGACCACCAGTGGTCCTTGAGAAGGTTCCAGGTGGTCCCCAGGCTAAATGATGGAAATTTGGTTAACCAGATGTAACTCTTGAGAATGTAAAAATGAAACCAAATGGACCCTTGCGGGTCCATTTGGTTTCATTTTCACACTCTCAAGAGTTAAAATATCCATCATCTGAATTAGCACCGCTTAAGAACTTTACACTGTTTTGTTGGCAAAATCCAGCCTGGAATCGTGGACAAAACCAAAAGAATTCTTTAAATTTAGGTCTTTCGAACATGTGAAAATGTAATCAAATGGTGGTCCGTGAATCAAATGCTGAATAAAAGGTGGTCCCTGGAGTCAAAAAGGTTGAAAACCACTGGTGTAAAGTGTTTTACTGAGGGACACTTGGACACTAGACATGGGCAGGTCAGGGTGAGAACCAGCGACACTCTCTCTCTCCGTCTCCCTCTCTCTAGTCACTACACTCGGAAGTCGTGTCCTTCCTGCACGTCCCTCTCGGCGCGGTGACATTTGCGCCCTCCGCGCCCACAAAACGCGTCACAGAGCCGCATGTTGGCTGTGATGTGGTCGCTGTCACCAGACTGAAGAGAGGTCTGTCAAATCTCCTCCGCCATTCAATGGATTCCCTGCGTTCCTTTACTGTATGTCCATTTGAATCATTGCCAAGTTATGAGTGAGCTGCCTGGACATTAAGAGGATAAGAGAGCCTGGACATTAAAAGGAGAAGAGAAGTCCACTTCTAATGCTGATACAGAAACCGCGCTCTGTATAGGTTTTTGTGTATTTTTTAAAAAAACTGAGAATGCCTGGATACTTGATCATAGTACAGGTATACTGCCTGGATATTTGATCATATGGCACTCAGTTTCACAGGATACCACAAAGGTATCCTGCTTTTTTGCCCCCAAACAAGCAAAAAATGTTACTGACGCCAGTGATATGTTTTGTGCTTGTGTATCTGCTGTTTTTTTGCTATTTAAATTGCTGCGTGAGGCTTCAGACAAGAGCAACATGAATGTCTGGCATTTCATTCATTAATTCCCTCAGATAGGACAGACAGACCCTTTAACATAGGGTATTTAAGCACAAGAAGCACTATTCTGGAGGCTGGAGATTTTTAAGAAGGGGCCTACTGTAGACATACATAAAACTCAAGGATGACTCTAGTCAACCAAGTGGGTTCAAGTGGTTAAAAAAGCTCCCACAGAGTAGAACAGTACACAGTAAAATCTGTGCTCATTCATCCATTTCAGTCAGACACTTTCATGAAGATAAACCACTTATTGCGAGGATATTGCATTAAATGTGGTGGTGTGACTCTGCTCCTGTGATAACTATACAGCAGATCATCTGGCTGGGATATCAGCAGTCTGATATTTCCAGCCTCCCTGAAGAAGAATACTGTATAACACACAGAGATATTGCATGGATTTAACCAGTGGTGGACTGGATGAAAAAAATCGGCCTGGATATTTTTAGCGTGATTTGGCCTAGACCGGCCAACCACAACCAGCGTGTGATGGAGCTATTCTACCTGGTATAGTTGGTTAACAAAGATGTAACTCTTTGAGAGCGTAAACATGAAACCAAATGGACCCTTGCGGGTCCATTTGGTTTCATGTTAACACTCTCAAGAGTTAAAATATTCATCTAAATTGGCCCAAGTCTAATTACAAAATGTAGAAGATTTCCCCAAATCCAGCCTGGAATTGTGGACCAAAAAGCAAAATAAATCTTTAGTTTTGGGGGTCTGTTGGGGCTATAATGTCATCAAATGGTGGTCCTCCGTGGCTCAAAAAATTCTGAATGAATAGTGGGCCCTGGGATCAAAAAGTTTGAAAACCAGTGCTTTTAATCATACCGTGATACCACCGCCCCCCCTACGGGTCGTGGCCCACCGGGAGACCTCCCTGTACGCCCAATAGTCAATCAGACCCTGGATTTAACACACTTGAGGGCAGTACGTAGGACACACAAATAACACACAATACAATACAGTCAACATACTGAGTATAATGTGACAAACACCACATAGAAGGTGGAGGCTGGGGAGGTTTAGGTTGTTTGATCACTTAGACCAGGGCAGTCCAAAAGGTAGATGGTGATCTACCAGTAGATCACACAGACCATGCAGGTAGATCACATGACAGTCCCCCCAGCACTTGGACCCTAATAGATCTGTAACTCTTGAGCGGTAAAATTAAACCCAAATGGACCCACAAGGGTCCATTTGGTTTTCATTTTAACGCTTGTTAAATTATATTTAAACATTTTAACGCTTGTTGAATTATCTATATATACATCTGATATATACATCTATATATACATCTGAATTACATAATCTTCAAGAGTCCACACAATTACAAAATGGAGAATAATTGTTATCTTGACCAACGTTTTGCCAGTTCTCTTTCCCAATTGCGGACAAAAACGTGAAAGTTCTTAGTTCACAAACTGTCAACTCAAACCTCAAATACTGTTTCAAACATCATTAATAGCATATACAGGAAAACCTTCCAAATCTCCCCCTCTACTTTTCATTATAAGTGCATTATTCTTTAACAATATAACAGTAAGTAACACCATCACCAACTATTTCAAACTTTCTAGGAGGCCTTGAAACGGATTTTCAGTAATGGAATAATCACATTTTTGATGTGTAGATCTTGTTGAGCCGCTCATTTTGAAAGTAGCTCTCAAGTCAAAAAAGTGTGGGCAGCCCTGGTTTAGGTTGTTTGATCACTTAGTCTCTTGAAAGCCCTGTTTTTCCTATATTTCCCAAAGGGTTCCCAGATTGTTTGATGCCTGACGCATAAATTGCAAGTGCACAGTCATGGTTGGCATGCCACGTCACCGGGGCGCCGCTATCCAGTGTAAACCGGCGGACCAGAAGGTCTACAATTGGCTGGCTTATTTCCAGACTGTAGGCTACAATGACATACAGTAAAATTGCTTCATGTAAGAATGTAAAAACAGAAGATTGATAGATTGATGGAGATGGCCACCATGTGACTCTTATTATTGTACGTCAGTTTAAAAGTTATAAGTTCATTCATGTCAGTTCACGCTTCTCCCTCTCTCTCCCGATCCATGCATCACCAACAGGTTTGCAGAAGAGGTGCAGTGACAGTGAGCTATCTGTGTGTTTTTTGAAGAGTGGATGACATTCGGCTTCAAAAGACCCCCTAGGATGGATCGTATGTTACCGACAACGTAATATGCGTGAACCTGTTGAGTGAGATTGAAGGGCGAATGTGCAAGAACAGCCTGACTGTGTGCCATGGCTGAACTATTGCGCTATTCCATGAAGATTTTTTGAAGCTGAAAATGTGGTGCAAATCTTTGAATATGTATTCTTTCAGATTGCACATTTTAACAGGAAGAGCGAGATCTGCAGCAGCAACCAACCACCAGGGACAAGGTCTACTAGTTGCGACCAGTGGTGATTTGGCCTAGACCGGCCCACACCACAACCAGCGCACACCACAACAGTGATGGACCTGTTGGTTTTGGGGTCTGTTGGGGCTAAAATGTCATCAAATGGTGGTCCATGGCTCAAAATTCTGAATGAATAGTGGGCCCTGGGATCAAAAAGTTTGAAAACCAGTGCTCCTACGGGTCGTGGCACACCGGGAGACCCCCCTGTACGCCTGATTGTGACTAGTAGCCGCAACCTCATTGCAGTTCCAATCTGGGACATCGGGACTAGTTGCAACTAGTTACTAGTTGCAACTAGTCACTAGTTGCAACCAGCTTGCAACTAGTTGTTTACTAGTAGCTTGCGACTAGTTGTTTACTAGTCGTGACCATATGCAACTAGTTGCTTGCTAGTGGTGACCATAAGAAACTAATTGCAACCAGCTCGCAACTAGTTGCTTACTAGGCGTGACCATATGCAAATAGTTGCAACCAGGTGGCAACTAGTTGCTTGCTAGTGGTGACCATAAGAAACTAATTGCAACCAGCTCGCAGCTAGTTGCTTACTAGTCATGACCATATAAGCAACTAGTTGGAACCAGAATCTAGTCTCGTCCGTCCGTGTTGTATGCTGGCTGTTGGTTGATGGGATCTCGCTATCTCTCCATTTTAACTGAAATCTTTGCTTCGGTGGCGTCCCTGGGAACACATATTTCTAGATGGGGGCCAGCGGCACGATCATGTCAACCCAGCAGCACTTTCTCCAAGACCACAACAAATGGATGGCTTTGTTCAGAAGCCCCTCCAGATACGCAGGAGGGCTGTGCCAACACAACAACCCCTCCCACCCCCTCTCCCAACCCCCCAGGGGGCCCAGGCAGAGCCGTACCCGTGCCCCTCTCTCTCTGCTACTCCACGCTGACTACCTTGACTGTGTGTTTCCTGCTGGAAGTGAAACAGACAGACCCCCCCACACACACACACCCCGGCGTCCAACCAAACATGCCTTTTAGAGAGAGAGGGAACGCCATGCTTGAGTGACACATCGTTGCTGTCCGACAGAAACCTCTTATTTACACATAGTCTCCATGACAAAGTTGGGTATCTTTTCTTGTTGCCTTGCTCATGAATAAACCTAATCTAAATGTTTTCATCAAGGACAGAGGAGTGTCTTGGAATATTTTTCTTTTGCAAGCAGAGGCGTTTTCTCAATAAGGCTAAGGCCTAGATTTTTTACCGCTAAACCCCTTATCCCTTAACTTCTCTGCCTTTTTAAACTATTTCAGAAAACATTTTTCAATAGCTCAAATGACCAGTCTACATGCTCACAACGTGTCCATAGATTGGCACATTGATCTATTACCAAAAGTTTTTAAAAATAGTAAAAAAAAAAAAAAAGGAGAAGGGGTTTGGGATAAGGGGTTTACCGTGTAACGAAAATGGAGCCCCAAGTCTGTAGCCTGCCCAAATCTCAATCTAGCCTGCCCTGATTCAGGTGAAAGAAAGACAACACTGCCAAGTTTAGGTTAGAACAATTACTGTTATGTAGAGAGATTGTTTCTCCCACTTGCTCATTCATTCACAGTAACACCTCCACTCCGGCTGTGTCCATTACAATGCAAACCTCCTTACATACACCTGCAACGCCTTTGTGTTCACGTTTTGATGTTTCAATGAGGTGTTGCTTTCCGATCACCCCCCTGCCCAAGGCTATAGAGGGCACAGGGCGGATTTTATAAATTAGGCTGCCCAATCTGTAAAAATACCTGCACACGCCTTTGTTTGCAAGTCTGCATTTTACAAGTTTTGGGAATAAAGCAGATTGGCAAAAGATTAGCTAAACTTCTTGTTTTAACGTCATGCTTGATGATACACTCTCCCACAGCAATGCATGAAAGGTACCACAATCTGAGCTTGTCGATCTGCTGCCAGTTTTTATTTTTTATATTTGAATGGTGGAGGCTAACGGTTTTGGACATAGGAGGTTTCCAGCCAACAGAGACGGTATATACCTGTGACAAGCGAGTCCTTTAGCCTGTAGCAACAGAGCTGGTTTGGATTATAGGCCACAGACTCACACAGCAGCAGCAGCAGCACAGCACCCTTATGAAAGCACTCATTTCTGCTTTTGGCAAGATTGTAAAAGAAAATCCGCTGTGGTCTTTGAAACCGGACAGTTTGCACACTAGCAGAGAGTTAAAGGTTGGAGAGAGATTGAGTAAGTGAGTGAGTGAGAGAGTCAGGAGAGAGAGAGGGGAAGGAGAGCGAGGGTCGATCCCCATGAAAGATACACAGCAAACTTATAAACACAACCTCTAAAACGCCAGGCTCACTCGCTGCTTTATTTACAAGAAGCTTGCAGGAAAGAAATGTGTACCAAGGTTAGGTTCCAACAAAAGCGTCAACACATGCGTGAGCGTTATGCGTGCATGGGCACTCCCACACGCTCATGTGTGCACTATATATACTCACACCCCACACACACACACACACACACACACACACACACACACACACACACTCACGGCCGTGCACGCACACACCGCAGTATGCCCGAAAGAATGCACTGGCAGACAGGCAGAGAGATAGAAGTGTTCAAATATTGCTTGAATACAAAATACATTTTTCTCAAAATTGTAAGAAACATAGTCTATATTGGTTTGAAGTTTTTAAGGGGAATATCCTAAATAAACAGAGCAGTATTATAATCTGGGACTAGAGACTGTAAGACATTCAATGTTCTTTTCTCACAAATCTTGTGTCTTGATAAATGGGGGATTGTCTTGTCTTGCAGGGTCGTCTTATATTGGGGAGAATACGGTATGAGATAACGTTTGTTCTTTTTATAAGTGCCAGTATTATTTTATATAAAGAATCACATTTCACAAAGGACTTCAGATGTGAAGGTGTGCCATGGTGTGTGGGAGGACTGACTCACATCTTTCACCACAACACCCTGAGTATACAAACACTGAGGCTTCTATTGTTGTTGTTATATGTTAACTTGTTATTAACCAATTGTTAGTAACCAATGGGATTTGTAATGTGTGTTACAAATATGTGTTTTTGTGGGGGTGGAGGGGGGGGGGTGCATAAAATAAAATGTGAAACACTGAATGAGGCTAGTCAGCATTTAATGGAATTAATTTTAATCTATACAGAGTGCATAACTGGAAACAAATGGACCTGCAACTTAAGCCAAGTACAAGTGTCCGTTTTCGTATACATGCATATATGGGCTGTGTGTGTGTGTGTGTGTGTGTGTGTGTGTGTGTGTGTGTGTGTGTGTGTGTGTGTGTGTGTGTGTGTGTGTGTGTGTGTGTGTGTGTGTGTGTGTGTGTGTGTGTGTCCACACGCGTCTATATATAATAATAAGGGTAAAAATAGTATTAATGAGTATTATTATTATTATTATTATCATCATCTTTCTTTCTTTTAACTAAGTTGAGTAATAAACATGGAAAAAGGGGTGTGAAAGAAAAATCATTGGTGAAATACATCTTGATGATGTCATCAGATATATTTCACCATGTTAATGATTTTTTCAGACCTCCATTTTTAGGAAATAAAGAATTGGGGGAACTTTTTTTTTTTTATCATGCACACAGCATCTCTAAGGTATATTAATGACATATTAAAATGTTGAAAATGGGTGGAGTTCCCCTTTAACTAAGTTGAGTAATAAACATGGAACAAATACAGAGTAGTCTCGTTAATGAACGACAGGATGCTGCCGGTACATTTATTACAGAGCTGCGTGCATGTTGTGTTCTTAAGTACGTGATGATTTTCAAACGTTCAAATATTATGGAATATGTTCGTTTTTCGCGCTTGGCCTGCTAGCCTATAGGCCTATATTTCTTTGTCCCAAACGATTATACTGTAGGCTAACGGGTTTTTACCTTGAAACTAAATAGATCGACCCGTCAAGAGATTATATACAATTCACGGGTGTGCACTTTGATCTTTAGAAGTGATCAATTATGGGCCTATTAGCTAATTCAAATTTCGACCGCTACTTCAGCTTTGGAAATACTACTAAATGTTAGTTAGGCCTATATGATCGGTGACATTTAGATAGATGATCTGTTTAATGTTTTAATCATTTCGTTTCGGTGTTCATTTTAATTAAAGGGGAATTCCACCCATTTTCAACATTGTATTACGCCTGCCCCCTTATAAATCGTCAGCGCTGCCATGCAAGACTCGTAAATTCATCTCATCATTATGGATATAAATATAGGCTGTACACTCTATAATACAACGATAATGACCAACCATTGTCTAATACTATTTTTACTGCAATGAATTGAATTGAATTGAAATGAATTGAATGAAATCCATCCACAACAACAGTTGCTGTCCTGCATATATCAGATTATGGCTGTGATGAAAGTAGAGTATGAACGAAGCGTATACTGTTCTCATTAGGTCTTAATAAAATTCACTCAAGTTGTTTCAGAAAGGTTTATTTAGTTAAGGCTATACTGACAGCTGGTTATGCAGCATAATCTGGTTTAGTAAAAATAATGAAACGCATCCAATGCGGAATATATTTTAGAAACACTCTTACTTTATTAAAACACCATCGTTTAGCAAATGTAATTCATCTGTGGCAAGTAAGCAATTTAACATTAATTAACATAAAATAAAATCAGATTAAATAAATCTCGAAGATATATTTACCATTACGATTTTAAAACGAACAAGCCTTTAAGTTCAGAAAATGGCTTTCACATAAATGCTCTATTTTTTATTTTTTCAAAGTAGCCTAATGTAGGCTTACATTTATATTTAATATTATAGGCCTATATGGTTCAAATTAATTAATAGCCATATTAATTTATTGGATCACGGTCACGAGCAATTTATTTTCCGTTGTTTGCCAGCATCGTTAGAATTAAGCCGGCCTACGTTTATTATTTCACACCAATTTAGTATAGTGTATATATATATATATATATATATATATATATATATATATATATATATATATATATATATATATATATATATATATATATATATATATATATATATATATATATATATATATATATATATATATATATACACACACACACACACACACACACACGCATTGTCACAAGGTTTAAGTTATAGTTAATAATGTGTCAAATCCAAAGTAACAAGACCGCGTTTAACGAGTCCGAGAAAAAAATGTTCAGTCCCCCCCCCCCCCCCTCTCTTCATAATATAAAAAAACATCTTATGAGCTGTGCTGCTCCGTGAAATTGCCCATATCAAAGTGGTTATATATTCATCTGCCATAATCGCATTAATGTCACATGCGTGTTTACCAAAAAAGATCTCTCTCTCTCTCTCTCTCTCTCTCTCTCTCTCTCTCTGTGACACTCTCTCTGTGACACTCTCTCTGTGACACTCTGTCTGTCTGTCTGTCTGTCTGTCTGTCTGTCTGTCTGTCTGTCTGTCTGTCTGTCTGTCTGTCTGTCTGTCTGTCTGTCTGTCTGTCTCTCTCTCTCTCTCTGTCTCCCTCTCTCCTTCTCCCTGTCTCTCTCTCTCTACCACCCCATTCATTTCTAGTGGCCGGTGAGGTGAGGCAGGCACGTGCAGAGTGTTAGAGGGGCAGGGGCTGAAAACCCGCAAGAAGACACTTTTGGACAAAAATAGCTAAAACAACCGGGGCTCCATTTTCGTTACATGCCAAACCCCTTATCCCAAATGCCTTATCCCTTTTTACTATTTTTAAAAGATTTTTGGGAATAGCTCAATGTGCCAATCTATTGACACATTGTGACCATGTAGACTGGCCATTTGAACTATTGAAAAATGTTTTATTTAATAGTTTAAAAAGGCAAAGAAGTTAAGGGATAAGGGGTTTAGCGGTGAAGAAAATCTAGGCCCAGACCTACAAGCTCTTAAGGCGTTGCGCTGCGATGCGTTAAGCTGCGATGCGTTGAGCTGTTCAAGAAAAACAATCCCCTTGGATGCTGCCATGGACAGGACAGGACAGGACTGGCATTTTGCATTTCATTCAAGTAGTAAATGATGCTGGCGGGTAAAAAATTGGGGCAGGGACTGAAGCCCTCTTTGATGTCTATGTGTGCACGTCCATGGGGCCATATATACTCCAACGTAGGGGTGTCGCGCGGCAGATCCCCCCCCCCCCCTTTCCCTTGTTTAGCTTGTAGATCTGCTCTTTTTGAGGTAAGCGACACCCAGGGGTGGATGTAACATTTCCCAATTGGGGGGGCAGGAGAATATGGTCTGGGGGCGGCTTCGCGCCACAGGCGATGAAGCCGCACCCATACCATTTTCAGTTACAGGACTTTTATTAGGCAATTAAGCATCAATAATCACATCACTTTAATTTGAATTACCTTGGGTTGTTTTGCATGCCATCATGTTTGGTGCAGGGGCAATCGGGGCATTTAGGGGGGCATTTAGGGGGCCCTCCCCCCCCCCCCCATGCCCATGCCTAGATCCGCCCCTGGTGACACCCCTCGTACGGCCGAAGTATAAAGCAGCATAATATCGACGGGGCCAGGCCTATGGGCCAGGCTGGACCAAGGCCTTTAATACCTCAAAACAACCTCTATGGACACACACAGATACAGAGATACAGGGACTCTCAACACGCTGCAGGCAGGCATTTATATTATCATAATAATTATTAGGCCTATTCCCCGACAAACCATAAGGAACAAGGGGGCTTAGGCACGCATTATTTATTATTATTAATAATAATTATTATTACTATTAATATTATTATTATTTATGTGTTTATTTATTTTATTTCCTTTTTTTGTATTCAAACTCCGCAGACAGGAAAACATCTGATTTCATTGTCCTAACCAGTCCCAGATGCAGGAGAGAGGAGAGGAGAGACGAGCAGGGGAGAGTGAGTGTGTGTCTGTGTGTGTGAGCGCAGGACGAGTGTGTGAGCTTTGTGTGTGAGTGAGTGTGTGTGCGTGTCTGTGTGCGTGTGTGTGAGAATCTGAGTGAGAGAGGAGAGGAGAGTTTTTGCTCGGGAAGAAGATCGGGGGAGAAGAAAACAAGAAGACGAAGAAGGAGAACTTTTTTTCTCGGCGTCCCTGCATGCATGCATGCATGCGAACTTAGGGGAGCAGGATAAAAAAAGGAGGAAGAAGAAGAAGAATCGTTTGGATTTTTATTTTATTTTTGTATTTTTCATACACATATTTTCTTCCCCTCTCCCCTTAAACAAAAAATAGCTTCTAGGTATGAACGCGGATACATGCGTCTCATACTGCGATATGACATCCATGGATTCATATTATAACACCATCACCAACAGCACCGCTCCGGGCGGCGGAGGAGGCGGAGGGGGAGGCGGCGGGGGAGGCTCGGGCCGGGGAACCGGCGACCACCACCACCACCATCACCACCACAACCATAACCCGTTCAGGACATTCCAGTCGAGCCCCGCCGACCAGCCCATGAAATACAGCCCCGGATCGCAGTTCCTCAGCGCCGGTAACGGCAGCAGCAACAACAAGGGGCAGCAAGGGCAGTCCTCCTCCCGGGGCAGCCCCGTGCACGTCGCGGCCTTCCCGCAGCAGGACTGCCACCCGTCGCTTCAGGACGGCACGGACCCGGGGAGTCAGGAGCATCATGACAGCACCTACAGCAAGTACCACCTCTTCATGCAGCGGCCCACCTGCAAGACTCCCCCCGAGGGAGGCAGCGGCAAGCTGCACCCGGACAGCAGCAGCGGGCACAACGGATCCCTCATCTCATGCTACGGTGAGTGAGCTCTGGGCAGTGGTCAGGGCAGGCAGCCCTTCTTAGGGGCGTCATGGGGATCCTTTCGGTTTAATATAGGGTTTTCATTTTCTTAATTCCTTATTCCGGCAAGCATGCATGGCAGCAAAAGCCCTGCTTGCTGACAGGGACAAGAAGAGGCCATAGCCATGATGATTATGTGATGGATCAAGACTTTTCTAAAGGTTTAGCTCCAGGTCAGACTCGGATAAAAAAAAAAAAAACATTATATACCTATTGTCACATTGATTCAAGGGTAGACTGTTCATAATGTTATTTAAATGCCAAAGGATTTAAGTTATGAGAATTAACTTTTTTTTGTGAAGGAATTACTACTCGCATGAATTAACATAATTTAGATTGGAATGTCGTGTAGCCTAAACAGATGCTACAAGGTTTTGTTATATATATTCTTTGCAGCAGTTGCACAATTTGCGTGGCATCACTGCATAGAGGAAAATTAGAGACAAAATGTCAATTTAGATTATTATTATTATTATTTTTTTTTTTTTCAATTTAAAAGATTTTTAAATGAGTGAATTGTAAAAACGAAATCTCGATGCAGTCAGCACGTTGTGTTCAGTGGATGTGCTTTAGCCTACATCGATATTTTAGTTTGAAATTAAATTGCAGTGTTCAATAGCCTACTAGTGCCGTCTCCATCAATATAGCCTATATTGTTATAATTAAATTATCTAGTTTCTCTAATTCTCCGATTTCAATTCTGTGGCGGGTAGTTTATCCGTAAAGCCGCGCATCAATGCAGGAGGAGCAGCCTGAATTGTCATCAATTCAGGCTGCAGGAGTTGTCAATAACGAGTTACTGAATTAATAACTTAAATTCGAAATAGGCTATCAAATAAATAGGGCCTAACCCACATTATGGTATAGGCCTATAGTATAGCCTACTATGCGCGCGCGGCACGCGAACACACACACACACACACACACACACACACACACACACACACACACACACGCACGCACGCACGCACGCACGCACACACACACGCACGCACGCACACACGCACGCACGCACGCACACACACACACACACACACACACACGAAATGTTTTTGACCCTGCATTTCAGATGCGCCTATACAATTTGAGACAATACGCAACACGTAAATACGTAAGTAAGTAAATAAATAAGTAAAACAATTAAGTAGTCCAAAGAGACATATATAAGAGATTATAGGACTATTGTTCATTTTTGTATTCCGCGATCTCACACGCAGGGTTGCAGGCATGCATGCGCATTTCTTTAAAATAAAATGAAGCATATAGCATATATATAGTGCTCTGCAATCGCGCACTCCGTACAGTAGCCATGTTACGAGAATGATCTACAGCAGGGGTTTTCGACCTTTTTCATACCAGGGCCAACCATTTATTCAGCATTTGAGCCACGGACCCCAAAACCAAAGATTTATTTTGCTTTAATCCACAATTCCAGGCTGGATTTGGGGAAACAAAACAGTCAAACATACAGATCAAAATAACCATTAATCTTCTACATTCTCTAGTTGTGTAGACTTGGGCTAATTCACATGACGAATATTTTAACTCTTGTGAACGTAAAAATGAAACCAAATGAGAACATTTGGTTTCATTTTTACGTTCTCAAGAGTTACATCTGGTTAACCAGCTTAGCTGGGGACCACCTGGAACCCTCGCAAGGACCACTGATGGTCTCGGGACCACCTGTTGAAAACCTGATCTATCCAGAACATTGGCACAGCCATAATTCAAGAGTAGAGCATGAGTACACGACGGATTGGCGTTCTCATCTCCCAGAATGTTAGAGTCAGTCTGCTGCACTAAACGCTATTTGCGATAAACTAACACGTTTTTTTTTTCTCAACATTTTAATATGTCCTTAATATACCTTAGAGATGTTGTGTGGACACGATAAAAAAGTTCCCCCGATTCTGTATTTCCTAAAAAATGGAGGTCTGAAAAAATCATTAACATGGTGAAATACATCTGATGACATCATCAAGATGTATTTGACCATGTTAATGATTTTTCTTTCAGACCTATTTTTCCCTCAGGAAATTTTTGAAAATGGGTGGAATTCCCCTTTAACGGAATGTTTTTTTTTTCTCAAAGAGAGAAACATGTCATAAAGGTCATCACAACCATCATGCACAGATATTTGAAGTGTGATAGTGTTACATTTATGGCTGGATTATGTTTCTAAATTGAACGCATCCTTGTCAGTATATGCCGTTTTCAAAAAGAAATCATCACTTTGAAAGTATAAAGCGTAAATTCTCTGTAATGAAGACAGTGCTCATCTGCTAATAAATTCATCATAACAAAACTAAATGGAATCTAAACATGCTAGGGAAAAGAGAGGCAAATCACTTGAACCCAAACCAATAAAAAAATATCTGATCTTGGCAAAGCAGAATTAAATTCAATCTTATTAAAGTAAATAATGAAATGGGTTTTAATGGAAACAATTACAGCCCATGCAGGGCTAAGTCTATACAGTCGATGTGTTAAACCTTTTTTTTTTTTAACTCCAGGGACCACCGTTTATTCAGAATTTGAGCCACGGACCACCATTTGATTATACATTTTCACACCAAAGACCTAAAATTAAAGAATTCTTTTGGTTTTGTCCACAATTCCAGGCTGGATTTTGCAAACACAACAGTGTAAACGTCTTAATTAAGTGGTGCTACTTCAGATGACGAATATATTAACTCTTGAGAGTGTAAAAATGAAACCAAATGGACCCGCAAGGGTCCATTTGGTTTCATTTTTACACTCTCAAGAGTTACATCTGGTTAACCAACTTTCCATCATTTAGCCTGGGGACCACTTGGAACCTTCTCAAAGGACCACTGGTGGTCCCCGGACCACCTGTTGAAGACCCCTGCACTATGCTGTCAGCCTAGACATTCATTGCTGTTGCTGCCAAAGTAGATTCATAAAATGCAAAGCAAATTGTTTCACATGCAGCAATAGCCTATACTTTTAAAGGTCTGAAAGTGTTGTATTATAACATAACAAAAACAATAATTATGATTAATATTATTCTTACCCCACACATAATTTATGCATGGTTATTTGGTAAATTAATGAAAGAATGTATAGTAAAGGGAACCAAATGCGGGACATTGGTGGTATACCCTTACACACTCAGATATGTATATGGACCAGAATGGAAACAATTATACATATATGGGCCTTTTTGTGTTATCGCTTTTAGCATAAACTTGAACGTTAACAACAATACTGGTTGCTAAAGTTTTGAATGAATAAATGAATGAATCGACTTAAATCGGAGTGTTCCAAATGGAACCAAATGGATCCTTAAGACATTTACTGCCACATTTGAAGGGGGAGCATCACGGGTTCCAACTCTTAGCCCACGCTGCATTCTGATGATTCCTTTTTTGCACTCACCAGTCTATAGAAAGGGTCCTATCTCTAAAGTAGGCGGGACTCAAGGGCGGATGTAACATGTCCCATTTGGGGGGGGGGGGGGGGGGGGCAAGAGAACATGTTGGAGGGGTAAGAGAAAATCGTATGGGGACAGCTTCATCGATGAAGCCGCACCCATACCATTTTCAGTTACAGGACTTTTATTAGTCAAGTAAAGCATCAATAATAACATCAGTTGTTGTTGAAGTTGCAACAGACACGCAGCATGCATAAAGCTAAAGGTCTGACTCAGAGAGTTTTCTGTTTTCAATGATGAAATGCTGTTGGTTTAGTGGTGACACAGCTGTAGTTAGTTAGTAGCAGTAGTAGTGTTTCATATCATTTTAAATAGCACTTTAATTTGAAATATTTTGGGTTGTTTTGCATGGCATCGTGTTTGGAGGGGCAGTCTGGGTATTTAGGGGGGCAATAGGGTGAAACAGACCCAGATAGGTTCTGATTGGTCTGTGATACTGCTAGTGCTGTTGCCCTGCAATTAACTTCTACATTCTCTAGTTGTGTAGACTTGGGATAATTCACATGATGAATATTTTTACTCTTGAGAGTGTAAAAATGAAACCAAATAGACCCGCAAGGGTCCATTTGGTTTCATTTTTACGTTCTCAAGAGTTACATCTGGTTAAACAACTTAGCTGGGGACCACCTGGAACCCTCTCAGGGACCACTGGTCCCCCATCACTAAACTCACCCCACACAGCTGTCAGGTTTTTCTGTATTACTGAATCTGTACTATACTGAAGGTGATAGTGGACTACCAAATCAAATTAATATTTACATTTTACCGTAGGTTTAATCTGTATTTGGTGCTATTTTTTTTTTTTAGAAACATGCATGGATAGATTAGCGCTGGTTGATGACGATGTTATGAAATTTGAGTCAGTCTCCTGACAAACTCACTGAACGCAGAAAGCAGCGACTCCGGTAACCTGCCATTAACATTCTAAACAATGATTTCTGTTTTCAGCCCTGAGCAGCACACATGCAACGCCACAAGAAGGTCACACACACAGGCGCTCCAAATTAAGCGGCATAGAAAATTATTATAATGAGGATCCTCTTGGTACTTTTTGGCACAGTTTGTCGCTCTCCCTCTCCTCCTCCTCAGTGTGTCTTGTGTGTATGCCTATCAACTGTACTGAAACAAAAAAACATATACATAACATATAGTCACAAAAGCATTTTGTTTGATATGACGTAAATATGGTCCATCACCCTAAACACTGATTTTCACCCACACGAATATATCTTTGCAGTTTTCATAGTGTTGCTGATGTCTGAGGTGGGGCTGGGTCTTTCAGTACCGTCATGATGCCCAGTGATATCATAGGGTTGTAGGTTTGTTTCCCTGCAAAGACCCCTGGTGTTTCTACAGGCAGGTGTTTAGTGATATGAATGTGATAAAAGGAGAAAACATCCCATTCACCTATTGTTTTGACTTTATTGTCATTTCATTTCCTCAATATATTGGTATGAGATTTGTTTTTCACCGATTTTGACCATGATTGATAGGTCCCCCAATTAAATATATTTAAAAAAAAATTGAATTGAAAGTCACAATGAAATATTAAAGATGCCATGCATTGCTGTACTTATACTTTTTTCCCATAATGGACAAAATGGTTCAACTCATCATGGGATGCTATGAGAGTTCAATTACAGCAGCCAAACTGTGGAACTCCCTACCTCCAGCCCTTAGATTTGCTCCCTCCGTGGACATTTTCAAAAAATGCCTAAAAACGCACTTATTTGCACAAGCATTTGTTGGCCAAACTGGTAGAACATGATTTTGCACAAACCGGTTCTCTTGTTTTATCTTTTGCCTATTGCTATTCTATTCCGATTTTATATTTTTTATTTTATTTTTTATCTCTCATTTTATGTGTATGTAGGTGTATTGTGCATATATGTATATAGGGGTGTACATATATGTTTATGTGTAGGTAGGTAGGTGTATGTATATATGTGTACATGTATATATATACGCCTGAGCTCTATTGTATTGCACTATCTCTCTTTGTTCTTTTATCTGATTTTATTTTATATTGTACAGCACTTTGTGAGTCCTCTCTATGAAAGGTGCTATATAAATAAACTTTACTTACTTACTTACTTACTAATTCACCCAGATGATTTTACAGTGTATATTAAGATCTCGCATGTCATCAAATGGACCATTTGTGTGTGTATATATACACAGTACACTACAGGAGTTTATTAGAGACAGAGTATTGGTACGGTGCTCACATGCATACCCCCCCCCCCCCCCCCCGCCTCTCAGTCACTCTCTCATTGAAATGTATCGCCTTGGCAAGTGCAGTGACAGAGCCATTTAAAACAGCATCATTAAATACAAGATGTCTCCCCGGAGGAAGGAGAATCTCGAGGAGCATTTGTTGTTGTTTCAAATGTTGCAGCCAGATGAATGGGATGTGGAGGGGGGGGGGGGGGGGGGGGGGGGGGGGGGGGGGGGGGGGGCTCACAGCCCCCGGGGCTGGGGGTGGGGGTTGTTGGGGGGTTGAAACGGGACGGTGTTGGGGTCCCAGCCAAAGCCTCAGGCGTCAACAGGCTTGTGTTATAATGTGTGGTCTCCCCCCCACCCCCACCCCTCCTTCTATACTCCCCTCTCTGGGATGATATTGCTCAACCCCACCGTGATGCTTTCTCTCTCCGCAAACATCACATCACAACGCACCAGAACCAAAAAAGAATGGCTAGAATAAACCCCACCAGGGAGATGTGTAAACCACTCCATCCAGCCTCCCAGTGCTCTCAGCCATGAGTCCATTATTCTCCAAGGAGGTTGAACATCAGAGCCAAAAAGTTAGAAGATCTAACACACAAGCCTGTAAAATTTTGGGGGGCGAAGAAGAGATTTTGGTGTGTGATAGACACAGGAACAAAAAACGGACCAGGCACTCCAGTCCAGTTGTTGTACTAGTACTAATGTTGTTTTGTAATGCTACTTAGTTTGCCAAGAACCTAAAGTAGTTAGTTAGCAGATTCACAAGTGTTACATAAAAGCACGTCCCTGACCCAATGATTGGTTCAAATGTGTGTGTGCGCGCGCAGTGGTGGACTGGACAAAAAAAATCAGCCCGGACATTTTTAGCGTGATTTGTTTGGCCGAGACCAGCCCACGACAACCAGTGCGTGATGGACCTGTTACCTGGTATAGTTGGTTAACAAATGTGTAACTCTTTGAGAGCGTAAACATGAAACCAAATGGACCCTTGCGCGTCCATTTGGTTGGTTAACACTCTCAAGAGTTAAAATATTCATCTAAATTGGCCCAAGTCTAATTGTAGAAATATAGAAGATTAATGGTCATTTTGATCTGTACTGTATGTGTGACTGTTTTGTTTCCCAAATCCAGCCTGGTATTGTGGACCAAAAGCAAAATAAATCTTTGGGGGTCTGTTGGGATTAAAATGTTCATCAAATGGTGGTCCGTGGAGCAAAATTCTGAATGAATAGTGGGCCCTGATCAAAAAGGTTGAAAACCAGTGCTCTTAATCATACTTTGACAACACCGGCCTCCTACGGGTCGTGACCCACCAGGAGACCTCCCTGTACGCCCAATGGTCAATCCGACCCCATACGTGTGTGTGCGAGCACATGGCTGCATGCATGTGTGTGCGTGTCCATATCACACGATGGGGAGATGTTGCTCAAACCAATTGATGCTTGATCTCCAAACGTAAAGAATACAAAGGGTAAACTTGTGATGGTGGAAAAATCACCATCATTATGGATGGACCCAAACCCAAGCGTTCCGAATATCTAGTCATGTGACATAAGTGGTGTTGATCAATATCAATAAGCAACGTCAATTATCAACGTTGACCTTTCACTTCTCTATACAAAATGATCAACTCCTGGTTGTTCAGAAAAGTCAGATCATTAGCGCCCTCTACTGGTCAACATTTTGGAATCCTCCAATCACAGCCCTCCTTGGCATCACCTGATCCTTTCTCCTCCCACAGATGCCTCACTGGGCAGAACATTTCATGACCTTTTTTAGTCTGTTAAGTGAACATTTGATTCTTTTAGGACCTTTTTTCTGGGAGTGTGCAAATGGAAACAAATGAACCCGCTAGGGTCCATTTGGTTCACATTTGCACACTCTCACAAGAAAGATCATAGTGTTGCTGATGGGTGGAATTAAAAATGTGTGGAATTCCCATGGGAAGGTGTTGCCTGTCGCCATGTGTCTCATCATGTTGCCTGTTGATGTTGACATTGTTAGTGGATAATTGATCACAATATTGCTGGTGTATCAGGGCAAGTAACTGTTCTAAATTCTACTTGAGCCATCAAAATGTTCTTACAGTGGCCTGTCCCATGTACTATCATGGTTCACAACTAGTTTAACATTTTAGAAATGAGAAGATCTACAAGCTCACACACACACACACACACACGCACACGCACACGCACACGCACACGCACACGCACACGCACACACACACACACACACACACACACACACACACACACACACACACAAATCTCTTGAGCTGAAAATAGCTCATTCACACACACACAACTTCTGTTGTTTTCGGACACAGTTTCACCAAAACATCCCATTATTTTATGCTACAAATGGGGTTCATGTGGTTCAATGAACCGTACTGTAAAGTTGGTCCCCAGTTAAGTTGGTTAACCAGATGTAACTCTTGAGAACGTAAAAATTAAACCAAATGGACCTTGTGGGTCCATTTGGTTTCATTTTTACACTCTCAAGAGTTAAAATTCATCATCTTAATTAGCCCAGGTCTACACTGTAGAAGATTAATGGTCATGTTGATGTGTTAATTTGCCTGTTTTGTTTCCCAAATCCAGCCTGGAATTGTGGATAGCTAGAAAGCAGGGAAAGACACAGAGGCAGAAGTGCAATGACTGCCTTCAAGACAAATTTATCTTGTGTTGTGTTATAGTGCACTAAGTTGCACACTTGCCCGATCGGGCAACCAGGTAGCAGACTTCACTTGCCCCACCATTTTTTTTACTTGCCCCGGGCAAGCGGGCAAGTGTTAGTGTCAAGCCCTCAACGTGTGTGCTTGTATGAGCGTTCACACGCATGTGTGTGTGGGTTGGTGGCTGTGTGTTTACGAAACATCTGATCTTTGATTGATGAAACGGGAGGTTCAGAGAATGGAGTATGTTGTGTATTTTGTGAAGAACATATCTGCGTAGGTGTGTGTGTGTGTGTGTGTGTGTGTGTGTGTGTGTGTGTGTGTGTGTGTGTGTGTGTGTGTGTGTGTGTGTGTGTGTGTGTGTGTGTGTGTGTGTGTGTGTGTGTGTGTGTGGTTTAGCTGCGAACGTGGTGTCTTTGTTAATATCCCAAATACACCTGATATTGTTTTTGTCGACACAAGTCACAAGGAGGTTTTGATTTTGGAGGTGGGCTGTGTCTTTGATTCGTACATGGAGCAGGCATTCCAGGATAAATTCTCAAAGTATCAACCATTACTTGGAATTATGACGGGTCTAGGATATTGATGTAGACTTGCCATATTGATATTTAGAAGCCTGGGCCATGTGCATAATAAACTGACCGTGAGTGGCCTACAAATAGCTGGCATGACAAGGAGTAAAGCCAAACAACTCGCTAAATTCTGTTCTGTATCGGCTGTTAGTTTGTCTGTGTGGAGGAGGAGGTGCTATGTGTATCCTTAAGTGAACATGAACTGTCAGCCCTGTTTATATTTGTTTCCCTGTAAATTAATGTAATTTGTGGATTCAAATAAAGAATTAAAATGTGTGTGTGTGTGTGTGTGTGTGTGTGTGTGTGTGTGTGTGTGTGTGTGTGTGTGTGTGTGTGTGTGTGTGTGTGTGTACCTGCACTGCACAGAACTGAGTCCAAACTGCTGTTAGAAGCATATGGAATGCAGCTCAGGACGGCAGGACAGGCGTTACGTTAATACCACACACATGTTACACTTCCTCCAAAGTACATTTGGTCAAAAAATACCTCTCTCTACTTGAGGCAATCTCCTCCAGCCAGCCCTGCTCCCTATAGTCCAAAAGACACAGCGAGGCTGTGAGAACCATGACCAAGATGAGCTGCTTTACACAACCCTGTCTTAACACTACGCTAACCTCTCTTCTTCGAGTTTCTGACACCAGATTATACAGTACAGTAGTTCCTTACACCGGATTATACAGTAGTTCCTGACACCAGATTATACAGTAGTTCCTTACACCGTATTATACAGTAGTTCCTGACACCAGATTATAGCTGCAGCAACGCTGCAGATTCGCTAGATTCTACTGTACTTTCCAACACTAGATTCTAGTTATTGACACTAAATTATAGTTTCTGATGCTAGGATCTCCTTTTTGACACTAGAATCTAGTTTCTGACACTAGAGTCAAGTTTTTAGTTTCTGACAATAGATTCTATTTTTTTTCTGAAAAATCTGTGTTCCTGTGTCAGTGATGCTAACATATTTCAGGCCAAGGACCACCAGAATTATCCATATTTGCCTGCAGACCCCCATCTGAAAACATGTGTTTCTAGGGATCCCCCAGAAGCAAAAAAAAAATAAGTGTTAAAAATGTTTGCTTCCAAAATAATGTATTCAGAGATATGCAGCACATTTTCACAATTTTTCAAAAATAGCAAAACTACAAGCTCACTTCAGCTCGCCACTCGGTGGCGCGATATGAGCAGATTGTAGATCTGCTATTTTTCAACAGATAAAACACCAAAACGCGTTCAGTACATAAATGAGTACATAGACTCACAAATGAGCTTGACACGACACTGAGTGATGCAGGAGAAAACAGGAGGTGGAGGAAGGTAGATATACCAAGAAAGAATCCATTATCAGTCTATACGCAGCATCATTTTCACACATACTGTAAGTCAACTGTGCGTTTAAACCTTTCAACAGTAGTGCTTAAGTGGTTAAAGGTATATAGAGGCAACTTTAGTGCGTACAAACAGTGTTTGTAAACAGATTTGTGATTCAATGTCTGATTAGGTTAACCAAACCAATCAGCTCTTCACTAAGCCCCTCCCCAATCTGTCCTTGTCCAATAGACACGTTGGAAGAGGAAAGCTTGACCTGCATAGCAACAGTTGCTAAAGTATATGGATTGGCATTGGACAGTGAACAAACCCCACCCCAAAGGGCGGGGCTTAGAGAAGAGCTCATTGAAAGCCTAATCAGACACTGAATCACCTGTGAAGTCCTAAACACGCCTGGTGGAGGACTACAGATGAAACGCATGAATATGATTTGAATTACTGCTTCTAAATATGCAAAGTAACAAGTAGCTAAAGCTGTCAAAAAAAAAATCCAATATTTGATTCTGTGAATTTTAGTGGAGTAGAAATATTCAAGCAAATGGAAACACTCACGTAAAGCACTACTTATGTACAGTACATTATGCAGGAGTAAAAGTACATTAGTTACTGTACTTTCCTCTACTGTGAATGGACCCAACTATAGGCTTTCTAGGAGAGTTTACGTACATCCATATGCACATGCTTTTTGTTGGCATTGTGTGTGCGGACTCAAATGCAGCACCAGATATTTTCAAAACAAAACTGGATCAATGGCGTTTCGAGAAGTCTCAGACCCCCCCCCCCCTCCCCCCACCAGGGGCGGATTTAAGATTTCCCAATTGGGGGGGCGGGAGAAAATGTTAGGGGTAGGGGGGGCGGTAGGGGGGCTTCAGGGGCGGTAAAAGCCGCCCCCCAACCATTTTCTGTTACAGGACTTTAATTAGTCAAGTAAAGCATCAATAATAACATCAGTTATAACAACAGACACGCAGCATGCATAAAGCTAAAGGTCTGACTCAGTTTTCTGTTTTTAATGATGAAATGCTGTTGGTTTAGTGGTGAGACTTTTACCTGTAAATATACTTAAGCACTGAATATCTTGGGTTGTTTTGCATGCCATCATGTTTGGTGGGGCAGTCAGGGCATTTAGGGGGACATTGCCCCCCCATGTCCATGCCTAGATCCGCCCCTGCCCCCCACCGCCCCACCCCCACCCACACACATACACTTCTTTTCCTATTCATCAAACCTCTTTGGTGAAAATAGCTAATGAACAACTTCACAAGGCGTCAGCAGACGCGTGATGTTTTTGCCAAATGTTCGCTGCTATATTTTGGTTGTTATCCGTATGAAAGTAACCGTATCTAGACACATGCAGTCAGTCTGCAAATTAACTTTGACTCTCGTTTCAGTTTTCAGCCTTGACAGTCGAGTCAAGAAAACGCATATGGGAGAAAAAAACACACCTGGTCTGGTTAAAGCGTTGCAGAATGTCCTGCGGCGTCGGTGACACTGAGTCCAGTCTCTGAAACAGCGACTATAGTGTGACAACGAACCGTTACACCATAAGTCTGGAGCCAGTCTGTGGTCCAATACTGGTCTCAACTGGTTCCCAGTCTGCCTGAAAACACAAAACACGACATGCTGTCAGTCTCTGAAGGAGGATAAAAACACTTCGGCCAAGTATGGGGCTGTCCGTCCGTCGTCTATTTGCTTAATTCATTTCACTTTGCCGTTGCAATTTGGAGCACGAAAAATAAGTTGCTTGTTCAACAAGCACATAATTATACCATCATCCTGGCAAACTGTTACCACAAAAACAGGCTATGTGTGCCTGATCAATTAAAGATTGGGTGCAATGATTTCCTTTCAGTTTTCTCGTGTGTTTATGAGGTGACAGTACTTTGTTAGACTCCTTAGGTTGTGGTTGTTGTGTGCAGTGTATTTGTGTTTAGGTGCAGGAGCGGATGTAACATGTCCCATTTGGGGATCAAGAGAACATGTTGGAGGGGCAAGAGAAAATGGTATGGGTGCGGCTTCATCGCATCATGTCGCACCCATACCATTTTCAGTTACAGGATTTTTATTATGCAATTAAGCATCAATAATAACATCAGTTATTGAAGTTGCAACAGACACGCAGCATGCATAAAGCTAAAGGTCTGACTCACAGAGTTTTCTGTTTTTAATGATGAAATGCTGTTGGTTTAGTGGTGACACAGCTGTAGTTAGTAGCAGTAGTAGTAGTGTTTCAAATCATTTTAAATATAAGCACTTTAATTTCTTGGGTATCTTAGGTTGTTTTGGATGCCATCATGTTCCAGACAGGGCATTTAGGGGGGGCATTGCCCCGCCATGCCCATGCCTAGATCCGCCCCTGGTTTAGGTTTTTTTTCCTGGAGTCTGAAACCTTGACAGTCAAATGTGAAAACAACTGTGATTATGGTAGCATTGCAATGTCATCCCTTTGTCTTACGACAACAGCTGTGGGTTCTTTTAAGATTTTAAGGGTAGGCGGAGAGATGGGGAGGAAGACACACTACAGAAAAGTAGTCTGAATCGGAACTCGAACCTGCGAAACACCGCCACACCGTTGGATCTCCAGCCAAGGTGCCTGGATGGACCACTAACCCTGCCCAGGCCTACGCAGATAAAATCTAAAACGTCACAGATGCTTTCAGGCAGTTTGATTGGGTTCAAGATACAACACCTCTTAACAAGTGAGCGAGAAATAAAACAAAAACCCACAATAGAAAAAAAGGATCTTCTGTCAAAAGTCAGTTCCCTGAGTATGTGTTAAAGTAGAAGATGAGGGGAAGTGATGTCACAGGTCATGCATGTGTTGATGGTTAACACATTGTGTTGGATGCAATCACACATGATTCTGATGGTTGTGTATATATACTCACAACTGCAACGATTGTTTATTGTTTATTAGTAACACGTGATTCCACTATAGTGTGCACTTAACGATCGTCAACTACATTATTTATTGTCTATTAAACGGATTAGCCGACGCCCTGGCGACAGTGCATGTTCCGTCCCTGTGGGAAATCATTTACGCATTGCATACAATTAATGACGTGACATATACTGTAACATTCATTACGTATAGGAGTTGAAAACCACAGACACAGGCCGTATATAATGGTATCACCCCAAGCAACATGCGGTCACTGCAATTAAACACTAAGGGCTCCATTTTCGTTACATCCTAAACCCCTTATGCCAAATCCCTTATATCTTTTTACTGTTTTGAAAAACTTTTTGGAATTTCAACATGTCAATCTATTAACACGTTGTGAGTTTGCAGACTGGCCATTTGAACGACTGAAAAATGTTTTTGTTAAATAGTTTAAAAAGGCAAAGAACTTAAGGGATAAGGGGTTTAGCGGTGATGAAAATGGAGCCGCAAAACCTCAATTACGTATTTGACTTGGTTCAAGCCAATAGAAACTACTCCGGCCTTCCTCTTTCTGGAAAGTTAAGGCTCATTCAAAGTTCAGAATTTCGGGGGCCACCACGAGCACCGCTCAGAGCACCATGACCACCGCTATTCCAAAGCACCCCCCCGACCCCCCCCCCCCCCCCCCCCCCCCCCCCCCCCCCCCGTTCTCCGCGCATGCATTGTTGTTTATTCCCCCTTCTGTTTCTCCCTCTACTTCCTACCTGCTTCTATTATAATAATTTCTGCTGCTTTTATGTTTATTTCCTATTCTATTTATATCGTTGTCTCTATCAATTAATTCCCCCTTCCTTCCTTCTCCTCCTGCCCGTCGCGCTGTGGTGTGTTGTGTGTGTGTGTTTTTTTTTAAACCAGCCGTTAAAAACAAGCAGCCGGCGTTCCAAGTGAGCACCGCTGCGGTGCGGTGGTTAGTAAAATCCGAGCGGAGGGCTGGAAAGTGCGGTGGTTGCGGTGGTATGACGTCATATTGTAGGCAACGGTGTTCGCGGTGGTCGCGGTGGCCACCGAATATCCATCTCTGAATAGGCCTTTAACATGCTAAAAAAAAATAGGTTTGAAATCTTTTTTGAAGTGATCAAACCTGCACCGATGATGTCAGTAGGCTGGATTGTGAACACGACTGTAGGTGACTTCACTTAAAACACATTTAATACATGTCTATCTGTTAAGCGTTACGTCAAGTACGCGGCAGGAGTAATACAAACTACATGGCCAGCCAGACAAAACCTCCACATAATTGCCAGTATGAACAGGACAGCGTGCACCGTGCACACACAGGCGACGGCACAGATACAACACGCACGCAGACACAGCTTTATAATGAGGTGTTCATGAGGTGTGTTTCACTGGAAATAAAACAGGAGCTTCACAGAGGAGGCTGTTCAGTTTTCTGGCAAGTCAGTCTCACAAAAGGCTTTCTGTCTTGTCTGTCTGTCTGTCTGTCTGTCTGTCTGTCTGTCTGTCTGTCTGTCTGTCTGTCTGTCTGTCTGTCCGCCTGTCCCCTCCTGCTTATACCTCTTCCTTCATCATCTCCTACTGCTATGTGCTAGGTCACCTTTCATAATAGAGAGAGAGAGAGAGAGAGAGAGAGAGAGAGAGAGAGAGAGAGAGAGACAGAGACAGAGACGAGACAGAGACAGAGAGAGAGAGAGAGAGAGGGCAAATTTCGGCCTCTGCTTCCTGTCTTCCTGAAGATGGAATCCCCCCCCCCCCCACACACACACACACACACACACGTCCCCTACCACACCCGTGCAGCCCCTGCACGGTGGATCTAGGCATAGGCATGGGGGGGGGCAATGCCCCACTAAATGCCCAGAGTGCCCCACCAAACATGATGGCATGCAAAACAACCCAAGATATTTCAGTGCTTATATTTAAAATGATTTGAAACACTACTACTGCTACTAACTAACTACAGCTGTGTCACCACTAAACCAACAGCATTTCATCATTGAAAACAGAAAACTCTCTGAGTCAGACCTTTAGCTTTATGCATGCTGCGTGTCTGTTGCAACTTCAACAACAACTGATGTTATTGTTGATGCTTTACTTGACTAATAAAAGTCCTGTAACTGAAAATGGTATGGGTGCGACTTCATGAAGCCGCCCCCATACCATTTTCTCCTGCCCCCCAATTGCGAAATGTTACATCCGCCCCTGGTCTGCAGGCCAGCATAGAAAAAGAGAGGATTTTGGAAATGTTAACCAGGTGTAGGCCAGGAGAAGGAGAAGCAGCGGTCGGTATGCTGTGTGTGTGTGTGTGTGTGTGTGTGTGTGTGTGTGTGTGTGTGTGTGTGTGTGTGTGTGTGTGTGTGTGCGCGCGCGTGTGTGCGCGTGTGCGTGCGTGCACGTGTGCGTGCGTGCGTGTGTGTGTGTGCCTCCAGTGTTACTACTGACTGGCTCTGACAGAATGTTCTGTCAGGCTCTGTGCTCTGGTCCTCCCTGATTCTTATCTACACTCCTGGAGGTCTGCTCCATCCAGTCCAGTCCACAACACACCGGCTGCATGGGGAACCAGGGGATCGCATCACCGCATCACGTTGCAAAACCAAAACAAAACCACATTGAAAAAAAAAAAAAAAAAAAAGGCCTTATTACGTTATCCACATCAAAAAAGCAAGCCCAATGCTGCAATACAACATATGGTAGACATGATAGGATGACAGTATGTCTCACGATTATTGTTATAATAATAGCACATGGTTGTTGTTCTCAGGCGTAGGGTGGTGTCGAGGTTGATGCTGGTTAGATCACTTGTATATAAAGTCTAGACTTTTACTTTTTAAGTGATCTAACCAGCATCTGATTGTTCTATGTTTTTCCTATAGGCTACTCAATTGAGAAAAAAAAATCAAGGAGGTGGGGGTGCCACTGTACAGTGGACATAAAATATAAAAATGTACACAATATAATTTTAATTACTGTTTTTAATTACTTAAAAACAGCTATTTTTTTTACATGTTTTTGTAGGCAACAATTGGTTTAAATATTGCACAATACTCAGCAACATGTGAGTATAAAAAACAAACAAACACACAAAAATCTTCCCCAGGCGAGTTATAAAATTCGTTTGCTAGCCTTCCTTGTACCCTAAAGTGAGCGTTTACCTCAACTGTTTTGTCCAACAAGTCTGGTGAAAAGAATGCTGTAAGGATCCATATTCCAAAGCAAACACACCCTCCATCCATCCAAACATTCATCAGAGGAGCCGAAGTGACTTGTTTTATTGATGGAAAAGGGAGTATAACCTCGGTTAAAAATATCATCTTATAAAAGTTATTATCAGTGCAAGCAGAACTACAACAACGCTGAGCTGAATGTTTTCTAGATGGAACTGAAATATGTGAGCATGTGCATACGAGCAACAGAATCCCAAATATTATTATGTATTATTTTAGAAACTATTCCATTAATGATGTAACACTATATACTCAGCAGTGTTGTTTTTGTTTTTGACAGCAAAGTATGTTTTTAGTTTTTGTCATGTCTCTTCAACAGTTTGAATTTAGATGTGAGCTTGTAGATCGACATTTTTAGCATGAAACCAATTGTAAAATTAGTTAGTTTTTATTTGTTGACAAAAAAAGTCAATATATAGTCTTAGTAATCACATTTATAGCTTAGTTTTCCATTTAATTCCCATGTAGTTCTTATCAGTGGAAAAAAGGTATTGAAAAGCCTTTTTGTCATAGTATTAGTTGAGGAAATCAACTTTGATACACAGTGGATCAGAGATCACCTGTAATCTATCACTGGTTGATCTTTCCGGTTGTGAGAGGACGCTGGCGTATTGTCTCTTCGCCGCTTCTCCTTCCGAATTTAGATTAGCTTTCCTGTCTTTTAGTTAGTGATTCCTTTAAGTGCTTTTTTTTTGCTGTGCCAGTTTAACACTTCAGTTTGCTACCTGGATTATTTACTGGATCCCGCAACAAACGCCTTGTTGGTCTTACCTGGCTCCACGGACTCGGCTTCTACCGCCCGCAACGGACTGTCACTGTGAGCTGTGAGCTTCTCTCCCTGGACTGGACACGTAGCTCGGATTGTCACTCCAGCGTTCCGATCAGCTTCAGCGGCTTCAGGGCTAGCTGGCGATCGCCCCGGCTGGACAGCGTCTTGGTCAGCAGGCGGCCTCAGGGCTAGCCGGCGACCACATCAACTTGACAGCTAGTTAGCTGGCGGCTTCAGGGCTAGCCGGCAACTAGCAACACTCAGCCACAGCAGCGCAGCTCCATCCTGTTGTCAGTGGACCTCGTAATCCCGGCTAGTACTGTATCTCTCTCTGCCTCCGAGGGGTACCCCCGGACAGCCTTCCCACTGTCCTGGTACCATTCGTCCTCATTGGCGGGGACCACCTCCATCTGCTAGCTCTGCCTGGCTCCACTCAGCCCCCTGGCAGCTAGTAGCTAGCGGCTAGCTGCAGCAACAGCAGCAGCAGCAACAACAACAACACGCAGCCCTCCATCAAACTCCTCTTCTGTCCCTCTCTTTCTCCTCTGTCATGCTGTGGATCACCGTCGCGTTGTGCCTGTCATTCCACCTCTGGCCAACAAGTGTACGGCCACTGACCCACGATCCCACGCTAACATCTACCATTGTTAGCAGCAGCATCATCGGCATGTCACTCAAGTATTCCGCTCAACAACTCCTTAATCTCAACACACACACCACAGCTCAATCGCACATTAAGGCAGCCATAAAAAAACACGGACTTTTTCGCCGACCAAAATACACACACAGAAGTTCCAGCAGAAAGTTCCAATACCACCGGACTGAACCGCAGCACATCCCATCACTCTGGTCCCTCAGCCGCCCCGCCCCCAGTGACGTCACTATCCACAACAATAACAAACCACACGTGCGTTCTGCCTATCTCCGACCGCTGACCAAAGCCCCCCCACCCATTCAATTCCACCCATCTCTCAAATTTGGTCTGTTTAACACCCGGTCTCTCAATAAAAAAGGCACAATACTCAGCGAATTCATTTCTGACAATAACATTGACTTTTTCTGTCTAACTGAAACATGGCAAAAACCACTGGAATACATACAACTGAATGCAGCAACACCAACTGGTTACACATACATGGACAAACCACGTGATGGCCGTGCTGGTGGCGGGATTGCTACAATCTACCGCCAACACCTTAAACCCAGCCCTGTAACCATTACTTCACCCTCCTCATTCGAACACCAGACCTTCAAGCTGCCTGGCCCCAAACCTCTTGTCGCTGCAATTATTTACCGCCCACCCAAACCCAACACCACATTCCTCTCTGACTTTTCGGAATTCCTCACCCAACTTTGCGCCATTTCCCCATCCGTGATACTACTGGGCGACTATAATCTGCACGTGGACTCCTCCTCCTGTAAAACTGCCTCTGAATTTCTGGACATCCTGAACTCTTTCAATATCACGCAACACGTCAATTTTCCCACGCATAAAAAAGGACACACCTTGGACCTAATCTGCACCACCGGTATCACTACAAGCAACCTCACCAGTTTCAACCTCACCGACGCACTTTCAGACCACCTAGCCCTCACTCTGGCCATTGACATTCCCACCCCCCTCATCAAGCAGCAGCGGACCATAACATTCCGGAACACCAAATCAATTCATCCCTCCTCTCTCTCCACGTTACTGACCGGCACCATCGCTGACCTCACTCACACCCCTAATACCTCCCCCGCTGATCTAGTTGGCAGCTACAATAGTGCCCTGTCCTCCTGCCTCAACCAGCTCGCCCCCATACAAACAAAATCTGTCTCCTACTCCCACTCCGCCCCCTGGTTTACTGACCACCTGCGTCAACTCAAGGCCAAGGGCCGTCAACTCGAACGGCTCTTGAAGAAAACCGGTCTCACCATCCACTCCGATATGTACAACCTCCACCAACAGCAATATCGAGATGCCCTCAACAAAGCACGCACTTCCCACTACTCCTCCATCATTCATTCCGGCAGCAACAACCCCAAGACTCTCTTTACCACCATCAGTAAACTTCTCAAACCCCTGGACACAACTGCCACCTCATTCACCACTGCCAAGTGTGAATCATTTCTGTCATTTTTCCAATCCAAAATCGACTCCATCCACTCTGAACTCGCCACCTCATCTCCTATGTCCCCCGCTGTTCCCGAACAAGCCCCCCTGCTTCTTTCCAACCATCCACTTACATCCTTCTCCGAAATTACCACATCCAACCTCAACTCCATAGTTTCAGGAATGAAATCCTCCACCAGCATTCTTGATCCTATACCATCCACCCTCGTTACAGCCTGCCTCCCCGCACTCTCACCACTGATCACTTCTATAATAAACTCCTCCCTGTCCACTGGTGTTGTCCCCCCTGCTCTCAAGCTCGCCGCCATCACCCCTATACTCAAAAAACCTGGTCTCGACCCCAACACCCCCAACAACTATCGTCCCATCTCCAATCTCCCTTTTCTCTCTAAGATACTGGAACGCGCAGTCGCATCTCAAATAAAATCACACATGGACAGCAACAACATCTATGAAATCTTCCAGTCTGGCTTCCGTTCACACCACAGCACCGAAACCGCTCTGCTCAAGGTTACCAACGACATCTTCCGCTCTGCTGACTCTGGCTCCCTCACCATCCTCATCCTCCTCGACCTCACTGCTGCTTTCGATACCATCAACCATTCCATCCTCATTTCTCGCCTCCACTCCTCACTTGGCTTATCCGGCACCGCCCTCTCCTGGATCAAGTCATACCTCTCCGACCGTCAGCAATTTATTTCAATCAATAACTGCTCCTCCTCCACTGCCCCAGTCACTCATGGTGTCCCCCAAGGTTCCGTGCTAGGCCCTCTCCTTTTCATCATCTACATCCTTCCCCTTGGTCAGATCCTCCGCCGTCATGGTCTTCAATTTCACTGTTATGCCGACGACACACAGCTTTACCTTTCCACCCCAGCCATTACTCCAGTCACCCACCTCACCCTCACCACCTGCCTCACTGAAATAAAATCCTGGATGCAAATGAACTTTCTCAAACTCAACTGTAGCAAATCAGAAATCATCATCATCGGACCCGACTCTCTCACCCGCTCCAACCAGGACTTCTCCCTTAATATCGACGGCACCCTTGTCACAGCTTCCACACAGATCCGTAACCTAGGTGTCATTTTTGACCCTACCCTCTCATTCATCCCACATGTCAACCAAATCACAAAAACAGCTTTTTTCCATCTCAGAAACATCGCCCGCCTCCGCCCCTCCCTGTCACCCTCTGCTGCTGAAACCCTCATACACGCCTTCATAACATCACGTCTGGACTACTGCAACAGCATCCTCTATGGTACCACATCAAAAACCCTCAACAAATTACAATATGTCCAAAACTCAGCCGCCCGTCTACTCACCTCCACCCGCTCCAGAGACCACATTACACCTATCCTCCGTGACCTCCACTGGCTCCCTGTGAAATTCAGAATTGATTTCAAACTATTACTCACCACCTACAAATCACTCCACAACCTGCCCCCCCCTACCTCTCCGACCTCCTTGTGCCACACGCTCCATCCCGCTCACTCAGGTCAAGCGATGCCGGTCTCCTTACGGTCCCCAAGAAGATCAGGCTCAAAACCTGGGGTGATAGAGCCTTCTCCGTGGCCGCCCCTACCCTCTGGAACACCCTCCCTAAACACATCCGGGATGCCCCCTCACTCCCCACTTTCAAAACCGCACTGAAGACCCACCTCTTCAGGACTGCTTTTCCAAGCTGATGTGTTTTAACTTGCTACTTGCATTGTTTTATTAATTTTACTTTTCTCCTAATAAAGTTGTCTTTTATTTCTTGCCCCCCTCACACACACACGCACACACGCACACACACACACACATCTAGAACCATGTAAAGCGTCTTTGGGTACTAGAAAAGCGCTATATAAATTCCAGATATTATTATTATTATTATAATCTATACTAGCCTCCTATTTATCCATTACACAAAATCTCTGCCGAAATTTGTAAATAGCTGATTTTGATATGCTGTTTGCTGTATGTCTCGGAATAGGGATGCTAACTTTACTAAGGACCTACTGTACGTATGCTTAAGAGGACTGACTGAATTCCATATTATTTCATCTTACTTTATTAGAATCTTCTTGTGCGAACACTCTGTAAGAAATAGCTGTAAAATAAATCACACCTAGGTGACGGTGAACCCAACGGGGCAACTGTACTTTCATTGCGATAGTTACTGTACTGGACTGTACTCTGTACTGTACTGTATGGTACGGTCTTATTGTTATTACAGTTATACTACTGTTATAGTTTAAGTGCAAAGTGTGAATGGGCCTGTAGGCTGCTCAACAGTGCCACTTTTGGTTGCCCAGCAGAACCGCAGCTATTCCTACTCCAAACGTACTGAGGGATATAGGGACACAGACATTAGGGACACACAAAGTAGTCATTGGTGCAGTGTGTACCACTCAAAAACACATAATCGATAAACTAAGAGCCCTAGGGGGCCTGTTTAAGGCAGCGATTAATCTAAATTCAGAAAAAACAAACAATAAAAGCCCATTCTATCATGGTATGACTTGACGTGGAGTGCGAGTCTATAAGCGCAGTGCATGTCCTGATGACAGTGCATGAGGTCATGCACGTGTCAATTTATTGGGAGCCGAGGCTGAGCAGAACCAGTCCAAGTTTCCCACGGAATCTGCATTCCACGCGGCAGCAGCAGGCAGCAAGCAGCAAGCAGCAGGCAGCAGGCAGCAGGCAGCAAGCAGCAAGCAGCAGGCAGCAAGCAGCAAGCAGCAGGCAGCAAGCAGCAGGCAGCAAGCAGCAAGCAGCAAGCAGCAGGCAGCAAGCAGCAAGCAGCAGGCAGCAAGCAGCAGGCTGGCAGTAAGCAGCAGGCAGCAGGCAGCAAGCAGCAGGCAGCAGGCAGCAAGCAGCAAGCAGCAGGCAGCAAGCAGCAGGCAGCAGGCAGCAAGCAGCAGGCAGCAAGCAGCAAGCAGCAAGCAGCAGGCAGCAGGCAGCAGGCAGCAAGCAGCAGGCAGCAAGCAGCACGCTGCTGGCATTGATCTGCTCCTCTGGAACATCTGCGAACATCTGGAGGGAGGGAGGGAGGGAGGGAGGGAGAGAGGGAGCACCCCCCCACACACCCCACCTCTCTGTCTTACTACACTGCATGTCTCAGATCCCCCAGACCAACCAGGGGCGGATCTAGGCATGGGCATGGGGGGGCAATGCCCGACCTAAATGCACGGACTGCCCCACCAAATTAAAGTGCTTATATTTAAAATGATTTGAAACACTACTATACTGCTACTAACTAACTACAGCGGTGTCACCACTAAACCAACAGCATTTCATCATTGAAAGCAGAAAACTCTCTGAGTCAGGCCTTTAGCTTTATGCATGCTGCGTGTCTGTTGCAACTTCAACAACAACTGATGTTATTATTGATGCTTTACTTGACTAATAAAAGTCCTGCAACCGAAAATGGTATGGGTGCGACTTCATCGCCATTTTCACCACCATTTCCACCCCAATTGGGAAATGCTACATCCGCCCCTGAGACCAACGTAGCCCACCTGACTCCATATACCGTAGGAATGAATAATAATTCAGCCTCAAAGCCTCTCAGTAACCTATAGCCCCATGCGATGTTCCTCTGCTACCAAATGAATTATGCTGGAAGAGCACCTGCTGCTACAGTATGTACCAAAACAACTAAAAGAATGAATTAAGATCCCTCCTCCTCGTCTGTCAGGCAGAACCCTCTTGTATTACATATTCCAATTTTTATGTGTAAATTAAGGGCTCGATTTCCGTCACCGCTAAACCCCTTATCCCTTAACTTCTTTGCCTTTGTAAACTATTAAAAAAGAACATCGTTTCAATGGCCAGTCTACAAGCTCACAATGTGTCAATAGATTGGCACATTGAACTATGCTAAAAGGTTTTTAAAAATAGTAAAAAAAATATATATAAGGGGTTTAGGATAAGGCAGTGGTCGGCAACCCAAAATGTTGAAAGAGCCATTTTCGCCCCAAAATTAAATTCAAAATCTGTCTGGAGCCGCATTTTATTATTTTTTTCCGTTAGAGTGTGCAAATGTGAACCAAATGGACCCTGGCGGGTCCATTTGGTTCCATTTGCACACTCTCAGGAAAAAAGGTCCTCAAAGAAAAATCATTAACATGGTGAAACACAACCTTTCTTCAGAAATGGAGTTTCTAAAAAAAATAAAGGAGTTTTACAGAACTCCATTTCTAGTCTAGTAAACTGAGTAAACCTATGAAAATGGGTGGTTCAGAATGAAAGCTCCACCTCTGCGCAACACGTTTTGCGTGACTGAAATGTTTATATTATTTTGGTGTGGATCACCCCAGTGTGTGTATGTAATAATGCTACAGCCATTGAGCCACTAGGGCTGTGTTCTGGAGCCGCATGCGGCTCCTGAGCCGCAGGTTGCTGACCCCTGGGATAAGGGGTTTAGATGGTAACGAAAATGGAGCCCCAAATCTGCAAAAATGCTGATGCCACTCCTCATACCTGATCATATTCTACAGTGTCATACAAACAAAAGCAACAGAAGCATAGCAGATCAGGCCCGGAACCGACAGCGGCCTCCACAAGATCGAGCTTGTCGATCTGTTGTACTTCAGCGATGTTTGAATGCTGGAGATGAACAGTTTTGGACATAATGAGGTTTTCACACGTCAGAGACATCATGAACAAATAGTTCATTTCTGTAGATCACCTGCTACTACTGCTAAAATGATTGATTAATTAGTTGTGTGTAAGGTTGATAAGTTATCCGCCTTACACACAACTAATCCATAGTGTTGTAGTCAAGACCACTTAAATCTGATGTGTTGGTTAAATCGAGACCAAGACAACACCAACAACATCGAGATCAAGACCCGAGACTTTGGCTCCGAGGTCACAACAACACCAAGACAAAATTATACGAGAACAAGACAAGACCACAAGACAAATAAAGTGGAGAGACAAGACCAAGACAAAACAAAGCGAGACAAAAACAAGACCGAGACAACGAAAAAATGTTCTTCAGAATGTCTCGAGACGAGCCAATGCTTCGAGAACTACAACACTACTAATCCAACCATGTGATTAGTGTATAGTAGTAAAGTAAAACTGCTATTTTTGATAGTAAACTTTGCTATAGTGTAGATACTGTTTGTTCAGTAACAGATGTCTGTATCTCCAGCTCTATCAAACAGTTTTTCAGGTGCGTTATTACAAATTTCATCCAATCCGGATGAAAAATCCCCACAAAGATCATACAGTGTTTGTTGTGTGTTCTGTTCCTGTTCCAGTGCTATCAGCTCATTTATTAGTGTCATCACTTCCAGTTCCATCCAGTGCAACTTCTCTCTCTCTTGTTTGATGAATTGCTATCTTCAGGGGCGGATCTAGGGATGGGCATGGGGGGGCAATGCCCCCCTAAATACCCAGTCTACACCACCCCCCCCCCCTCCAAAAACACGATGCCATGCAAAACAACCCAAGATATTTCAAATTAAAGTGCTTATATTTAAAATGATTTCAAACACTACTACTGCTACTAACTAAACTACAGCTGTGTCACCACTAACCAACAGCATTTCATCATTGAAAACAGAAAAACTTCTGAGTCAGACCTTTAGCTTTATGCATGCTGCGTGTCTGTTGCAACTTTCAACAACAACTGATGTTATTATTGATGCTTCACTTGACTAATAAAAGTCCTGTAACCGAAAATGGTATGGGTGCGGCTTCATCGGCTTCGTCGGCCGATGAATCCGCCCCCATACCATTTTCCCTTGCCCCTCCAACATGTTCTCTTGCCCCCCCTCCCCCCAAATAGGACACGTTACATCCACCACTGGCTATCTTCTGTTCACTCAAAAACACTTTTACTGAACAAACACACACTGACTCCACATGACAGAATTCAAAAATACAAAAAGCGAACACAACACACCAACTTCTGCCACTGTCGGTCGGCGCCGCACTTTTTTTTTTCTTTTTCGGGGGAGCAATTTAGAGTGCTGCGTTTTAAAAGCATTCCGCTTCCCCATTTAGCGTTTGGTCATTAACCCTTCCCCAGGTTACTAATTTATAGGGTTTCTTTTATTTGCCTTCACTTGACCTATCGCATCCCTTTCCATAAAAGCAGAGAGGGTGCCCTGGTGTTTTACAGCCAGTTCAATTACACTTTGATGTTTGCTCTCTGTTTTCACCAGTGATTAAATTGCTGACCCTAGTAAACACGTGACCCCGGCTAACTGAAGCGGTTTGCTGCCGCCGCCGCGCCGCGCACCCCTCCGAAAAAATGGAGCGACGTTGCATTGGGTATAATACACCTGAGCAGTGTTGTAGTGGGACTTTTAGAAGTGGGGGGGAATGCTCTTTTTTTTTTTTACAAATTTGTTTATTGGTTTTTTCACAGAAGCATTAATTATGATCATGTTGGTAAACAATAAAACAATGGCTTCTCTTCATAACCCGGGCGCAGCATAAAGAAGATTAAAAAATTACATTTTCGCCCTCCCACCCCCCACCCCCCCTCCCCAAAAAAAAAAATAAAAAGAAAGAAAGAAAAGTAACTAACTAACTAAATAAAATAAATTAGAGGTAAACCCATTATTAATATAATATAACGACAATAATAAACAATGGGCAAGTGGGACAAACAAAAAACAAACAAGTAAATTAAAATAAATAAAACAAAAAACAACGAGCTTATTATATCATATAAGGAGTTACGACATCCAGCAGAGAAGTCACCATTTGAACACAAGACAGTGTCCAAGGTTTTTTGTGCTCTATAGTTTCACATCTATAGACCTCATCGGCCTCCAGTAAAGAGGGGTCCAATTTACGAATAAATTGAAAGAATGGGTTCCAAACTTCCCAGAACTTATTAGAGGAACCATTCAGTGAATATCTAATCTTTTCCAGCCTTACGCAGTACATAACATCTCTAACCCAGTGAGTATAAGAAGGAGAGTTTGGGGACTTCCAATTAAGCAATATCAGTCTCCTAGCTAATAAGGTGATAAAAGCCAATACGTCCTTCTCAGATTTGGAAAGAGAGGGGGGGGAATGCCTCTTAAAGGAGAATTGCACACCAAAAGTTTTTTTTTTTCTTTATTTGCACTTAATTTGTTAGAAAAAAAGTGGTCCAGCTGTTATTTTGTGAAAACACTCCTTAATGCCTGTTTCCCCTCTCCCAAAATAAGAAGTTTTTGCTATATATGGTCTCTCCACCATGTCAGTAGAGTGTTGACACTCACTTTCACTTTCGTTTCAGCAGTGGTTCAGCCATAAACAATGTGCCACGCCCCCACCTTTTGAGACAGCTGAATCACTACTGTACCAAAAGTGAAAGTGTGAGTGTTAACACACTACTGACATGGTGGGGAGAAAATATATAGCAGAAAATTGCATTTTGGTGTGATGTATATAGGTGAACTTGCATTAGACCCCTTAGCCCCATTATAAGCCTATTTTGGTAGAGGGGAAACAGGCATTAAGGAGTGTTGTCACAAAATAACACCTGTGCAATTCTCCTTTAAAGGGGAATTCCACCCATTTTACTTTTTTTTCTGAGAGTGTACAAATGTACACTCTCAGAAAAAAAGGAAACTCATTAACATGGTGAAACACATCTTGATGATGTCACCAAGATGTATTTCACCATGCTAATGAGTTTTTCAGACCTCCATTTCTAGGAAACACAGAATGGGGGAAACTTTAATGAGATAGTAAAATATTGAAAATGAGTGGAATATCCCTTTAAGACACGTGCATGCACACTTGCATTTGCATGTGCATTTGCGTGCACCTGCGCAACACACACAGACACGCTATTAAAACAAGCATAGCATATTGAGAAAGATTGTTTACAATGCCTAATTGTATCCATAAAAGTAAATAGAGAGAGCTGTTGAAGCAGACAACCCGCAACACTTTATATTATAAAAGTTCCTCGAGGTGCAAGGCTCAAAAATGCAGAATGAAAAAGAGAAAAATCCAGCACTAAATGAATGTCCTTTCTGTGTATCTTTATTTACCTCATCGTGCAGTCAACAACGAGCGCGTTTCGACGCCAACGGTCTTCCTCAGCGTTGAGGAAGGCCGTTTGTGTTGAAACGCATTCATTGAGTGCTGGCATTTTTCTTTTTTTCATTCTCCATAAAAGTAAATGACAAGACAAAAAACATAAGCCTACTTTTACCCAAAATATTTTAGATGTGTCCCCCCTCCACTACAACCCCTGCACTGAGCTTCCATGCGTTAGCTGCATAAAGAACAGGTTAGGAAAAAGAGTGATTTATAAATATGGAAGTATGATCAAAAGCCTGAATGTATGAAACAATCAATAACTACATTGGATCCATTGCAACCACGTTTTGTCCCCCCCCCATCCCCACCCCCATTTCCTGTAAAGTAACAACCATTTTGGACCAGATTTCTGCTACAGTACAATATGTTTGAAGAGCAATTGAGTGGAGTGAGAGTCAAAAACACATTCCATGGAATGCCAAGAAAGCTGGAGCCGCTGCAGTGGAATTTTGGCTTCCATTAGAAAGTAGCGTGTGTTCTTCTCGGCATCGCAACGCACAGCGGAGAAAAGAAGAAACCTCGGCATGCTGGAATACTTGGGGAGATATAGGGAAGTTATTCTCAAAGAAGTGGGGTCCGGGGACCCCCAGGACGGGGTCTCCAAGAGAGTGAAATAACATTAACCCATTGTGTCCTTAGCTGCAGAATCCTCATCTAAAACATGTTGTTCTAGGGATCCCCCAGAAGCAAAGATTTGAGTTAAAACATGTATATTATTTTGCTTCCAAAATAATGTATTCAAAGATTTGCACCACATTTTCACAATTTTTCAAAAATAGCAGAACTACAAGCTCATATCGCGCCACTCGGTGGCGCGATATGAGCTTGTAGATCTGCTATTTTTCAACAGCTAATACACCAAAAACACGTTCAGTACAGAAGGGGTTAAAAAAGGGGGTCCGTAGACTAACTGGGGGTTCTTAAAATTAAAAGGGTTGAGAATCACTACAATTGCCATAAATATCGATGTTATGTTGGTCAATAGGTCACCATCAAGTGGGAACTTGGAAAGAAAAAGATGACAAGTCGAGAAACATTGGGAGTGAAATGCTGGGCAGGGAAGCTATGACTTGAACCCTGTCATGCTATGTAAACATTTGGCGAAAATAACCAACACAAGCTCATTTTGATCCTGCAATATGGCTATTTGTCGGTGAAGATATTTGGTGGAGGTGTGTGTGTGTGTGTGGGGGGGGGGGGGGTGTCTTTACTTGACCCTGGGGTCAAGTACACAGACCCCAGGGAGGGGACCCCGCTCAGTGAAGTGTACAGGGGTCTAAGTGGCCTAAGTGCTCACCCCCTGCCATACAGTACATCACTGGTGCCCACACTTTTTTGACTTGAGAGCTACTTTTAAAATGAGCGTCTCAACAAGATCTACATCAAAAATGTGATTGTTCCATTACTGAAAATCCATTTCAAGGCCCCCTAGAAAGTTTGAGCTTTGAAATAGTGGTGACGGTGTTACTTACGGTTAAAGAATAATGCAATTATAATGAAAAATACAGGGGGAGAGTTGGAAGGTTTTCCTGTATATGCTATCACTCACGTTTGAAAACAGCATTTGAGGTTTGAGTTGACAGTTTGTGATGATGAGTTTAGTTTCTTGCACCCAAAACTAAGAACTTTCACATTTTTGTCCACAATTGGGAAAGAGAACTGGCAAAACTGTGGTCAAAATAACAATTATTCTCCATTTTCTAATTGTGTGGACCCTTACGGGTCCATTTGGTTTCATTTTAACACTCTCAAGAGTTACAGATCTATAAGGGTCCAAGTGCTGGGGGGACTGTCATGTGATCTACCTGCACAGCCTGTGTGATCTACTGGTAGATCCCCATCTACCTTTTGGACAGCCCTGCTGTACATCAACTCACTGTGGGACACATGAGAGCATCATCTGCAAACCTGCTGATGCTGAGCATTAACCTGCAGTTGAACTGCCCTAGTTCTTATAATGCTTAAAGCCATGCTGCTGCTGCTGCTGCTGCCCTGGGCTACGACGTTAAACACTGGAGCCTCACCAGGCCTCAGTACGGTACGAGGCCCAGGCTCTGAGGCCCAGGCTGGGGGTCCGATGATGTCACAACATCTGCCTGAGTGGAGAGGCGAGGTTGAGGGGCTGGGGTGTGTTGTGTGCAGTGTTGGGAATATTACTTTACCTTGTTAATACATTACTTATTAATTATTACCTTCATTTTAAAGCAATATATTATATTACAATATTACTGTCTGAGCAAGTGTAATATATTGATATTACTATTACATATTACTTTTTACAAAATGTATAATTCATTATTTAGTATCACTATTAATCAAGGCCAGTGGCATGCGTACAATAAAACTTGGCTTTCTGGTCAAAACCATTTGAAATCAACTTGAAAAAATGTCACTCCTTAACACAGGAGTTAAATGTATTCCTTGAGTTCATGGAAGACACTAAATAAGTTGATGACAAATTATAGAAAATAAGTAATTATTTATGCAATTCACTAGAACACTTGCAACGAGACAGATTGACAGAAAGTAATATTGAAAGTAATGCAGTAATGCAGAAAGAAAAGTATAATATATTAGATTGTTTTTGTTTAGTAATATATTTATATTACAAGTTACTGCATTTTGGTAATATATTATGTAATATATTAAGTTACGTAGTGCACATGTCCCAACACTGGTTGTGTGTGTGTGTGTGTGTCAGGGGGGGGGGGGGGGGGGGGGGGGGGGGGGTATGGCAGGTGGGATACCGTGACACCGCTGTCGGTATAGCACTGAAATGCTTGTATGTCAGGAAAAAAAAGAAACAAGAAAAAACTAAAGTAACTTTTCGGGGAATGGAGAACAGAGCCATGGGTCCGACTGGATCCAGTATACTTATCAATTAGTCGCTTCAATATTTCAATATTTAATTAATAAAAAAATAAATAAAAAACACAGTATTTTTGCATGACTCTCTTGTACAAACATAGTCCATTTGTTTATGGGACACAAAAAAAACCCTCATGTCCCAGAACTACTACAAATTAAAATACAGCAAAAGTAACAGATCTACAAGCTGGAAACGTGTCGCCGTGCACTGCGTTTCGAGCTTGCAGATCTTCCGTTGCTTTTTTTTTGTTTGATGTTGTAGGATGATCAAGGAAGGCGATAGATAACTTACAAAAAAAAGGTAGAATATGGACATGAGAGGTTTGTGCTGGACAACAACGATATGGAGATACGTGGTTCCTGGTCGACGTCGACGACTATACGAGGGGCCTGGACTGAAGCAGGGGGTCCAAACATGATGTCAGAACATCTGCCTGTATAGTGTGGAGGGGTGGGGGGTGGTCTCTGACAGGTGGGACACACTGATATGAGGTCAGAAAGTCCCAGCTGGGCAGCCCAGTCAGTGTCCTTCCATTAGTGTCTGAACCAGGGCAGTGTGAGACGGATGACTGTTGACGTCTCAATGTGGGACATGTTAGCCAGAGGCAGACTAATCCAGGAAAACAAACAGGCTTGTACGAGAGGCAGGCGGCCACCGCCTCATACTTCATCACCCTCAAACTATTCAGACTCTCTCTCTCTCTCTCCAAGACGCAGCGTGTGCAGGGGCGGATATAACATGTCCCGTTGGGGGGGGGCAAGAGAACATGTGGAGGGGCAAGAGAAGCCGTACCCATACTATTTTCGGTTACAGGACTTTTATTAGTCAAGTAAAGCATCACTAATAACATCAGTTGTTGTTGAAGTTGCAACAGACATGCAGCATGCATAAAGCTAAAGGTCTGACTTGGAGAGTTTTCTGTTTGCAATGATGAAATGCTGTTGGTTTAGTGGTGACACAGCTGTAGGTACAGTAGTTAGTAGCAGTAGTAGTGTTTCACATCATTTTAAATATATAAGTACTTTAATTTGAAATATCTTGGGTTGTTTTGCATGGCATCATGTTTTTGGAGGGGGGGGGGTATTTAGGGGGGCATTGCCCCCCCATACCCATGCCTAGATCGGCCCCTGAGCGTGTGTGAGTTCAGTTGACTCACGGAGGGCCGCCAGTTTATTCCATGACAAACCCGTTATCCCACAGTGACAGGAAGGAGGCTGATTCCCTGACCTGGCTGTCTTGTACTTCGCTCATAACAACCAAAGAAAAAGAAGAAAGTTTCAAAATGACAAAGGAAAACACACGCCTTAAGCGGCACCCGGCTTTATAAACCAGCCCAGACTGTTTAACCAAAGCGTTAGTCTGGGGGTGTCCCTGTCAGTCTTGCACAAGGTTGTTTATGCTGTTGTTGGAGAGCATTATGAAGGACCAACATGGCCAGATAGCCCTGGGCAGGGAGAGTTGCCCACGCAGCGCCCCGCGTGCAGAGCCCTGGGCAGGGAGAGGAGTGCAGAGCGCCCACGCAGCGCCCCGCGGTGCTGTACTGTACTGGTGGTCATGGTCCATAAACACGTACAACGGTTTACTTTAGCAACACTTACAAATAAAAGGGCCTGTATTCAAAACTGTGAAAGTACTAACACTTTTCAAAAAAACTGTCAGACCTCATCAAAAATAGCTGCTCTACACAGGTGTGAGCTAGGGCATTAACTAAATATTCGACTATTCGATTATTCGACCAGCAAAACACTATTCGACTATTAATTCATTATTCGTTATTCGCTGATAATCATTTTTGATACACTCAACAAAAATATAAACGCAACACTTTTGTTTTTGCTCCCATTTTTCAGGGGATGGACTTAAAGCCCTAAAATTCATTCCAGATATACAATATAACCATTTCTCTCAAACACTGTTCACAAATCTGCCTAAATGTGTGATATTGATCACTTTTGCTTTGTTAAAATAATCATCCCACCTCACAGGTGTGCCACATCAAGATGCAGATTTGACATCATGATTAGTGCACAGGTGTACCTCAGACTCTCCACAATAAAAAGACACCCTGAAATGTGCAATTTTCTTTTGCCTTATTGGGTGTATGGGCCTCCGAACCAGTCAGCATTGGTGTGACCACCATTTGCCTCATGCAGTGCAACACATCTTCTTCGCATAGAGTTTATCAGATTGTCAATTGTGGCCTGTGGAATGTTGGTCCACTCCTCTTCAATGGCTATGTGAGGTTGCTGGATATTAGTGGGAATGGTATGCGCTGTCGAAATGGTAATAATGTGGTAATATTGTGTTATTACCATTTTTACAGTGTGTACCAGTTCCCACTAATATCCAGCAACTTCACATAGCCATTGAAGAGGAGTGGACCAACATTCCACAGGCCACAATTGACAATCTGATAAACTCTATGCGAAGAAGATGTGTTGCACTGCATGAGGCAAATGGTGGTCACACCAGATACTGACTGGTTCGGAGACCCATAAACCCAATAAGGCAAAAGAAAATTGCACATTTCAGGGTGTCTTTTTATTGTGGAGAGTCTGAGGTACACCTGTGCACTAATCATGATGTCACATCTGCATCTTAATGTGGCACACCTGTGAGGTGGGATGGATTATCTTAACAAACCAGAAGTGCTCAATATCACACATTTAGGCAGATTTTGTGAACAGTGTTTGAGAGAAATGGTTATATTGTATATCTGGAATGAATTTTAGGTCTTAAAGTCCATCCCCTGAAAAATGGGAGCAAAAACAAAGTGTTGCGTTTATATTTTTGTTGAGTGTATATACTTTTAAATTTTCGGCAGCAGACATTAATGTGTGCTGTGGTGTTGGTAGTGATTGTTGGATGATTTCTTATTTTTCATGTCAAATTGTAACTGAGTTGTAACTGATTAGTGTAATAGGCATGCACTGTTTCAGTGGGAAGTCCAGAATCACACATTTTATGGGCTAAAAACAAATATATACTGTATATATCACTATAGACTAGTCGACAATTATTCGACTACCAAAGTATTTGATTCAACTAGCAAAAAACGTGTTTGGTTAATGCCCTAATGTGAGCTTGTATGGTACAGTAGGTTGGCCATTTTTAAAAAAAAAAAAAAAGTAGAGGTGGTTAATGTACTGTATGTTCCGCAATCTGTGTTAATAATCTAAATCTGCAAAGCTATCTAAATCTTTAGATACTAAAAGACAGCTTTATATCCAAAACTGTCAAATACGTGGAGTAAATAGTAGCCCGCAATATTTGCATCTGAGGCTCGAGATAGTATCGAAAACAGAAGCAAAATAGCTTTTGCTTTAGTCGGGATTCAAATGGAAAAAAACACAGTCTAAAGCAATGTATTAACCCTTTCTGTATTGAACGAGTTTTGATGTTTTAGCTGTTGAGAAATAGCAGATCTACAAGCTCATATCGTGCCACCGAGTGGCGCGATATGAGCTTGTAATTCTGCTATTTTTGAAACATTGTGAAAATGTGGTGCAAATCTTTGAATACATTATTTCGGAAGCAATCATTTTCAACTCAAATCTGGGGGTCCTTCCTATGAAATATGTTAAGCATCACTGACACAGAAAGATTTTTTTCCAGAAAATCTACAGTAGAACCTTGTGCCAGGGACTAGAATTTAGTGTCACAAACTAGAATTTAGTGTCATGGACTAGAACCTAGTGTCATGGACTAGAATCTAGTGTCAGAAACTGGAATCTAACTTCAGAAACTACAATCTACTGAGAGGAACTAGAATCCTCCGTGGGGGACTAGAATCTAGCATGAGGAACTAGAATCTAGCATGAGGAACTAGAATCTAGCATGAGGAACTAGAATCTAGTGTCGGAAACTAGATCTAGCGCTGTGAACTAGAATCTAGCATCAGAAACTAGAATCTGATCAGGACACAAAAAAAGATCCGAGATTTCTTCCCGACAGCAACAGTAGTGTACTCATTACTCCAGTACGGCGTTACTTCCAGCGCTGGGCCTGTGTGTGAGGAAAGGCAAACAGCACTATAGGGCTGACAGAACGCAGTGTTCCTTCCAAAGCAGAACCTTTCAGCTCATTGATTCACACAGCTGTTTGTTTATTGAAGTAGAAAAGGACTCGCTTTATTCACGAGACCGGGAACACACGCACACGCACAACACACACACACCAGGGGCGGATGTAACATGTCCCGTTTGGGGGGGCAAGATAACATGTTGGAGGGGCAAGAGAAAATGGTACGGGTGCGGGTTCATCGCCTGTGCCGCTTCGCGCCACGGGCGATGAAGTTGCACCCATACCATTTTCGGTTAGAGGACGTAAAGCATCAAAAAATAACTTACTAAAATAACTAGTTTTCTGTTTTCAATGATGAAATGCTGTTGGTTTAGTGGTGACACAGCTGTAGTTAGTTAGTAGCAGTTTTAAATATAAGCACTTTAATTTGAAATATCTTGGGTTGTTTTGCATGGCATCGTGTTTGGGGGGGGGCAGACTGGGTATTTAGGGTGGCATTGCCCCCCCATGCCCATGCCTAGATCCGCCCCTGACACACACACACACACACACACACACACACACACAAACCACACACACACACACACACACACACACACCACACACACACACACACACACACACACACACACACACACACACACAAAAAGGCAGCAATGCTGACAAGAACAGAGCAGGGTCTGTCACAAAATGGAGGCTCTCCAAATCGAAGGTGACAAACACAATGTTGTTTACATGGTTGAGGCAAGCTAGCGTCTCTCTCTCTCTCTCTCTCTCCACTGCTTGTGCGGTGCGGTCCCTCTCTCGCCTGGTACACAAGACCCGGCATACATACATGCATGCATAACATGACATACGTAGTCGTACATACATGGCCCTGAGTCAGGGACGGGGCTCATGTTACACATGCCATGATTGAGGAACATTCAGAGGGGTTGTGTCACGGGTCACGTCAATGTATAGTGACATACCTTTCAAACAGAAAAATGCAAGTTTATTTTATTTCTTCTATTTCTTTTCTTTCTTTTTTTGCCACCATAGTGGACCATAATGGATACAAACTTTTGCGTTTACATTTATGACACTAAAGGCTCCATTTTCGTTACCGCTAAACCCCTTATCCCTTAACTTCTTTGCCTTTTTAAACTATTTAAAAAAAAAACATTTTTCAGTAGTTCAAATGGCCAGTCTACAAGCTCACAGCATGTTAATAGATTGACATGTTGAAATATTCCAAAAAATGTTTCAAAATAGTAAAAAAGAAATAAGGGATTTGGGATAAGGGGTTTAGCATCTAACGAAAATGGAGCCCTAACTATCCACTATTGAAGTACACATTCAGAGCACCAAGTATATAATTTAAAGTACTATTAATGCATGTCACCAAGATATTTCCAAATGTATTTTCAGAAATATCCCGTCTTAAAGAGTCACTACGAGTCTCAATGCAACGTGTTGTGTTGTGAGCTTGCAGATTCAGAATATTTTCGAGTGGAGTCGAGCAGAGCAGAGCAGGCTCTGTGTGTCTCGCGTTTCACATGGCGTGATTGAGCAAGGCGAGGTTCTGTGTCACGCAGGTCACGCCAATGTATAGTGACACAGCTTTCAAACACAAGAAAGACGTGCATTTCTTCCCTCCGCACGTCTTTGACGTGCTGCACAGGGTCTTTGAACCTTCAAATAAAACATCACAGCAATGAGGTAAGCTTCAGCCAACGCCGGCCTGTGAGTCGGTTTGTGAACTGATGATGAGCAGATACGTTGGCTGGCTTTGACGGAGCAGTTCTTTTAAAAAAAAAGTGAAGTTTTAAGTGTTCTCCCCCACAAACAGCCACGTACAGCTGTAATTCAATGTAAATTCTCATCTTCATAATTTCACTTCTAAAAGTGAGAGTTTTATGGGCGTAGTAGTTACAGGACTCTGAGTACATTAAATGCTGAGTGATTGGGAAAAGTAATTCACTATTTACTAGCTTTATAGTCGGGTGAGGGGGTCAAGTCCGACTCGAGAGTGTGACCGACGGGAGGCGAGAACGGGACTAGATTTATTTATTTTTTCTCTAAATTCTGTCCTCATACAGAAAACAACTGTGAAAGCAGGTAGGCACATACAGTAAGCATCAGACAGCTCTCTTATGATGTTAATGGCCTAATAAAATCGGAGTATAAAGCATTTATTTCATTCCATTGTAGTGACTCAAGTGGACTCAGTTGGGGAAGAGTCTGAGACAGAGTCATGTCAACTCAAGTTAAGGGCGAGACCGAGCAAAGGAAAATGTGGACTTCAGACTGGACTCGAGAGGAGTCTATGAGTACTACAGCGCTGCAATTTACTAAAAGCTGACAATTGCTGCTATATTTGCGCGAAACTCAAATGCATAGGGTGTGTGCCACTATTACTGTACTCTCCAATGCCTGACTGCTAGTCCTCGGTTCAATTCCTGGGCGGTACAGACCATTTGCTGCAGACTCTCTCTCCCCTGCACTTCCTTTTCTGTCACTGCTATCAACAAAATAACCACATATGAATGAATAACACTATGTAAAAGTGACATTGTTATCACTTCATTATTGCTTCTACCAGGTGGTGTGGATGAACGAAATACCAAACCATTTCATCCGTGTATATGAGTCATTCCACGGAAACGGTACCATTTGCAGTCCCTTTGACCGTTTTGGCTGTATTTTATTGATGGAGTCACTGAAAAATATGGCCCTTTAGTGACATCAACAATAGGAAGTAGTATTCTACAACTCTTCTGACCAACATGCTACAGAAAGTTGCAATTTAAAACCTCATTTTACACCGTTTTAGAGGCATTTTGTACTCTCACATGTGGTCGTAAATCATAACAGCTCTACTCTGTTACATGAAATAATGATATAAAACAATTAGTTATAAAGATTCTGTTTGTTATTCCAACAATATATCTGATTCTGTAACCTCAGGCATGCCAAGTCTTCTCTTCTTACTCAACTCAGTTAGAGTAGTGACTATCTTTAGTACAAAAATCACAACTCCGTTATGAACTTAATTGGCTCAACTCCGTTATCAATTAACATGTTAAAAGATATATAAAAAATATATTGAATGCCTGAGACGGGAAATTATGTTTTTCTTATAGCTAAAGATGTCCTTAATAGTGTGGGCTATCCAGAAAAGTAAAACCTTTCGGTCAAAATTTCAGAAAAAAAGTCCAAATGGTACCGTTTCCGTGGAATGACTCATATACGCACCACACTTGTACAACAGACATAAGATGTAACATTAAAAAAGGCTTGAATCTTAAAATTGCTCAATTGTATTTCTTCATAACCGCAGTCAAACAACAACTAGCTGATGAAACCTCCAGCAGGCTACATCAGGCCACTGACGACAAGTCTCATCAATCTCCATTAAATGTCATGGGCCTGCATCATCCCACACAATTAAAGCCATAAAACATGATTGCTCTTAAAACCACTCTCTATCCCCTTCTCCCTCTCCTCCCTCCCTCTCCTCTCTCTCGTACAGCCAAAGACAACGGAGGCCTGACAGACTCGGAGTTGAACTCCAGCGGCGACCCTCCGGGGATGGACGGCAGCTACCTGAACCTGAAGGAGGCTGGAGGAGGGGGAGGAGGAGGAGGAGGAGGCGGGGCCAAGGGCCCGCCGGACGGGCGGCCGGGCGGCGGCGGCGGCGGCTCCGACATGCCCAGCCCGCTGGAGAAGAGCGAGGCGGAGAGCAACAAGGGCAAGAAGAGACGCAACCGCACCACCTTCACCAGCTACCAGCTGGAGGAGCTGGAGAAGGTCTTCCAGAAGACCCACTACCCGGACGTGTACGCCCGCGAGCAGCTGGCGCTCCGCACAGACCTGACGGAGGCCAGGGTACAGGTGAGAACAGAGAAAAAAAACACTCATTGGCCCCGTGGCAGGTGAGCCTTTGAAAAACGATTTTTTAAAATCACAACCATGTGAAGTGAGGGGCAATCTTATCTTACAACAGTGGTTTTCGACCTTTTTCATCCCAGGACCCACCATTTATTCAGCATTTGAGCCACAGACCACCATTTAAGGACATTTTAGCCCCACAGACCCCCCCCAAACTAAAGATTTCCTTTGCTTCTGTTCATGACCAATAATCTTCTAGTTGTGTAGATTAGGACTGATTCACATGATGAATATTTTAACTCTTGAGAGTGTAAAAATGAAACCAAATGGACCCTGGCGGTGTAACTCTTGGTTCTCAAGAGTTACATCTGGTTAAACAACTTAGCTGGGGACCACCTGGAACCCTCTCAAGGACCACTGGTGGTCCCCGGACTACCTGTTGAAAACCCCTGTCTTACAACATTGATTACAAACAACATCATGGTTGTGTTAGTGACGGAAGAATAAATTTCTTGTCAATGGCAAACATCGTTGAAAAATAAACATTAATTCTGTAGTAGGGGCTAAAGCCGCTCAAAAAAAAAAATCACTTGTGTGAAGTGAGTGGTGCCTTTTGCCATGATACTGATGCACCATGACGCCAACATCCAATGGCCAATCAAATCGTCACATTCCGTCCTACAAACACACCTACACACAAAGCTGCATGTAATAGCAGATCTACAAGCTTGTAGATCAGTTATTTTTGACTTGCCAACGTTATGAATGGATACAGAGCTTGTAAAAAACCCACTACATACTTTCAAACGAAGCAACCGTTTGTCCGGACCGGACAGGGTATATGGAATAACTAAATCATTCAAAAACTTTTGGCAGTGCTTTTCGGAACTTGTTTCGGCTGTTTTCGCAGATGTTCTGGCTATCTGCAGAAAGTTGGTAGAGTATGATTTGTCAGAAGTTGGTCAGACATCAAGGTACGGTAGACGTGATATATAGAGTTTATTTCTTTGTTGAGGTTCAGTTACACAAGGATGCTGAAAGCATGATACAAAATGCATTGTTTCCATTGTGCTCCTCCAAAGTGTATTCCAATTCATCCAAGACACCAGGGTCGGATTGACCATTGGGCGTACAGGGAGGTCTCCCGGTGGGCCACGAACCGTAGGGGGGCGTTGGTATCACGGTATGATTAAAAGCACTGGTTTTCAACCTTTTTGATCCCAGGGCCCACTATTCATTCAGAATTTTCAGCCACGGAGGACCACCATTTGATAACATTTTAGCCCCCACAGACCCTAAAACTAAAGATTTATTTTGCTTTTCTCTAGAATTCCAGGCTGGATTTGGGGAAACAAAACAGTCAAACATACAGATCAAAATGAGCATTAATCTTCTACATTCTCTGACTAGACTTGGGACATGAAACCAAATGAACCCACAAGGGTCCATTTGGTTTCATGTTTACGCTCTCAAAGAGTTACATCTGGTTAACCAACTACAGGGGTCGACATTAAGGGAAATTTGGCACTGGCCCTTCGGGCCAGTGGATTGTCCAAATCACTGGCCCACCATTAAAATCACTGGCCCAGGGGAATCGCATTTTTTCCTTTTTTTGTATTTTATTAGGGATGTCAGTAACGGTTAATTTTGTTGCCGACTAGCTGACAGGACTAACCGGAGGTTAACTGGATATTTATTTATTTATTTATTTATAACTAGCCTCTCCAGTATTTTTTAATAGGCCTACCGTAAATTTAATATGGGCCTACATCTATATTGGTAGACAAATGATACCTATCCTATACATTTATGTATGCTCCTTTTAAAAAGGCAATACAAAAAATATTAGACTTAATAATCAATAAACAACCGTCGTGGTCTGCACGCATGGCTCTACATGCGTGCACGCACGCATAATCTACAACACTCGTCGTTTCCACTTCTGATCTGAACAATCAACTGGGCTGTTTTTTATTATTAAGAAAGAAGATGAACTTGCATGATCTGTGACTTTTCGCGGCGGAGAACCCCCTTTAAGTTCGTCTGGTATTATGATTTATGATGATGAGGAAGAGGAGGAGGAGGATACGTTAGCGCATGGCAAACTTCGCCCAATAGCCATGCTAGTGTGGACAGAGGAGGACGCGGCGGCGGAGTTTTATAGCGCTAAAAATGTCAAACACGTTTGTCCCACTATGACTCGGTTTTAGTTTTGACAAGCGACGTGCACGGCAGTTCCATTTCACAGCGTGGATGTAAGCCTGGAGATCGAGGCTAAGCGCCGAGCGAGAGGTCTGGCAGCAGCCAGCCACAGCGTTTCATTAGACAGAGCCAGGGGCGGATTGGCCATCTGGAGTACAGGGAGTTTGTCCGGTGGCCTGCGCCACCTAATAGCCTGGACAAGATCCAAAATGCACTAGTGGCAAAAAAAATGAAACCAAATGGACCGCAGGGGTCCATTTGGTTTCATTTTTACGCTCTCAAAGAGTTACATCTGGTTAACCAGCTGCCCCCCCAGGGTGGCCTGTCAAAGGCAAAATTGTCCCGGTGGGAAAATATGTGCCAATCCGCCCCTGGACAGAGCCATAGATATATAAGAAAGCTAGATGGCTTGAGGCCTACTGGCCCACCGGGCCAGCCCACCGGGCCATCTGTGGTCCGAACGTGTATTGCAAGCCATTGGGGCCAGTCGGGCCATTTATAATGTCGACCTCTGGTTAACCAACTATACCAGGTAGAATATCTCCATCACGCGCTGGTTGTGGTAGGACAAATCACGCTAAAAATGTCTGGGCCGATTTTTCCGCCCAGTCCACCACTGCAAGACAGGTCATTTCTTTTGGCAAACTAGAAGAAGACTTGCAAATTGCAGACAGGTACTAACTATACTGCGTGGCGGTTTTGATGAAGGTGGTATGGGAAACACACCTTTCGATGGCTAATGATTTTGGTGGCATAAAGCTAGAATGAATTCGTCCCAATGTTTGTGACGAATCTGGGGGTGGATCATCACATTCATCCATACTGTGGTGACTGATCTACACAGAAAGTGATGACAGTGCGAACAAGAAATCTAGCATTGGTCGGGTCCTGGTGCTTTGCAAGTTTAGTTCCGGACACAAACGCTGGTTGGCCGGGGATGGCTCAGGAGGTAAAAAAAAAAGCGGAACATTCGAGTATCAGCTCCCGCTGGGTCGAAGCATCCTTGAGCAAGTCGCGTGAAGCTGTAACAACTGATCCTGATGAGCCTGTTGGTGCCTTGCATGTGCGATGTGTAAAGGTATGATATAAATGCGCAATTTGGGCAATGAGATGCTCTTAGTCCAGAGCGACTGACAGTAACAAGGAAAATACATCAAATGCATTGACATAGTCATGTAGGATCACACGTAAACCAAGAACCCTCCTTTTTAAAAACTGTAGTATATAAAAAAAAAAAATAATATTAATCCGTACAGGCACCACTCGCACCTCTCTCACACGTGGCGTATAGCATCTTTCAGCGGCGTACAAAAGAAAGACACGAAGAAGTTTGCCTTTGAGCAAGACATTTTTTGGAAGCGCTCCATGCTCTGTGACATTGTCTGTCATCCACCATGTTTAAATGTTCATATCCACTCAGGGAGATCAGGGGGGATGAGAGAGTTGGACTGGCGCTACGACAGAGATTGTTCTCACAAAGCAAACAGACAGACGTACGGACAGAGAGACAGACAGCAGAGCCCATTGTTCTTTGCTTCCCTCTCTTCTCACTGCCAGTTTCACATCAGAGTGGGCTGGGGGTGGGAGTAGGGGGAGTGTGGGGAGTAGGGGGAGCGGGACGGAGCGGCCAGAGCCTTCTAGTAGGAGAGTTAGGATATTGAGGGGCCAGAAACCAGAGTGGAGCACGTGGCTATACAGAGCCTCCCCGAGTGCAAACTGCAGTTGGGAATACATTGTTTTCAACGAGAACGGCGCAAATAAGAGCTATTTTAGGTATACGTATGCAAAACGACAACTGTTTTAAAGTAACGTTCAGTCACGACTACAGTCTCTGTAATGTTTATGTTGTACTATTATTAAAGAACAAGGGTTTTAAAGTCATTAAAGCTGGATTAAATATCTGAGTCCAGTGCATTTCTGCATACTCCTACTGCTACATTGGACTCAGAGCAGCCTCGCAGGCAGTCTCGCGAGACGCTCCGTATCGCGTGATTGTCAGTTGCTAACAGTGTGTGTGAATGGGGTGCTGTTGGCTCTATGCTCCTCCAGCAGACTGTCAGTTGCTAACAGTGTGTGAATGGGGTGCTGTTGGCTCTATGCTCCTCCAGCAGATTGTCAGTTGCTAACAGTGTGTGAAGGTGCTGTTGGCTCTATGCTCCTCCAGCAGATTGTCAGTTGCTCACAGTGTGTGAATGGGGTGCTGTTGGCTCTATGCTCCTCCAGCAGATTGTCAGTTGCTAACAGTGTGTGAATGGGGTGCTGTTGGCTCTATGCTCCTCCAGCAGATTGTCAGTTGCTCACAGTGTGTGAATGGGGTGCTGTTGGCTCTATGCTCCTCCAGCAGATTGTCAGTTGCTCACAGTGTGTGAATGGGGTGCTGTTGGCTCTATGCTCCTCCAGCAGATTGTCAGTTGCTCACAGTGTGTGAATGGGGTGCTGTTGGCTCTATGCTCCTCCAGCAGATTGTCAGTTGCTCACAGTGTGTGAATGGGGTGCTGTTGGCTCTATGCTCCTCCAGCAGCGAGAGCGCCCTGGCGCACAGGAGTGAACGGGAATATCCTAACTCTCCCACTAAAAGGCTCTGAGCGGGACGGAGCGGCCGGCCGTCCCGTTGGGGGGAGGGGGGGTGGGGAAGAACACTGCAGGCTCTCCCCACAGCTTTACATGCTGCAGACGCTCCTCCAGAGGTCATGGGTCAAGGGTTTCCTCTCCAATCCCACCGGCGTTACACACAGAACGCTTCACCCTGCTCAGGGGCGGATCTAGGCATGGGCATGGGGGGGCAAGGCCCCTAATACACAGTCTGCCCCCCCCCCCCCCCCCCCCCCCCCCCCCCCCCCCCCCCCCCCCCCCCCCCCCCCCCCCCCCCCCCCCCCCCCCCCCCCCCCCCACCCCCCCCCCCCCCCCCCCACCCCCCCCCCCCCCCCCCCCCCCCCCCCCCCCCCCCCCCCCCCCCCCCCCCCCCAAACACGATGCCATGCAAAACAACCCAAGATATTTCAAATTAAAGTGCTTATATTTAAAATGATTTGAAACACTACTACTGCTACTAACTAACTACAGCGGTGGCACCACTAAACCAACAGCATTTCATCATTGAAAACAGAAAACTCTCTGAGTCAGACCTTTAGCTTTATGCATGCATGCATGCGTATCTGTTGCAACTTCAACAACAACTGATGTTATTATTGATGCTTTACTTGACTAATAAAAGTCATGTAACTGAAAATGGTATGGGTGCGGCTTCATCGCCCGTGGCGCGAAGCGACACGGGCGATGAAGCCGCCCATTTTCTCGTGCCCCCCAATTGCGAAATGTTACATCCGCCCTTGGTTGGGCGGGGAGGGAGGGAGGGAGGGAGAAAAAGCATGAGAAAAAAACAGGAGTCATCAAAGCTATTTGGCAAAAAAAAGGGAATAAAAAAAACGCTCTGGGATGCCAGTTTCAATTTCCAGGCTGCGCCTGAGACATAGTCAGGGACAGGGAACCTGGAACGCTCCTGTGGTACAGTACAGTAAAATAAGTCCACTGGCTGTTGTGTTCACACACACTCTATCTATACCACCGCATGCACACACATGAAGAGAATTAACTTCCTCCTCTGGCATGCGGTGGAAGCAGCAGCGATATTCGCATTTTTCCTACTCAAGTAAAAGTAGAAATTACGAGTTACTGTACGAGTAACGGGCCTGCATGCTTGGAAAAAAATATGTTTGTTGTGAGAGTAGGAATTAGTAGGAGTATGCGCTACGAGTAAAAGACCTGCAACTTATTATTAGTTGCATTTAGTATTTGTCATTAACATTACACTTCAAAAGTGAAGTGCCAAAAGTGAAAGCGTATACTCACATAGATAGAATGCCATATTTCAAAGATTGTTTGGAAAATTGTGAAAGTATAAAATGCTGCTGAGGTCATGGTCATGGTTTTGCTTTTTTGTGTAGTCATAATCTAAAGCAGTGGTCTGAGAACCACCAGTGGTCCTTGAAAGGGTTCCAGGTGGTCCTCCAGCTAAGTTGGTATAACCAGATGAAAAGTTGGTTAGCCAGATGTAACTCTTGAGACTCTTACACTCTCAAGAGTTATAATATACATCATCTAACTTTAGCACCATTTAATTAATAATTAATAAGTCTACACAATTAGAGAATGTCAAGAATTTTGATTTACTGTAGCCTATGTTTGCCTGTTTTTCTTGCGAAAATCCAGCCTGGAATTGTGGACAAAACCAAAAGAATTCTTTAGTTTTGGGTCTGAAAACGTCATCAAATAGTGGTCCGTGGTTCAAATGCTGAATAAATAGCAGTAACCTTGGTATCAAAAAAGGTTGAAAACCACTGAACTAAAGTAACTTGTGGATAAAAATTTAAAATAATCGCAGTGGAGTTAGAAAAAAAAAAAGCATTTTGGAATAGTCAAGTAAAAGTAGATGTAGTTGCGTTCCTCTCCTCCCGCTGTAGCGTTCTCACAGAGTAGTGTACACTACACAGATGAATATAATTAACGTCCTCTCCTGACAGGCACACAGCGCACTGTGTGGAGGCACTGTGAGGCCTGACCTGCCTTTCCCCAAAATCATACCTTAAATACCCACGCAATCAAGACTAAAGCCCAACAATTTTCGTCTGAAGGTTCCGTTAGAGACAAAGTCCAGGGATGGCCAATTGCTGAAGAGAAGACCACAGCAGAGCAGGGCAACCCAACGTTTGGCAGGGGGGGAAAAAAAGAAAACGCTGTACGCTTCTCTCCTTTTCATCTCAGAGGGAAAGGAAACAACAAGCAGCTCTGAAAATTCAAAGTACAGATGTTTTTCAGGCCCCAAAATACCACCGTCAAGGTCTTCCCAATTTCATCCACAATTTGACGACGAGAGAGTCTTTGTGAAGTTGTTCAGTGTAGTTTTCCTATAATCATATCTCTGACTTTTAGCACAATTAGCTCTCGGGCTTAAAGGAATAGTTCACCCGGAAAATGACTTATTTTCAATTACTAACTGCACCCACGTGAAGCCTTGAATTCATTTAAACGCTTTTGTCGCATTCTTGAGCCAATCATGACCTCCGGAGACTCTGAGCATTGAGTCATTTTTGAGTGAACCACTCCTTTACTTGAACCATTTTAAAACCTACAGTATATACAGTATATTTCACTGTACGCACAGCGCATAGTGTTTAGAGCTGATCTACGTGCTTTTTAAAAATTTTGATGGCAAGCCCAAAAGGAGGTATGACAGGATTAAGAGTGGTTATTTTCCTTTCTTTTTTTTTTTAAATTGTTTATTTTGAGTAGGAAAGCAGAGTACATTACAAAACATTTCTCACATGTATAAAAATAAATAATGATGCCTCTCCCATTTTTTCCTGGTTTTATCCCCCCTCCCCCCACCCCACATCCCCTCTCAGACAGGTATATTCTTCTTCATTTTACATGGTGAATGTCATTAGTCCAAATAACTTTCACATCCATGTTCAATGTCTCTAGATAGAGCACAATGACTTCAAATGATTGGATCAGTTCGTCCTGAGCAAAAGAATTACGTAACATGACTCTCAATATTTTGGGGAAGAGAGCAGAGAAGGTGAGGAAACAAAAACAAAAACAGAAAACAAATAAAACAAAAAGAGAAGAAAAAAGAAAGTATATACATTACTGCTGGGGGGTACTATTGTAATAAAATTCCTAACTTCGACCCGGGGAGTAGGAGGGGCGCCTCAACCAAGTTCTTTTACAATAAAAGCTAAACTAAGGGGTAGGCGATAGAACCAGTGGGATCACACAAAGTCTGCTCTTAATGAGGTGATATGAACCAACCATTTGTTCCAGATTTGGTAAAACCACTCGCCTCTAGTTCTTAAGATGTATGTTAGTTTTTCCATTTTGAAAATATCTAGAATTATCTCGTGCCAGTTGTCCAGTGTGGGAGGGACAGGAGTTAGCCATCTTCTGGTGATTGATTTTTTGCTGGCTGCCAGGAGCACCTGCATAAGCTTTTTATCTTTTGTTTGATTCAGGCCCTCAACATGACCCAGATACATAGTTATGAAATCTAAAGGTAATTGAATGTTGAACACCGAACAAAGTGAATTATGGACATCCTTCCAGAATGGACCCAACTTTGGACACTCCCAGAAAATATGATAATGATTGGCTCTCTCTGCCCCGCATTGCCTCCAACAAGGTCTATCATCACCTCTATACTTTTCCTGGAACGGGGTCTTAAAGTAGCGAATAACATTTTTCCAACAGTGCTCTCTCCAATCGTTGGAGCATGTAGAGGTAGATTGAAATTCCCAGATCCCTTCCCATACTTCTTCCGATATAGCAATACCTGCGTCCCTCTCCCATCTCTCTTTAATGTAAAGTGTGCTTTCATTTTTAGCAGCCGAGAGTGCATCATATAACCCAGAGATGGATTTGCTTGGTTCTGCTATAATGGCTGATTTTAATATGGAGTAGAACTCTGATTCAGTAGTGGAGAAATCTTTAAATTTACATTCTTGGTTGATATAGTGTCGCACCTGGAGGTATCTATAGAAATCATTCTGCTCTAGGCCATGTTTAACCTGTAAAGATCTGAAACTGTCAATTTCATTTCTCTGTATAAAGGACAAGTATGTTGTGACCTCTTTCCCTATCCATGATTTAGGTTATTTTCCTTTCAAGCAGAATACTGTTTGTACCATGCGTACATTGACACAAAGCCTGAATATTGCACTGTGGTAAAGTGGCACTCCTTATACCAGGGCTGCCCAAAAGGTAGATCACATGATGGTGCCCCAAAATGTATAGATCTGTAACTCTTGAGTGTTAAAATTGTTTGGTTTCATTTTACCGCTCTCAAGAGTTAAATTATATGTAAAACATCTGAATTAAGTAATTTCAAGAGTCCACACAATTAGAAAATGGAGAATAATTGTTATTTTGACCAACGTTTTGCCAGTTCTCTTTCCCAATTGTGAACAAAAACGTGAAACTCATCACCACAAACTGTCAACTCAAACCCCAAATACTGTTTTCAAACGTTAGTAGTAGCGAAAACCTTCCAATTCTCCCCCTCTATTTTTCATAAGTTCATTATTCTTAAACACTATAACAGTAAGTAACACCATCACCACTATTTCAAAGTTTCTTAGGGGCCTTGAATTGGATTTATTTTATGTGTAGATCTTGTTGAGCCGGTCATTTTGAAAGTAGCTCTCAATTCAAAAAAGTGTGGGCACCCCTGCCTTATTCCAAACAATAACAGCCTAAATTGCAACGTTCCGGGGTAGACCTTTTATTGATAGTTACAGTAGACTGACAGGAAATGGGGAGTGACACGCAGCAAAGGTCGCCAGGAACGGGAGTCGAACCCACGACACGCTGTCAGGCAGCATTAGGAGCCTATAGGTGGGCTGCTAATGGCGGACAGCTGGCGTTTATCCCTCTTGGGACAAAGCCGAACCTGCACTGCATTCTGAAGGTCCCTGACACCAAATATTTTTGAGAGCCCGCCCCGACGGTCTGCATCTTGGGCAGCTATAGGTCAGTAATCTAGACCGACAGCATGTCACAGGATCGAGTCCCGACCGTGATGACAACGTCTGCTGCGTGCCACAGACAGACACGCAGCATGCATAAAGCTAAAGGTCTGACTCAGAGAGTTTTCTGTTTTCAATGATGAAATGCTGTAGTTAGTAGCAGTATAGTAGTGTCTCAAATACTTTTAAATATAAGCACTGAAATATCTTGGGTTGTTTTGCATGATGCCATCATGTTTGGTGGGGCAGTCTGGGCATTTAGGGGGGCATTGCCCCCCCATGCCCATGCCTAGGTCTGCCCCTGGTATTTGTGTGTGTGAGTGGAGCGGTGGTGGAGTCAGTCAGTCCCTCCATCAGTCCTCCAGTGGTCCCTGGATGACACAGATGAGGTGCGACGGCTGCACTTCAAAGCTCCATGCGTTGCAGTGTGCTGCTCCAGCGCTCTGCTCTCCTGGCTCCACCAGCATAAATAAAGCCTTTTAATGGCTCCGTAAGCTGCGTCTCGCTGTCAACGTCTTTAGCAATTACCGCGTCACCGCCAAGCACTTTGTGTGTGTGTGGAGTGTGTGTGTGTGTGTGTGTGTGTGTGTGTGTGTGTGTGTGTGTGTGTGTGGTGTGTGTGTGTGTGTGTGTGTGTGTGTGTGTGTGTGTGTGTGTGTGTGTGGTGTGTGTGTGAGAGAGTGTGTGAGAGAGCCCTGAGCCCACCTTCCTCCCAGATGTTCTGCAGGAATAAGACAAACAAGGCAGTGCTGTAGTGTAGTGCTGCTTGCTTGCATGCAGTGCTGCTGAGCTGCTATCTGCAAGGACACTTGAGTTTCAACCTTTATTCTTCAATGACAACCAAAGAGTATATAGTAGTAAGTAGTCTACTTGATCATACTTGATCAAGTAGACTACTAACTAGACTACTAAAGCAGTGGTTTTCAACCTTTTTAACCACCATTTATTCAGCATTTGAGCCACGCACCACCATTTGATGACATTTTAGCCCCAAAGACCTAAAACTAAAGAATTCTTTTGGTTTTGTTTTTCACAATTCCAGGCTGGATTTTGCATGCAAACAAAACAGTGTAGACTTCTTAATTAAATAGCGCTAATTCAGATGATGGATATTTTAACTCTTGAGAGTGTGAAAATGAAACCAAATGGACCCGCAAGGGTCCATTTGGTTTCATTTTTATACTCTCAAGAGTTACATCTGGTTAACCAACAGTCCATCATTTAGCCTGGGGACCCTCTGGAACCCTCCCTAGAACCCTCTCAAGGACCACTGGTGGTCCCTGGACCATCTGTTGAAAACCACTGCGCTAAAGGACCAATTACAATACATGGATTCTATGTACTGGCAGTACATGGACTCTATATGTACTGCTCTAAGGCAGGGGTTTTCAACCTTTTTGACACCAGGGACCACCATTTATTCAGCATTCGAGTCACAGACAACCATTTGATGACATTTTAGCCCCAAAGACCTAAAACTAAAGAATTCTTTTGGTTTTGTTCACAATTCCAGGCTGGATTTTGCAAACAAAACAGTGTAAACTTCTTGTTTAAGTGGTGCTTCAGATGATGGATATTTTAACTCTGGAGAGAGTGAAAATGAAACCAAATGGACCCGCAAGGGTCCATTTGGTTTCATTTTTACATTCTCAAGAGTTACATCTGGCTAATCAACTTTTCATCATTTAGCCTGGGGACCAGGCTAATATTGATGAAAGACTTTAATCGAGTAAATCGACAGTTGATTTTGTTATCTAAAATGTGTTTTGTAAAAAAGTAACCAAACTACAAGCAGCGCGTTGCGAGTCAGAAAACCAGCTTTTCTCAGCAAGTAACCAAACATAAAATGACTCAGCTTTAAGTTTTATAGGACTACTAGATCTCTTCTAATCTCCACTCGTAGTCTAGTTTTTATTTGTTGACGAAATAGTCAATATATTTAGTCATAGATTTAGTCATCACAGCTTAGTCTTGATTAACTTTTTAATAATTTCTCCTACTGACACACTGTACATTACACAGCCTGCGTTCCTCCCTTCAGTTTATTTAGTGTGTGTGGGTGTGTGTGTGTGTGTGTGTGTGTGTGTGTGTGTGTGTGTGTGTGTGTGTGTGTGGTGTGTGTGTGTGTGTGTGTGTGTGTGTGTGTGTGTATGTGGGGGGGGGGGGGGGGGGGGGGGGGTTAAACTGACATGGATCTTGAAGGACACATGTGACTACGCACACGCACGCACACACACGCACGCACGCACGCACGCACGCACGCACGCAGACCCTTCAATGGCCATGATGAGGATGATGTCTTCTCCCAACTATTTGGGCTGCCTGTGTCTCTCTCATCCTGTAGCTCACAGTTCAACACAGAGTCACTGAAACATGACACATTAAGCACTCCAACCCGGGCAGGCGGGCAGGCAGCATCAGGGGCAGATCTAGGCATGGGCATGGGGGGGCAATGCCCCCCTAAATTTCCTGACTGCCCCAAACATCATGGGATGCAAAACAACCCAAGATATTTCAAATTAAAGTGCTTATATTTTAAATTATTTGAAACATTACTACTGCTACTAACTAACTACAGCTGTGTCACCACTAAACCAACAGCATTTCATCATTGAAAGCAGAAAACTCTCTGAGTCAGACCTTTAGCTTTATGCATGCGACACGGGTCATACCATACCATTTTCAACTGCCCTCCCAATTGAGAAATGTTATATCCGCCCCCGGACAGCATCCCTACGCTAATCCAGGGGGAGGGAGGGACTGGGGCTATTTAGGTGTAGATCGGGAAAAATGTGGCCCAAGTACAGTTTCACAAAGGCTAGAGCATTTCAACATGGTCTTTATGTGTTAAAAAAAAAAAAAAAAAAAAAAAAAAAAAAAACACAAAAAGTAGCATATGGAATTAGGAGGTTTCCACCCCATAGTAACGCTATATGTTTCCTTACGGGATCTGATCAGCTCGTTTTAATGAAGTTATGTTTAGGGTTAGTAACTGCATAGTCGATTTATATTACAGCATATATATCAATACTTGTATAAGAAGTGTACTACAACACCATGCTACAGAGACACAGACAGAACCGACCTGAGGGCACGTGTGGGTATTAAGCACTTAAGTAACCCCATAGCCTGCACGGCACAGCAGCTGCATTGTTTATTTTATTTTTTTACTTTTGTTCAAATAAACAAACAACAAACATTTCACTGAAGCGTGACAGTGAATGTGAAAGTCAAAACAATACTTATTTCTTGTACTTTGAAAGTAGGTTAATTCATTGTTTGCAAGTGTTTGTGGGTGCGCACACGCACGCACGTGTGTGTGTGTGTGTGTGTGTGTGTGTGTGTGTGTGTGTGTGTGTGTGTGTGTGTGTGTGTGTGTGTGTGTGTTGTGTGTAACTTTTGTATATTTGCATGTGCACGTGCATGTGTGTAGGTTTTATGTGGGTTGTGTGTGTGTCGGGGGAGTGGGTGAAGGGTGTGTGTGTGTGTGTTGTGTGTGTGTGTGTGTGTGTGTGTGTGTGTGTGTGTTGTGTGTGTGTGTGTGTGTTGTGTTGTGTGTGTGTGTGTGTGTGTGTGTGTAGCTGGTCTTGCACTCTCGTCTGCTCCCCTCTCTAAAGGTCATGGGGGGTTAGCGGCGAAAAGCCCAGGGTTAGGCGTCAGGAAATTAAACATGAAATGAAAACAAACTTCAGTTGAACATTCTCCATCTCACTTTCCAATATCCCCACTTCCCCTCCACCACTTAAAAGAGAGGAGAGAGAGACAGAGAGAGAGAGAGAGAGAGAGACGGAGAGAGAGAGACGGAGAGAGACAGAGAGAGAGAGAGACGGAGAGAGAGAGAGAGGACGGAAGAGAGAGAGAGAGAGAGACGGAGAGAGAGAGACGGAGAGAGACAGAGAGAGAGAGAGAGACGGAGAGAGAGAGAGAGACGGAGAGAGAGAGAAGAGAGAGAGACGGATGAGAGAGAGAGAGAGAGACGGAGAGGAGAGAGGAGAGAGGACAGAGAGAGAGAGAGAGAGAGAGAGACGGAGAGAGAGACACAAACGGAGAGAGAGGGAGACTTAGAGAGACAGAGAGAGGGGGGGGGGGGGGTGAACTAAAAGAACCATGTGACATGACCATGATACAAATAACCAATGGTGGAAAATGTACTCAATTGTTTTACTTACAGTAACCTTACAAGAGTACTGATATTGCGATATAGAACTACTCTGTTACAATTAAATGACCGGAATTCAAAATGTACCGTACTTGATCAGAAGCAAAACAAACATGTAGGCTATCTAAAGTGCCAAAAGTAAGTAGAGCTGAAGTGGTTAACAAAAAGCCCGCCATTGCCATAGATCGACTTCAATTAAAAGTAATTCATGAATTGGAGCACCTTGAAATTGTACTCAAGTATAGTAAAGGTTATGTTACAACACTGCAATTACCCAATTACACACTATTGGTATCACAGAAACCATCAGACAGAAACATCTCAATTTTGTTTATTTCATAAATCAACATACTATAGACCTGCGCAATTGTGTTTTTATTAACCATTTTCGAAAAGTCTATGAGGAAAATGAATGAGGAATCCACTAGTGGAACAGGGCTGGTGACGTCACTGCGCAGGTCTATAGCAGACCATAGTAGTGTCACAAAAAGTGAAAAAAGTAGAAGCAACTCTAGCGTTATAACTCGAGTCTCACAAAAGTAACAATTTAGAATATCATAAAAAATTGTTTAAATATTTCCAGTTTAAATGTTCACCCGCTTTATTTAAATGCTCACCTATTTTTGGACAAAGTTTTGCCTGTCAGTCTGGCAGTCGAAATCCATCCCAAATCTGGTTTCCGATACAGATTGGAGTCAGATTGAACAAGGCTTAAAGAATGATATTCATATGGGCTTTTTACAACAATCTGTTTCCATGGCTGCTCACGTTTGACAAAGCCAATCTGACTTCAAGATGTATTTCAATTTCGATGCCTTTGACATGAAGCAGTCTGAGAACAACTGATGCTTGTAGGCCGCTGTTGAGATCCTTCTGCATGGTAACACAATTCCAACAGAATAATAAGCACCAATATAATGAAATCCACCGAAAAAGCAGTGCTGTCATGTAACAACTCCACTACTATACCGCCATCCGTCGGTAAAGCAACGCACAATTTGATTGATCAACATTAAGCAGCAAAACCACATGTTCAAAAACACAACTGTTTTATATCCATGCTGTACAAAACCACCTTCACTGTGCCAGGGGCGGATGTAACTTTTCCCTTTGGGGGGGGGGGGGGTAACCATTTTCAGTTACAGGATTTAAATTAGGCAAGTAAAGCATCAATAATAACATCAGTTGTTGTTGAAGTTGCAACAGACACGCAGCATGCATAAAGCTAAAGGTCTGACTCAGAGAGTTTTCTGTTTTCAATGATGAAATGCTGTTGGTTTAGTGGTGACACAACTGTAGCTAGTTAGTAGCAGTAGTAGTAGTAGTGCTTGAAATCATTTTAAATAAGCACTTTAATTTGAAATATCTTGGGTTGTTTTGTATGCCATCTTGTTTGGTGGGGCAGCCGGGGCATTGCCCCCCCATGCCCATGCCTAGATCCGCCCCTGCACTGTGCTAACCTGCTCTAAACTTGTTAAAAGGGTTGTAATGGTGGGAGTGGCGATTGCGTTCAGAACACCGTGACGTGTGATGTACCTCTCCTCCTGACACACACGTTGACCCACAGGGAACCGGAGGAAGGACTTGACAAACTTTTAAACAATAATAGGGTCCTAAAAATCCTCTCGGGGAACATAACACAGGCTGCAAAGCCCCTCCAAACAGATGATATAATTCAAAAGGCCAGTGACCCTTCACCTTGACGTTGGGGTTCAACCCACTAAGCAGAGCGATCGGCTTACGGCCCTCTGCGAGAGCGGTGTGTCCTTCATGGGTCTGACTGGAGGCTCAGCCAGCTGACTGACCCCAGGAATGTCTGGAGCATACCTGGGCATTATGTGGCCCAGGGGCCAAATGCGGCCCTTTGGCTGACTCTGACCGGCCCGTGAAAGGGTACAGTGGTCCGGGGACCACCAGTGGTCCTTGGTCCTTGAGAGAGTTCCAGGTTAAAAAGTTGGTTAACCAGATATAACTCTTTGAGAGCGTATAAATGAAACCAAATGGACCCTTGCGGATCCATTTGGTTTCATTTTTACACTCTCAAGAGTTAAAATATTCATCATGTGAATCAGCCCAAGTCTACACAACTAGAAAATGTAGAAGATTAATTTAATGGTCATTTTTATCTGTATGTTGGACTGTTTGGTTTCCCAAATCCAGCCTGGAATTGTGAACAAAAGCAAAAAAAATCTGTAGTTTTGGGTCTGTGGGGCTAAGATGTCATCAAATGGTGGTCTGTGGCTCAAATACTGAATAAATAGGTGTCAAAATGGTTGGTCTTACGCTTACTTTTACGTTTTTGAAATTAAATTAATATTACGCAGACTTTAGTTCAGCCTTTAGTCTTGGCCCTCCACAATATTTTATGTATCTCACCCCTTGGGAAAAATAATTGCCCACCCCTGGTCTAGACTAGAGTCACCCAACACGTCTTCACGTCAGTCTGTCTGTCTCTGCCCTTCAGTGCCAGCCTGCAGCCTGTCTGTCTGTCTGTTTGTCAGCCTGTCTGTCTGCCTGTCTGTCTGTCTGTCTGTCTGTCTGTCTGTCGGTGTCTCTGGGACCAGCCTGCAGCCTGTCTGTCTGCCTGTCTGTCTGTCTGTAGGTGTCTCTGGGCCCAGCGCCCATATAAGGCCTGCTCTGTTGTAAAAAACAGGCAGGCAGTTTGATCATGTCAGACAGGTTTGTGGTGCATTCTGGGGCCATTTTAAACGGGACTTATCTCATTTGATAAGAATCCACCCCGACCTCTAAAAGGCTGCAGTGTGGAAAGCTTTTACACTGGACTATTAACAAGCTGGATGTGTGCACACGCTCACTCGCACGCACGCACCATCTTGGTGCTGACATTGACATTGTGTAGGTCATGTCTTAAAAGGATCCCTGGCTAATAAGTCAAATATGCTTTAAAACACCATACTTGCCTTCTTTAACTAAAACATGCAGCTAAAAACACCTTCAATACTTTATTTCTTTCATAAATAGAGAATCTTTCACTCAATAGGAGGTTCTCCGGTCGCAGGATGATGACATCACAGGAGCATGTTCATCCATATAAGAGCTAGATCACAAGTGACATCATCATCCTGCGCCAGGAGCAGTTCCTGTTGAGTGAAATATTCTCTATTTATGAAAGAAATAAGATGCCATTGTTTTTTTTTATTTGTTTATTTTAGTTATATAGGGAAAGTATGTTTTAACTAAGTGATGTTTGTTTTTATTAGTCAGGTATCCTTTTAAAGGGTTGTCAGGATTCTTTTTGATTCTTTTAGCTGAGACTTTACTATGGGTCATATTGGCCACAAACATTGAACACTGGGTTTGAAACTTAAATGACTCGGTGCATTTGTTTGTTTCCTGAGTGTTTTATTTGCCTGGAAACATTTTTCATATTACCAGTGGTGCTGTGTTTATATATCTATCACACCGACTGCCCTCCCATGGGAGTAGAGTTGTGTGTTCTTCAGTTTGTTTGTTCAGCATCAGAGCATTTTCAGATTACAATATGAAAATATATTATTTTATCATCAGTCTTGTGACTCCGTAGTCGTGTAAAACAACTGTGAAAACTACTGTATGTTTGTTTTGTTGTTGTCCAAAACATGTTGACTTTTCAGGATTCCAATTCAAAACAGCAAAACTAGCAGATCTAAGCCCAAAGTGCGTTGATACTTTTGTGTGGTGCTGAAGCAACCAGACCCCACTCCACACTGTTGTTTATTTACAAAGGCACCGTCTAGCAAAGATAAATGTTATTACCAGACAGAATAGTGATGTCTTACACTTTACACGGACAGGCGGCAAACAGCTGCAGCTTTGCAGCATTCATCATATGAATCGCAAAGTTCTCCTCCAAATTGTTGAGCAAGTTCTGAAATGATGCCACCTTTTGTTTTCCTTGTACCATATTGTCCCGAATATATAAGACAATCATGATTACAAGACGACCCCCCATTTTTTAAGACTTGTTTGTGAAAAAAGAACATTGAACGCGAAATAATATATTTCCCAAATATAAGACGACTCCATTTTTTTTTGATATTTCCATAGAGGAAAAAAAATATAGGTATATATTTAGGTCAATAGGGTAATAGATAAAACACAACACATGATAATACTACACAACAACGGACTCGACTTGTTAATTCTCTGACACAATCGGTTATTTTATCCATTAAGTGCCAGTGTTGTTCCTCAGGGGTGACTTTTTCTCCCAATCCGATTCCGATCTTTCGAATCAGCCCAATTTTTTCCTAGGACAACCATACCGTACTTCTCCACTCCATGGGAATTGTGGGGCAAAGAGAAGTGACAAGACTGTTGTTTATATACAGTACCATGCCATACTGCCAGTATGCCTGAACAACACCCGCAGTCCAAACAAACCACAAATAAATAAATAAATAAAAATACAGAGCCCAACAGCAATGATATACGGGCCAAATGATGATACAAAATAAGGGCACATGTTGAGTTAAAGAGAGAGAGGGGGGGGGGGGGGGATTAGCTGAGGTTGAACGAGGGGAAATGACATGTCAGGGGTAGTGAAAACCACAGACTGAGAAGCATCCTTCATTCCAAGTTCAAACCCCAGTGAATACACCCCCCAGACACCACTGAAGACCTCCCCCCTCTTCAGACACGCCATAAATAAATACACATGATCAGTGGTGGGAAAAGCACTCATATTATAGAAGTATATTAAGCACTCAATAAATAAAAGTATCAATACTGCAATTTAGAACTCACTCAAGCGTGACTCAAGTTACAATTGAGAGTCTGACAATGCAAATTGACTTCAAAGTAAGCAAAGGTATTGTCATCACTATAGGAAAGTAAGTAGTCTTTATGCAGAGGCTCCAGTTGCACAAGTTATACTTTTGTTTAACATTTGTAAGTCATCGCATCACGACGCCTACACACTGTGAGCTTGTAGACCGGCAAGGTTTATGTTTTGTAAAAAATAATCCAAAAGTACAAATTGACTAAGGTTTTCAAGGATTTGTAGTGGAGTAAAATGTACAATGTACATTTACATATGCAGTGTGTGTGTGTGTGTGTGTGTGTTAATATAGTGTTTAATATAGCAACGGTTTGACACCCACTGTCAGTAAAACAGACCATTACCCCTTGACTAGTATCACCACCAGTACCTTCTCCTCTCCTCTCGGTGTTTTAGTCATGAGTTAGTGGGTCTGTACGTCTCTGTCTTCCAGAAGTAATGCGTAAACGGGTCTGGAGAGGGTCTGTCACCAACCACACCGTTTCCTACGCTGAGCTCGTCTCAACATTCCACTGCACGAATGCCTTGTACGCTGCACCCGCATGCATCAGGGGCGGATTTAATATGTCCATTTGGGGGGGCAAGAGAACATGTTGGGCGGCTTCATCGCCTGTGCCGCTTCGCGCCATGGGCGATGAAGCCGCACCCATACCATTTTCAGTTACAGGACTTTTATTAGGCAAGTAAAGCAACAATAATAACATCAGTTGTTGTTGAAGTGCAACAGACACGCAGCATGCATAAAGCTAAAGGTCTGACTCAGAGAGTTTTCTGTTTTCAATGATGAAATGCTGTTGGTTTAAGTGGTGACACAGCTGTAGTTAGTAGCAGTAGTAGTGTTTCACATCATTATAAATATAAGCACTTAATTTGAAATATCTTGGGTTGTTTTGCATGGCATCGTGTTTGTTGGGGCAGACTGGGTATTTAGATGCCCATGCCTAGATCCGCCCCTGACATGCATGTGCGTGCACACGCGCACGCACGCACGCACACACGCAGCACACACGCACACACGCACACACGCACACACGCACACACACACACACACCACACACACACACACACACACACACCACACACACACACACCACACACACACCTCTCCACGGAACACAGGCAGTATCTGCAGTGACCGCTGCCGTCAGTGACACCCACTGCTGCACGGAAACGATCAGGAGAATTCACATTTGACAGAAATTACCATTATATCTTTGTTGGTTTGCTGCAGTGAAACAGAACTGTTGTCCTTATTGTGATGATATAAGTGTTGGTAAATGTAGTCCTGAGACATGTAACTTAGACGTGATAATAGCCAGTTTATTATCTTAATCTCCCTGAATATTTAACCACTTAAGACTCCACTTAAACTAGACTTCATTGACTTCATTGGGTCAACCAGGGGTCTGTACTTTGCTCAAAATAGCTTTTACAAGCCCAGGACTGACCATTCCTTGTGTGTTCTGTAGAGGGGGGGGGGGGGGGGGGGGGGGGGATAACAATTGAACCTAGTGGAGCTCCCAGGACCATGAACTAGCAAGGCCCTGTGTGAGACTAATTCAAGTAGAGATGTTTGCTATCAACGAAAAAACATATTCATAGTCAATGGGCAAGTTACTGGGAAAATGTAATAAGCTACACTACAAGCTATCCTAGAAATTTGTAGCAAGCTACACTACAAGCTACGACAAAAGTAGCTTGCTACATCAACACTACAGACATATAAATATACAGTACATCTCAACTTAATGTACAAGTTTCTAAATAATAATAATCATTTAAATAAAAATCATAAGGATAATAATAATAATAAAATAATAATCTAGGGGCAGGTTTGAACATAGGATTTTAGCATGTCTAAGTTTTGGGATGTATATTAGAGGTTTTCTGCCATTACAAAGGGGCGGAATTTGAAAATGTGTGTGGGGAAATGTAGTAAGCTACTTTCCTTGTTACTCGACACAAGTAGTGTAGCTTCACTACAAGCTACTCAAAACAAGTAGTGTAGCGTCACTACAAGCTATTCCGAGAACAAATGTAGTAAACTACACTACAAACTAAGGGAAGATGTAGTTAAGCTATGTAGCTTAGCTACTTGTAACAAGTTAATGCCCATCACTGTTCATAGTCACCAATTTCAATGAAACACAACACAAGAACACCAGCTAGTGTTTTTGGTCATCCAACAACAATTTCTTAACCACTCTGGTGAAAGGAGACTCAAAATAGCACATACAGTGCCAGGAAGTGGAAATAGCGCTGGCGGTTAATTGTTTACATGCCACTGCATGTAAACAGCAAAAAAAGAAGATGTTTATTTTGAGATGCGAGTAGGGAATGCATTCTCCACCATGGCAAGCAATAGGCTATATGCACATTGCAAACACAATATCTCTTCTTCACCTTCAGAAGTGTTACCTACCGATGATGGTAAGGATCTGTTCCATTTAGTATACAGTGGTTCTCAAACTAAAAAAGATACTGAATGTAG
>CM076969.1:8829460-8871976 GCA_039105355.1 Benthosema pterotum
ATTATTGTAAAAATCTGCTCAAAGATAGAGAATATCGTTCACAACAGCAGCATTCTCCCACAGATAGAGTTAAGTGGAATGTAATTACATTTGTACTCTAGCAGCGAAAATAGATGAATACAGCCAGGACTACAAAGAGAGTGGGGGAGGGAGAGGAAGTGTGCGAGAGCAAAAGGAGCCATGAATAACGAGAAGGCACACAGAAAAAGGGAGCGAGATGAGATGAATTGGTGGGGGGGAAAAAGAAGATGGAGTTGAGAGTAGAGAAGAAGCGAGACCAGATGAGAAGAGACAAAGATTGAGAGTGAGGGAGAGAGTGAGAGTCAATGTATATTAAAGGAGGAGGGAGCGGTGCACTGGATATTCAGCCCCTATGCTATGTATTGTACCACAGACAAAAACACAGCAGTATGGCAATACATAGTCTCTCCATACAGTAAATGTATGGAGAGAAGTGACCAAAATGTATGGCAATCAGGGGCGGATCTAGGCATGGGCATGGGGGTGGGGGGGGGGGGGGGGGGGGGGGGGGGGGGGGGGGGGGGGGGGGGGGGGGGGGGGGGGGGGGCAATGCCCCGCTAAATGGCCTGACTGCCCCACCAAACATGATGGCATGCAATCGACCCAAATTTCAAATGTATTTCAAATTAACGTGCTTATAATTAAAATGATGAATGAAATGAAACACTACTACTGCTACTAACTAACTACAGTTGTGTCACCACGAAACCAACAGCATTTCACCATTGAAAACAGAAAACTCTCTGAGTCAGACCTTTAGCTTTATGCATGCTGCGTGTCTGTTGCAACTTCAACAACAACTGATGTTATTATTGACTTGACTAATAAAAGTCCTGTAACTGAAAATGGTATGGGTACCATACCATTTTCTTTTGCCCCTCCAACATGTTCTCTTGCCCCCCCCCCCCCCCCCCCCCCCCCCCCCCCCCAATTAGGACATGTTACATCCACCCCTGACCCCTATGCTATGTATTGTACCACATACAAAAACACAGCAGTATGGCACTACAAATAGTCTCTCCATACAGTAAATGTATCATACTAGCACAGAATATTGTCAGTGAGGCCAATTTATTCAGTGCAGTGAGGAGAAGAAACGTGTGCTAAAGCCAGCTCTCCTCCATTTCTCTCGGTACAGGTGGCAGTAACGATGTAGTGTGTAACGATCGAGTGGTGTGTGATCCATGTCATTTGGTATATTATTCGGTGTGTGTGTGTAGTAGTACTAGGCATGTGTGATCATGATCATGTCATTCATGTGTGAGTCAAGAGAGTGTGTGTGTGCGCGTGCGTGCGTGCGTGTGTCAAAATGAGAGCTTTGAGACCATTTGAACGGATTGCCCAATGCTTTGTGACTTACTCTTGGGACAGACACGACTGGACTTTTAATTCAAAGAGCTTTTTTGGCACGATAAAACACACATTTACATTGCCAAAGCAAAAACAAAATGCAATCAAGACAAAGATTAATATACAATTGAAAGCCAACATGCAGGACACAATGATGATTAGTAAAAATGCTGATTAGTAGTCTATGGTGGCTGTGGTCCATTTGTTATCCCTCTCCTATCACGGTAGCTTACCAAGATTGCTGCTGTTTTCACATCACCACACTTCCCCCAGCAGATATGGGAGGGTTTTTGTTGTCATTATTTGTCATGTATTCAAACTCTCCTTGGGTGATTGTAATTGCGGGACTGCGATTGTAATGCATGCGCGCGCGCACGCACGCACACACGCACACACACACACACACACACACACACACACACACACACACACACACACACACACACACACACACACACACACACACAGAGAGAGAGAGGCTTCTATGGCCTTTCTTTCCTGAGGTTATGAGCTTCATACTGTGCAGCAGGCGGGCAAAGAGGTGGGAAGGCATCAGGCAGTGTGATTGGCCCTCAGGGAAATCACTCACAGCCGCAGTAGGAGGGGTATAACCAAGCACTTCACATTAAGCAACAGATATTGAGTTTGAACTCTCATCAGTAGGAATCATAGGGTGTGAATATTGCAATAGTATTGCAGACTTTGGGCTACAGGCTTCAACGGTCATTACGGCAATGAATCCATATGTTTATTTTAGCTATACCTTTACTTAGGGAGAACTAAAATCCCAATGATGAGTATGTACAGTGTTTTCTATAGGGGGGTGCTGGAACAACAGACATCAGACAGCAGAACAAAAGCAACACGGTAAAGCTAGGAATGAATACAATCACACATGTACAGACGTTTACATCATGGCAGCTATGCGTCTAACGGTCTCCAACGTCATCACTGCCCCGCCCCCTCAATTCAGTCATGTCTGCTGCTTCCAACTAGGGGTGGGACGATTCACTTACCTCACGATATCAGTTGACACTAAGGTCACCGAGGCACTTGCCTATCGGGCAAGTGCAAGTCAGGTTCTACTTGCCATCAGGTCACTTGCCCCCCAAAAAATATATTGTAAATTTTGCATTTAAGTTTACTTCCTACTTGGGTGCTTTAAACCAGGGGTTTTCAACATGTGGTCCCTGAGAGGGTTCCAGGTGGTCCCCAGCTAAGTTGGTTAACCAGATGTAACTCTTGAGAACGTAAAAATGAAACCAAATGGACCCTTGCGGGTCCATTTGGTTTCATTTTTACACTCTCAAGAGTTAAAATTCATCATCCTAATTAGCCCAGGTCTACACAACTAGAGTAGAAGATTTAATGGTCATTTTTATCTGTATGTTAATTTGCCTGTTTTGTGTCCCAAGTCCAGCCTGGAATTGTGGAGAAAAGCGCAATAAGTTGCAGCATACTTGCCCGATCGGGCAACCAGGTAGCAGTCTTCACTTGCCCCACCATTTTTTTTACTTGCTCTGGGCAAGCGGGCAAGTGTTAGTGTCAAGCCCTGCGATACGATACAATATTGATAGGGTTGATTTAGTGTTCTGAATCAATTTATATTGTGATTTTTAGTTATGCTGCAATTCGATTTGATATATCGATATATTGCATTTTTCCCTACAAATGACTGTGCTTTTATTATACTAGAACAGGGGTTTTCAACCTTTTTGACTCCAGGGACCACCATTTATTCAGCATTTGAGCCACGGACCACCATTTGATTACATTTTCACACCAAAGACCTAAAATTAAAGAATTCTTTTGGTTTTGGTCCACAATTACAAGCTGTATTTTGCCAACAAGACGGTGTAAACGTCTTAATTATGTGCTGCTAATTCAGATGGTGAATATTTTAACTCTGTAAAAAGTTAAACAAAAAAAATATTTTAACTGTAAAAATGAAACCAAATGGACCCTTGTGGGTCCATTTGGTTTCATTTTTACACTCTCAAGAGTTACACCTGGTTAACCAACTTTTCATCATTTAGCCTGGGGACCACCTGGAACCCTCTCAAGGACCACTGGTGGTCCCCGGACCACTGGTTGAAAACCACTGTACTAGAACAAAGGGGATTCCACCCATTTTCAAGATTTCTTCTGATTTCTTTCTTCTCAGAAAAAAGGTCTTAAAAGAAAAATCAGTAACACAACTTGATGATGTCATCATCAAGTAAAATAAAGTACAGTAAAGTGTTGGAAAAGGTCGGAATTCTGATCAATATGGACCATGACAAGTTCAATCAACTAGGAACATTTTAAAGCAATTTTAAACAATATAAATAACAAAAAGTGCAATCACACACATCAGTGCAGCCTGCTAACATCAGCCAGTCTTTCTGATATGAATAAATTAATGAATAGGCCTACATAAATATTTTTAAAAAAATGATTTTGAACCTGGCGATTCGATATGGATATCATGGCATTAAGAATTGCGATATATTGGCATATCAATTTTTTTTTCCCACCCCTACCTCTCCAACCACATGACTCCCATTGGAAATGAATTGAGGGGCGGGGCAGTGATGACTTTGGAGACTTTTGGAGACTGTCTGTATGAGGCCTTAGAGCAGGGGTGCCCACACTTTTTTGACTTGAGAGCTACTTTCAAAATGACCGGCTGAACCAGATCTACACATCAAAAAATGTGATTGTTCCATTACTGAAAATCCATTTCAAGGCCCCCTAGAAAGTTTGAGCTTTGAAATAGTTGGTGATGGTGTTACTTACTGTAGAATGAAAAATAGAGGGGGGGAATTGGACGGTTTTCCTGTTTATGCTATTACTGAGTTTAGCTTCTTGCACCCAAAACTAAGAATGTTCACATTTTTGTCCACAATTTGTCCACAATAACAGTTATTATCCATTTTCTAATTGTACAGACTCTTGAAAATTATGTGATTCAGATGTTTAAATATAATTTAACTCTTGAGAGCGTAAAATGAAACCAAATGGACCCGAAAGGGTCCATTTGGTTTCATTTTAACGGCCTGCGTGATCTACTGGTAGATCACAATCTACCTTTTGGGCACCCCTGCCTTAGAGCGTGTTGCAAATCCACACCCCCAACTACCTTTGCTGTGTGCCACTCGCCATCTCTCTCCCTATCAGTCTATTATATCACTAAATGCATACAATTCCCTAAATAAATCTTAAAGGAAATGCAATACAATACAATAAGAACAGCAGAATTAAATAGCACATAGAAACTAGAAAGTGCTCCCTAATAACAGAATACTGTAATGGAAAACCCCCACAGACTCCCACATGCCATAGATCATTTTTTATGGCATGATAACATAATAATGTAAAACCCCATAGACCCACATGACTCTTAGAAACATAATGTATTGAAGCAATAAAACATAACATAATAAAAAAAACAATAACAATAGTGTGGTTGTCATATCATCAACCATTCAATATACGACATTTCAATATACGATACGAGTAATATACGATATTTCAAAACTAAAAAAAAAAAAAACATCTAAAAGCACTGACAGTTCATAGAAACTGCCTCCAGGCTCCTTGAATTTGCATTTAAAGGCGTTTAACAGGATCATGGGCTCTAAATTCTAGGTACTTTGCAGATCATTCTATGCCGAAGGGGCTGAAAATGCAAAAGCCCTTCCTCCAAGGTCCTTATACTGTAGGCTTGGGGGACAGAAAGTCCTGAGAACTCTGAGCGCAAAAAGTAATATCCCACACATGTTCTTTGTGTGAGTCCGAGTCTAGACATTAGGGACTTTTAAGAAACCCTCTCTAGGACTTGGACATGACGAGAACGTAGGAGTGCTCTGTCTCAGTTGCGCCATAAGTCCAACATGTAGTTAAGAAAGCAGGCGACGCCGATGGAATTCACCCCTTTCACTGGCGTCTCTGGTTTCCATGGTCTCTGGTCGTGCCTAGCGTGCCTCTCGTCCACGTGCGTATGCTACAGGACGGCTCTGTTAATGAGTCGGTTTGATCTCTGTTGGACACCAAAAACCGAACAATGTCAAACTGTCATTTTTTTTTTTTTTTTGATTGTTTGTTTTTTGTCAGGATGCTAACAGGTGAAAACTTCCCAGATGTATCATTGTAATATTGTAATGTTTTGGACATACAAGAGGAAGTATATTGTATGCATGCAAACTAATTCTCTCTCTCTATCTCTCTCTCTCTTAGTCCCTGTTGCTGGTCCGTCAGGAGCTGGTGGTATCCCAGAAAAAGCTTGGTGATTTCTGCGAGGCTCTTAAGCAGTACTTGAAGAACGTCTCTGCTCAGAGGGACTGCTTCCAGTAAGTGGAACTATTTGCTGCCAACGTTAAAAATGCTACGATACAATATGTAGCAGGGGCGGATCTAGGCATAGGCTAGGGGGGGCAATGCCCCCCCAGATTTGGCGCTTGCCCCCCCAAACGCGATGGCAAGGAAAAATCCCAAATTAAAAATATATATATCATTATTATTCTCTCCCTCATTTAAAGTATTTCCTGATTGGTAGATGCATAGGGAGGGAGGGGCTCGTCGCTTCACTCTCAGTCTCTCTCACTCAGTCCACCGCAGCTGCAGACAGGCACTGACACTAGTCACACACTGTCTACCGCACCGCCACCGACCGTATCTTTCTCCAACTTTTTCCTCAACTTCTCGTTCTCTGTCCTCTCTCGACTCCGTCTTTCTCTCTATCTCTCTATGCAATGTATTCATTCCATTGTTCTTAGGTGCGACAAAAACAATAGGTACGCTAATGACCCTTGTGCGAGTCGTGCCTATGCATTTATTGAAGCTCGCCTCGGACATAGAAATGCTAATTTAGTCTTTGTTTGGTGGGACCATCACCGTGAACGTGGTAGCCTAGTTTACTTGCAGTATAACTGTAGGACATAAGAAAAAACTCGCCCGGATCGCTGGGTTAGCCACCATTTTAACCACGCTACAGAAACTGGAAAAAGAAAAAGTTGATTACAAGTCAATGCTGTCGCAAAATATCGGGAGTCTAACACAACCCGCGGGTTCAGAAAGGATTAAAAAGCTCACTTAAACATGGTAAAACACAGAGCATGAGCAGAGAGAGGACTGCAGCCTGTTCGTGTTGCATGGTTTCTTGCACAGAACAGGAGAGATGCTGCAATCTCTCCGTGTTGAATGGGGGGAAAATCACACCCGTGTGAAGAGTGAGTGTGAAGTGTTGCAACTGCATGTGGTGGTCTCTAGGGGTTCCCCCGAACTTGCAAACAACATTCAGAGATGCTGAGATGATAAAAGAATGTACAAAAGTTACATCTAGGTGTGCCCTGAGATTTTTGGGCTATGAAAACTGTGCCTTTGGACAAAAAAGGTTGAGAAACACTAATGTAGTGCATTCTATGACTTTGGATTTTAAAATCAAACCGTTTAAAGAGTTGGTTACATTTTAAGTATTAACAGTTTGCAGAATACAGTATATTGTACATTCCAAGCGCATAGATTAACTAATATGATGATAGCATGGCTTTCTGTGCATTTACGGGGGTTTGGGGGATTTGACATCCACCAATTTGTTTGCCCCCCCTGCCAAACCACATGCCCCCCCTAGTGGGGAGAGCTAGATCCGCCCCTGATATGTAGCATGATTATTGGAATGGACTGGCAGGGATGGTTTCCTGCCTAGTCTTGGCACGGTGCTGTGTTTGCATAGACACGCAGCCAGTCACACAGCGGTCCACTGGAAACAGCTGCCACTCAAGTTAAAAATACCATCGAAAGGTCCAGTCGGTTTGTCGGCAGCGGGGGGCAGCTGTGTGTAAATAATGGATCAAGGAGGAGTAGCAATGAAGTTGTTGTCCTCTCCACTTGGGGCCTCATCTCGCTGAAACGTCAGGAAATTGAATTTGGGGAAAAGGTCAAGATTCAGGATATCTTCAGAGCGGTTGGGACTAGCAGCAGCAGGAACTTATAGCCCAGAGGGAAAATAATGTATTTGTCAAATAACACAATAATTGCCTAGCCTTAATAATCCTCTCATGACATGAGGATGAATGCTCTGTAGGCTAGAGCTTTGCAGTTACTGTAAGTGTCCCTCAACTGCCCCCTTCAGGTTGAAGGAGGAACATGCGTAGAGAGGATTGGATGGATTAACTAATGTGTCAGCGAATTGTTAAAGGGCCACTTCACCTGTTTTGCAACCAGGCCTTATTTTAATTTATCCTTTGCCATAGCCCAATGTCCAATACTTTTACTCCTACTTCACTACATCTTAGCAGTGTTGGGCAGTAACGAATTATAGATTACATATTACTGTAATATTATTACTTTTGCTCCAAAAACTAAAGTAACGAGATTACTCTACCAAAATGGGTAATAAGTAATGCATTACTTTGCAAGTAATGCCAAGTTACTTGTTTAAAATGAGCTTGTTGTTGCATGCAAAAATAGAACAGATTTACAAGCTATCGACAGGTACTGTAACAACAGAGATGTGCACTAGATTGTAGATCCAGTCCACACGCTGCATCCTGCGCACAGTTATGTACACTACAAATCGCTTGCTGCTTTATTTTGTATTTTATTTTTAAATACAAGACCTCAACTGTTTCTAAAAACAATTGTGAAAAGTTTAAAAAGTCAAAGAGACAAATTTCGAAATCTGGTTTTGTTAGTTGCAGGTCTGTTTTGTGATTCAAGGTTAAAATGTTCCCATTGCTTCTCTCTGCTCCTTTTATTTTTATATATATATATATATATATATATATATATATATATATTTTTATCTAAGAAAGACATTTACAATGTCGGATTTTGTTGGCTTTGTTTTCAGATGCAGTTTGTGGGATTGGAGACTATTATTATTCCAATAAATTGGATTCAGTTCTAAAAGAGAACTGAGAAAAGAGAACTCTCACAATGGGACTCACACTGTGGGCTTGTACATGTCTATACTTCTGAAAGCTCAAAATGAGACATTCTGCATAAAAAGTACTTTTTTATTATTTGACTAAATATTGACTTTTACTTTAATATTTAGTATTTCTATAGTGCATTATTGATGCTTTTACTCCAGTAGTGAGGTACAACGTGTGCTGCAGCCGCGGCTCAGGACTATAGAACAAGTCGCCCCGTTCTCGGGTTGTCTATCCTGTGTTTCAATATGTCTTTAATATTAATGTGTACTTTAGCGACTTGCATGACGTCCCTTTCTCTCTCCAACCTACGTCCTCTCGCTTTCTGCCTTTTTCTTATTTCTTCCTCTCATCTTCCCTGCATGCCCTCCTCCTCCCCTTCCTCTCCAATCTTAATGCCCTTCTACCCACCACCCAGGTCCGGATCTAGCCAGCCCTACTACGGTGGGCTGGAAGAATGGCAGGTTGGGCAACTCCAACGTTTTTCATATGAAACAGTGGTTTTCAACCTTTTTGATACCAGGGCCCACTATTTGTTAGTCATTTGCGCCACAGACCGCCATTTGATGACATTTTAGCCCCCACAGACCCCAAAAATAAAGATTTATTTTGCTTTTGTCCACAATAACAGGCTGTATCAAACATACAGATCAAAATGATCATTAATCTTCTACATTCTCTAGTTGTGTAGATAATTCACATGATGAATATTTTAACTCTTGAGAGTGTAAAATGAAATGAAAAATGAGTTACATCTGGGTAACTAACTTCCCACCATTTAGCTGGGGACCACGTGGACCTCTATCAACCACCGGTGGTCCCCGGACCACTGGTGAAAACCACTGCTTTCATTGCCTGCCCCGGTCATTGCCTGATCCGGCTCTGCCACCACCATTCTACGTATTGGCGACACTCCCTTTGTACTGTCCTAACTCTCTCTTTCACTCAACTCTCTCTCTCACATACATCAATATCCAATGTTTTTATTCCTACTTCACTACATCTTAGATATAAATATTGTACGTTTTCATCCATACTAACTCTCTCCCTCTCTCTCTCTCTCTCTCTCTCTCTCTCTCTCTCTACTCCAGTGTGACTGCAGTGCGTCTGCCAGACGGCCTGTCCTTCGTGGTCTATGAGTTCTGGGATGGAGAGGCCGAATGGAAGAGGTGAGCTTAACAAAACAATAAACAAAAACACAAACAAAAAAAAACATTATTGCCTGATTTAATTCAATGACGTCTATGGACAACGCAAGACACCATCTGGTTGTAGATGTAGAAGATACTCCTCGCTGCGCCACTCACTTAACACAGGTGTGATTTTTTGAGTTGGCACCCAGGTCTATGCACTGTTCATCGCCACCACCACCAAAAACAAACCCTGCCAATACTGTTTTGTGTTTGACCCATTTTTCCTGAGAGGGTACAAATTTGTACCCTCTCAGGAAAAATGGGTCTGAAAAAAAAAAAAAAACATTAACATGGTGAAATACATATTGGTGATGGCATCAGATATATTTCACCATGTTAATGATTTTTTCAGACCTCCATTTTTAGGAAATACAGAATTGGGGGAACTTTTTGTTTATCATGTCCACACAATATCTCTAAGGAATATTAATGACATATTAAAATGTTGAAAATGGTTGGTCTTCCCCTTTAATTTGATAATGTCTCAAGGGCCAAATGAAATTACACGGCGGGCCAAATTTGGCCCGCGGGCCAGAGTTTAACACCCATGCTTTAGGACAAGGTTATTATAGTAGGTTCAGCTGTTTATCTTTGTTGACGTTTGAGCTGTGGTTCAGAAATGGACGGAGAGAAGTGTCTTCTCATTGCTGACACTGTGACCAGACCCAGCTACTCTCACTGACAGAGTGGATGGAGGTATTTAGCAGGGCTTGACACTAACACTTGCCCGCTTGCCCGGGGCAAGTAAAAAAAAAATGGTGGGGCAAGTAAAGACTGCTACCTGGTTGCCCGATCGGGCAAGTGTGCAACTTAGTGCACTACAACACAACACAAGATAAATTTGTCTTGAAGGTGGTCATTGCGACCTGGGCTAATTAAGATGATGAATTTTAACTCTTGAGAGTGTAAAAATGAAACCAAATGGACCCGCAAGGGTCCATTTGGTTTCATTTTTACGTTCTCAAGAGTTACATCTGGTTAACCAACTTAGCTGGGGACCACCTGGAACCCTCTCAGGGACCATGTGTTGAAAACCCCTGGTTTAAAGCACCCAAGTAGGAAGTAAACTTAAATGCAAAATTAACAATATATTTTTGGGGGCGAGTGACCATGACCTGAGAGCAAGTAGAACCTGACTTGCACTTGCCCGATGGGCAAGTGCCTCGGAGACCTTAGTGCCTGACTGGTTTGTGTTGAGTCAGTATCCGTGTTCCATTATAATACTTACGTGTTTCTGGCTCCAGTATTTTGATACTAAAAATGTGAATTGCGTCTGCCTCATTATGTTATTTACAGTACTTGTGTTATGAGTGCTCTCCTGCAGATTTCAATAACACGGCCAAGCGCTGAAATGTTCATTTCCCACTTCTGCATCTCATTATGCATTTAAGCCTTATTCAAAACATTATTTTCAATATGCCTTCAATTATTTTCTTCTTGAATATTTTTTTTGCGTATAATGTCCAATACGCCGGCGTGAAAGTGAAAGCCCGTTAAGGCATAAATCCATCCGTTAATGGGCACATTTTCCCTGAACTGGAAAATATGCAGCATCTTGAAATGTAATTAGGAGTCTTCAGCCATTCACTCCGGCCACAGAATCTGCTGAAGCGCTGGAGTTAGGTGAGGTAGTCATGATTTAGTGATGGTGCAGGTGGTGCGCATGGAGTACAGCATAGAGGCTGCTGACGTAGCTGTCTGTAGATGGGGGATTCTGCTTTTCAGTTGAAACTTTATCTCCTCGGCACACGGGCCATCGATACTGTATGCCCTTAGGCCTCATACACACGTAAACAGCAAGACAGACAGACTCTTTGCTGTCTTGCTGAATCCAAAGTCAATTAACACTGCCCCACCCCCTCAATTCATTTCCAATGGGAGTCACATGGTTGGAAGCAGCAGTCATGATCCTTGTGGGGGAGGCGACAACTCTATATCAACAAAGATTTTAAAGGATCATCTAAAAGCTAGTGGTAAGCAAGTAGGTCTTGTTTCCGGTTGTGAGAGGACGCTGGCGTCTTGTCTCTTCGCCGCTTCTCCTTCCGAATTTAGATTAGCTCTCCTGTCTTTTAGTTAGCGATTTCTTTAAGTGCTTTTTTTTTTTTTTTTTTTTTTTTTTTTTTTTTTTCCGCCGTGCCAGTTTAACACTTCAGTTTGCTACCTGGATTATTTACTGGATCCCGCAACAAACGTCTTGCTGGTCTTACCTGGCTCCACGGACTTGGCTTCCACCGCCCGCAACGGACTGTCACTGTGAGCTGTGAGCTTCTCTCCCTGGACTGGACACGTAGCTCGGATTGTCACTCCAGCGTTCCGATCAGCTTCAGCGGCTTCAGGGCTAGCTGGCGATCGCCCCGGCTGGACAGCGTTTTGGTCAGCAGGCGGCCTCAGGGCTAGCCGGCGACCACATCAACTTGACAGCTAGTTAGCTGGCGGCTTCAGGGCTAGCCGGCAACTAGCAACACTCAGCCACAGCAGCGCAGCTCCATCCTGTTGTCAGTGGACCTCGTAATCCCGGCTAGTACTGTGTCTCTCTCTGCCTCCGAGGGGTACCCCCGGACAGCCTTCCCACTGTCCTGGTACCTTTCGTCCTCATTGGCGGGGACCACCTCCATCTGCTAGCTCTGCCTGGCTCCACTCAGTGCCCTGGCAGCTAGTAGCTAGCGGCTAGCTGCAGCAGCAGCAGCAGCAGCAGCAACAACAACAACAACACGCAGCCCTCCATCAAACTCCTCTTCTGTCCCTCTCTTTCTCCTCTGTCATGCTGTGGATCACCGTCGCGTTGTGCCTGTCATTCCACCACTGGCCAACAAGTGTACGGCCATTGACCAACGATCCCACGCTAACATCCACCATTGTTAGCAGCAGCATCATCGGCATGTCACTCAAATACTCTGCTCAACAGCTCCTTAATCTCAACACATACACCACAGTTCAGTCACACATTAAGTTAGCTATAAAAAAACACGGACTTTTTCGCCGTCCAAAATACACACACAGAAGTTCCAGCAGAAAGTTCCAATACCACCGGACTGAACCGCAGCACATCCCATCACTCTGGTCCCTCAGCCGCCCCGCCCCCAGTGACGTCACTACCCACAACAACAACAAACCACACGTGCGCTCTGCCTATCTCCGACCACTGACCAAAGCCCCCCCACCCATTCAATTCCACCCATCTCTCAAATTTGGCCTGTTTAACACCCGGTCTCTCAACAAAAAAGGCACAATACTCAGTGAATTCATTACTGACAATAACATTGACTTTTTCTGTCTAACTGAAACCTGGCAAAAACCACTGGAATACGCACAACTGAATGCAGCAACACCAACCGGTTACACATACATGGACAAACCACGCAATGGCCGTGCTGGTGGCGGTATTGCTACAATCTACCGCCAACACCTTAAACCCAGCCCTGTAACCATTACTTCACCCTCCTCATTCGAACACCAGACCTTCAAGCTGCCTGGTCCCAAACCTCTTGTCGCTGCAGTCATTTACCGCCCACCCAAACCCAACACCACATTCCTCTCTGACTTTCCTCACCCAACTTTGCGCCATTTCTCCATCCGTGATATTACTGGGCGACTACAATCTGCACGTGGACTCCTCCTCCTGTAAAACTGCCTCTGAATTTCTGGACATCCTTAACTCATTCAACATCACACAACACGTCAACTTTCCCACGCATAAAAAAGGACACACTCTGGACCTAATCTGCACCACCGGTATCACTATAAGCAACCTCACCAGCTTCAATCTCACTGACACACTTTCAGACCATCTAGCCCTCACCCTGGCCATCGACATTCCCACCCCCCTCATCAAGCAACAGCGGACCATAACATTCCGGAATACCAAATCAATCCACCCTTCCTCTCTCTCCTCGTTACTGACCGGCACCATCACGGACCTCATTCACACCCCTAATACCTCCCCCGCTGACCTGGTTAGCAGCTACAACAGTGCCCTGTCCTCCTGCCTCAACCAGCTCGCCCCCATACAAACAAAACCTGTCTCCTACACCCACTCCGCCCCCTGGTATACTGACCACCTGCGTCAACTCAAGGCCAAGGGCCGTCAACTCGAACGGCTCTTGAAGAAAACCGGTCTCACCATCCACTCAGACATGTTCAACCTTCATCAACAGCAATATCGAGATGCCCTCAATAAAGCACGCACTTCCCACTACTCCTCCATCATACAATCCGGCAGCAACAACCCCAAAACTCTCTTCACCACCATCAGTAAACTTCTCAAACCCCTGGACACCACTGCCACCTCATTCACCACTGCCAAGTGTGAATCATTTCTGTCATTTTTTCAATCCAAAATCGACTCCATCCACTCTGAACTCGCCACCTCATCTCCTATGTCCCCCGCTGTTCCCGAACAAGCCCCCCTGCCTCTTTCCAACCATCCACTTACATCCTTCTCCGAAATTACCACATCCAACCTCAACTCCATAGTTTCAGGAATGAAATCCTCCACCAGCATTCTTGATCCTATACCATCCACCCTCGTTACAGCCTGCCTCCCCGCACTCTCACCACTGATCACTTCTATAATAAACTCCTCCCTGTCCACTGGTGTTGTCCCCCCTGCTCTCAAGCTCGCCGCCATCACCCCTATCCTCAAAAAACCTGGTCTCGACCCCAACACTCCCAACAACTATCGTCCCATCTCCAATCTCCCTTTTCTCTCTAAAATACTGGAACGCGCAGTCGCGTCTCAAATAAAATCACACATGGACAGCAACAACATCTATGAAATCTTCCAGTCTGGCTTCCGTTCACACCACAGCACCGAAACCGCTCTGCTCAAGGTTACCAACGACATCTTCCGCTCTGCTGACTCTGGCTCCCTCACCATCCTCATCCTCCTCGACCTCACTGCTGCTTTCGATACCATCAACCATTCCATCCTCATTTCTCGCCTCCACTCCTCACTTGGCTTATCCGGCACCGCCCTCTCCTGGATCAAGTCATACCTCTCCGACCGTCAGCAATTTATTTCAATCAATAACTGCTCCTCCTCCACTGCCCCAGTCACTCATGGTGTCCCCCAAGGTTCCGTGCTAGGCCCTCTCCTTTTCATCATCTACATCCTTCCCCTTGGTCAGATCCTCCGCCATCATGGTCTTCAATTTCACTGTTATGCCGACGACACACAGCTTTACCTTTCCACTCCAGCCATTACTCCAGCCACCCACTCCACCCTCACCACCTGCCTCACCGAAATAAAATCCTGGATGCAAATGAACTTTCTCAAACTCAACTGTAGCAAATCAGAAATCATCATCATCGGACCCGACTATCTCACCCGCTCCAACCAGGATTTCTGCCTTAATATCGACGGCACCCTTGTCACAGCTTCCACACAGATCCATAACCTAGGTGTCATTCTTGACCCTACCCTCTCATTCATCCCACATGTCAACCAAATCACAAAAACAGCTTTTTTCTCAGAAACATTGCCCGCCTCCGCCCCTCCCTGTCACCCTCTGCTGCTGAGACCCTCATCCACGCCTTCATAACATCACGTCTTGACTACTGTAACAGCATCCTTTATGGTACCACATCAAAAACCCTGAACAAACTACAATATGTCCAAAACTCAGCCGCCCGTCTACTCACCTCCACCCGCTCCAGAGACCACATTACACCTATCCTCCGCGACCTCCACTGGCTCCCTGTGAAATTCAGAATTGATTTCAAACTATTACTCTCCAAGTCTATACTATTTACACGCACATCGACAGTGGGTGCAGGGCCAATGTGGCAATCATTGTAGTAGAGTAGGGCCCGCACACCAGTGTTATGGTAAAGGATTTACTTTATTGGAAAAATTGGACAACGTTTCGATCTCAGTAGATCTTCATCAGGTCCGTACATAAATGCACACACATGATACTGCACTTAAATCACTTCCCCCTTGATTGAGAACCTCCCCCTGCTGTGAGCCACCCCCACAGGACACAGGTGTGAGAGGTTTTCTCATGAGGAACACAGGACAAAGTGTAAACAAGTACTTGCATCTACATACCAAGTTACATATACTATTTACAATTTAAAAACATATTAAAAACATTATAGTTATAGAACCATTTTCTTGGAGATTAGGCTACCCCCAAAAAATTATGTTGTCCCTGTTCACCCCATGAGACAATGTGCACCTTGTCTCATGTGTGTGAACACAGATCAACATATTAGTACCTCTGGCCAGGATTGACAATGGCAGTAAAAGTACAAAGGGCCCCCTCTAGTGACTAGTGATGCAGGAACACAGAAGCAACTTTATAGAAAATGTCTCATTTCATTTTCTTGATTCAGGCCCTTTGGAGCCATGGTTTGTAGTGTATGTATGTAATAGCTTTCCCGTCTCAAGAGGAGGTTGTCCACATTTCCACCTCTTCGTGGGGTCTCAACATGTTCTTATTCCTATATACACTGCAAAAAACACCCCTCAAAAAATAAGTAAAAAAAAAACATAAAACAAGAGCGTTTTTGCTTGAAATAAGTAAAAAAATCTGCCAATGGAACAAGCCGTTTTCACTTGTCAAGATTTCTTGAAATAAGACACATTATTTGGGCAAAAACGAAGCTCAAAACAAGCTGGATAGAGCTTATTTTGAGCTTTGTTAACTCAAAGTAAGTTCTATGATAATTCAATTATTAGCTGGAAAAATCTCAAATTGGAACATTTGATACTAGTATTAGGAAATACATTTAGGGTCAAAATATGACTTGGCAAGCCTATACAGCTCAATTCAAGTTTAATTAGCTTATTCATTCAAGTGTAAGTGACTTATTATGAGCTAAATTAAAGTGTATTTAAGACCCATCACCTACTACAAATGAGACAAAAGCAATCAAATAAAGTATCACAATAAACAATATTTATTCTATTTGGAGTGTGGTGGAGTGTTGCCGTAGATAACATTCGAACTTTCCACATGTAAACTTGTTTCCATGCTGCATAATCCACGGTATAGACACTACATGTTCAACTTTCTCTATTCCAAAGAAGTCTTTTACATATCTGACATTTTTCACCTCAAGAGACAGGGACCATTTCAAGTTCACTTTTAACAATAAGCACAAACAGCTGTATACAAGTCATCTTGGCCTTCAATTTACAGTTTACATCCATAAGTGCAATGTGTAACATTACAATAAAAAAAAAAATATATATATATATATAGGTATAAATATTGCTACATGAAGGCAGTGGATTTTAGCAGCCTAGATTTAAACCTAAAAAATAAAACACAAGAAACATGTGCAAAGTTGTCAGCACAGTTTAACAGCAACAAGTAAGTAAATGTTGGTTTTCACAATACAAATCTTTTACGTCAAAGGAATCAGTCAGAGAAGCCTCAAAGGCATACTTTTACTCTGTAAATAAGGCACAACTACCACATCTCCAAGCCCAAAGTGCTAACTTCAAATAGAGGGCATCATGTAAACAATAACACAAGCAGCAAAGGAAAAAAGAAAACATTTTAGTAACATTTTACTTTTTTTTTTTTTTTTTTTTTACTTCCGCATTACATGCTAGTAACGGGGCAACTCAAGTCCAATGACAATTGGCTTTATGAGCCAATAAAGGTTTTCCAGTCGGCCATGGCCTTCTTGTAGGATGGAGTGAGATCACGCTCATGGATTTTGTCCAAGAGGACTTCCGTTTGAATGACAGAAAGCAGAGTGGATACACACCTTGGATAGGTAAGGTGTAGGGTATAATAGTGGGCCATAAGGTAAAGAACACCCTCTGATACCTCACATTTTGGGAGTATGTGGACAGGCTCTTCTCCAATAGCCAGGAGGCAGTTGGACTCACTCACAATCAGCACAGGACAGGACAGCGGACGCTTCTTCAAGTACATGTTGGGGTCCTCATTTTCCTTTAAGACAGACAACAGAAAACAAAGGAAAAAATTAATACAGAGAAGGGCTGTTTGATTGTGCCTGAAAACTCAATTTGATTGTTTTAGGGTAAAAAGGAATACATTTTTTCCTTTTGGGAATAAAAGATAAATTCCCCTTGTGATTCTTTAAACAGCATATGGTTGAACCATATGCGGTTTAATGAATGTCCTTGTCTACTACTGTAGTTTCTATCTTGTGTTGTGGGGGAAGTTTTGTTTTGCAGAAAATAGCCGCTCGACAAGATTGCGTGTCTCAGTGTGATGCGTTATACACTTGTGGAGCAACTATTTTCTGCAAAAGTTCTTTCCTACAAAAAGGATACTGGGGTTAAAGTAGTTATATGAGTGAGGTCCATACTTATTCACCCTAATTAAAGTGAAAATCTATTTTACAATTATTGTTTGTACATCATTTGATTAGAAAAAAGCCAAGCCCTACAGGAATTGCTGGGCTCGTAATTCAGCCCTGGAAAAGATCCACACCAGCCCTGTAGTGCAGCTGGGGGGATGAGCGCATTTTAGACCACTTTAGGTTCTAAAGTCACCTAAAATCACTGTCAATGGAAGTCATGTTAACACCTGGCTTTTGAATACGCATATTACCACTGAATAGCGGCATGTCACCTTATAATAAGGTAACGTTTAGCCCCAGTATCGCTTTTTTTAATGGAAAAACCTTTTGCAGAACATTGTAGCTCTCAATGCCACAATGCCTCGATCCCACAGTGACATAAGACAAAAAGACCCTAGAGTTTTAGTTAAAACATATCTTGGAAATTATATAGGCCGGCCCAGAATGGCTGGGAAAGGCCTTGACTGGACCAGCCATTCAGGAGTTGTCCTAAAGCTCCCTATGGTCTGCACGTCCCTGCAGCCCTAATACTGAGTAGTTACATGAAGCATGTTCAGCTATAACCAGTAAAACACAGCAGATCATGTTGCTTTAAACAGCTAAATTATACTGTAATGATGTACACAGCTCACCTCCAGGACGTACACTAGGGCCTCACTTGCGTTCCGCAGCTTCTTCGGGGGGGCAGCAGCAGAGGGGAACAGTGATGGCAGTGTATCGAGGATCATCAATGCCTGTTCAACTGTGGGAGAACGCATGATTAATGACTTAAGATATAAAGGGGAACCCAACCCCCCCCCCCCCCCCCCCCCACATCTGCACATTAACATGTTCAACTAACACTAAGGGTTTATCCAGACAGAGAACACCTTAACCCCTGACCTCCATTTCAGGCTATCCCATTGGACAAGAGCGAGCAGCAAAACTCACGTGACACGCTCTCGTCCAATGGGATTGCCTAAAATGGGGGTCATGGGTAAAGGTGTTCTCTGTCTGCGTAAGGGCTGAGTGCTTACTTGTGCTCTTCCCGATTGGATTTTTCATCTTCTTTTTCGCCACACCGTAGAACTTCAGCTTCTCGCAAAAGCCGTTCCATCTTTCCTTCAGCTCATCGATGAAGTTGGGGTTGTTTTTGTCCAAAATGCGGCGTAGTTCGCCCATCACCTACGGAACACAAGCTACAGTAAGCTAAGAAAGTACAGAGTTAAAAACATTAGTATCGATGTTGTGTTACAGCTCTTGACTTACATGCCCAATGTCCTGGAAGCAGGGATATGCCTCTATGACCTTGGCATAACGGTACTCTTCTGGAATGCTATCAGAATCAATGAAAGCTCTCCTGGCTTGGAATTCCAAATCAAGAAGCTGAGACACAGACTCATGATTTGGATTTTTCTTTCTGTACAAGGCCTGTAAATAGGGATGCAAATTATCGATTAATTCACTGGCTGTTAATTGATAAGCTTATCAATCTAATGGTTGATAAGCGGCTATTGTGCTGAAGGCTTTTGCAGAAAATAGCAGCTCGACAAGCTTACGTGCCGCGCGGCGACACGTTGTAAGTTTGTAGAGTGGCTATTTTCAGCATCCAGCAAAGGATGATTGGGTTCAGGTGGATTAATCATATTCCATAATCATATATGTATTTGATACACAGATATCTTTGTATGAAGAATAGAAGATAAAACAAAGTGCACAGTCTCGTCTGTCACATCAAAGACACTAAATTAGCATTATGGACACAGAAAACCAGCCAAACCAGAATTGTATCAATTAATTGTAGTTAATTTTAATCAAGTAATTTCTTATCTTAACAACCCTACCTGTAAGGTCTTGTAATGCTTGGCCATGGTTGCCCGACTGTCCATATCCGACTCAGGACTGTCGTCGTCTGCTGGCGTGTCAGCTATAAGACACAAATGGAATTGAGTGTTTGTGTTCTAACAGGGTTCTCACTACATCCAAGCTAGCTTGTAGACCAGCTTGTATATCTGTTATTTATCAATAGTTACAGCATAAAAAACATAATGGGTAAAGTGTGTATAAAGCTTAAATGGTAAACAATGAGATTAGTCACCAGGACTGAGAACTTTAATCCCTGCAATCAATTTCAGGTTGGGATACCGATTTTTGCAAGTCAGGGGAGAGAATAGAGCTGTAATAGTAGTGCTTCTAAGTTTATCAATTAGAAATATACCGATAATCAAATACCTTTAAAAACAAATGATTAAATATTTTTTATACAATACTGAATTCTGCCAGATAGCTCTCAATGTTTAAATGCAAATTGGACAATATCAAACCTCTTTGATTATAGTACACCAGTGTTTCTCAAATGGGGGTACGTGTACCCCTGGGCGTACTCAGATGGGGGTACGAGAGAAAATGGAATATGTAGAGTTGTAGAGCTTTAAACTAAACATTGAACTTTGACTAACAACTGTGACTGAATAGAAAATAATCGTCTACTTATTATAATTTTATTATAATATTTTTCATAAACATAAAAGTCAGACGTAAAACTGGACTTTTACAGTATTTTCTAATCAAAATATTGTCAAATATGTTGCAGATTAACCCCAAGAAGCCCAGTCTGCTTTTTGCAGAAAATACACTATTACAGGGGGTACTTGGATTCAGGAATTAGGAAAAGGGGGAACTGGAGCCCCAAAAGTTTAAGAAACACTGTAGTACACCATGAAACTTGAAGGTCACCTGTGCTTGGGTTTCCCTCTGACGACTGGCTGAGACTGCTGGTCTGGTCAGTGGAATCGATTTCATCCAGTTCAGTAGTTGGTAGCTCAAGATTGAGCACTCTTGGCTGAAGACGTCGCTTCTTGGAAGGCCTCGGGATCCCTTCTGGACGCTTTTGGGGGGTTCTGACGTTTTGCAGTCTTTTATTCAGTTGCTTGAACACAGTGGCCTGTAGAGGAAAAAGAAAAGGAAAAAAGAACAACACATTAAAATCTCCACTTAAATGTGTATTCATTTAGTAAGCAACTGGATCCATTTCCCTTACCCATGGATTCTTATTCTTCAGGTCCTGCAGCATAGGGTAGTACTTGATAATTCTTTTTGCCATGGTCCTAAGTTCTAGCCTAGATGGATATCTTTCATTTTCTGCACCCCCCTTCGCCCTCAGGATAGCAATCATGCTGATCATGGTATTACGGACGAGTCTGCATCTCAGCTCCTTTGACATCTGGCAGTTCTGCTCTTCCCCCTTCTTTGCCAACTCGAAGTACTCATTACGGACGAGTTCAAGTTCAGTGTCGGTGTGTACAACGTAATCTGGAACAGAGACCCTTACAACCTTTTCATCCATATCATCTCTGCCTGCAGTGGAGGTCTGAGGCAGTGGTGATTTGTAGTGGGGGGTCTGTGGTGATTTGTAGTTGGCAGAAGGACTGTCTTTATCAGAAGTGGAGGTCTGAGGCAGTGGTGATTTGTAGTTGGCAGAAGGACTGTCTTTATCAGAAGTGGAGGTCTGAGGCAGTGGTGATTTGTAGTTGGCAGAAGGAGGCGATTTGTATTTTGGAGTGGGATAGTTTCTGTCAGGAGTTGAGGTCTGAGGCATCGGTGACATGCTAGTAGAACTTCCTGAGTCATCTCTACCAGATTCCTGTGAAAAGAAAAAAAAATACAGTGTTAAAGGAGTGGTTTTTCCCCTCAAAAATGACTCATCATCATCAGGACTAAACATGACTTGGTGTCGAATTCAATATCGTTTGTCGCATTCCTATGAGACAAATGCAGCATTGCAGTAAATGTTTCCCCATTAACCCATTAGTGTTTTGAACTTTTTTTTTTCCTGTTCTTTTTCCCATTTGAATATTTTGACCCTGATTCTGTCTTCTGAATTCCAAATTCACGTGTCTTCCAAACACAAAAAGTTTCCTTTGAAAATGAAAAGTATATGTATATTCAAAGATTTAAACAAATGTTCACCGTTTTTAAAAATAGCAGATCTAGCATTTGCAAGACATTAATATAATCGGGTCAAAATATCCAAAGTCTTGAAGGCATTTTCACCCCCCCCCCCAAAAAAACAAACAAACAAACAAAAAAAATAACAAACAAATAAACAAACAAACAGCAGATCTACAAGCTCGCAGCACAGCACTCTATGAGCTTGTATATCTGCTGTTTGTCATGCGTTGAAGCACAAAAACAATGGTTAAAGAAGATCAAAGCAGGTCTAAATGGATCAATTCCCATGTATGGGGACCCTGAAACATTCTCATTTGTGTGTTTTGTCTTAGGAATGCACAAAAAAATACAATACAACTAGTCTCAAGGGCATGGGTAATCATGTGACCCGGGGTCAAATCATTTATTTATTTGTTGCATTCATAAGACAAAATGTACACCCTTTGATTCCATAACGAGCCCATATGCATGTGGGTCCCTTTCCGGAATCAACGTGGGGACATTTATTATAAATCCTGTGTTCTTAGGAAAGCGACAAATACAAAAATATATTGTTAAACCTAACTATATATGTGGTGAGTAATGAATAGGATTTGTCACATTTTATTTTGAGAGTTTAATACGTCAGCTTACATCTAAACCATATACCTGATAATTAGTAAATTGTTGATTAGAGTCAGAGTTATTATTCTGTTATGCAAAACTATTGCTATTAGTTACAGTGTTACAGATCAAGTACTAAAGCAAAGAAGTTCAACGGATTACTAGTAAGTGCTGTGTTAGTTTATACGCTGACCTGATCACCATGGAATGTAAGCCAAATTCTTTTTCTTCTTAGGAAATGTTCTGGGCCTGGGAAGATATCCCTTAGATCATCTCGGGTGAGGCTGCACAGCATTGCCTCGCTGATGTTAGCAGCTAAAGGGGAGTAGGAAAGAAAAATTACATGAAGAAAACACAGTATTAATACTTGTGGCTGAAAATATTTCACATCCACTTTGATTCAGGGGATCCCTGCTACGGCACCAGGGACCCCCATTTGTTCTATGGAACCACGTATGTATGTAAAGAGCCTTTCCACAGAACTAGATTATGGAAAAGTCCATTTTCTTCCCCTTAACATAAAAAAATAAACTTCCATATATTATAGATTAATGTTGCATGCAGTTAACTATTGGTATATATATGCTGGATTTATCACACAGAAATGTCAAAATTCTGAAAGGTATGTTAATCTATATGCAATCACTTGGTCTACAATACCTTTGAACAAACAATTGTGCCCTATTTAACTAAACAGAAACTAAACTAAACACACAACTACTAATACTACAAACTATTCTAAATCAAACTAAATCTAAACTAGTAAACTACAACTAACTGACGGACCGATCTGACAAGGAAATGGCTGCTGCAAAACGCTTCGTGTTTACTCGCTGGATGCTTTCTGACACTAGGCGCCTGCACTGGGGCGGAGCATGCCTTTTTATACTGGTGATTGTGGGTAATCTAGGGTTGCCACATTGGTGGAAACCACTCGAGACGAATGAGGACACATTAATATACAATCGCCATTAAAAATATAGAAAAACGTCCCCGGGCACAAAAACGTGCCCCCCCAGCTGAACGGTTGGGTTCGGGCGGTCAAGATTCTCGGCCCGCCCAGCTGAGAGAGTTAATAAGCTCCATGCCAAAACTAGAGTACATGTACTAGTCCATTGGTTCTCAAAAACTTGTGGGAGTTCCAGAGGGTCCTCAGCTATATGATAATTAGGAACCAAATGGACTCAGCATGTATGTAACTCAGAGAGTGTGCAAATGTAACCAAATGGATAGGGACCATTTAGTTCCATTTGTACACGTCTCAGAGTTAAACTTAGCATTGATATAAGTTGCAGTCCCCAAGATAGAAATGCAATTAAAAAGGGGTCCCTGGCCAATAATACATGTCAAACTGGGATCCCAGCGGCTGATGTTTAAAAATCACTATTAAACACGTTGGGGGTCCTCGGCATCAAAGAGTTTGAGAACCACTGTACTAGTCAACAAAATGTTTCAGCATGAAGCTCATTTAAAGAGGCCCTATAACTTCAAGTTATGTTTTTTTCCTAGTAACAAATAACAATAAAAAAGTGGTCCTATGGTTAACGCGCGAAAAAATAACAGACTTACAAACTCGCAACAAGTCACTGAGTGCTATGATAGGGGCTTGAAGATTTGCTTTTTTGGCCCACAACGCGGGAGCAAACATTTAATAGAAGTGAAAACACTTAAAGTCCCAATATGTAATTTACATTAAATTGCGGGCGTTTCTATATTTCCCAGACATTATGTTTAATACATTTTCATGCATTACAGTTCAGCCTTACCCCTTAATGTGGAGACAGCTACGTCGTCCAGGCCTTCCATTTTGCAAAAAAGCGGGGCCGGCTAGCAGTTAGCTGGTTAGCAAAACTTTGCCGCCACTCTGAAAACATTAAACACAACAATAACTTTCAAAATGATTGCCGCGTTAACGTAACCACCATCAAATGTAAAACGCCATATTGTATTCTACTTACCAGAGGTGAAGTGTGAATGAACTCAGGATTCTTCTAAAGTTGTAAAGAATGTAACGACGCGGTGTAAATAACTTTTTTTCTTTCATTGAAACTCCAGTAGCTGCGCAGCTGCGCAGTGCGTTCCCTCCGGCTATGGGCTCAGCAGAGCCATCTAGTAGAAGAGTTGCGACATTGAGGGGTCAGAAAACAGCCTGGTCACGTGGTCCATGTACTCGCGCGAGCCCATAGGCTTTAATGCATTTAGTAACTTCCGGCTGTCACTATTCATGTCACTATCCAACAGAAGCCTATGTGGAGTGACTGGCCCCATGAAGTGAACGGAGTTGGCGTAACTCTGTCTATTTCCAAGGCTCTGGGGCGCAGTGGTCGCTACCATTCCCATTGAGAAGGGGTGTTGCAACAGTGATTATTTAGTACATCGGCCAAAAAACATACTTTCGTAAATTATGAGCCTTTCAAAACACATCAGAATACATATCTTTCCACTTCGTTCTATCTATTGTGCGGGTGAACGACAAAGAAGAAATACCATTTCTGAAATAGAATCCCCCGACCCCCGATAATGTTATGGTTTAGTCGGACTTGAAGCCTGGTCACGCGAGATTAGTAGGGAGGAAGGCGGCAATACATGCATGGAGGAGGAAGAGACGAACAGCGAAAATAAACAACCAGACCACATTTTGCCCACATTTTGCATTCAGTTTGTGTTGCTGCTGACGGACAAGAAACGTTGGACTTTGAAGATGATTTGGCGCTGTTTTATCTGCTACGTTTTCGTGGCACTTACTCTAAAAAAACTTTTAAGTCACGTTAACAATGTACACAGTCGTAGCGCTGACTTTCGTGTGGTGTGTGGCATTGATGGATGCTCAAATGAGTACCGGGTGTATAATTCATATTATTATCATATCAAGCGAACGCATGCACATTATCTTCAACTTGGGCCAGCAACGGTTGAAGAAAACGTACCAACGCTACCAGGAACAAGTGAAACCACAAACACCGAGACGCTGAACAACAGCACTGTTGCTGTGGATCATCATGTACCCGCAACAGCACCTTCCCCAGACATCGATGAGACATTCAACGCAACTCCGAGGGTATGTATCCCCCCCACCCCCAAGTCCTTATCCTCTAGCTGTAAAATGAGATTTGCATGTTTTTGTATTTATATATAATTGTGATTGTCAGTGTAAAACTAAAACCACGATGCAACATCAATTGCCCATAATGGGATTTGGTTAATTTGGAAACTCTCAAAAGTTAGACATGTAAAAAAACAAGTGTCTAGTGAAACATTTAATTATAGAATAAATGGACTGATGGTATTCACCTAAATGCTGTCAGTGTAATCAAGTTATCAAATGTCCCGGGTGGGATGTGAATCTCAAAATAACTAATCCACTAGTTCACTCTGTTGTGTGCTTGAAGTTTGGGTATAGAACTGTTTATGTGTAGAACAAAGTCAATCCCAATGTAATGGAGGCGGGAGGGGGCCCTAGCCTAGAACAGTGGGGTCCAGGGGTCCCTGAGGAAGTTGGGTCTCAAGTTAAATGATATTTAGGAAGCAAATAGACCCTCATGGGTCTGTAACTTTGAATGTGTACACAATCTACACATGGAACCAAATGGTGCTGTTAGGGTTCATGTGGTACATTTGTCATTGTCAAAGTCAGAAATTGTGAAAACAGCTTATATGTTTTGTGCTATTTTCACAATTAAACCATGTTATGCAAAATATAATGTTATGTCTCAACCCTTTGAACAACTCCCCAGTACTTCTCAGGGGTGGATGTTTCCTCAATTAAAATATGGTTGTTTTGGGGGTTCGGTTTTGAAAAGGTTCAGAACCTCTGCTATAGCATACCCAGTTAAAAGTACTAGTTTAATCACATGGTGTAGCTGGTTAACATCATCACTTTTCACTATTTTTAATAGAGATATTTGCTTATCTTTCTCAGACTGCAGAAGTTGCAGAGGGCCGTGAGAAGGGAGGCCTTTTCAAACATGCCACTGCATTTCTTCTCCAAGCCAGAGAAACACAACGACTGACACAGGTATTGTCTTCTAATGTAATTTCATTGTTAGTAGTAAATTAAACTTAAAAATAGATCCTTTGACGCTCCTCCCAATATTTCTTGCGTGTCGAAAGGTTGCTATGGAGTCAGGGGCACGCTTCATTGCAAGCTCTCGTTTGGAACTATCCCTATTTTGCAGGTGTTTCAGTCAGAGATGGGCAGGGTTTTATGCCTTTCAGGGGCATGCTCTGGCTACTCTCTGTCTGTCAAATGGCCGACGAAGCGGTGTGCTTAAATAAGGTGCAACGCACCAGTAATAGGCAAAACACAGTAGATAGCGAAAACTATTGGAAGTCCTGACTGCATAATGGTCCACCCATTATGTGACCTACGAAATAGCCTAGATCAGGTGGTCTAGATGTCACGATGGTGAAAGTTCTGTCTGAATCGGTAATCAATCACGCATGCATGTGCGTGCTCACCTACGACCCGTTTATAAATCCACATTGCACGACCACTGGGTTTAGGCATGAAACCCATATCTGACTACACACCTGCAAAAAAGGGATAGTTCCAAACAAGAGCTTGCAATGAAGCGCATAGAGATTCATAGAGAGGTGATTTGGCAATGGTACCCGTGCATCGAGTAGCGATCGGGAAAGGGAGGTTTTCCCATGATTCTCCGCTGCTTCTGCATGCTACGTCTTCACGTGCGTCACTGAAACGTAAGTTGGTAGGCCAATCAGAGGCATATGACGGCAGGTGTTTAGCTACGCAGCCAATAAGAACAGAAGAGCCATGCAAACCAGGAACTACTCTGTTGAATTGAATATTCTAGTCCCGGGAAAGACGCACTGTGGTTGGCCAGTAATCATTTGAGTGGCAGTGATCGGCAGCCATTAGCAGCAATACCTCCCTTTTGAGGAAGTAGGGCTACAGGTCCGTTTCGCGTCGGCTCCAATAGAACACACAGACCATTGCTCTCTATGAATCTCTATGATGAAGCATGCCCCTGACTTGCGCATAGCACCCTGTCGCCACGCATGCCATTCGACACATGAGTAATATTGGGAGGAGTTGCGATTTATAATGAATAAAAACCCTGCAAGGAATATGTCATAATTTCTGAGCGGTGCTTGCTGGTCTGCAATCGTATATGTCTTGTCTTGTCTGTCTGTGTCTCTAGGAGCATGAGTGTCTGTCCATGTCCAGGACCGGGGTTTACAAACTTTTTTGACTCGGGGCATCCCTGTTAATTATTTTTGAATCCACAACACCCCTCACTTGCACTGTTATCTGTTAAAATCTTACATCATATTACGCTAAAATCTTACATCATTCATATTACGCTACAGAAAATTGCACGTTTCCACCTGGGTTATCGGCTATGGCACAGATAAATAGTAGTTTCCATCAGAACTGACTGAAAATAACATTACTACTTCATCCCTATTCTGGGGGGACTATTCACCCCAAATAGCTACAAGCTCACAGCATGTTGTGGGCTTGTAGATCTGCTCTTTTTGGTGAAGAGAGCTGGTATAGATGGGGGGGGGGTCTCATCAAATACAGTACAAATCTCTTTTTCTGAGCATAGAGGATCTGTAGGTGTTTAAACTTACTGAAGTGATGTTGGTTAATTATCATATCATTCTGAGGCACCCCCATACTTGAATCAAGGCACCACCAACTTTGGGAAACTCTGGTTGAGGAACATGAGCCTCTGTCTCGTTTCTTTTGTTTTTTTGATTATTTGTTGTTTTACACTGCAAGTTGATACACTGTTGTTACACTGTAACTTGATTATTATATTCCCCATGTATTTATGTGTGTATTCTCTCCCTTCCTCAGAGAGCTGTTAACCAGATGGTGAATGGGGTGCAGCAGTACCAGGCGGCATTACTGGAGCACCTAAAACACCAAATGGGTGACGTGCTTGAAGGACATTCTGGTGACTTTGATCAACTGAAGAGCGACATGATGGCTGTATTTGACAATTTTGTTGACCCTTTCAGTGAAATCTCTACAACCCACTTACAGGACAAGACCATCAAAGAACTGTTAAAACCTGTTGAAGCAGAGGTTATTAACTTAAGAAGTACAGCATGTTATGTAAAACGTGGAAATGCCAGAGCCCTTACCCTTAAACGCCATTCCTTTTATTATATTCCACTGATTAAAAGTTTGGAGCAGTTGCTATTGCACCCAAGAATTGTCCAAATGATTGAAGAGGGGCCTCAGACATGCAAAGATGGCTTTTTTGGTGATTTTATTGATGGAGACATTTTTAAGATGCACCCACTGTTTGCAAAAGACCCCAAAGCATTGCAGTTAATCTTGTTTAGTGACGAAGTGGAATTATGTAACCCTCTTTCATCTCGTGCTGGTCATAACAAATTGTTATTGATCTATTACACCTTAGGTAACATCAATCCTAAATACAGATCGAGACTTGCTGCAATTCGTCTGCTTGCCATGGTAAAATCTGAAGATTATCGCCAATGTGGCATTGATAAGATATTTGAGAGGGTTAACCGTGATCTTCATGATCTGTACAATGGTGTTCAAGTTATCACTGCAAATGGTGCAAAGACAATCTATGGGGCAGTTATGTCTGTGTGTGGAGACACACTAGCACAACATGAAGTTGCTGGATTTAAAGAAGGTGTGGGGTTTGCATATAGTAAATGTAGGCACTGTGAATGTAACTTTGAAGACATGCAGAAAATGTTCAATGAAGATTTGTTTGTTAAAAGGACCATGTCAGCTCATTTGAGACAATGTTTAGAAATTGAAAAGGCAAGCACTGACTTTCTGAGAGAACATCTAAAAACAACATATGGTATAAAAAGGAGGAGCATATTAACTGAATTTCCACACTTTGACATAATCACTCAGACCCCTCAAGACATTATGCATGTTATTCTTGAAGGTGTAGCCCCATATGAAATCAAATGTGTTTTAAAGCAACTTGTGCTTTCAGGACGTATGGATTTAGACTCATTCAACAGTGCTATCACTGGTTTCCCTTACTCTCCTCTTGACGCCAGGGATAAGCCTTGCCCCATATCTGTCAATACATTGACATCTAATGATAATAAACTGAAACAGTCAGCTGGGCAGATGCTGGTTTTGTTAAAGATCTTACCATTTATTTTAGACTCTATTGGAGAAAATGATTACACAAAAATGCTGCTTAGATTGTTAGAGATTGTAAAAATTGTGTTTTCACCAATTATTGCTCTTTCCACCCTTTCAAAATTGAAGCTTTTAATAGAGCAACATTTGAAAGAATTCAAAGAACTGTTCCCAGACACAAATATTCTACCCAAACAACATTACCTTTTACATCTTCCAGCTCAGATTAAGTCACTTGGTCCTGCTGTTAGACACATGTGTATGCGGTTTGAGTCTAAACATTGTTTTTTCAAACAGTGGGCTTTGAAAAGCAGTTTTAAGAATATTTGTCAATCTCTTGTGAAGCACAACCAACTTTATGAATGTAGCCAGAATGCCCAAGACCAACATCCAATTGTTTCAAGTGAACTTCAAATTGGCCCTGTCTCTGAGGTGGAAAATGTCAGATATGTAGAGAGGAAGGTAAAAGACTTCTTTGGAGAGAAAGTTGAACATGTAGTGTCTATACCGTGGATAATGCAGCATGGAAACAAGTTTACATGTGGAAAGTCTTTGGCTATTTCTAATGTTATCCACGGCATTCCAGAGTTTGGTCTTGTGTCCAAGATTTATATTGTTAATTCATCGTTGTATTGTTTTGAATGCCAACCTCTCTCTACCATTGGGTGGAATGACCATTATTTAGCATATGAGGTAGAAGTTCCTCTTCAGGCGCAAGGCAATATTTTTGTTGATGCTGGAGAAATTGTTGATCATATGCCATACTACTATGTTACAGCAAATGATAAAAAGTATGTTCCAATCAAGTATGATCTGACCGACATCATTGCAGAACATAATTTCTAATAAAGATCTTTTTACTAAGTCTTTTTCTTAAAATGAGATGATATGACTAAGTATTTCTCTTAAAATGAGTTGATAAGTCTTTCAGTAACACCACATCAGCTTGTACGGGCCTTGGTAATGACTGATATGGCAAAAAAAACTTGTTATAGGTGAGGCATGACTCAATACAAGTTCGTTTCAAGATTTTTTTCACTAGGTAAGATATTTAAGTTAAACAGTCTTAAAACAAGTCCCTTTGTCTCACAGAAATTTGACTGGTTAAGATAATGCATCTTAAAGTAAGTGCGATGAGTGATTTTGTATAGAAATAAGCCAGTCTGACTTGGTAAGATTTTGTGTTTTTGCAGTGTACCTCAGGGAGGACACATTGTGTTTTGCTTCTGCAAAATGTACAGCAACCGGGTTGCGTTGGTCTTTCAGGCGTATGTTGCTTCTGTGCTCTGCAATTCTGGTCTTCAGGCATCTGGACGTTTTTCCTATGTAAGCAAGACCACAAGGACACAAAATTAAGTAAACAACATTCTTCTGATTACATGAAATAAACCCTTTGATTTTCATCTTTTTGCCTGTGTGCGGGTGATTGTAGGTTGTGCACTTCATAGTAAAGTTACATTGAGTACAGGAACCACACCGATAATTGCCATCAGGCATGTCTAAGAAGGTTCCTTTAGTTACAGGGGGTAAGTCAGATTTTACCAGCATATTTCTGATGTTGGGGGACGTTTATAGACTACTTTGGAGTGTTTTTAAAGATATTGCACAGTTGTGGATCTGTGTTCACTATGTGCCAATGGTTTTTTATGATCTTCTCAAACTCTTTCCCCATGGGAAACTGCAATATCTTTAAAAACACTCCCAAAGTAGTCTATAAACGTCCCCCCAACATCAGAAATATGCTGGTAAAATCTGACTTACCCCCTGTAACTAAAGGAACCTTCTTAGACATGCCTGATGGCAATTATCGGTGTGGTTCCTGTACTCAATGTAACTTTACTATGAAGTGCACAACCTACAATCACCCGCACACAGGCAAAAAGATGAAAATTAAAGGGTTTATTTCATGTAATCAGAAGAATGTTGTTTACTTAATTTTGTGTCCTTGTGGTCTTGCTTACATAGGAAAAACGTCCAGATGCCTGAAGACCAGAATTGCAGAGCACAGAAGCAACATACGCCTGAAAGACCAACGCAACCCGGTTGCTGTACATTTTGCAGAAGCAAAACACAATGTGTCCTCCCTGAGGTATATAGGAATAGAACATGTTGAGACCCCACGAAGAGGTGGAAATGTGGACAACCTCCTCTTGAGACGGGAAAGCTATTACATACATACACTACAAACCATGGCTCCAAAGGGCCTGAATCAAGAAAATGAAATGAGACATTTTCTATAAAGTTGCTTCTGTGTTCCTGCATCACTAGTCACTAGAGGGGGCCCTTTGTACTTTTACTGCCATTGTCAATCCTGGCCAGAGGTACTAATATGTTGATCTGTGTTCACACACATGAGACAAGGTGCACATTGTCTCATGGGGTGAACAGGGACAACATAATTTTTTGGGGGTAGCCTAATCTCCAAGAAAATGGTTCTATAACTATAATGTTTTTAATATGTTTTTAAATTGTAAATAGTATATGTAACTTGGTATGTAGATGCAAGTACTTGTTTACACTTTGTCCTGTGTTCCTCATGAGAAAACCTCTCACACCTGTGTCCTGTGGGGGTGGCTCACAGCAGGGGGAGGTTCTCAATCAAGGGGAAGTGATTTAAGTGCAGTATCATGTGTGTGCATTTATGTACGGACCTGATGAAGATCTACTGAGATCGAAACGTTGTCCAATTTTTCCAATAAAGTAAATCCTTTACCATAACACTGGTGTGCGGGCCCTACTCTACTAAACTATTACTCACCACCTACAAATCACTCCACAACCTGGCCCCCCCCTACCTCTCCGACCTCCTTGTGCCACACGCTCCATCCCGCTCACTCAGGTCAAGCGATGCCGGTCTCCTTACAGTCCCCAAGAAGATCAGGCTCAAAACCTGGGGTGATAGAGCCTTCTCCGTGGCCGCCCCTACCCTCTGGAACACCCTCCCCAAACACATCCGGGATGCCCCCTCACTTCCCACTTTCAAAACCGCACTGAAGACCCACCTCTTCAGGACTGCTTTTCCAAACTGATGTGTTTTAACTTGTTACTTGCATTGTTTTATTAATTTTACTTTTTACTTTTCTCCTAATAAAGTTGTCTTTTTAGCTCTTGCCCCCCTCACGCGCACACACACGCAGACACGCGCACACATACACACACACACACTTCTAGAACCATGTAAAGCGTCTTTGGGTACTAGAAAAGCGCTATATAAATTTCAGATATTATTATTATTATTATTAGGTCTTGAGCGTGTGCTGGTGGTTCACAAACGTTTTATTTTCAAGGACGCTCTTAACTCTGAGAGTGCAGAAATAGTGTTTTCATCAGCGCCCCCACACCCTAGGTAGGTCGATACACTAGGGCAGGGGTCAGCAACCTGCGGCTCAGGAGCCGCATGCGGCTCCAGAACACAGCCCTAGTGGCTCAGTGGTTGTAGCATTATTACATACACACTGGGGTGATCCGCACCAAAATAATAGAAACATTTCAGTCACCCAAAACGCGTTGCGCTGTCTGACAGTTGCCAGTTAAAGTAGCACTTGGCCATGTCAAAAAAGCCCAGCAGTTGTCAGAGGTGGAGCTTTCAATCTGAACCACCCATTTTCAAAGGTTTACTCAGTTTACCATGTCATTAATATACCTTAGAGATGTTGTGTGGACTAGAAATGGAGTTCTGTAAAACTCCTTTATTTTTTTTTAGAAACTCCATTTTTGAAAAAAGGTTGTGTTTCACGATGATAATGATTTTTCTTTTAATATTATTTTTTTCTAAGAGTGTGCAAATGGAACCAAATGGACCCGCCAGGGTCCATTTGGTTCACATTTGCACACTCTCAGAAAAAAATAATAATAAAATGCGGATCCAGACAGATTTTGAATTTAATTTTGGGTCGAAAATGGCTCTTTCAACATCTTGGGTTGCCGACCCCTGCACTAGGGCTCCATTTTTGTTACATGCTAAACCCCTTATCCCAAATGCCTCATCCCTTTTTGTTACTATTTTTAAAAAAATGGGAATAGTTCAATGTGCCAATCTACTGTCACATTGTGAGCATATACACTGGCCATTTGAACTATTGAAAAATGTTTTTTAATATACTTTAACAAGGCTAAGAAGTTAAGGGATAAGGGGTTTAGTGGTGACGAAAATCTAGGCATTAGTATAAATTAGCCTTCCTTCCTCTTGTTACCTGTCCTCCCTCTGAGATGCACCAGAGTGTCCTGGCACAGGCCTGAGGCACGGTGAAAATCCCTTAACCATGTTTTAATGTCTTGTGTGTACAGGCACCTCCAGTCTGCCTCCACCAAAGCCTTTCAGCACGTGAAGGTGGACACACTGTGCCAGCCGGAGGCTGTTTCTACTGTAGCAGTGCCAGGTTAGTGCTGCAATGCAACAGCAATCCAATAATGTTCAGTGGAGAAATGAACGTCCATGGAGCATGCTCCATGGACGTACTTTCTTTCATTGGCATTGGAGATCTGCAATGTTTCGACTGTTATGTCGTCATCAGGGAAATTCAGATGAAGCTCAAAAACAATTGTTTGAAATTGTAAATATCCTCTTCCTTTTCCTTGAGATTTGCCTGGATGACTTGTTGTCATCCAGCACGTGAGCTAAGTTAGCGGTTTTGTGTGTCAGATGATAAATGATACCTCCGCCGTCAGCCTTTATCAAGACCAGGGGTGCCCACACTTTTTTGACTTGAGAGCTACTTTCAAAATCAGAGCTACTTTTCAAATCTACACATCAAAAATGTGATTATTCCATCACTGAAAATTAATTTCAAGGCCCCATGAAAGTGGGAGCTTTGAAAGAATGGTTATGGTGTTACTTACTGTTATAGTGTTTAGGAATAATGCGAAAAATGAAAAATAGAGGGAGAGAGTTGGAAGGTTTTCTTGTATATGCTACTACTGACGTTTGAAAACAGTATTTGGGGTTTGAATTGACAGTTAGTAATGTTGAGTTTAGTCTCTTGCACCCAAAACTAAGAACTTTCACGCTTGGAAAAACAATGGTCAAAATAACAATTATTCTAATTATTTTCTAATTGCGTGGACTCTTGAGAGCGTAAAACGAAACCAAATGGACCCGTAAGGGTCCATTTGGTTTCGTTTTAACGCTCTCAAGAGTTAGAGATCTATGGGGGCTGTCGTGATCTACCTGCATGGTCTGTGTGATCTACTGGTAGATCACGATCTACCTTTTGGGCAGCCCTGATCAAGACCATGCAATGGAGCCAGTATGGACATTAACCTTCATATTGACGTTGTTTTCAGCCCTTGTCCGATTTTGACACTTGTTTGGCATGCATTTATCACTTTTGTCGGAATATTACTAACCGGTAAAACCCTAAATCTAGTTCTCACACTTTTGTTTCTCATGTGTTCTTAGCGGCTCAGAACAGCTGAGAGCACTGTGCACCTCAGATAACCCTGGGAGGCTACTTAGGTCTGATATTTATTACCTTTAAACTCCGAGCCCATGTGAAAAATGAAATAACTAGAAACCCCTTGTACGCTAGTTTATTGTAAATGTCGGGTAATCAAGACCAATCAATGCTGGCCTACGTCCATAGCCTCAAGGCAAGGCAAAGAGAGTCGATACCTTGATGTGTGATGCTTGGCAGGCAGCCGTGCGGACGGCTGTACGTGTGTCTGTTTTCTACTGACTTCTAATGGCTTTCTTTGTCTCTTCCCCAACCCTGATCCTTTTTTATTATTCTCTTCTCTTTCCCCTCCACTCTGTTCTCACTTCCTTATCTCCGTATTCTAAACACCGTCACGTATCCCATTTCTTTTTTTTTTTTCGTCCTCATGTTTGCTTTCATTCTCTCTTCACTACCTCTGCTGTTTCCTCACACTTTTCTCCTTGACACGTCTTGCTCTGTCGCTTCCACTGTCGCTGCTTAATGTCGTCCCTGTCTCTGGCCTCTCTCTCTCTCTCTCTCTCTTCATCCTCTCCTCATGCAGCCGCATGGTGCAGCCTGAACAGGGACTGATGACGGAGAGGTTTCCGACCGTGCGCCGTGATTCCTGGAAAGCCCTCCCTAAACCGTTTATCTCCCCCTCATCCCCCCTTACCCCCCGCCCCGGCTAACACTACCACCCTCACCCACCCACCTCCCTCCCTCCCTCCTCCCCTCACCCTTTCACTTTTTGTAAGTACATGTTTACACAGTGAAAATGAATGGTGTCAACTGCAGTGAATATTGAACAGTACATTTAAAAGGATAAAAAAAGAAAAAAAAAAAAAAAAAAACTTCTTTGCGTTTGCATCTCACCGTGGTAGCTAGGATAGCCTGAGACGTCGGTTTGGGCTGGTTTCATGTACTGGATGGAATTTAGCTCTGTTCACGTTAAGGCAGATTTGTTTCATGTAGCAAGGAACATGGGGTTAGCTTTCTCATGTAGCAGTAAGCTTTTTGGGACGATTTTATTTGGGTATCGTCATTGAATTGAGTTTTCTTCCCCTATACTTTTGTGATGAGTTCACCTTAGGTAGCAGATAGAGAAAGGATAGAGTTCGTTAATGTAGCTGTCATTTCACCGTAGACACGTCTGATGTGTTGTATCTTGCCGAACGCATACTGGTGTCTTGAAAATCGACAGTTTGCCACTTTCCAGCATATCTGACATGCGTTTTGCTCGACACAACACACACGGCCAGCACAGTTTTCTTCTCCTCCCCCCTCCCATGCGATGCTCAACTGGGACGTAGCAGTTTAAAGTGAATCACTCCGCGATAGACTCATTCCTTTAGCTTTCTTGTCTTGCTACCAGTGTAGGCATAATGGTGAGAAGTCGAGGGTTGGATTCCCACACGAGTTGTCGGCATCAGGGTCATTTTTAGAAGTGAAATGAATGGTTACACATCGTGAGCATGTTTTGTCTTAAACAATAATTGTGCTGCTACCTTTCGGCTGGAGAATAGGTGAATAATTAGGGAGGGTAGGAACTAGGGATAGCATCTCAGTATTCTCCATCATGCAGCTAAAGTTTGTGTTCTTTTCTGGCCTTCCTTTTTTATGTATAATATGTCTGAATTGGCAATTGGTAGCCTACAGTATATTAGCTGTATAAGTCTAGTAGAGATTTTGCATATAAAAGACATTGTTCTATTATTATTATTATTATGATTATTATAATTATATTCGTATTATTGACGTCTTTAGTGCTACGGTGCAAATTTTCACTAGCTACTCACATCTTCGTTCAAAAGTGATTATTATAAGAGATGTTAGACAGCTTTCTCATCTGAATGACATTAACGTTAAAGCCTTAAACATCACCACATGGTTGAGGAGCTTGTACAGGGTTTTTAAAAGGATGACTTGTTGTTTGTTGTGATGTTAAAGTGAGACGTACCTGCTGACATATGACTGTGTGCAGCACTAGTATGTGTTGTTGCCACTATGGTACCAAAACAGTTCCATATAATCCAACAGATCGCACTGTTTTCATAAGAGCTCGGAGGCGTTTCTGCGTCATTAGCGACCTTCCCCAAGAGGGGCTTAAAAATGGCTTTCGTCGAACTGGTTTAATATTTGTGATATACGGTGATTGGTGTACCTAATTCAAGAATAAGATTCACAGTAGGTATTAAACTCAGCTCTCCAGCAGATTATTATTAATAACAGTGATAAAATAGTTTGGAAATAACCACAGTGTTGTACACCACCTGTGACATTTTGGCTACTAGTAGAAATATAATAATAATAATAAAAAAAAAATATATATATATATATATATATATATATATATATATATATATATATATATATATATATATATATATAATATATATATATATATATATATATATATATATATATATATGTGTGTGTGTGATTTCTAACACGAGTCTTACGACGTCCGAAACTGAGCAGAGCTGAACCAGAACCAGAACTTTCGGGTTTTGTGCCTCGATACTGCTCTGAAAACCCAATAATCATCAATCAGCCTGGTGTCAATTAGGCCCACCTGTGTTTCAACTGCAGCACACCGATTTCAACCCTCGACCCCCAAACACCTCCCCCAACACAACACACACACACACACACACACACACACACACACACCCACACACACACACACACACACACACACACCCCCCCCACACACACACACACACACACACACACACACACACACACACACACACACACACACACACACACACACACACACACACACACACACACACACACACACACACAGACACAAACCCATGAACGTAAACACAATCAGGACTCTCACTCCGAAAGCACAATGTAAAAAAAAAAGAAGAAAAAAAAAAGAAAAGAAAAAAGATTATTGTGACTTAAAGATATATATTGCTTATTGAGTATGATGAGAGTATTTAGAAATGGTTGAACTATATGATAATACTGTCTAAACATATTTTTTTTTCTTAATGATATGATTGTTTATGATTCACTCCACAACTTTAGAGTTCTAATATGACTTTCAGAGATGCCATCTGCCATCCATGTACCACTGATCAACATACTGTATCTCCTATTTTACCTGTGAGTGACACTAGTTTTGTCACCTTCCAGTTTACTGTATGTAATGGACCCTGTGATAGTTCATTACTGTTCTGGGAACAACTATTAATCCAGCTAAACTGATACTACTTACTATTATACTCCCTTGAGCTTCTGGGATGCATTGAGCTGGGCATGATAATGTGGAATGTGGAAGTGTTAAAAAAATGTTATGACATAAAGACAGACATGATTTATAAATGAATAAATGTTGCTATGCCTACAGAACAAGCATGGACTAACTTTTATGCTGTATCTCTTGAGCAATGTTTATTAACAAGCACTGGGATGTGCTAGTATCCACTCATGTATTAATTAGTATAATAGACTGTGTTTAGTCTCCCGCGTCAGCCCAAACTGTGTCCGGTTTTCATTTGCTTCCCCAGGCAGGATGCCATCCCATTACGACGACACACAAAAAGCCATAATGCAAGGGTTGAAGTTTACATGTCAATGATATAGCCATAGTTTTAAAAGTACATACTGTGCCCAGCTGAATGCAGCCCATGATGATCTAAAGGAAGGCGATCTCCTCAATGTTTGTCGTGCCCATGCGGCTTTGTATGGGTTCTGGATATGATCTATAATTCTATGGATATGACGTGGGCAGGTCAAAGATGCCAATACTGTTACTTTACATTGTTGATACATTCCTGAACGCTCCTGAGACTGTGCAAGCTATTCTTTTCTATCCTCCTACTCCTGAGTCCTCAGTGCAACCTGTGCTTTGTCATACAACGAAAGAGTTATGTCATTGAAATGTAGAATACGGTCAGAGCCCTACCTTTTGAATGTTCAACATTCTGATGTATCTGGCAAATGTTCCAATATAAAAGGGATTGTAAGTGTACTAAAACAAGCCTTCCCATTAAGGTTAAGGTGTTATTATAAGGAGGCTGGCAGGCTAGCTGCTGCCTTGGTGGAATGTTGTGTCCCTTATGGGTCAATGTTTACACTTTAATTTAAAATAAGACTCCAGGGGGTGCACTCAGAAGTATGCAGGTTTGTTCCTACTGCTGGGGGCACTGGGGTTGTGTTTCCCTGCTCCGCCCCCGTCATCAGCGCCCACTTCCCCAGGTAGGGTTGGCGAAAGGGCCTTCCTGTGTGTAGTTTGCATGTTCTCCCCGTGACCCCTAGGGGATCCTCACAAAATACTCTTTACTGCCCCCACAACCACCCCCCTTCCGTACCGGCCAGCCTCCTGACCCCCTGGACAAGAACTGGTTGGAATAACGCCTTCCTTCCACGCTCTACGTATGTCCAACCGGGGGGAAACTCCCACCCCACTCCGCATGCATTGAAGGAAGAAGCATGAGCTCAGTTCAGGGCTCTTCCCAGGTTGGCAGAGGGAGAATAGCAACCAGGATTACAGCTTATTAGGCAATTGGCATTGGGTGAAAAAAATTGTTGGCTGAAATTAATGACACTGAAGAGCCTGCTGTGTGTGTATACAGTACTAGTGTTGACAGGTTCGAAGCTTTGTGATATTATTGAAATTATTGCCAAACTGACGACTATCAACATAACTCTCTCCTTCTATGGCTATTCTTTTTCTATCCTCCACCTGAGTGCATGTCAAATGAATGTCCAGTAACTTCTTTGCCGTAGTATTAGGCCATGCTACTCTTCAATGGGTTTTGTGCATTTCTTACCTTATTTTCCTGTTTCTTTTCTAGTATTCCAATGAAAAGGAGACAAAAAATGAATAAATCCTATTATATTAAAAAAGATATATATATATATAATATTATATATATATATATATTAGGGCTGTTGAATGATTAAAATTTTTAATCAAATTAATCACGGCTTCAAAATTAATTTAATCATGATTAATCACCACTCGAACTAATGACGCTGGAGTAATGCTACTCCAAAATATGCCATGTTTTCCTGTACAGGATTTCAACATTTAAAAAAGAAACAGAATCTGTGACAAAAATAACCATTTAACTTTAAAATATTGATCAAAATAGGTGATCTACAAGCCCTCAATGCTTGGAGATCCTCCAGCTATACTCTATGGCTCTGGTTACAGGAGACACACAGCTATACGTCTCCGTAAAGCCGTGCTTTACCCCATAGTTTTTCAATGAGAAAATGCTCAGTGGTTGAATCAGTGTGCACATGAGTTAATTGTGTTAAAATTTTTAATCAGATTAATCAACAAAATTAACTTAATCCCATTAATTAACTATTTTCAACAGCCTTAAATATATATATATATATAATATATAATATATATATATATATATATATATATATATATATATATATATATATATATATATATATATATATAATATATATATGAGACTAGAAAATATGGCATACAAGAACATTCACTTTTATGGCAATGTTTAATGAAATATTCTAATTCATATGTATGTTTCAATAATACATCTTTCTCTCCTTAAGTTTAGAGACTTATTGCAGAGATGCAAGTAAAAATATTTGGTCTATGAACTACTTTGTTGAACTTCTAGATGATGTAGAGTGATGCGACTCAATAAAACTACAAAACTGGAGTCCAATGACTGGTTGTTGTTTTTTTCTTATGCACTGTTGCACACATATAAAATACATATGTTTATTTATTTAATCTCGCACGCACGTGCATATACACCCCCCCCCCCCCCCCCCCCCCCCCACACACACACACACACACAGCTTTTTTAAGCATCCCAACAAGCTATTTAAATGTTTAGCAATCAGAAACTTCCTGTCTTGATGCTTGGGTTTGGTAAATCAAAATAATACAAATTATGGATTTGAATATATTTGGCCAACAGACATTAACACGCCCTTCATTCTAAAGGCATTGGTACAAAAACAAAATGCTATATACGTCATCCATGAACACAACATGAAGATTTTGTTTGAGATGGGCTACTACAGGGGTGCCCACACTTTTTTGAGTTGAGAGCTACCTTCAAAATGAGCGGCTCAACAAGATCTACACATCAAAAATGTGATTATTCCAGTACTGAAAAACCATTTCAAAGCTCCCTAGAAAGTTTGAGCTTTGAAATATTGGTGATGGTGTTACTTACTGTTATAGTGTTTAAGAATAATACGCTTAAAGTGTAAAATAGAGGGAGAGCATTGAAATGTTTTCTTGTATATGCTACTACTAACGTTTGAGAACAGAATTTGGGGTTTGAGTTGACAGTTTGTAATGTTGAGTTTAGTCTCTTGCACCCAAAACTAAAAACTTTCACGCTTTTGTCCACAACTGGGAAAGAGAACTGGCAAAACATTGGTCAAATTAACAATTATTCTCCATTTTCTAATTGCGTGGACTCTTGAGAGTGTAAAATGAAACCAAATGGATCCGTAAGGGTCCAACATGGTTTCGTTTTAACACTCTCAAGAGTGGCAGATCAATTCAATTCAATTCAATTCAATTCAATTCAAAGGAGCTTTATTGGCATGATAAATCAGACATTTACATTGCCAAAGCAAGAGTCACAAAACAATACAATAAAAACAGTTGAAAATGGGGACAAATATATACAGTTGGAGGGGGGTACAATTTTTTGTAGACAGAGTTATGCTACAATGCATTGTTTTATAAAAGGTTATAGCACATTATAACAACATTTTTATTGCTACTTCAAGACAGATCATGCAGAATAAGAAGAAAACTAACAATTCCCTATCTGTTTAAATGTAGCAGCTCTGTTTACATGGAAGAGTCTGGATAGTACAGATTGTAGTCCTTAGGGTGGTTGAGTTCCATTGGCCAATCTTCTTACGTCGCAACGGTGCACAAATCTTGCTGCTGTGTTTGCACATTGTTGTATTAGTCCCAATAGGTATGGAAGTTTTCCCTTGTTGGTCATAGTTTCGAACTCGCGTTGAGTGTGTGCGATTTGTGGGAAGTATGTGTCTCTGATGTCTTGGTATAAGGGGCAGGTGTTAGGAAGTGTAGCTCTGTTTCGACCACATTTTGTGTGCAGTGACTGCATAGTCGTGCTTCTCTTGGGAGTGGGGTCTGTCTGTGGCGGCCTTTCTCTATTGCGAGGCTGTGATCACTGAGTCTGTATCTGGTCAATGTTTTCCTAAGTTTTGGGTCTTTTACTGTACTTAGGTATTCGGCCAATGTATATTGGCCGAATATACATTGGCCGATCTATGGGGACTGCACGTCTGTGTGATCTACTGGTAGATCATGATCTACCTTTTGGGCACCACTGGACTACTACATAATTTGCACACATACATACAGTACATACATACAAGGTCAAGGTAAACCTTATTGGGGAATTTGTCTAGGGCTCACACCCCTGCAGCCTCACATGAAACATAAAAGACAAACAAAAACAGAGGGAGACAACATTACACATTGCATAGTGTGAAAAATCTGACCTCTTTCACTGCTGTTTCAGAGCCTCATCCAACATTTTAGTTGAGGCTGGTACCAATGATTTTTTTTTTAAACCTGATGTACTTCCACTTTGGTTCTTTGTACCTTCTCCCTGAGGGCAGAAGTACAACCTATAGGCCCAGGCGGTTAGCTCAACCATCTCAACCTGTGTCGCGGGTTCGAC
>CM076969.1:8872476-8927476 GCA_039105355.1 Benthosema pterotum
AAGACAAGACAACATATTTCAAAAACAACAAGAATACATTACAGTGCAAAGCAGCATCATAAGAATTACAATTACACAGTGCAATAATGCATTACATATTGTTACATGCATGCATCATTACAACTGTAAACTACAGACCAAGTTCAAGTGTTCTAATAGCATACAGGGAAGTGCTATCTCTGAAAGCGAGATGTTGAGCAATTAATACTTCGGTACCTCCTGCCTGATGGAAGGGGATTGAAGAGGTGGTGTGCGGGGTGGGAATTATCAGCTATTTTGTTAGCTTTCCTGATTATTCTAGTGTTAAAGAGTGAGGAGAGTGTACAAGTCACTCATTGATACTCAATATACCAATCTGTTTCAACTGCCCAAATTAAAACAGATTGGTTAGCAGCGACGGTAATGGAGCCCCTTTAGTTTTCAAACTCTTCAAAGCTTTGTTTCTATTGTAGTATTTTGTCTGTGAAAAAAGGTAGTCGGCGAACATTTTCCATATCACAGCCGCTGCATGACCGTATAGCGCCCCTTTTCCCTTTCAATCGCTCTCTCCCCTCCTTTGCAGACCTCTTAACACCCGACACCTACTGCTGCCCCCCGCCCCTGCGTTTTCCTTGAATCAGCCCAGGGGCAGATCTAGCATGGGCATGGGGGGGGGGGGCCCGCCAATTGGGAAATGTTACATCCGCCCTTGAATCAGCCGCCTCACCTCACCCAGCTCCCTCCATTAGTTCCACTCTCTCTCTCTCCACATTAATTGGGGCATATATTGTCAAAGGTGTCCTGTCTGCACCAACTCTGCAGCTTTCCTTTACATCAGCACCTCCTCTCTCCGCAGGGCCGGATCTAGAGGGGGGGGCAGGGGGGGCAGAGCCCACCCAAATGTGCATCGCGCCCACCCAAATGACAGGTAATATCAGTGGTTTTAATCAGTGTTCCGGGGACCACCAGTGGTCCTTGAGAGAGTTGTGGAAATGTGGTTAACTAGAAAATGAAAATGAAACCAAATGGACCCTTGCGGGTCCATTTGGTTTCATTTTCACGCTCTCAAGAGTTAAAATATTCATCAACAGAACTACTAGAACACAACTAGAGAATGTAGAAGATAAATGGTCATTTTGATCTGGATGTTTGACTGTGTTGTTTCCCAAATCCAGCCTGGTATTGTGGACAAAATCAAAAGAAATCTTTAGTTTTGGGATCTGTGGGGCTAAAATGTCATCAAATGGTGGTCCGTGGCTCAAAGGCCGTATAAATAGTTGGCCCCGGTGTCAAAAAGAATTGGAGTTGCCCACCCTGCCATTCTTCGTGCCCACCCTAGTAGGGCTGGCTAAATCCGGCCCTGTCTCTCCGTCTCAATTTCCCTCACATGCACGTCACACGCACGGCACGCACACGTATGTAGTACTCCCTCTGGTACTACTCCCTCTGAACTGAAGTACCGTATTTCACGCAGAACGCTGTGCGTCTGTGTCTCTGTGTGTGCGGTTCTTCAGAAAACAAGAAGGAAGGCACATTCCCGAAGAGATAAGACAAGGAGAGCTCATTAATTCCAGGGTGTTATCTTTCCCTCCTATCATTCCCCATAGGGGTGCAGGCAGCAGTGCTACCGTGATACTATATAGGTACGGGTTGGATGGTGTGCCAGAGTGGATACAGTACAGTACAGTACAGTATGCTGACCTGCTGAGATGTTAACCGTTCTACAATGTACCATTTCTATTCATGTTTAACCCTTTGTGTCCCAGATTCTAGTTTCTGATGCTAGATTCAAGTTCAAAGCGCTGGATTCTAGTTCCCGATGCTAGATTCTAATCCCTCACGGGTAGATTCTATAGTTCCTCTCAGTAGATTGTCTCGGTTAGTTGTTTCTGAAGTTAAATTCACAGTGGATTCTAGTCCCCGACACTAGATTCTAGTCCATGACACTATATTCTAGTTTGTGACACTAAATTCTAGTCCCTGGCGTGAGGTTCTAGTTTTTCCTGAAAAATCTCTTTCTGTGTCAGTGATGCTCAACACATTTCATAGGAAGGACCCCCAGAAATATCTATTATTTAGCTGCAGAACCTCATCTGAAAACATGTTGTTCTAGGGATCCGCCAGAAGCAAAGATTTGCGTTAAAAATGTTTGCTTCCAAAATAATCTATTCAAAAAAATTTGCACAACATTTTCACAATTTTTCAAAAATAGCAGAACAACAAGCTCATATCACGCCACTCGGTGGTGCGATATGAGCTTGTTGATCTGCTATTTTTCAATAGCTAAAACACCAAAACACGTAAGTAAAGGGTTAATAGGGTTAAAAGCCCAAGAGCCACCCCCACGCCTTGTCGGCTACACACGTTCGACGCCCATTGATAGGTAATAATGTGTCGTATGTATACCTCCAGGTGTTTTATATCTATTCATCAGAGCGGCTGCCACTCACTCTGCGTGATAACGTATTCTCTTCCAGCCTTCTCCCTCAGTCTTTGCATAATGTTGTCATTCCCACTGTGCATTCTTTCCAACGTGAGTAGCCCTCCTTATGCAAAACAGCACCAGAGATATACAGTACGTGTCAGCTGTATATCGCGGCTGCAGGGAGCCTTATATCTTCGACACCCCCAACCCCTTTTTCAGGTCGAATGAATATAGTATTGCAGTTATTGCTGTCACGGGTGGAGAAATGCATTAAGCGAAGGCAGAGAGAGAGAGAGAGAGAGAGAGAGAGAGAGAGAGAGAGAGAGAGAGAGAGAGAGAGAGAGAGAGAGAGAGAGAGAGAGGGAGAGAGGGAGAGAGAGAGAGGGGGGAGAGAGAGGTTGTCAATTTCTGAAACCAATACTTTTCAGCAAAAGACAAATGCCGTTGTTTCAATAGTGACAGAGCTACAGTATAATTTTCATGGGTTGAAATCTGGCTATCTTGGCTAAGAACGTATAGAACAGTCCTCTATATAGGGCTTAAAAACTCATAAAGCATCTGTGTCATTTTCGGTTGTTTTTAAATATATTCTTTTTTACTTTTGAAAAGATTAAAAAATAAAATAAAATAAAATCTTGAAACGGATGTAGAAGGCCTTTTCTATCAGCCCCAGGTCTGATTAATGGCTTAACAGTGTACAAAACACAAGATGGAGATTGGAGGTTTGTGTCTGCGACACATGCAGGCGGTATGTGTGCACCAACTAACTGGCAGAGCCACCAGGCAGCCCCAAGAGTCTGCACACGCACACACACACACACACACACACGCACGCACGCACGCACGCACGCACGCACGCACACAAGGCACCCCCAAGAGTCCTATTAGCGTCTATCCCTTTTCACTCTGTCCTCCTTCTCTGTATCTCCTCCTGCCCATCTTCTTCTCGTGTTCTTCCCTGTTGTCTCTTACAGTTACAAACCTCTCTCTCTCTCTCTCTCTCTCTCTCTCTCTCTCTCTCTCTCTCTCTCTCTCTCTCTCTCTCTCTCTCTCTCTCTCTCTCTCTCTCTCTCTCTCTCTCTCTCTCTCTCTCTCTCTCTCTCTCTCTCTCTCTCTCTCTCTCTCTCTCTCTCTCTCTCTCTCTCTCTCTCTCTCTCTCTCTCTCATATCTGGGCTGTTGATGATTACTGCTAATTGTCGAATAATTACAAATGATCGCGATTAACGATTTAATTGTGTGTGTGTGTGTGTGTGTGTTGTGTGTGTGTGTGTGTGTGTGTGTGTGTGTGTGTGTGTGTGTGTGTGTGTGTGTGTGTGTGTGTGTGTGTGTGTGTGTGTGTTTTTACATCGAACAACAAAACGTTACAATTTGTATTTCCATTTGCCTTCCAGGCTTGGTAATCAGAAATTACACAGGGCAGATATGACACATAATAGCCGGTAATTAAAATATACAAAGAAATCACTGAAACATTTAATGTTTCATACTTTTGCTTTAAAACAGAAGGGGAAAAAAAAAGAAAAGACAAATCTTTCAAAAAGTGTTGCCTGTTTATAATTATTCGATTCATGATTTTTAATGTATTATCATTTCTCAACATGGAGAATTAATCTTAAATAATGAGGTGACTATGTAATAATCTCTCTCCTCTCTCTCTTTGTCTCTCTCTCTCTCTCTCTCTCTCTCTCTCTCTCTCTCTCTCTCTCTCTCTCTCTCTCTCTATCGTAATCACTCCCTCCCTGTAGATCTATATATCCTCTCAGACCTCCCTCCCCATCTCTGTTGTCCACGGTACAGTGCTTCTATTGACAGCACAGTGATTGAGCCTCACTGAGAAGTGTATGTGTGAATTAGTGCCGTGCGGCCGTCCAACAGACTATTAAACTCACTCTGGGACCGACTGAATGCACCACAACAGAACTGCTGACGCAGTGTTGCGTGCATGTGTGTGTGTGTGTGTGTGTGTGTGTGTGTGTGTGTGTGTGTGTGTGTGTGTGTGTGTGTGTGTGTGTGTGTGTGTGTGTGGTGTGTGTGTGTGTGTGTTTGTGTGTTTAAAGGGGAACTCCACCCATTTTCAACATTCTAATATGTCCTTATAGTATACCCTATAGGTGCTGGGTGGACATGATAAAAAAGTTCCCCCATTCTGTGTTCCCAAGAAATGGAGGTCTGAAGAAAACCACTAACATGGTAAAACATCTTGATGACATCATGAAGATGTATTTTCACCATGTTAGTGGATTTCTTTAGACGAGAGCGTACAAATGCAACCAAATGAACCCGTTAGGGTTCATTTGGTTGCTTTTGTGCGCTCTCAGAAAAAAATCTTGAAAATGGGCAGAATTCCCCTTTAAGGCTTTGACGCTGGCTATATTTGATCTACTGACTAACTATGGAATAACTATTGGGCTATGCCTCAGGAGCTACGGCAGGTCGTCCAATGATCCCTGGGTCGGTGGTTCGAATCCCGGCTCCTCCTCTCTACATGTCAAGTGAGGACGCTGGCGTTGACTGTTTGCCACTTCACCTCTCAATGTATTAAAATAGGGGTTTTCAACAGGTGGTTTTCCCCCTCAACGTTGCTTCTACTTTGATGCTACAGCTGTTTCCCTGCAGACGGTCTAGAACTTTGTTGTTGTTAACAAGTTATAAAAACAAAACATCTGGGCTCAGGAAGGGCGGTGCTAATTTCAGGGGGGGGGGGGGGGGGGGTTGTGGGGTGAGGCCATAGAGTAGTAAAATATAGAGAACGGACTCGAGCGACAGCCTCGCCCCTTGTTATTCATTTCAATACAAGTTGCTCGTTGGCGCTTTGAAGCACCCAAAATTTGGTGGTCAAATGCGGAAGTATTTCTCCATGAACGTGCCTGAAGCAAGGCATTATGGGAACCATGAACGAGCGCCGTCGAGAACGAGCAAAGGAAAATAAACATTCAAAAGCATCAAAAAACAAGCTTGTGGGTTTGCATTGAGCTTATTATCTGTCATATAATACATCTGTTGTGTTTTGAGAGGTAGTATATGACGTGAGGACCGCTGGTTCATTCAGAAAACAACTTAAATACAAACTGCCCTGTCCGCGTGCACAAAGCAAACCAGCGTGCGTGCTCTCGGGCGTTCGTGCATGAATTCCACCCGCCTGCAGTACCAAACGTGGCCACCAGGGGACCGTTGCTTCAAGCCTGGAGGCGCTGTCTGCCGGTGTGGGTGAGGCAGTGTTTTAGCCAATCACAGTGCAGCAGTCCCCAGCAGATTCATAATGAGCCAATAGAGTGGAGGTGATGTGGAGCTAGATGCTGTTTTTAAACAAATCTGTTTACAAACACAGTGTTTAGTGTACACACTAAAGTTGCTATTACCTTTAAAGTCTCTATAAAAGTTAATATTCCAAATGAGAGTCTTGTGGCAGTCAGAAATGAGGCCCTAAGCATGCATGCTGGATCAGAACCACGGACAGCTCCCCAGGTTAGGGGATACAAGGCATGCTTGTTGATGGAAAAATACGGCATTGCGTGTGCAGCATGGATATCAATCGATACCAATGAAATGCTTATGACGTGTGGACACGAGAAAGAAAGTTTGAAGACGGAAAAGAGAACTTTGGGTTGTGATTCTAAGCGACACACAAACAGTCACGAAAACAGATGCGAGTTGACAGAACTGTCACCAGTTTTTGTTACGCTACAATGCAACCGTGCTGTGTGGCAAAGAGATAGACAGAGAGACAGAGTCAACAGAATGCAGTGTGGGCTCTGGCTGATAAATGGAAGCAGGGGGAAGGATTATTGCATTTCCAGAGAAAATCTACCCTCACACCAATAACACAAACAGACAACGGGGACCGTCCGTGGCACTGGGGGCCAGGTGTCACCCAGTGTATACTGCACAACATTATAGCAAACGCTGGAAAGCTCTTATGATTGTTATATGAATCCGTCATGTGATTAATTTGCCTGCCTCGCCCCTTTAACCCATTTAGGCCTAACCTATTTTTTCTGAAAAAAACTTCAAATATTTATTATTTATTAGCTACATCAAAAAATAATCATGTTTGAATACTGTACATACTGTACAACAGTGGTTTTCAACCTTTTTCATACCAGGGCCCCACCATTTATTCAGCATTTTAGCCACGGACCACCTTTCATGTTGAGTTTAATCTCTCTGACCCAAAATTAAGTTTTTTGTCCACAAATTAGGAGAGATAGACTGGCAAAAAGGTTGGTAAAAATAACAATTCGTCTACATTTTTTAATTGTGTTGATTTTTGGAAATGAAGTAATTCCGATGCTCAAATATAATTTAAATATAATTTTGTAACCATTTGGTTAACAACTGTCCATCATTTAGCCGGGGACCACCTGGAACCCTGGTGGTGGTCCCCGTACCACCTGTTGAGCTGCTGTACAGAATCCAAAAATGGATTCCCAACCTGAAAGGGTTAAGTGGATCTGTTATACGTAATTAAACTTTGCTAATTTAACACCAGGGTTAAATTAAGTATTTTTCTCTTATTCTGCAAACTTCTCATGAAGTCACTTGCTCTGCGGTCTGCACAAGTGAAGATTGTGATTACAGAATTATTGCAATCGCACTGCTGATGCCCATGCTTTTCTGCGTGCGATGCAAATGATGTCTGGGGCCATCAATGTCTGATCATAAACGGTGCATTTATATAAATGGTAAATGGCGCTTTTATCCAAAGTGCTGTACATAGACTGGGCATTATATAGAGACATCTGCATCTGTTCATAAACGGTGCATTTATGTAAATGGTGAATGGCGCATTTATACAGCACTTTTAAAGAAAGTACTGTACATAGATAGGCTGTTACAATTCTCCCATACATTTCAATTCATTTCATATTTATTTACTTCATTTCAGTTATGGGTTTACACGACTACTGTCCGTTCATTTTATGTTGTACATTCAACATAAAATTCAGCGTCTTGCTCAAGGACACTTCAACACCAGGATCGGACGTTTTCCATCTGACCACTCAACCCCCTGAGCCACTGCTGCCACCGCGAACGAAATTCACAATCATGTATCTGATGTTGCGATCCTTGATGTTGATCGTCTTTCTGAGATGACTTATGGGTTTAATAGTGCCTGCAGGACTAAACGGGATTGGGCTAAGCTGGCAAACGAGGACATCTTGTCACATTATGAGAAAACTGATATCTTCCCTCAGTGATGTATATCCACCCAAAGGGTCAATTGCGTGCTCTGATCTGTGCTACGCGTATCTTGGGAGCTGCGTATGAGGCCAGCAGATAGATACATCATAATACTTGACTTCATCTGATAAGGCACACACTCCCATCAGTCGAGGTTACTTGGAATAGGCCCAGACAGGGGCCTCATCGGGAAGGAGTTATGCCGTATTTATTGTGTTGTGATACCTTTACACGTTGTTTTCAAAAACGTTTAGAAAAGGTGAGAAAATTGTCAACCATGACAAGCCCAAAATAGGGACGCCAAATGGTTAAAAACTGGAACACATCGGCCACATCGTTGACGTGAGTGACAGTCAAATGCTCAAGCTCTAGTATAGATATCTATTTCATTGTTTGCAAAGCCTAAGACATTAAGAGAGTGGACTTTATGAAGGAGCTGCATGCTAGCATGATCTAAGAGTTAATACAGTGCTGTATAGATAACATTTTAATAAGTACCCTCTGTGTAATGAGTAGTATTGCCAACAGCGATACACTGAGAGCGACTCTGGTTCAGGAGGTCGAGCCGGTCGTCCGATGATCCGTGTGTTGGCAGGTTTGATTCCAGGCTCCCTCCTGTCTGTGTCCTTGGGCAAGACACTGAACCCCAAATTGCTCGATGTGATGATTGGCTATTGAGCAAAAACACCACTCGATAATATTAAAGCAAGTAAAGGTGCAGGTTTAAGTTTTGCAGTGCTTGCCACTTGTTTCACTAGTTTTAAGACTCACGGAGTACTGCCAGACTGTACACTATGTGGTGTTACTCTCATGCTGGTCAGCAACAGTGGTGCATGGAAAGTAACTAAGTACAGTACTTAAGCACAATTTTGAGGTATTTGTACTTGAACATTTTCAATTTCACTTTACAGAAGTAAAGTAAACCATAGTTGCTAATATTGTACTTAAAGGGGAACTCCACCCATTTTCAACATTTTTAATATGTCATTAATATACCTTAGAGATGTTGTGTGGACATGATAGAAAAAAAGTTCCCCCAATTCTGTATTTCCTAAAAATTGAGGTCTGAAAAAAATAATCGACATGGTGAAATACAACTGATGACATCATCAAGATGTATTTCCCCATGTTAATATGATTTTTCTTTCAGACCACTGAAACCAAAACAAACCCGCTAGGGTCCATTTGGTTCACATTTGTACCCTCTCAGGAAAAGTTTTGAAAATGGGTGGAATTCCCCTTTATTTGTATTTTTTTTTTGTCTGAATGGGCACTCTCAGATTTATATTTTGCCTCCACCATGGATCATCCAAGGCCCCACCTCCTCCCACTGTGGTTCAAAGCGCCCCTCCCTCCAAGATTGAGGTGAGGAGGACAGGGGGGCGAGGGTGACCCCAAAATGTGGACATTCTTGGTATTGCAGTTGAAAGAGCTCCCCGAGAGAATAAGAACAATAATAATCTGTGTAGTAGAGTGTTTGTGTAGGCCAATGAGTATATAAGAAGCTAAATTGATATGACACATAATGATAGTTTAAAATCACTAATTTGCTCCACGACATTTAATTTGAAAATTTTAGTTAGTTACTTCATGATTATTATTATTATTATAACAATGATAATGAAATTGATGCATGCAATCGAGGGTTAAAGACGTTTGCCTCTCAGCATGGAAATAATTCTTGCCCATTGGCATGACATGCAGAGTTATGCAGGTCAAATGAGAGTGCATTGGTAATGCAGTGCCACAGGGGGAGGAATAAGCCCTCTTTAATGAGAACATGAATGATTTATCTCACCAACTGTATGTGAGGCTACAACAACGACTGTATGACTAGCAACACTCCAATAAGCATAAGGTATGCCAACGGTGACCTGTGTAAGTAATGGGCTTCAACTACGACTACTGAACTAGATTTGCCGGTTATTATGGGGTCAAACGTAATGGGGGACCACACAGCTAAAAAAACGAGTGTTGTTATGAATTATGCAGAACAAAAGGGAATGTACGGAACTCAACAGCAGCGAGCTCATATCGTTTGAAGGCGATGAAGTCGCACCCATAACATTTTCAGTTATAGGACTTTTATTAGTCAAGTAACGCATCAATAATAACATCAGTTGTTGAAGTTGCAACAGATATGCAGCATCCATAAACCTAAAGGTCTGACTCTGTTTTCAATGATGAAATGCTGTTGGTTTAGTGGTGCCACAGCTGTAGTTAGTTAGTAGCAGTAGTAGTATTGCACATCATTTTAAATATAAGCACTTTAATTTGAAATATCTTCGTTTGTTTTGCATGCCATCATGTTTGGTGGGGCAGACAGGGAATTCAGGGGGGCATTGCCCCCCCGCCCCATGCCCATGCTTAGATCCACCCCTGCTTGTGACTGTGGTCACATACAGAGATGCCTGAATGAGTGGTGGGACAAAGAGTGTGTCCATCAACAGAACGGCAATGTCCCTGTCCATCAAAACGAGGAAAAAAGCACTTACAGAAAAGCCTCAACCTGAACAGGGGGATTATGATCTAGTATATAACATAGAACAGCACAGGGAGCTGTCTGTGTTGCTGAAGTGTTGCTGAAGCACAGGGAGCTGTCTGTGGTGCTGAAGTGTTTCTATATAACATAGAACAGCACAGGGAGCTGTCTGTGGTGCTGAAGTGTTTCTATATAACATAGAACAGCACAGGGAGCTGTCTGTGGTGCTGAAGTGTTTCTATATAACATAGAACAGCACAGGGAGCTGTCTGTGGTGCTGAAGTGTTTCTATAGAACATAGAACAGCACATGGAGCTGTCTGTGGTGCTGAAGTGTCTCTATAGAAAAGCACAGGGAGCTGTCTGTGGTGCTGAAATGTTTCTATAGTTCTACCCCATCAGAAAGGGAGTCTGTGACACACTGGCTTAAAGGACGTTTAGCTCGCTGCCTGTAGCGTAAATATGGTTTCCGTCAGTCTCTGACCACGACTTTGATCTAAAAATCATTCTCCTTCACGGACCATTGGATTGCCATGTTACTCAAAAAGGTTACGCTACTATACATTGATGTATTCATCAATTTATGTTCTGCTTCCAGCTTTTATCTAGAAACAGAAATGGATTGCCATGCGGCCCATGGACCATTTTCAGTATAATTTCAATACAGGGTTTACACACGTCGTTATGATAAGGATGGGAACAGCTGGGGGCTTTCAAAACTTGTATATCGTTATTGAGGGCAACGTTTTTTCTTGTTTAGGGAAGGAGGTACAGTATAGGGTGAGCCTGCTTTCACCCACACAAAAAAAAACCTGTCCGATGCTGAAAACTGTCTTAGAAAAGATAACAAGGACTCACTTGGCCCTTTTAGGATATGTTATTTATTGGAAAACCCCAGAGGCAGCTAGGATCAAACCCGGTCGATTTGGCCAAACGCCTTCTGCTGAAAACCTGAACACGCTGATCGATGTCAGGTTCAGCGCAATAACCACAGCAAGCTGATAACCGCTTGTGTGTGTAGACAGTAACACTATCACACCTGGGTATTTTTAGACCAATAATATCAGCTCTCAAAAACAAAAAAACTGAGGAAGGGTCATCTGCCCAAAACGTAATAAACCAGCGGTTTTCAACAGGTGGTCCTGGGACCAACAGTGGTCCTTGAGAGGGTTCCAGCTAAATTGATTAACCAGGTGTAACTCTTGAGAGTGTAAAAATGAAACTAAATGGACCCTGGCGGGTCCATTTGGTTTCATTTTTACACTCTCAAGAGTTAAAGTATTCATCATGTGAATTAGTCCTAATCTGAAGATTAATGGTTATGGACAGAAGCAAAGGAAATCTTTATTTTTGGGGGTCTGTGTGGCTAATGTCCTCAAATTGTGGTCCGTGGCTCAAATGCTGAATAAATGGTGGGCCCTGGGATGAAAAAATGTTGAAAACTCCTGTAATAAATCATCTGAAAAGGACATTTATTGTATGCTGCCTATTCATTTCCATGTACATTTGTGACTCGCACACACAGTATATGAATACTCTGCAGTATATGAATATCTCTGCAATCTCTATTTTATACAGCATGCTTTGTATCGTCTTCTTTCCATTTCCCCTCATGTTCTGCATCCGTAAGCACTCACCCCCTGTTGTCTAATAGCTTTCCAATCACACCATGGTCAGACTGAAATAGTCGCCTCGCTGATGCACAATCATATCACAGGTAGAAAAGCCTCCGTCGCACTCAAACGCTAATGTGGCTCCCGTGTTGCAGTACAGTGCACCGAAAAGAAAAAGAATCCTTCACCCGTGCACATACAATCTTACAGCTACAGTGCAGTATGTAGCTGCTGCAGGCACTCAAACAAAACACAAGAGAGGCATCAAGTGTGCCCTTCATTGCTTTTGGATGAGCCTGAAATTGGGTTGGCGGCTCAGATTTAATCAAGCTCAGATCACTGCGCTGCGCAGAGAACAAAAGGTCATGTATGATAGACTTGATGGAGTGGCGGGCAGGTAGGGAGGAAGGAAATCTGACGAGGGTGAAGAGGGACTTTAAATTGAGGCATGCAGGGCTTGCGACGCTGAGGTGCTTTGAGGTGGTTGCCGAGGTGTGTGGTGTTCCAAGAGAAGCTGCATATATGAGACGAAAAGTGGTGTTAGAGGTGAGGCAGCGGGTACACGAAAACATGAGTAGGGGGTCATCCTGCAATCTGAACGAGATTATGATTATGCATGGTGCTAGTTAGAGGCCATGGGGGTCACCAAAATCAGTTCCTCTGGGAAGCATGCAAAGTCTAGGGCTATTAGGGGCAGAAAATGAAATGAGGTGATGGAAAAACACTAACCAATGACGTAAAAGTCCTTCTATCCTTTATTTTCACTTTGGTAGATGACTCTTGTTTTTTGCCTGCCTTTTGGCCATGTTACACTCATTCAAAGAAGCCCACACTAAGAGCATGCTCAGACTGGCAAATAGTATTTCTTATGACCCCTCACATGTCCTGAATGAAGAATACCAGCTATTGCCATCCATGAGGTGGTTCAGAGTTCCTAAATTTAAGAAAAACAGACTAAAAAACTCTTTTGTACATCAGTCTGTCCTACTTCTAAACCAGAAGGTCATGATCGTCATGCCTTGCTCTTTGTTTCTGTTGTCGTGTCTGTAATGTACTGTATGTTGCACATGTATGTTGTCTTATATGTGAACGGTGTCGCCATGGATGCAACACAAATTTCAGTGCAAACTGACAATAAAGTTGTATCGTATCGATTACTTTTTTTTAAATTATTTTAAACCACAATTTTGTAACCCATTTTTTCACCCAGTGCCAATTTGAATTACCTAATGTGATCCTGGTCTACATACCTGGTCTACATACCCTCCGCCAACCTGGGGAGGCAACGGACTGGTCCAAGCTGCCTTCTTTTCACCTGACAGGGAAGATTTTCTCTGGTTGGATGTAGCATGTGGAAGGAGCACGTTATTCCAACCAGTTCCAGTCCCCTCCATCAGGCGCCCCAGCTGGGCAAGGGGAGGCAGTTAAGACCAGGATTAAGGGTGTTTCACGCGGGGAGCCTCTAGTCCATTTTCAACGGGACTGACATTTTCTCAGCACAAAACGCAGATAAAGGAAGCGTTTCACATGGGGCGTCATCGCACAGAGTCCCGTGGTGTTTGTTGCTTGCGTGCTCAATTCTGGTGAGCTTTTTATTCACGCTGAGGAATTATCTCCCCGTCATCAGGTGAGGGGCACAGTGGAATCTCTGCGACAATCCCTTTACAGTACTGTGTTTTTGTGAGGGTACCTACCCTAAAGCACACGGGGAGAACATGCGAACTCACAGGAGACACATAGGCTCTACCCCGCCAATCCCACCTCGGGTATGCATGGGCACTGATGACGCGGAGGATGAGACATCTGCCACCAGTACAGCACCCACAGCGTCCCTAGCAGGAACTTTCTACTAGATGTGAGCTGACAGCACTACCACCGCTCCTCTGTGCCCCCCCCCATCTGTTTACTTTCAAATAACTGACTACATGAATAAGAGATCACTCTGGTATGGCAGCTTGTGGTGAGTAGTCTGCATGTAGTAGCGTCCATGCACTCTATGTGCAGGGAAAAGCCCAAGAAGTGGCTATCTAGTCTGAATTAAATAGTAATTATGTTGGCAATGCTAGACAATTCCCCTGAGGGATAGGGGGACATGCCATCCAGCAAGTGTACCAATATGATACTTGCTACAGCTATGAACAGAGCCGAGAGGCTTGAAATGTCATGACATGTTGTTGTATAAAGGACGCATTCAATAAACATTTTAAAGTTTTAGAGCATCATCCAATGTGCAGACCTTATATTTATATAGACTTATATAGACCTTATAGCTCCTATAAAGCTAAGAACAGTCCCAATATAGCAGACGGAGACAGAATGCAGAGCCGGAAGGCAACGTTTTCTGTCTACCGAGCAATGTTCGCTCCTGCTCTCACCTATGGTTCTGAAGCCGGCATCACCCTTTTAGTCAGGGTAAGAAGTTCAGCTTAGGTGCTTCAGGCGTTTGGTTGGGATGCCGCATGGGCCTCGAGGGAAGTAAACTGACTCTATGGAAGCCAGCCAACCCAGGGCAAAGCCAGGAGGGGAAAGTATAGTGTACCACCTATATATGTGGATGTGCTGCAGTGTGGCAATGTGGCTGACAACACCAGTGTTGCCAACTGCCAAAATCCAAAATGCACTAGTGGCACTTCCAAAACGCACTAGAATGTGCTAAAGCAGTGGTTTTCAACCATTTTTATACCAGGGCCCACTATTTATTCTGCATTTTAGCCACAGAGGACCATCATTTGATGTTGAGTTTGGTCTCTCTGACTAATTTAGGAGAAAAAACTGGCAAAATGTTGGACAAAATCGCAACTTTTCTATATTTTGAAAATGTGTAGATTCTTGGAAATTAGGTAATTTAGATGTTTGAATATAATTTAACTCTTGAGAGCGTAAAATGAAACCAAATGGACCCGTAAGGGTCCATTTGGTTTCATTTTACAATCTCAAGAATCCTGAGTTGGTGTTGGCTGGACCTCACTGTAGCATTAACGTAACTGGGAGGAGACCCCTGCGCAGGCTATGGATGCGATGGAGGGAATCCCAGGGGTTGACACTAAGGTCTCTGAGGCATTTGCCCATCGGGCAAGTGCAAGTCAGGTTCTACTTGCCCTCAGGTCATGGTCACTTGCCCCCCAGGTTCCAGGTGGTCACCAGTTAAGTTGGTTAACCAGATGTAACTCTTGAATTTTAACTCTCAAGAGTTAAAATTCATCATCTTAATTAGCCCAGGTCTACACAACTAGAGAATGTAGTAGATTAATGGTCATTTTGATGTGTATGTTAATTTGCCTGTTTTGTTTCCCAAATCCAGCCTGGAATTGTGGATAGCTAGAAAGCAGGGAAAGACACAGAGTGCAATGACTGCCTTCAAGACAAATTTATCTTGTGTTGTGTTATAGTGCACTATGTTGCACACTTGCCCGTTCGGGCAACCAGGTAGCAGTCTTCACTTGCCCCACCATTTTTTTTTTACTTGCCCCGGGCAAGCGGGCAAGTCAAGCCCTGAATCCATCCACTCACTGGCTTTGGAATGCCTCGAGATCACCCAGGAGGACATTACTAATGTTGCTCTGGAGGGAGACGTTGCCCCCGTCACCCAACTACGGAGAATTAACGATGTATGCAGGCTTGAATAAGGTGGTTTAATGGTGCATACAACTGTACAAATATGATAACCTTAGTTGAGACCTAAGCCTTGCGGTTCTTTGTTTGATTCTTTAGACTGAAAAATGCATATTAATGAACATTACTTAAATGCAATATACACTCACCAGCTTTAGCAAAAATGCACATTCTCATCCACAGTCCCCACACAAAACATAAAACAAACAAGCACAAAGTAGCTTACATAAGGAAACAAATCATTTAAAAACAGACACCGGCACAAGGTGCCAGTGGGGCTGTGTTTTTGTTTTAGTTGTCGTATTACAAAGGCTGTGAATTTATATTAATTAGACTCGCTCTATTGATCCAAAGAGAAAATGTACGCCTTACTGCATCCAATATAATAAAATGATGCATTAAAAAGCAAAACAAAAAAGGCATATATAATTGCTATGTACAAGCAAAATTTCAATTTGATTTGATGTTGTAATTACCTTTCTATGACAATGATGTTAGTAATGGATTTACTCTCTTTTAGTACTCATTGCTTACTTTTTTTTCTAAAACGCACACAATGCATTTATATAGTTTTATCAAAGGCGCTTTACATAGAGCACTACATTAAGCCATTCCCACAGATTCATACATGCACCGGAGGCGGTTGAAAGCCTGCAACCAGCACATCGGGAGCAATTTGGGGCTCAGTGGCTTGCTCAAGGACATTGCCTCTGTGGCGGCCGGTCAATAGGGTCGCTAGTGCGCCGCACCACCATGCATTACCTAAAGAAAACCACGTGAATAAGAATGACAGAGAAATGAAATCTGCAGCTTGTCATTTTCTTTAAATGAGCAATCCATCATGGCAAATTGTATATAATATAAGTAACTAAAGCCCACTCTAACCACAAAGTGATTAAAAGTTGTATTATACTGCAATGAAATGTCAAAAGTTGTTTACGTTGCTGATAGGTTACTGAGTCTCACGTGTTGGTTCGCATTCGTCTTTAGGCATTGAGCTCTGCACTGAAGGGCAATGCATTGCGGTCCTATTGACTTCAATGCAAACGGTAGGAGCGATCTGGGTCGCAAAACGTGCGCGACCAAACCACTTGAGGGCAGCACACAACACAGTTTTACATAGAGTTGAACACAACTCCACTTCAGACATGAATGAAGAGACACAGAGCCAGGTATAGGGAAGAATATACAGTAGGCTAGTTGAATTAATTTTGACAATGGAATAACAATTGAATTGAATAACAAGACAAATATATTATAAGATAACTATAAAGCAATGCAGAAAACAACAATTGAAAGCAGAACACTGCAGGATTTTTTTAAACTAAAGAGCTGGAACCAAATAAATGTAATCATCACACAAAAATCCAAGGACAGAGGAAGAGAGTATCGTACACCAGTAGCCTACCCAGGAGGCCCAGGACCTTCTCAAAGAGTTGGTAAGGATTGGGTGACAGCATCCATTCACACCAACTCATTGTTTGCTTCCATTGAATGTGATGATACCTGGTACATATTCTTGACCCCCCCCCCCCATTATTATTATTATTATGATATGATTTTTTTTATAGCGCCCTCCCTAAAGAAAAAGTCACCAGCCGCCACTGTCAAGGACATTGCCTCTGTGGGAGCCCGGCTTCGAACTGGCAACCTTGCGGTTACCCTCTCTACCCCTGAGCCACCGCCACTACAATAGCATGTACACATGCAAATTTGTATGTGTATCAAAGACAGAATTTCTTTCTCTGCCTGGTACTCTGCCTCTGTTTCAGAACAATTGTGCATACTACAAGTTTCATTTTCACCCGCAAAAACATAAAGCCTGGACAAAATCGTTAGCCACGGTGGCCTAGAAGTGGGAGTCAACCTTTTGGGGTGGGCGTCGCTTCAAATGATGTGATGTAGCACAGCAGTGGAGGGGCGGGGGAGGGGCCGGGGATGACGACACGTTGGATGAGATCAAATCATGTCTACCTGATCTACCAGCATGGCTGCGCAGTTCCCCGCCCACCTCTAGGCCAAAGTCATTTCAGGCTAACTGTATAGAGCTGGGGTTTCCTAGCTTTTTGATACCAGGGACCACCATTTATCCAGCATTTGAGCCACGTGCATTCGAGGACATTTTAGCCCCACAGAGCCCAACACTAAAGATTTCTTTTGCTTTTAACAGAAAAAACATACAGACCAAATTATGACCATTAATCTTCTAGTTGTGTAGACGTGGGGTAATTCACATGATGAATATGTTAACTCTTGAGAGTATAAAAATGAAACCATTTGGTTTCATTTTTACGTTCTCAAGAGTTACATCTGGTTAACCAACTTAGCTGGGGACCACCTAGAACCCTCTCAAGGACCACTGGTGGTCCGCGGACCACCTTTTGAAAACCCCTGGTATAGAGCAAAAGTGACAACCTATCCGATGTGTGTGTGTGTGTGTGTGTGTGTGTGTGTGTGTGTGTGTGTGTGTGTGTGTGTGTGTGTGTGTGTGTGTGTGTGTGTGTGTGCGCGTGTGCGTGTGTCAACCCAATGTGTCCTATAAGAACACCCTAAAATTGAAACAAATAATTCTAGCAAAATCTGTTTACTTTAGGAGGCCACAAATTGCTGCCATGTATAACAACTTCAAGTTAAGAGTACATTTTGTGCATTCCTGACCACAGGAGGGTTCCTTTATGTATGTCCATATCAAGAAAATGCATATTGTTACAGTATATACTGTTGTGTATAATTATTCAATTCTAACTACCCCCAGGTTACGGGTACTGCAAGCTGCCAACCTTATTGGACTGTATTTACATATTTCCACTATCTCCTTTCTCTCACAGCTAGCACTCTTACATCTTCACTCTCTATAGCATACCTGGGCATCATGCGGCCCGGGGGCCAAATGCGGCCCTTTGGCTGACTCTGACCGGCCCGGGGACCAGCAGCAGTCCTTGAGAGCCTTGGAAAGTTTGAAAGTTGGTTAACCAGATGTAACTCTTTGAGAGCGTAACAATGAAACCAAATGGACCCTTGCGGGTCCATTTGGTTTCATTTTTACACTCTCAAGAGTTAAAATATTCATCTGATTTAGCCCAAAGTCTACACAATCAGAGAATGTAAAAGAATGGTCATTTTTGATCCATGTTATCCTGTTTTGTTTGTAAAAATCCAGCCAGGTATTGTGGACAAAAAAATAGTTTTGGGGTCTGTGGGGCTAACATGTCATCAAATGGTGCTCCGTGGCTCAAATTCTGAATAAATAGAGGGCCTTGGTATCAAAATGGTTGGTCTTACCCTTACTTTTATCTTGAAATTATATGAATATTACACAGACTTTAGTTCAGCCTTTAGTCTTGGCCCTCCACAATATTTTATGTATCTCATTTGGCCCCTTGGGAAAAATAATTGCCCACCCCTGCTCTATAGGCAAGGGGAGATAAAACAGCATATGACATCAAACACCTCCACTATCATGTGTTCCATGAGTCCCTTATATAACCCCTGGATGGTTCATAAGAACATATAGGGTGAGGGTTAGGGGTGCCCTTTTCAAATATGAAGGAGTCATACCACAACACAGCTAAATACTTCCGTTTGAACTCGTGGATAAAGTAATGGGCTACTTAACCCCTTTGCAGACAAATCTTATTTTAATGATGTTTAGGACACAAGAAACACTGTGCTTTAACATTAACATTAAGCTCAAGTTATAATCAGGTATTAAGATACAATGTGCAGGGCTTGACACTAACACTTGCCCGCTTGCCCGGGGCAAGTAAAAAAAATGGTGGGGCAAGTGAAGACTGCTACCTGGTTGCCCGATCGGGCAAGTGTGCAACTTAGTGCACTATAACACAACACAAGATAAATTTGTCTTGAAGGCAGTCATTGCACTCTGCCTCTGTGTCTTTCCCTGCTTTCTAGCTATCCACAATTCCAGGCTGGATTTGGGAAACAAAACAGGCAAATTAACATACACACATCAAAATGACCATTAATCTTCTACAGTGTAGACCTGGGCTAATTAAGATGATGAATTTTAACTCTTGAGAGTCTTAGTGTCAACCCCTGACGTGATAACTGACGGTGCCATTACTACTACACATTCTGAGTCCCTTAAAGGTAGGGGAAGTGATTTCACTTTTGTCAGATATCACCCACATTTTTTTTTCTGTTAAAATGCTCTATTATAAGGTGTGGAAACCATATATGGAGTTTCCCCCTCCCCCACGTTAGCAGAGGAGCTAATAAAAGTTCCCCAGGTGGTGGCGAATTCTCCTCCAATCAGGATCGAGCAGCATGTTCACATAGTGTAGCTACTGTTGGACGCCCCTAGTGCAATAGGCTGGTACTACACCATGAATTTCAAATCACTTAACCCACCTTTAAACCTGTTGCAACTTGAATATGGTCATAGGTTTTCCAAATTAGCATACAAATGTGAACCAACTCGGCAGAATGGCCCATAAAACCACCAGCTGCTCATATGTGTCTCTAAGATAATAATGGTTACTTCTGTTTGGCCTTTATTCTCTTTTATTGCTACCTGTTTTTTCCCCCGTCAATGAATCTCAATCTTACACGCTGGGTCCTCAGAGGGTAGCCATCAACTCTGAATAAGTCTCTTTGTGTTTTTCTGTCTGTCCGTTGAGATAATCCTGCAAACCATTTAACTGATTAGCATCACATTTCTTGCAGGGACGGATGTAACATGTCCCATTTGGAGGGGGGGGGGAAGAGAACATGTTGGAGGGACAAGAGAAAATGGTATGGAGGTGGCTTCATCGCCGCACCCATACCATTTTTGGATTCAGGACTTTTATTAGTCAAGTAAAGCATCATCAACATCAGTTGTTGTTGAAGTTGCAGCAGACACACAGCATGCATAAAGCATGCATAAAGGTCTGCCTCTTCATCTTTTCAATGATGAAATGCTGTTTGTTTAGTGGTGACACAGCTGTAGTTAGTTAGTAGCAGTAGTAGTGTTTCAAATCATTTCAAATATAAGCCCTTTAATTTGAAATATCTAGGGTTGTTTTGCATGGCATTGTGTTTGGTGGGGCAGACTGGGTATTTATGAGGGCATTGCCCCCCCATGCCCATGCCTAGATCCGCCCCTGATTTCTTGTGCACACTGCCACTGTCCGTCTGTCTTTCTGTGTCCCCTTTATCTGTCTCTGTGTGGGTTTTGTAAAAATTGAACCAAATGAAAATCTCCATCGAATCTTCAGGCTGTTTGTCGGTCAAACCACTAAAATCCAAACCACCTTTTCCTGTTTGACTTTGTCATCTAGTCTAGTCTAGTCTAGCTGCTACAATGCGAGAGCGGACCTGACCGTTTATCCGTTCGCCTTTGTGGTACTTCTCCTACTAAACCATAACATTTGCACAGATCTCACTATGCACAAAGCCTCCAGTGGCGATGTACTCACAGCATAGGCTATATTGCATCCATGCAACTGTCATATTTACTGTACACTGGACATTTTTTATGAAAATAATATTTGTGCAACTCCAACGCCCTGACTACGGCAAATTTCCCATCTAAGCTCCCCGGCTATGACTTTGGCTCCAAACTCTGGACCCGCCCCCCTTTGGCCTTACAAATAGACAGAGTTGCGATATTGAGGGGGCAGAAAATCTTCGGGTCAGCCCATAGAGTCCATTGCATTTAGTGTAGAAGAGCCACCATTGGACTGCCTCCATGAAGTCAACGGAGTTGGCGTAACTGTATATCTGGCCCATCCACCACTTACTAACACAGTATACACTACGTAGTGTTGCCTTCTCTTAAGGATCCATGCAACAGGTCGATGTGACGGTGCCAATACCCCGAAATAACAACATTAACAACATGCCGCGGAAAACGAACACAACTTTCTCTTTCTGGAACCCACAATCCCAGGCATATGCGTCTCACGCGTGCAGAGCATCGTGCCGAACAATCCAAACCTAATGCAGCGACAGATACCGCAGATAAAGTCTCATCTACTACCCATGCCGCGGCCGTATACAACCAGCAGCAAATCGAAGGCGATACCCCGAAAACACTTTCTACAAGAAACAACATACGACGGAGAAAAACAAGATCACTTTGTAGGAGCTGTGATGCCAAGCGAATGCGACTCAGTCGCGCTACGTTAGCTGACTGTCAACTGTCTGAGATCACGTCGTTGTTGATAGATTGATTAGGTCAGGGACGAAAATAATAACAATCAATGACATCATTGACATGTTTGCTGCGATTGATTGAGGCTCGACTGGTGGGGACAATATTTGAATGGAGTGGCATAATATATCATATTAATAATAACAATACTACTACTACTACTACGGGTAGTAATAATAATAATAATAATAATTAATAATATAATCTCTCACCCAGCAAAGTGATACTTTGGAACCAAATGGACCCTTAGGGTTGTGTAACTGTACACAAAAGGAATCTACATGGATCCGTTGTAGCCAATCTGCAATCTCACTAACACGTCTCCAGGGCCATAATGGTCCATTTGGTTGCTACTAATGGGTCCATGTGGTTCCATTTGTTAGTTGTTGTTGTTGTAGTAGTTGTAGTAGTCAAAATAACAATAGCCTATAACCACTTTATTTGTATAGCACCTTTCATGAGAAAAAGAACATGGCTTGCAAAGTTTGACATGAAGTCAAACCCCCCCCCCCCCCCCCCCAACCACTGTTAATGTAACTAATTGTGTACAACATCTCTAACGGGTCCATTTGGTTCCATTTGTACACCGAGTTACACCCCCAAGGGCCCACTTGGGTCCTATCACTATATCAAATTTAGGTGTCCCCTGAAACTCTCTCAACTACGGCCACATAGTATGTATGTTTTGCCTGCACAAAAACTCTGCCTTATATATTGGCCTTTCCAATATTCACCCGAGTACCCTGCTATACAATCAGTTGCAACTATGTCTTATTCTTTGTTATGGTTTATAGGCCTATTGCACAAACCATTGTCTATACATTACCGCTGCCCCCCTCCATATTCCATTTCTGCCCATTACTGCTACATTACATACCCCCCTGTCCATGTTCATAATCTTTTGGAATAATTTCATGGTACTCACTACTATTACAATTCCTCTTATGTCCAAAAATTAAGTTGCCTATGACGAAAGCTGCAGTGTTGCAAAGTGTACAAGTGTACAAAAATACTTGACTCAACATTTTCCAAATTGGAGTGAGCGCAGGTCGCCTGTCACCTTTTGCCACAACGGCACGGACTCTAGGCGTGAGGTCCTCGCAGCGGGCCTCATGGATAAAAAGACGCGCCTTGGATAAAAAAAGGCGCTATATAAATGCATCATTTATTATGTGTCAGCACCACAACACCTTTTAGAGGCAGGCGTTGTGTTGTTCTACAAACTTTTTCTCCCATTTCCTAACAAGTTTATATTTTGGACTAGTTAGACAGGGATATATTGGATTGATTAATGATCAACACCAATTCGTGAGACTCCTGGATGTCAGTGTTAACTAAATCCTCCACACTCTCCTATCTAAGGTTTCTTGGGGTCTTGTTGGCTAGGCTCTTGCACAGCAACTGTGTGTCTACGTGGGTGGTGTACTTATTGCCCCTCCTGGCTCTCTTGACCATTGAAACAGCTCCTGTCAGGTGATAAGAGGCCTGCTCAGCCCGGAGCTCTCTCCTTGTTGTCCTCTCTCCTTGTTGGTAGAGGGACGAGGAGTGCCCAGGATTTCAGCTTAGGCAATTGGCACTGGATGAAAAAAAAATGTGTTTGTGGAATAAAAAAGTGGAGCATTCGCACTGACACTGTACTGTACAGTCACAGTGTCAGTAGGTACAGCACTGCAGAGGTGCAGTGATATTTTTCTGAGTGCTGTCGGATGCGATATATACTGTATATCTGACTGATCTGAATATGTTGTTTTGAAAGCCATCACAACACTCTTATACCACTTCTCTCTTCCTGTATATCCTTGCTCAATAGCCTATTTAAGATTGATAGAGCGTCCGACCTACGACGTCAGTAATGAATCGCCATGTGCTCGAACCCTCGCGGCCGTCGTATCCTCTCCTACGACGGCAGAACGCGGCTTTTGGCGTCGTGTTAACAACGTGGAGAGGAAGAGGTGGATTCTGTTGGCGTCGCCTGCTTTCTTAACTATGTTGGACTTCTGCTGCAACTGCGACGGACCACGCCTACTGTTTTCGTCGTGTCCAAGGCCTAGACACGGAAACTTAAATTCCCTAATTCAACAAAAGGCATTATTTTTTTCAGCTAAATGGATGGCATAGACAAGAGGACCTGACCTATTGCCACGGGTCGTTTCTCAACCTTACAAATTGCAACATTAACCTGCCGCATTCCTTATGCATTATGGATGGCAGCTACTGGCATTTACAAGCACACGTTGAGTAATGCTATGTGTGTCTGTGGAATAGTGAATTGGGTTTTTCTTGTATATTGAGCATGCAGTGTTGTAAGCCTTAGCGGTGTACCCAGTTGTCCATGGATGGGTGGCTGTGGTGCACCAACAAGAGACAATCTTGGGAGCTAGTGTTGATTTCAACAGCAAATTTTGATGTAGGTTTGGTCATAATAGTCTTTTGAATTAATTGTCTTGGCCTTGTAGATCTGCCATTTTCAGAGTGTAAAATCACTTTTCACTAGTCACCCCCTAACATTTTTTACAAAAATTATATTGTAAGTATATTTAGTTAGTCATGTTTAGTCATCGTAGATTAGTTTTTATTTAATTTTCGTCAGTGAAAAGAGCTAGTAGGCAAACATTTTCCATTGACGAGATCAACACCGTTGTGAGCCTGTAGAAGTGTGACACCGCCACACCGGTGTGATGCAATGCAACCTTATAGCTATTGTGGCTATGATGATGTAACATCTACTTACTGCGCTGGTGGTGCCGTCTGTGTCCGTTAGTCTCTGATGGAGATCAAACCAGACCGTCTGCAATGAGAAGCACAATGACAGGCATTCACACATCAATCAAAAACAGAAAGACAAAAACAAAACTGCAACAAAACAAAACTGCAACAAAAACTGTAAAGCAACAAGAGGACATTCAGTCATTCACAACGGCAACCATTTCTTTCACAGACAGACTCAGACTCCGTAAAGGCTGGTACAGACTGCACAATTTTTGGGGACTTTCACAACGTCTTGCACGATGTGCCCTGTCACACTATGCGATTAAAATTGCATAATTCGTTGAGGATTGTTTGTCTTGCTTGTGTTCACCTGCACGTTCCCGACATATTGACGCCGGGGGAGGTGCTCCCGAAAATATTATGCCCGACGTAAAGTCGGGAAGAGTAAAAAATAAGCGCATAAAAATAGGACCAAAGGAATGATATATTGTATAATAGCTGGGCCAATTAAACGCTCACAATATGTGTGTCTTGCCATGCATCTGTCGCACTGTTTTGCCAACAGCAACTTTTACGGCCGTTTATATGCCATTAATCGTGATATGAATGACGGTGATCAAAATGAATAGAAAAGAAGACAAATATAGGCGTTTTATTTTATTGTTGTCGTTTTTTACAGGGGGCGTGCATTAACCTGGGTTCAGCCCACAGACCCCATCTACTCCGTTGGGCACCACCCACTCCGCTGGGTTCTGTGGTCTGGTGTTGTGATGAAGAGTTTCAATTTATCTCGTCCGGAAACACGGCTCGTCCAATGAGCGAAGGAGTTGGAGGCGGGTCTAAGAAAATAGCCAATCAACAACGAGGATCGTCTAACTGCCACAACAGAACAGTTGCCCATAGAAACGGCACACATCCATTCAGTTTCATTGTAACTAGAGTTTCATTGTAACTAGAGTTTCATTCTTTAATACTGCATTTAGTTATAAATAGTGCAAATGTCCGACGCCAACTGCACTGCTAGTCAGCTAGTCACTGTACTGACTAAGTGTTAACTGTTGTTGTCGACTGCAAACAACGTCACAGGAAGACAGATTCGCTGATCTCCAGTGATTGGTTGAGGGAAAATCAAGGGCCCGCCTCCTCGTAAATCGGTTACAATGGGGCCAATGTCAGACTCTTGAGCCATGTGGCGAGAGAGAGAGAGAGACAGAGAGACAGAGAGAGAGAAAGAGAAAATCAAATGGACCCGCAACTTCGCCGCCAAACAGGAAGTGGTACTTGCACCTGATTGGTCAATAGTATTTTCTGCCATATCTCCTCAATGCTATGTCATAGACACATATGGGTGGTATCATCGGGCTCGGTTTTGAGTAATTGACGTTCATTGGTGTAACTTAGCCCCGGCCCCTCTTCTGATGGGTCCTTGTAATTTAGCCTCGTCGCCTCTTCTGATTAGCCGATATTTGCCTGAAACTTGCACAATCGAGAGCCCGTTGATTGCTGCTTGCATCTTTAATTATTATTAGAATGAGGAAACCGAATGATGCAGTGCAAAAAGAACTGGCTGTAGCCATTATAAACAGCTAGTAAGCATGCATGAGGAATGTTGCCATTAGAGAGCTCATATCATAGAGAGAGAGAGAGAGAGAGAGAGAGAGAGAGAGAGAGAGAGAGAGAGAGAGAGAGAGAGAGAGAGAGAGAGAGAGCAGAGTGAGTCTTCTCCGTGTACAACGTATGTCATTGTGGGTATATAGGTCTGTGTTTTTGACATGAAGGGCCAGCCTTGCTTGCGCTGCCTGACTCAGCCTCTGTCAGTCAGCACCTCTCTAGAAGGCAATGGTCATTTATCAAAGTCAGCGCGGGGCCTGGTGGGTGTCCTGTGGGTGGGAGCTGCTGTCACCCAGGTGGTGACGGATAAGTGCCACGGTTGCTGCTGCAATTGTTGTGGTAAGGGTTAAGGGGCACAGGGCTATTACCAAACACAGCGGATGAGTGAAGACATGGTGGGCACACGCAGGCATGTAGCCCGCTTGACGGCCTCTCACCCCCTTACCAAGAGGAAAAAATTGCTTCTCAGTTTAAGTTCAAAATCGTCTCTTGAGCAACCACGTTTTGGTCACATTTTAAGATAACCTAAAGATCACCTATGCCTCTTATAGTACTAGGATCCATAAATGAGGCAGAGCTGAAGTCTCTCCATTGGCTGTTACAGCTCTATTTGAGAGATAAATGAGACAAGCTGAAATCTTGCTATATATACGCATATAGCAAGATTTCAGCTTTGTTTTATAATTTTGCCTTATTGTGCGTTCCCACGTTACTGATGGAGGCCATATGGATTCATGGCTCTCATGAATTTTCTATGCATTTTTGCCCCAAGGGCTCCTAGGCTAAAATCCTTCAGTATGTCCTAAAGAAGCCTCATAACAGTACAAACGTGCAAATGCATGATTCCCCCCGAAAAAGTACACTATTAGTGGAAAGTGGAAGCGTATATTTTGACAGGGTGTCAAAGGATACACATCTCAGTCAGATGGGACCCAATCTATTCACAGCAGGACTTCAAAGTAGAAACAATGTGCGTCCTCCTGTTCTTCTTTGCACGTGAGATATACAGCACAGTGATGTGTATTCCGGAGGCATGCTGGGTGCCATTTTCTTTCGGCGCATGCGTTGCCTATATGGCAGGGGTGTCAAACTCAGATACAGAGTGGGCCAAAATATAAAACTGAACAAAGCCGCGAGCCAAGTTTGAACGAACTAACCTTTTAAAGAGGAATTCCACTCAAAATTTTCCTGAGAGGGTACAAATGGAACCAAATGGACCCCCTAGGGTCCATTTGGTTCACATTTGTACCTGAAAGAAATGGGTCTGAAAGAAAATGGGTCTGAAAGAAAAATCATTAACATTGTAAAATACATCTTGGTGATGTCATCAGATGTATTTCATCATGTTAATGATTTTTTCAGACCTCCATTTTTAGGAAATACAGAATTGGGGGAACTTTTTTATCATGTCCACAAAACATCTGAGGTATATTAATGACATATTAAAATGTTGAAAATGTGTGGTCTTTCCCTTTAATTTGATAATGTCTCAAGGGCCAATGAAATTACACGGCTGGCCAAATTTGGCCCGCGGGCCAGAGTTTGACACCCCTGCTATATGGGAATACGAGCCTGTCGGGGCGGCCTCACTCGTCACACACACGCAAGACTCTGAGGGACAGTGCCTCAAACCACTCTACCAAGAAGCTTTTTCATCATTTTCCGTCATTTTGATGTGTGCAGTCTCTGTACTTGTGACGTGGTGACAGGCAGCATCTTGTGCGTGTTAAAAATAAGCATTTGGTCCTTTCTGCAGCTGAATGATGATACTTGGGAGTGAGGCACGTGACCTTCAATTCACAACTTCAACGCACTGTACTGTACAACTCAACTGGAAGCTTAATTCCGGCGCTTAATTTCCACTCTTACAGTAGCAGTGTATAATCCTTTTCCTGAATGGTAGCAACTGAAAACTACAAGATACTGAAAGAAATCGAAAGTCTCACAAGGAGGCCTTTCCAATAAATAAATAAATAAATAAAATCACAAGCTAATTCTCTAGCTCTAAAGAAAATGGCATACAGTCGCCGTTGCCAGTTTAGTGCTTCTGCCCAGCCAAAGGTACAGCATATGGCATATATAAAGGTGCACTGAAACGGAAATGGAAGGCATTTTACATTGTACAAAGCACAGAAAAAGTTAACATTAAAAGTGAAAATGTTCCCTTTTTTGGCATGCATTGGTGGGCATGGCTACCGGTATATAATGAACTCAGAAGTGGTCTAAAAGTGTGGGAAAAAAACATATTTCATTTCCCTGGGGCTTTAAAACATGGTCTCATACTGGCTTGATCTCAGTCCGTGTCAATCCCTTCAGCAGCACAAAAAGAAGGACCTAACTACTTAACCCTCTAACAATAGTTTGATGCGATATGTAGAGCTCTGGCGGTATTATACTGTACCCTTGGCTGGGCTGAAGCAGTAAACTAGCAACTTTGACTGTATGACATTTTCTTTTTAGAGCTGAAGAGAATTAGCTTCTGATATTTTGAAAAAGCAAGCGTCTGACCTTTACAGTATCTCATAGTTTTCGGTTGCCGTGTCCTTCAGGCAGCCAGAAAAAGAAGAGTCTAATGCCGGATTCCAGTGTTGCCAACTGCCTAAATCCAAAATGCACTATTGGCACTTCCAAAATGCACTAGAATGCGCTAGAGCAGTGGGGTTTCAACCATTTTCATACCAGGGCCCAATATTTATTCCACGGACCACCATTTGATGTTGAGTTCAGTCTCTCTGACTAATTTAGGAGAGATAAACTGTCAAAATGTTTGTCAAGATAGAAATTCTTCTACATTTTCTAAATGTATCGATTCTTGGAAATTAAGTAATTCAGATTTAATTAAATATAATTTAACTTCTGAGAGCATTTTACGCTCTCAAGAGTTAAAGATCTATAAGGGTCCATTTGGTTACCAATGGTCCTTTCTAGGAAGGAAGGGGGGCTCTATCATAGGAGGAAAAATGGTGAAAAACAAGGGTTTTATCTCTGGCACCTGTCAGACGATTTTGCCCCAACTCAAAAGCAAAAAAGCACTAGATCTTCCGCAAGGAGCTTTTCACTAATTTTGGCGCTAGGGGGGGGTATGGGAAAAAAGCTAAATATAGTGACAAATGCGCCAAGTTGGCAACACTGCAGGATTCCTTGACCCACTATCTGCTCTGGTTATACCATGGTAACCAAAAACAATCTGACACATGTAGGCATTCTCTACCATTCCGTAAACGGCCTTTATTGTTTCTGTACATTTTGATAAGTTTATTTGTAGGGAGGGATCGCCCAAAGTAACAGGAGCACCAAAGTCTGGCATTGATCATTTCACATCCTTGTCTCTTGTTTTAGTTCTTGCTTTCGTTTGGTTGTTTTTCTCTCTTGTTTACTTAGATAGTCACGCTGTCATGACAGTGTTTGGATCGCGCTGTGAGTGACGCTTTGACAGTTTGATTCGTGACTTGTGTCACTTCATGTGGTCGTAACATTCAGACTGTGGTCAGATCGGCTCCGATCCGATCTACTGTACTGTATATCTAAAACTATATCTGAAACTATACTTCTGAAACATTTGAAAATAAATAAATAAATAAACAAACATATTCCTTGTGACCTGTCTGCATTTAGACTTATTTAAGCAAATCGGATTTCTTCATATTCAGGGCACATTCAGGCTAGATTTGGCTGCCAGTATAACACTGGCCTAAAAGCCCTGCTGGAATCTGTCAGAGCCAATAGCCAGTGTTTAGATGGATGCCAATAAATGACCGATCAGCAGCCTTATTGTCTCGCTACTGCTGTACAGAATCTCGTTTGTGACCAAAGTATACTGTAGATGAACAAATGTCATGGCAACCAAAGTTGACATTTTGGCCTTAACATTGCGTTCACACGGGCTGATGCAACAACGCAGTCTACCATGCATTGCCGATGGAAGCCAGTGATGCAAAGTCACGAAGCAAGTCGGTTGGTTGTAGCCGCAAAGCCACAAAATATGTTGTGTAGGTACTAGCTTTGCATCTCTGCATCTACCTGTGTAGACACAGCGTAAGGATGTCACTGGATAAAAGGCCACGGGGTGTTAAAAACAACAAAATCGGTAGGGTTCAGTCTAACACATAAAATGCATATTTCATTTCCTTTCCCCTGAAAAAATGCATTATACAGAGAAGGTGGGAGGACTGGGGTCCTTGCGAGGCAGCCCACCATGGGGAATAGACTTTCAACAACACAAAACAACCTTTGTTTTTTTTTGTTTTTCAGCGAGTAACAAAGTCTGGACTCCTCGGCTCGCACAGCAGTGGTATTTTCATTCCATGTGCAGCAGGGCGTGAGAGAGCTCAGTAACACTGTGGTCCATGTCCTCCGGGGAGCATGGAGGCACAGGGCCAATTATACCTGGAATCTAGTCGTTTCCAAGGTATGTTGTGTGGTAAAATAGTACTAATAATAACACGACACACAACTACATGCCATATGGGCTTTAGAGAAGAGTCTTGAGAGAGGCAGGTTGCAACTAGTAAGTAAGCAACTGGTCACAACGACATGGTTGGTCGCTACTGGATCTCGCCCTTCCTTTAACATGGTCTTTTCCATGTTAAAGGCTTCATGACATTCTTTTTTATTTCTTTTTTCCTTTTAGATTTTGACCTCAGCTAAAAACAACCTGATTTTCTTTCTGTCTTCTGAAGCCTTTTGAGCTGTTATCAACAGGCAAAATCTCTCAACAGTGACAACTGCTGGCAAATTGTTATGAATATACGCGTATGTGAATTGTGCACTGGTGTCACAAGTCCACAGGCAATCAGAGAACTTGTCTAAGCCTGAATAAGCTAATTATTCATAAAACCCCAGACCAATGGCATCAGACCTTTAAAACAGTACTGTGTTGGAGCATTGGCAAATCTCTAATGGGGAGAATTCCACAGGGAGTGTCTGTGGGGCTGCCACACTGAATGCTCTGTACACCAGGGTTTGCTTGTTTGCCTTGGGGACATTGGGTACAAGTCCACGTTTGTGGACCGCAGTGTCTCTGTCAAAATATACTCAGCAAAAATATAAACGCAACACTGCTGATCTGACTTGATCTCACCAATGTGTTGTCATCCCCGGCCCCCTCCCCCGCTCCTCCACTGCTCTGCTATGTCACATCATTTGGAGCAACGCCCACCCCGGAAACTTGACTCCCACTTCTAGGCCAACAGAATAGTCCAGGCTTATCCTTTTCGCGCAAAGCTGACAAAAATGAAAGCCTGGGTGTCGAAGCCAGCGTCAGAAGAACATGGAAAATCTACAAAAGAAAACTATAAACAAAACATTAGCATTTAGTTAATTCACTTAACTTACTTTCAGTCTGTTATAAACAACATTTTTTCACAGGAACCTGACAGGAAGTCGGTGGAGTTGTTTGCAGTTGGGGCTGATGTGCTGCCAAGCGAGAACTCTGGCAACTGAGCTGCCAGAGTTCTGTTGTTAACAGGGCTAAGAGCTCCCAACATCATTGATGAATAAATATTCTAGTCGCAGGTATACTAGCTGCTAGTCAACGATGTGTGATGTGAAATAGCTACAGTAAGCTGTGTTTTCTCCTTGTGGCTGTTGGTGCAATCTCACAGCTCCCTCACATGGGAACCAATTTGCTTTGTTCTTATCTAATTGATATGTATTTCATTTTATTGTTTTTTATATACTTGTCTGTCAACCGCAGAGATCTTTTGAGGGCTTGCGCAGGCATGAAAGGCAGGTTTGCTGTAATAAAATAAGAATGCCTCACGCACAACGCTGCCTGTCAAAACGGCAGCAATACTGCACCAGACTCTCTGTACTACAGGTTCTTAGTGCTTTGACAACCCTGGCGGAGACAATTACTTTCTTCGTTTCTCACCAGAAATCGTGAGCCTGTTTTGAGACCCACTATGAGCATCCCTGTCAAATCAGTGGTACAGGGTTTCGAAACAAATGCCCCCTTATTGACATTTGGTTCCATTCGTCCGAGTAAAATTCGTACTGCTGCACCCCTTGATTCCCGCTTATAGTCATTACCTCACCTGTTGTCTGATTCCTCAATCCCACATGCCTCTCTCTCTCTCTCTCTCTCTCTCTCTCTCTCTCTCTCTCTCTCTCTCTCTCTAACTAATATTCACTCTCACTCTCCCAGCAGTAACATCAGGGAAGCCGAAACAGAGAAGATGGTAGTACCCCCGCTAAAAACGCCTGGCCAACGCTCCACGCGCCCCAAACTCTTCTCCCTCCTGGCTCCAAAACTATGGAATGCACTTCCCACCGCAATCAGAAACACCGACTCACTTCCTATCTTCCGCCACAGTCTGAAAAGTCACCTCTTGGTATTACATACCAACCCACAGTACCTTCAGTACCCTCCTAGGTAGTTTATATAGCACCTCATTAGACTAAGATAGCAGTGACTTATATATGATGACCTAATGCATTATGATGTTATAGTGCTTACATTGTACGTACTATAACTATAACTAGATTTAAACATCTAAATTACGTAATTTCAAGAGTACACACAATTAGTTCTCGTTCCCAATCAGCTTTGGATGCAAAAGACTAGATTCAACATCACAAAACTATCAACTATCCATTTTTCATTATAAGTGCAACACAATAACAGTAAGTAACACCATCACCACATTTTTTTTGATGTGTATATCTTGTTGAGCCGGTCATTTTGAAAGTAGCTCTCAAGTCGATAAAGTGTGGGCACCCCTGCTTTAGGGCAACATATTGTAATGGGGACTGTTAGACCAGACACACAGATAAAACTATTCTAATGTTTTACTTCAATAAAAGCACCAATACTGCAAATACTGGAAATCAAAAATAGTCAAGTGTACAAATACCTCAAAATGGTACGGATCATACTGTACTTAGATACTTTACACCACTGGGGGGAGGAAGGAAAGAGTTGGGAGGAAGAAATGCAGAGATAGAGAGGGAGAGGCAGAGAGAGAAAGAGAGAAAGAGGTCAGGGTGGAGAATGGAGAACAAGAGGGAGCATTAGTGCATTAGTGAGTGGCTGCGTAGTGCACGTGTGTATCCACATGCATACATGACGTGCTTGTGTGAGCGTATACAGTACACTGCGTGGTGGTGGGTGTGGGTGTGTGTGTGTGTGTGGGTGGGTGTGTGTGTGTGTGCGCACCTGGCATGTGTATATACGCCGGCCGCCGCACGTGTCCGTCCGCGAATGTGTTGTGTGAGAAGATAGAGTGAGGAGCGCGAAAAAGAAAGAAAAATAACAAGAAGACACACACCCAGCACCATGCTGGTTGTCAGGCCTTTGTAATTGCTGTCACTACCGCCCTCGCTTCTCTCCCACACATACACTGTCCTCCACCATCCCTTCTCTCTCTCCCTCCCACCCCCACCCGTCATCTGTTCTCTCCCTCCCCCTCACATCGCAGCCCACCTTCTATTGTCTTCCCCTATCACAACTCCACCATCTTTTCTCTCTCCCTCCAGTCGCCACGTCGACTACCGATAGCGTTCCACACGGCAGGACACTCTCTCAGTCACCCAAACCTTTACGCTAAACCTAACCGCGTGCATGGAGCAACACATGTCGGCATCGGCATGAGCCGCGGAAACATAACCCTAGGGCAGGGGTTTTCAACCTTTTTGACACCAGGGACCAGCATTTATTCAGTATTTGAGCCACGGACCACCATTTGATGACATTTTAGCCCCACAGACCTAAAACTAAAGAATTCTTTTGGTTTTGTTCACCATTACAGGCTGTATTTTGCAAACAAAACCGACTTTTGAATATTTTAACTGTTGAGAGTGTGAAAATGAAACCAAGGGTCCATTTGGTTTCATTTTTACATCCTCAAGAGTTACATCTCGTTAAGCAACTTTCCATCATTTAGCCTGGGGACCACCTGGAACCCTCTCAAGGACCACTGGTGGTCCCCGGACCACCTGTTGAAAACCCCTGTCCTAGGGTTTAGGTTAAAGGGGTACTCCACTTTCAAAAAAACTTTTGGTCATTTTATGGTCTACTCAGCCTCATGTGAACACACCAGACAGTTTATATTTGATGTTCATTAATCTGCCGGAACGTCCTTCCTATACAAACCCATTATAACTTAAAACTCCATTTTAACCATGACAGATTATTCGAAAGCAACCCATCTTTTTTCTGGTGACTGATATTGTCCTCCTAATACGTGAGAGGGCCGTGGAATTGCATCTACAGTTTTACAGATAACATTATCTTAAAGGCCAACTGTTGGTATAATGTTTACAGTAGATGCAAGCCAGTGACGCTCCAACCATGTTCACATCGTGCTCAGCACATTTTACGTCAAAATAATCAAGTCAATGCATTTGTTTGTGGTTTAAATTAGACCGACCATACGTCCGTATTTCCCGGGACATGTCCGTATTTCACGTCCTGTCCCGGGTGTCCCGGTTTATTTTTAGAAAATGAGGAAATGTCCCGGTTTTTGTAAAATTACTTTCATTCAGTTCCTTTCCGACACGCCTTTGCTTACATCGGACCAGTAAATCGACAGGCACTAGGGCACGTTCGGAAATTGCGCACTGAGTACACTGAGCAATGAAAACTAATAGGCGAGTGTGCTCCGGTGTGGTATTTCCGAACGTCCCCCTAGCACTGCGCACGATGACGTCAGCCCTAAGCAGAGTCAGTGCAGGAGCAGCAGCAGGCAGCCTTCGTCAATCAGTTAGTAGACACTAGACAGCGTGGTTGTCAGTCTCCGCCACCATGCCCAAGCAGCGCAAGTGCACGTTTACAGACGAGTTACAGAAAAAAATCCCTGTATTCAGACCGGGGCGAGACAAAAGTGAAGCACTGTGCACTGTTTGCAAAGCAGGCACATACCGGTATGTTTCGCTCTGCAATGGTGGTGCAAGGGACCTAAAATTCCACATTGACACAGAAAAACACAAAAAAGCTGTTCGAGGCGATAGTAGCACCTGTTCAATATCTGAATATTTCGTGAAACCAGGGAAAGATGATGCAGCGGAGGCTGCCTGGTCTTTTCATACAGTGAAACACCACCACAGTTATCGCTCGATGGACTGTTCTAGTTTACTTGTCAAAAAGTTTACTTGTGCCCGCACCAAGACGGAGGCAATTGTTGATGGTGTGCTGGCCCCTCATTCACATTCACATTCTCATGTTCCGGTTTTGTCCTTTTAGAATATGGTCTCCCTAGTTTAAATGAAATTATGGTAGGCTACAAGATAGAGGTATCATAGAGAGAGAAGACGTTCTCTGTGACAGAGTCTCACAGTAAACTGTCTGCCTTGTGTCCCAGATGAATCAGGTCAGTTTGACCTGGCAGGCAGAGTGGAGTGGTGTGAGGCAGCTGAGTTGGTGTGTCACATGGCAAACAAATCTACAGGCTCAAAACAGCTCAAAACAGGCTCAAAACGTGTTGTGGACTTTAAACCCCGCTGTTGGTTACAGGGGTGGGCTTAACATTGGGCTAGCTAGGGTGGGCTGGAGTGGTGGGCTAGTGGTTTTGTTTTCTAGTGTTGTTTAATAAACACAAGCAGGAATTGCAAGCATGAGTACAGGAGAAGTGCAGACATTTTATAGATGTTGTGCAGCAACGTCTATAGAAGCTTGAGGCGTGTTGCAATACAACACGTTGTGTACTTGTAGATCTACTATGTTTGGTGAATGTTCCTGCTGCCAGGTGACCACACCCCGTATATCACACAATATGTAGCCTGGTCTAGCCCTCAATGATTTTGGCCTTGGGGGGGCGGGGTGCCGTGGCATCCACACGGCAGATGAGCTGCGCTCTGATTTGATCTCACGAACGTGTCGTCATCCCCGGCCCCTCCCGCGCCCGTCCACTGCTGTTCTACGTCACATCATTTAGAGCGACGCCCACCCCGGAAAGTTCACTCCCACTTGAAGGCCACTTTCCAACGTGCGTTAGTCCAGGCTTTCCGTTTTCGCGCAAGGCGAACGAAAATGAAAGCCTGGGTGTCGAGGCTACACAATATGTGATCGCACCTGGTGCTTTATGCCTCATATCGCACAAGACTAATTTCCCCTGGGAGCCATGAAAGTGTATTTTTTTTATTTTTTACCCAAATTCACTTTTTAACAAATTGATACAGTTCAAACTTTGATCTTACTATTCATCCGAACAGTTAGATGATTTGGAGAAGTTAAATATGTGTATTTATTTGCCAAAAACGCGACTTACAGGTATAATCGGTACGGGGCCGGTACGGGGCCCTGGTATGAAAAGGTTGAAAACCACTGATATACTGTATACAGTTAGCCTACAGTTTGTGGGGGTGGTTAGGGTATTTAAATGAGGCATTATGGGTGGAGTGGATGACCATTGTCACCTCTCATTGTTAACACCCACTTCTACTCTGCTGTAGGTGTGAACATTTTCTGAAACTTAAAATGGCTTTTACTCAGTTTTCCTATTTTGGGACACCCAGATTTAAATGCTCACAACTCCTACAAAAATGCCAATACAAAATCCAATTGCCTTGAGTGATGCATCAAATGAAAGCTTACATTGTATACTATAATAATCTGTAAAAACAGAAAATTGACCTCGGCCTCCTTGAGGCATAAAGTATCAGGTGCGGTCACATATAAAAGTGACAGTGTACAAGCGGAAGGGGTGAGGTCATGAAGGATTCATTATACAGTGCTGTACGACACTACGTGTGTGTGTGTGTGTGTGTGTGTGTGTGTGTGTGTGTGTGTGTGTGTGTGTGTGTGTGTGTGTGTGTGTGTGTTACTCACCTTATTTTCCAGTCGTCCGATTAGTTCAGCCAGACGATTGATCTGAGTATCCAATCCCTCTTTCCTCACCTCCACCACACCTACAAAACAGACGCACACACAAACAGACACAATATATAAAATAAAAGACACTGTATATAAAATAAATGACAAGGTGTGCCATAGAGACCAATTTGGAGATGATTGAACATTGCTAACGGATGCTCAGCCCCAGAGCCTCTACCTTTCACACCAACAGTGTCTTTATTCTTTACAGCAGGGGTGCAAAACTCAGATAAAGAGTGGGCCAAAATGTAAAACTGAACAAAGCCGCGGGCTAAGTTTGAATGGACTAACCTTTTAAAGGGGAATTCCACCCATTTTCAAAATTTCAAAAATGGGTCTGAAAGAAAAATCATTAATATGGTGAAAAAATACATCTTGGTGATCATCAGATGTATTTCACCATGTTAATGATTTTTTCAGACCTCCATCTTTAGGAAATACAGAATTGGGGGAACTTTTTTTTTTTTATCATGTCCACACAACATCTCTAAGGTATGGCGGTAGGCGGGCCAGAGTTTGACACCCATGCTTTACACACCTCTGTTGTCTGACTCGTTATTGGTACCAAGAAAATGGGACATCACTCCAGTTGTGAAATCCTCACGCTGGCTCTCTGTGTGTCAAATAATTGATTTTTTTCCCCCTAGAATCCAGAACTAAACATGCAGAAGCAGCATTTAGTAGTTACACCACATTAGCCGGAACAAACTCCCAGAAAACTGCTGGCTGGACTGATGCCACTATATTACAGTTACAGTAGTTCTTTTAAATCACTGCTAAAGCCCACACTGTTAGTTGCTTTTGATTTTTTTGTCTGGAAAATACAACACTTGTTCACATCAGGGTCCACCGTATTCAATTCATCTGAACATTTAGAGACATAATACAAATAATACAAATACACTACACTAAATACACAAAAAATACAGAACATTAAGGAGAAAACACATGCAGTAAGGGGCGTTGGGACAGACTCTGACTTGAGCCGTGAGCGTTTTTGAATTGCAGCCATCCCTAGGTGTCGTTTGATAGCAGTTTTGAAGGGGTCAAGGCTGTTGCTACAGCGGCTCACATTTTGGTGGCATAGGAGCTAAATGAACTTAGTACTGTGCTACATTCCACTGAGTTTTTCTTTTCTTTTTCTTCTACACTGTGATCATACTGTATACTTCTGTGATCACACTGAGCTTCAAGGTTTATTATCTGAACACTTCAATTGTATGCATGCTGAGTCTTCCTTTTTTGTAGCAATGAGATACTGTGTGTGTGTGTGTGTGTGTGTGTGTGTGTGTGTGTGTGTGTGTGTGTGTGTGTGTGTGTGTGTGTGTGTGTGTGTGTGCGCGCACACGTGTGCGCATGTACAGATCGAAGTACATTTATGTAACACACAAAGCCCTGAGGGCTTGTTTTGCGCCACTTTAATTCTTCAAGACATTTGAAAGACGTATAACAAGAAATCATCAACACGAGGACACTACTTCGCAAGGTAGAAGACTTCCAGGAAATTGCGGGCAAGTGCTCTTAAGTAACTAATTTTAGATTACATATTACTGTAATATTATTACTTTTGCTCCAAAAAGTAAAGTAACGAGATTACTCTACAAAAATGGGTAATAAGTAACGCATTATTTTAAAATGAGCTTGTTGTTGCATGTAAAAATAGAACAGATTTACAAGCTATCGACAGGTACCGGAACAACAGAGATGTGCACTAGATTATAGATCCAGTCCACACGCTGCATCCTGCGCACAGTTATGTACACTACAAATCGCTTGCTGCTTTATTTTGTATTTTATTTAAATAAATAATTAAATACAAGACCTCAACTGTCTTTGAAAACAATTGTGAAAATGTTTAAAAAGTCAAAGAGACAGATTTTGTTGGCTTTGTTTTCAGGTGCAGTTTGTGGGATTGGAGACTATTATTATTCCAATAAATTGGATTCAGTTCTAAAAAGAGCTCGCTAAACAGATTATGTTGTACATCTCTATTTTTTCAAAGGCGGTGTTGAGAACTTGGGAAAGTAATAACGTAATATGTAATATATTACTCTTCGATTCCAGTAATAAGTAAAGTAATGATATTACTTTGTCTAAGGGGTAACGAGTAAAGTAAAGAAGTTACTTTCCTAAGTAATATTGACCAACACTGGTCTTCGCACTTTTTGGTGGCATATGGTGGGGGGTGGGGGGGTGGGGGGGGTGGGGGGGGGGCTTGGTAATTAGCTCCCTCTGGTGTTGTGCCTGTAGGCACTGCTCACTCCTTTGAAGTAGTTAGACAGGTTACAGTACATGGGCACTGGACACCTTGGTATCTTGAAAGCCAGGCCTGTACTGTAAGTTGCTGTGCAAGTATCAACCTTTTCAAGCCCCTCAGCACGGTGTAAGCCAGGGGTGCCCACACTTTTTTGACTTGAGAGCTGTTTTCAAAATGAGCGGCTCAACAAGATCTACACATCAAAACTGTGATTGTTCCATTACTGAAAATCCATTTCAAGGCCCCTAGAAAGTTTGAGCTTTGAAATAGTGGTGATGGTGACACAGAGCTCGAGCCCCAGAGCTCGAGCCCCAGAGCCCCTGATGCCTTAATTTCTCATGGGGGCTCGGGCCCCGGAGCCCCCACAGAATCTACGCTGCTTATTCTCCCTTTATTGACGAGGTACGGTAATAATTATGCAACAAGGGCTGAACTGTCCAGCAGGTTTGGAGATTAGATGATAGACAAACAAACAACCGGCCGGGCAGAGATAATTATAAATCTACCGGTATTATTGTTTCCCACTCTCAGTTCGGTTTTAGTTCAGTGGGAATGAAAGTTCAATCAATGTTGTCATAGCATCCAGGTAAAAGATCAACATTTCACGCTCTCTGTCTCTCTCCGGCTCTCTGTCTCTCCACTCCTGTTTGTTTCGTCCATTTCGATTTAGTTCGTCATGGATATTTCATCAAAACATTTCCAACATGGCTGATAAATAGGCAATTAGACTTGTTTATCAGCAAGAAGCATGACCCATTCAAACGGCATAATGGAGATATAAGAGATAAGAACACACCAGGTCCTTCCTCTGAGGTTTGGTCTGTATTAGTGGCTTTGACTTTTAAACAGGGGCGGATCTAGGCATGGGCATGGGGGGAGGGGGGGGCAGTCTGCCCCCCCAAACACGATGCTATGCAAAACAACCCAAGATATTTCAAATTAAAGTGCTTATATTTAAAATGATTTGAAACACTACTACTGCAACTAACTAACTACAGCTGTGGCACCACTAAACCAACAGCATTTCATCATTGAAAACAGAAAACTCTCTGAGTCAGACCTTTAGCTTTCTGCATGCTGCGTGTCTGTTACAACTTCAACAACAAATGATGTTAGTAATGATGCTTTACTTGACTAATAAAAGTCCTGTAACTGAAAATGGTATGGGTGTGGCTTCATCATTTTCTCTTGCCCCTCCAACATGTTCTCTTGACCCCCCAAAAGGGCGTCAGTGGTTTATGACAGATGGTTTGCCAACATATAAACGGCTCTAGGCTGCTAGGCAACCACATACTGGAAGTGAAAAATTTGAAAGATTGAAAGATTTTTTGGGGTTTGGAAAAAAAGGAAAAAGAATTAAAAAACAAAATGTAGGAACTACAATAAAAACTGTGTCTGTGACAAATATGTGTTCTAAGCCACTGTCCGGGACCCAGTGTGCAAAAAGAGGATCATCAATAAATGATGCTGAGCAGATTGCTAAATGACGAGGACACAGTGAACATTCTGTCGCTGGTCTGTTTCATTTTATCCTCTCCCTCCCTGTCTCATACCTTCCCCTCTTTTCTCCACGTCTATCCCCCTGAACTGCAACATCATTCTTCACCCGCCGTCCCCTCCACCTTTCGCCTCATTAATATACTAACCCCTCACCTCCCCCACTGTGCCTACTGACTACCACCTCAGAGTTAATTAGTAAGCCTGTAGTCTCTGCTCTTCCTCCCCTCAGTATTGCAAAGCAGAAACGCTCCTTTTAGCAAGTGAATGTCTGGAATCCAAAGTGCAAGAGGGAGAGCAAGTGCATTTTCCGGCAGTGCTGTAAGCCACGGAACACGCAAGGCTGGTACAGTACCGTCTAGCGTTTCAATGCTTGATGGTCTAACACTCTAGCCCAGGGGTGCCCACACTTTTTGGGCTTGAGAGCTACTTTCAAAATGACCGGCTCAAAAAGATCTACACATCAAAAAGTAAAAGAAAAATCAATGTCAAGGTCCCCAAGAAAGTTTGACTTTGACATAGTGGTGAAGGTGTTACTTGCTATAATAATGCTTAAGAATAATGCACTTATAATGAAAAATGGAGGGGGGAGAATCGGAAGGTTTTCTTGTATATGCTACTACTAACGTTTGAAAACAGTATTTGGGGTTTGACTTGACAGTTTGTGATCTCTTGCACCCAAAACTTTCACGTTTTTGTCCACAATTGGGAGACATAACTGGCAAAACGTTGGTCAAAATAACAATTATTCTCCATTTTCTAATTGTGTGGACTCTTGAAATTAGGTAATTCAGATGTTTAAATATAATTTAACTCTTGAGAGTGTAAAATGAGACCAACTGAACCTGTAAGGGTCCATTTGGTTTTATTTTAACACTCTCAAGAATTACAGATCTATACATTTTAGGGGACTGTCATGTGATCCACCTGCATGGCCTGTGTGATCTACTGGTAGATCACCATCTACCTTTTGGGCAGCGCTGATCTAGCGTTTCAATGCTAGATGGTCTAGCCCAACACTCTAGCCCAAGCCCAACATCATCCAGCTGTAGCCTACCCAAATCTCAATCTAGCCTAGCCTGATTCAAGAGAAAGAAAGACGACATTGCAAAGCTTAAGTTAGAACAATATGAAGAGAGCATATGACACCTCCACGGCCGAGTCCATTACGAGGCAACCTGCCATACACATGCAAATTAAACACCATCACGTTCAAGTTTTGTCCAATATGTGGATCCAAGTAGAGTGGAGTAGAATTAAAAAGTACAAAGTTAAAAGTTGTATACCTCAAAAAGTCAAAATGTTATTTGAAGGTACAGCACTTGAATAAATGTACTTAGTTACTTTTACGCCACTGGTGCCTATACAGTACCAGTTCAGAGCTAATCAGGGAGCCTCTGTTCTTCCTCATAGATTTGAGAGTGAACCAATTAGGACTCAGTACCGTAACCCTGCAACGGTCAACAAACAGCATTTTGTTGCTATGGCATAGCTGGAGATCCTTAGTTGTACAGGAACAAGAATAGAACTGTCCTGAGTGTTATGCATGCACCTACGCCTTACACGGTGCATGTGTGGCATGCACATTATGCATGTAGTATCAGTACTATACACTGTATGTACAGTATGTGTACAGTATATGCACCTACTGTATGAGTGTGTGTGTGTGTGTGTGTGCGCGCGCGTGCGTGCGTGTGTGTGCGTGTGCGTGCGTGTGTAGGTGTTTCCAGCGACACTCCCTGAAGAGGAATATCAACTGGCCTTTTGATTAATTAGCCTAACTTTAAACCATTGTTTTGGTGATCTGACTTCAAAACAGTGTTCAAAGGTGTTTATGTGGCCATCTTATTCATTTAGTTTTTTTTTTAGTTTTTACATTAAATTCTTATTTGTTACATTTTTGTCATGACGTGCGGTCACTGTGGTCAGTATTCACCTAATCCTGTGTTAAGCAAAGCAAACACAATCTGGACAGGAACCGCTTTTGGTGTCCCTACAGCCAGGATCTGCCTGATGTTTCTTTCAGTTAAGGAATCATTCTCTACCACTGTTGCAAAACTGCTTGCTCAGGGTGTACACATAACTTAAGACAACCTCTTCAGATTTGATATGTCAATAAAAATATTTTGATTTGTAACACCATTCATAATATTACTCATTATTTATGTGTTGTCTATGTCAACGTTGATTACTTTAATGTATGGTTTGCAATCCACTACTTCAGAACCCCTGCAGTTTTCCACCAACTAGCTATTTGATTAAAAACAATTAACTCATGACATTTAGTTCCTCACAGATCCAACGCGTGGCGCTAGAGGTTTGGGGCGCGAAGCGCCCCGAACTTCTAGTTTGTTACATTTTTGTCATGGCGTGCGGTCACTGTGGTCAGTATTCACCGAATCCTGTGTTAAGCAAAGCAAACACAATCTGGACAGGAACCGCTTTTGGTGTTGTGTGCATTACGTTATTCTTTAGCTATTGAATTGTCCTCAGGTGTAGAATTGTCCTCAGGTCTAGAGAGGTTAACAAATGACAAATGGTTACACAGGTACACTATTTCGACTATTGCTCAGGAAAATCCTGTGGGAAAATTCCTTAATGTAAAAATAATCACATTGTTGCACACAACAATACAGCCACAGCTTATTGTGTTTGTGATAATGGCTTTTATTATTATTATTATTACCCTTATCATTATTCGTTGTTGTTCTCACTTCCCACCAAACAGGAGTGGACACACAGAAAGAACATTTATAAGTATATAAATGATCAATCAAGGATTATTACAGCGAATATTTTATTTTTTTAAATTTATCACAAGACTGTAAAGACCTCTGTATTCTGTCTACCTACAGTACCATCAGGTCTAGAATAAAATGAATACCACGCTAACAATAATATTCTTACTTATGAGGAAATAAACTAACCGAGTGAACATACGGTTCAGTTACCCAGACATTGACATGCTGGCGAGAGATTACACCGGCTTCATTTCAGACAACTAGCTGGATCCATGGCAATTCGCATATACCCAAATGGAACAGTTTATACATGTCATATGTGTGAACTCTTGAAAGTTGCACCTTTCATACAATCCTCCTACGGTATAACATAATAAAGTTAAAGAGAGGATGCCATGATTTTGGTATTTTTTCCCAATTTTGTACATGTTTAAGACGTGACAGTGACAGTATGTAAATAGAACTGGTAGGGTGGAATCATAAAAATGACAGTTTAACAAACACTGTACACTTTTTGGGAAAAAATCTTACTTTTCATATCACATTCATACCTGATGATCATGTTTTAGGGTAGAAAAAATCATGGCAATCCATCTTTAATATAAGAGCCATAGTATTTTTTGTAAAGTGAAACATATATACAATTGTAATTTATAACAGATGTAATGACATTCAAAACAAATATAAGATTCATAGTATTTTTTTATAAAGTGGCTAGAGAGTTCAAGAGTTCACACATATGACATACAATATATTCTGTAGAGTACAACATTTCCCATATGGGTAGTCAAAAAAGAGACACTAAAACAAGTATATGGTGCATATACAACAGAGCTAAGTCACGCTTTTATCCAAAGTGCTTCACATAGATCCACCATGGCTCTCTCTTCGCTGCATGGGTGACAAGAGGCTCAAGGACAAATACCATGTATGCATGTATGTTGTTGGAGGACAACACCCTAGAAAGGCAACCAGACATACAGTAAAGCTCAGAGACCTGGAGCTGCACCCAGGCATGTGCGACTGGATACTAAGACGTCCTGACAAACAACATGGCCAACAACATCACATCTGACCCTGTGACCTGAGGCACAGAAGCCCCCCCAGGGATGCCCATCTCCTTGGCACTCATTACTGCTTTTGCCACGTACAGCTCCACTCTCAATGTCATCCACATAACACTATATACTATATACACTATAGCCAGTATCTTCATCGATGGCAATGCAGCTGAAAAGGTCAGTGGCTTCTTTGGAGTACACATTGAGAAGGAGCACAAGTATGACACACACCACGCACAAGGAAAAAATGCCCGACCCTCAACCTAACCTCACAGACCTGACGGTCTGTGAGGTGGTTGAGCGTCAGGGATTTAGGCTTAGGGTTACGGTTGGAGGGTGCTAGGGTTTTGCTCCAAACATTGCTACACCCTTCTCTAAACCTACCCCTAAACCTAACCGCAAGCTAAGAGGTGCTGATAAGCAGCCTATTGGGAATTATCGCTTGGTAATGGTAGAAGCGGGTGGAACCTGGCAACAGCCAACAGCGCATGACGTCATCACATCAACTGTGAGGCACGTCCACTCCTGAGCTAGGTCTGCAGCTGGAGCCTTTTGACTATGCTGGCTTCACGCCTGGAGAGGTTTGCACAAGCAACTTCAATAAAAGCTTTTAGCTTGGTTTGCTAGAGGTTTGACCTAATTTCAATACCCATAGTGAATTTTGAGATGTGTGTGAAAAAAAAGCTGTACCACTTCGAAAAATACAATCGGTCACTTACAGTAAGTGCCTACCCATGGCCAGCTGATGGAGGAGAAAGGAACTGGTTGTAATAACGTGTTCCTTCCATGCAACACGTCTAACCAGGGATGGAGAAGACAGCTTGGACTCCTCATGCATTGACTCTTCATGCATTGAAGGAAGCATGAGGTCAGTTCACTGCCTTGGCAGAGGGTGTGTAGAGCCCGGGATCACATTAGATAATTGACACACAGGTGAAAATGGGTTACAAAATTACATTATGAATTAATCATTGAAGACCCGCAGCCATCCCTTTGGTATAATCAATCAATCAATCAATCAATCTTTATTTATATAGCACAATTTAAAACAACCGTAGTTGACCAAAGTGCTTTACAATTTCAAAGCTAAAAAAACAAAACAAAACAAAAACAACAAAAACATCAAAAGCAGCAATCAAAGAGAGGACAATTTAGAGAAGGTAAAAAGCAGGTATATGACGAGGTAAAAAAAGCATAAGCAGTCATAACACATTGAAGGCAATGGAAAAAAGGTGGGTTTTTAAAAGAGATTTAAAAATGTTGAGGGATTTAGCAGCTCTAATATGGGGGGGGAGGTTGTTCCATAGTTTAGGAGCAGCAATAGCAAAGGCACGGTCTCCTTTGTTTTTGTGGGTGCGGGTGGTTGGTGGGGATAGCCGTTGTTGGTCAGCGGATCGGAGGGCTCGGGAGGGATTGTGCCAGTGAATGAGGTCAGCTAAGTAGGGGGGGGCAAGGCCGTTAAGAGATTTAAAAGTAATTAAAAGAATCTTAAAATCAATCCTCTGTTTAATGGGGAGCCAGTGAAGGGAGATTAAAACGGGGGTGATGTGTTGTGATTTTTTGGTGCCAGTAAGAAGGCGGGCGGCAGCATTTTGGACCAGTTGGAGGCGTTTGAGGGAGGATTGAGGTAAACCGTAATATAGGGCGTTGCAGTAATCTAATCTTGTTGAAATGAAGGAGTGGATAACGGTTTCAAACTGTTGACGCGGGAGGTAGGGTTTGATTTTGGCGAGTAAGCGGAGGTGGTAGAAACTAGATTTAACTATTGCGTTTAACTGTCTGTCGAAGTTGAGCTGGTTATCAAAAAGGACTCCAAGATTTTTTGCATAGGGGTGAATGTGTGAAGACAGGGGACCGAGGTTGTTGACGGGGGTGGTGGGGTGTTGTCCAAAAATAAGGATTTCGGTTTTATTGTCATTTAGGTGTAGAAAGTTAGCATCCATCCAGGTTTTTATGTCTGAGATGCATTGGAATAATGGGTCGAATGAGTTAGTGCTGGTGGATGTGAGTGGCATGTAAATTTGGACATCATCTGCGTAACAATGAAAGGAGATGTTGTACTTAGTGAGGATGGGACCGAGTGGTAGCATGTAAAGCAGAAATAGGAGTGGGGCTAGAATAGAGCCCTGTGGGACCCCACAGGAGAGGGGGGCTGGGGGGGAGGAAAAACGTCCCAGCTGTACGGAGAAGGTCCTCTCTGTTAGGTAGGACCGAAGCCAGGATAGAGCGGATCCGGAAATCCCGACCTGTTGTTCTAGCCGGGCAATTAATATTCGATGGTCAACCGTGTCGAAGGCGGCGGAGAGGTCAAGTAGGATTAAGATGGCGGGGGAACCGGTATCAGCTGTTAAAATTATGTCATTAAAAACTTTTAGTAGGGCTGTTTCTGTGCTGTGGCCTGGTCTAAAACCGGATTGGAATTTTTCATAGAGGTTGTGAGGAGTTAGAAATGATTGTAGTTGTGTATAGACAGCTTTCTCTAGGACTTTTGAGAGGAAGGGTAATTGAGAGATGGGTCTGAAGTTGGACAGAGTGGACGGGTCAAGGTTTTTATTTTTAATTAGTGGGTGGACTGTAGCATGCTTAAATGGGGTGGGAACCTGACCGGAGAGAAGTGATGCATTGATGATTTCGACTAGGGTTGGGCCAACAGCATATAGGACTTCTTTGAGAAGGCGAGGAGGGGGACTGTCCGTGGGGCAGTTTGTTGGACGGAGATGGGTGACTATGTCAATGAGTGCAGAGAGAGTTATTGGGGTGAAGTGGTCCAGCGTAGCATGGGGGGCTGCTGGGGGTGGAGGAGGAGTGGAGAAGGTGTGCAGTGATCTAAGGTCTGCTATTTTTTCTATGAAGAATTTTTGGAACTTCTCACAGAGGGAAAGAGAGGGGATAATGGGGGAGGTATCACGGGGGTTTATAAGAGAGTTGAAAACACTGAAAAGAACCTGGGGTTTATGGCTGTTAATTGAGACTGTGTTTGAGATGAACGATGTTTTGGCAGCTTTAACAGCTCGTTGGTAGTTAACCAGGCATCCATTTAAGATGTCGCGATTTATTTGAAGTTTATTCTTCTTCCAGGATCTCTCAGCACGTCTACAGGCACGCCTGAGAGATCTGGTGGTGTCATTTAGCCAGGGTTCAGAGAGTGCAGTCGTGCGTCTTTGCCTGAGGGGGGCGATGGAGTCGAGGATAAAGGTGCAGGTAGTGCTAAAACCAAGGAGGAGCGCTTCAGCGGTGGGGTTTGGGTCCGTGAGAGCAGGAGCAGAGGCAAACATGATGGAGAATTGCGGAGCGGTGGACTGGTTGATGGCGCGCGTAAGGCGTGCAGGAGTCATGGGCTTGGAGCGAGTGGCGGGGATGGTTATAGTGAACAGGACCGGGAAATGATCAGAGGGACAGGGGGGGGCACAAATGTCAGAGATGGTGGTGGTTAGGCCTTTAGATAGGATGAGGTCGAGAATATGTCCTTTATCATGTGTGGGAGATGTAACAGATTGAGTAAGACTGAATGATTCAATGAGGCTTATAAAATCATTGACAAGGGGCTTTGATGTGTCGTCCACGTGGATGTTGAAGTCGCCCCAGATTGAGCAGAGATCATATTTAATCATTGTTCGTGAGAGGAAGTCAGAGAATTCATTTATAAAATCTTTGCTTTTAGGGGGGCGGTAGATGAGCGCACAAAACACGGGGGGCGAGAACTTTAACTCGAAACACTGCAGTTCAAAGCTTGTATAGGTGACAGTCTGTTGGATCAAGGTGCAGTTAATATTATTTTTAAAAAAAATGGAGGTCAGGCAGCAAAACATTGACATTATTGTCAACCGTATAAATACTTAATAACCCCCCAAAACAATTTCACCCACTTCTTTGGAGCTGTGAACAAGTTATGTGACAATAAAAGACGACTCTTAAAATGGGCCACGCAGAGTATGTGTGAAAGGGCCCTGAAACCAGGGCACTCACCGGGACAATATCTAGGACAGCGTCCTTCGCTTGTAAATCACTTTGAATCGAATATGACATTCCTGAAAGGTGCAATATAATAAATAACATCCGTTTGATTTATGGATTGAATGACCCCATGAATTACTGCAAATCGGCAACCAACATTCAACCTCACTGTCCTCTGCAAACATCACCCATGAATAATAGCAGCTTTGTGCAGTGTCGATTTGGACTGCAAATTTTGATTTAGCTGTCAATAATAATGCCATTTTGTTTCATAATTTAGTTTATCTTATACACTTGAGCACAGCCAAATGTATAATCCCTAACACTTAGTGTAGTTTTTATTGTGCACTGTATCAATTAATCAAGCAATCAATCAGTCTTTGTATTTCCTTTTCGTCTATGGAATGATTATCATGCCGATAAGAATCTGTGTGTCCTGCAACTTTGCAAAATAAATCCAGTATTAATCAGTATCAGTAATTGTACTCCGTGTCTCTGCAAAAAGTAATCAGAGCGATTTCTCTGACTTGTATGTTTTTGAGGCACCACAAACACTAAAGTCACACATATTTCCTAAACTTGTATCTTTTTTTTGCACCACAAAAATGTAATTCACCTTATTTTATGAATTGTAAAAATGCAAATCATGTTTTACAACTGCAAACTTTCTACAAATTCTCAAATGTGGTCATATATCGATGACACAAGTTGCTTTTTTCTACACATTTAAACAACTTGCAGCACATATTAATTACAAGTTGCAATATTACAGATCTTTTACAAATATACAAATCTGCCAGGCACAAGTTAAAACTGTTTGAGATTTTAGTGCCAAAAAGTAGCCATACATTATTTCTTAACTTGCATCGTTTTTGTTCAGCACAAAACATGGTGCCACACGTTTTCCCTAACTTGTATGCTTGTGGTGCACCACAAACACTAAACTCACACATATTTCATGAACTTGTATCTTTTTTTTGCACCACAAAAATGTAATTCACATTATTTTACGAATTGTAAAAATGCAAATCCTGTTTTGCAACTCCTAACTTTCTACGAACTCTCAAATGTGGTCATGCACAAAAACACAAATCTGTCAGCCCTGGTTCTCTCTGGTTGCGAGTTGTCAGATTCAGGCCTTCACGGGTAGGCCACAAATCTTTTTTTTACGAATTGCTAGACTGTAAAATTAGTGCCATATTTAAATTAGGTGATTGGACCAATCAGGGGACGGGGACGGGCCGGCGTGCAGAGATCCCATTGTTGGGAAGTACAGAGGTCTAATGGTGGCTGTTCTATAGCCCAGACATGGATGCATTGGACTCAGGCAACAGCACAGCTTTAGTGATCTTAAATCCCTTTATTTTAGATCGTTTTGTGTAATAGTAATGCATAAGCATTGCAGAGACTTTAGACGTTTCTGTACAATGGTTTAAAACTGCACGAGGCTATGCTTAAAGTATCTTATTTAAACAGGGACAAAATGCCGTTTCTGCCCCCCTCAATGTCGCCCCTCCACCCTCCCACCCAGCTATGTGATTGCTGTGCTAGCGCAGCATTAGCATAACTATAGCAGTTCTGAGTCTGACAACAAAAGAAGAACATTTGGGGAAAACTCCGCTATTTATATACTATCGTTTTGACAGATACCATTAGTCTGTTGGCTTGTGTTTAATCTAAATATCAGATAAACGTGCATTAGCGACAATATATTTATAACCAGTATTATTTTAGCAATTCTATTAAAGCTAACAAATATAAGACTTCCGGTGCTGATCACTTCAAAATAAGACTACCCTTTAGTATTGAAAAGCGATCCATTTGCACACTTAAACGAGCATTCATTAAACAACACACCATCATATTTACAAATAGGCCTACTGTGTACAAATGCATGTATAAATAACAAAAAACGTTATAAATACATCAGTAACATAGTGTGCAAATGGATCGCTTTTCAATACTAAAGGGTAGTCTTATTTTGAAGTGATCAGCACCGGAAGTCTTATATTTGTTAGCTTTAATAGAATTGCTAAAATAATACTGGTTATAAATATATTGTCGCTAATGCACGTTTATCTGATATTTAGATTAAACACAAGCCAACAGACTAATGGTATCTGTCAAAACGATAGTATATAAATAGCGGAGTTTTCCCCAAATGTTCTTCTTTTGTTGTCAGACTCAGAACTGCTATAGTTATGCTAATGCTGCGCTAGCACAGCAATCACATAGCTGGGTGGGAGGGTGGAGGGGCGACATTGAGGGGGGCAGAAACGGCATTTTGTCCCTGTTTAAATAAGATACTTTAAGCATAGCCTCGTGCAGTTTTAAACCATTGTACAGAAACGTCTAAAGTCTCTGCAATGCTTATGCATTACTATTACACAAAACGATCTAAAATAAAGGGATTTAAGATCACTAAAGCTGTGCTGTTGCCTGAGTCCAATGCATCCATGTCTGGGCTATAGAACAGCCACCATTAGACCTCTGTACTTCCCAACAATGGGATCTCTGCACGCCGGCCCGTCCCCGTCCCCTGATTGGTCCAATCACCTAATTTAAATATGGCACTAATTTTACAGTCTAGCAATTCGTAAAAAAAAGATTTGTGGCCTACCCGTGAAGGCCTGAATCTGACAACTCGCAACCAGAGAGAACCAGGGCTGACAGATTTGTGTTTTTGTGCATGACCACATTTGAGAGTTCGTAGAAAGTTAGGAGTTGCAAAACAGGATTTGCATTTTTACAATTCGTAAAATAATGTGAATTACATTTTTGTGGTGCAAAAAAAAGATACAAGTTCATGAAATATGTGTGAGTTTAGTGTTTGTGGTGCACCACAAGCATACAAGTTAGGGAAAACGTGTGGCACCATGTTTTGTGCTGAACAAAAACGATGCAAGTTAAGAAATAATGTATGGCTACTTTTTGGCACTAAAATCTCAAACAGTTTTAACTTGTGCCTGGCAGATTTGTATATTTGTAAAAGATCTGTAATATTGCAACTTGTAATTAATATGTGCTGCAAGTTGTTTAAATGTGTAGAAAAAAACAACTTGTGTCATCGATATATGACCACATTTGAGAATTTGTAGAAAGTTTGCAGGTGTAAAACATGATTTGCATTTTTACAATTCGTAAAATAAGGTGAATTACATTTTTGTGGTGCAAAAAAAAGATACAAGTTTAGGAAATATGTGTGACTTTAGTGTTTGTGGTGCCTCAAAAACATACAAGTCAGAGAAATCGCTCTGATTACTTTTTGCAGAGACACGGAGTTCAATTACTGATACTGATTAATACTGTATTTATTTTGCAAAGTTGCAGGACACACAGATTCTTATCGGCATGATAATCATTCCATACTTTTCGTCTGTGAAAAAAGATAGTTGACAGACATTTTTCGGCATGAAATCAACACTGGCTCTGCGTCGTCAACTATAAACGAGGGGATCAGGGCAAATAATAAACAACAAGCGTGACTGATGGCATTAATTGTTTCCTGTTGACTATGATATCCATCTCACGTTGGCTCCCGCCGGTATAGACAGCTGTCTCAGCAGACTGTCAAACCATATGGAGGCTATAATAGCGAACACACATGACAGTCACTCATTGTAACACTGGTGACAAACATATTCACATATAGCATGTAAACAACACACATGCACGCACGCGCGGGTTCTCTCTCTCTCTCTCTCTCTACATATATATATATATATATATATATATATATATATATATATATATATATATATATATATATATATATATATATATATATATATATATATATATATATATATATATATATTGTGTGCGTAATTTTGTTGTTTTCACAGGAAAGGAGCTACCGTAGCATTCAAGTAGAGTAGACCATGGACGAGGACATACGGTATGATACTTACCATATAATCACATATGACATACCTATTATCACATACTATTATAGGGGTGATAGTGACACGCGCACACACACAACACGCACACTCGCACACGCACGCGCACACACGCCTGCCCCGCTTTTCCTTCCGGCAAATTAGACCTGGAGCGTGGGCTGGACCTGGCGTGTTGTTGTACAATAACAGCTCATTTACAATTAGCACTCCTCAGTGCAGTGACAGATGTGTCTCAACCATGTAATGTTCAGCTCCACGTTGTCAGTGTTGTTATATTTAGCTCACACGCTTGCTAACACTCACTCTCTGTCCGCCTTTAAAGGACCACTTCACCACATTTCAACCTATATTCGTAGAATTGCTCCTCGCTACCGTGACATGATAAAATAGCACAGGTTTGTTGTTCCACTCAGACAGCAGGTAGCATCAATTTTCAATCACACTGTGCTATAGCCTCTGCTTAAAAAAACCCAACCTTGACGCTTCTGTCCTATCCAGCGCTCAGCCTATTTTCCAAGCTCCCATTTCATTCTAAAGTCATGGAAAAAATAGCCGTGGCTCAACGTATGGCCCGTTTGAACACCCGTGGTATTTTAGTTCCAGTCCGGGTACAAACTAAGCTCTCCACAATACCGAGACTGCACTCTTAATTACTCTTAATCACTCTTAATTAAACCTTTAATCACATATTTTTGGCAACAGACTCTGGTGATTCTCCCATTCCAGTGCTCTTGGAACTTACTACTACAGCATTTGACACAGTAGATTATAGTATTGTGCTCTCTCGCTTGGAGCACTGGGTTGGCATTAAAGAGCAAGCACTAAAGTTTTTTTTTTGGATCTTACCTGCCAGGGAGAAGTTTCTGTGTCACCCTACGGGACCCTGACATCCTCCACAGCATTTTCCCACTGTGGAGTGCCACAGGGCTCCATTCTCGCACCAATTTTGTTTATGCTACTGCTGCTCTCCCTTGGATCTATTTTTAGAAAACAGTTTTTCTTTCCACAAATTTATTTGCCTCTAGAGTGTAACAATCCTGACTCCCTAAAACACCCTGCTTGCTCTCCTGCTTGCTTGGCTGGAGGATGTAAAAGCATGGCTGGCTTTAAACATTTTAAATTCAATGACAGCAAAACCGAAGCTATTGTGTTTGGGCCCAACAATGCACATGCCTCCTCCTGGTGATTTAGCCCCCCGTGAGCCCTTCTTAAAACCAACTGCCACCAATCTAGGGTTTAAAATCGATTCTGACCTAAAGATGGACAAACCGATAAATGAGGTAGTAAGAAAGAGCCTTTTTTTCAGCTCAGGAGGCAATCAAAAGTTAAATCATCCCGCTCCTGTGTGATACAGGATTGACTTCAAAATCCTACACCATGGCTCGCCACCTTAAAAATACCACCATGAATCATTTTCTCTGGCCGATTCAGGTTCTGGCCGTCAGTATCGATAGAAAATACAAACACAGCAGCTGATTGGCCAACAGCCTGTCACTCATCAGAGTCAAACATGACAAACAAACATGGCTGGCCCTCACTGTGGTGAATCGCAATCGTATCAATCTGGATATTATACTGACCTATGACAAATAGCTTTTTTTAAAGGTTTTATAATCATTATGATCGATAATGATCGATATTTTTTATAGACCCAACGATATTTCTCAGTATTGATTTCAAATATCGCAATAAACGGTAATACCGGTATATTGCCCAAGACTAACTGAGATACACCAAAGATAAAAACCTGTTCAAGATTAACCAACAATAAGAAACTACACCAATAATAAATACACCAAAAATAAGAAACCTGTTCATGATTACCGACAATAAGAGGCTACACCAGTAATAGATACACCGACAATAAAAACCTGTTCCATCAACACCAAACAGTAAAAAGCCTGTTTCATGATCCCATCATCATCACCCCCATAACCAACACCACTGTCGTACAGTGGATTATTCTGCCGTATTGAGAATATTGACTGCTCTTGGAATGAAAGACTTCTTATGAATATGTTTGGTCGCCAGGGGAACTCTGAAACGCCTTCCAGAGTTCAGAAGCACAAACTCCCTGGAGAGAGGATGGGAGCCATGATCTGCTCTCCCAATATTCTAATTGTTTGGTATGAACAAATCACCGAAGACTGATACTTTGGCAATGTCCAACCCATACATTGCAGTCGTAGTTTGGTATAGTACCGTATTTTCCGCACTATAAGGCGCACCGGATTATAAAGCGCACCGGATTATAAGGCGCACCTTGTAAAACTGATTTCATATATAAGGCACACTGGATTATAAGGCGCAGAGAATAGAAGCTATTACAGTTAACACAGAATAGAAGCACCTGCAGTCAAACAATCCATATATAAGGCGCACTGGATTATAAGGCGCACTGTGGATTTTTGAGAAAATGAAAGGCTTTTAAGTGCGCCTTATAGTCCGGAAAATACGGTATATGTTGATCTGACCTCCCATCACCAACGATGATGTAGCAGAAAATTGCCTCTGACCCCCTGGGCCTTCAATCAGTTCTTGCACACATTGGCATATGGATCAATAATATTGACGATATATATATATTATATATTATATTAATATTATATTAAGATTCCCATACATATAGAGAAGACTTGATCGTCAATACTCAACACACACAGATCTGCATTTGTCAAGGCCAGCGAGCAACTGTACTTTACTGCAATAGAAAAAAAGCAGCGACGTTTCGACCTGTTCAGGTCTTCATCAGCCATGCCTGATGAAGACCTGAACAGGTCGAAACGTCGCTGCTCTACCCTTGTCGCTAAATAAAGTCTGGAGCACTTTAAAGTGAGTTGCGAGCCCATTCTCCTTTTTTTCTACGTTTGCTGTACTTCTACAGTTTTTGGCTCATCACCAGTTGGGGATGTGCGTTACCTTTTTTAACTTTACTGCAATATTCACACTAATTTGTATTATGACGAGAACGATGGCTTCCATTATTGCATTTTAACTTTTCCGGGATAG